>CM067367.1:86003578-86603578 GCA_034401795.1 Chaetoderma sp. LZ-2023a
ATCTAAAGGTCCGTCAATAAAGTGTACGAATTTGGTGACTGTACAAGTTAAATTATTATTTTTTAAATATTCAGTAGCTTACCTGATTCTATAGTTTAACTTGAAATTTCGAATCTGGGAATACAGGCTTCAACTATTATAATCGATCCCAACACGAGTAAATATCGCGGGCAATGCTTAGCTAGAAATGGGCATAGCTAGAGATTTTGTTTTGATAATCCCCAGACCACTTGGAACATCTGATTTATCATCGTCTGCCAGAAGTACCTTCATCACCAGGAACAAATTTGTTTTAACTGTCTCGTTGCTGAACGCCACCAGTCAATAAATTTAATGAGCAAAGACTCTTAACTCACTGACTATTTTGAAAACAATTTGACTGAAATTTCAGTGAAATTGTTTTCAAAGTCATCATCGTGTCCACAGTTATACCGCCTGGGACATGTTGGATGAACAAAATCAGCACTCAGTCGGTTAAGGAGAGGTAGAAAATCTATTGAAATTAGGAGCGAAAGCAATGTTCTGTCAATAGAGGTATCCATTTCTATCTATGCCACGCCCCTTTCTAGATAAGCTCCGCCCATGCTTTGCGTGTTTTCGGATAGATTTAAACAGTTTGAATGTTGAATTCCCAGAATCTAATTTTTTCATTTATTTTTAAAATTTAAAAGTAACTATACAGGTAACCTGTTGAATATTTTAAAACTAATTTTACTCAGTGCTAGCTCAAGACCAATTAGTTTCAAAATATTCAGCAGGTTACCTGTGTAGTTACTTTTAAATTTTAAAATTAAATAAAACAAAAAATTCATACGTCATTCATTACGCATTTGATTGTAACGACAGCCTGTAGGTCTATGTGACGTATTGGTTTATGGCCTCATATATTTGAGTGACAAATCAGATTAATCAATTGAGAACGACTACATATACCAGCGGATATCGGTCTATTATAGGAGGCAATACGGTGGGAGTGAGCGCGAGTTCTCACTAACGAATCGACCGAGGTGCCCCCACCCCCACCCACCACCCCACACCCACCAACCCACACCCACCCAAAAAAAACCCAAACAAAAACCCCCCCACAAAACCGTATACCTGATATTATATAATAGTTTGGCGCTGAGCATACAGGAGGGTCTGGGTTAACATTGACAAGATATGCTGAAGCATTTGAAAAAGACAACATAAATAAAACACAATTACCTAATCAGGTACAAACGGTTTTCGAAAATCAGTTTAAAAAGAAGTGTGGAACTGACATCAGCGAGTCAAGCCGGTTATCATTTTATAATAAAATAAAAGACGGTGTAAATTTGGAACGATACTTCACATTTTTACTCCACCGTTACGCCATTTTAGAATTAGCTATTGAGACCGGGAGGAGGACGGGAACCTAAATAAAAGGACGACTTTGTGATATATGTAACTGCGTGGAGGATGAGCTGCACTTTCTTTTTTCATGCCCCAAATATAATACAGAAAGACAAAAATATATCCCAATCACAGAATAGAGAAAAAAAAGGGCTCCTTTCAACACCAGGCCTGTGCTAATAAACCCTGTAAATACCTTATCCATGCGAAGAATAAGATGTAACTCGTGATTTTGAACCTCATAAAATTATGCCTGTTTTATATTTTTAAAATCCGCGTAGGCCTATATATATGTCCATTTTAATTAAACTTACGCAATGCTAATGCGATAACACACTGTACATAACATTTACGAGACATATTGTTTATCTGTTACATCGTAATGCTATAACGCTAACAAATATGGAATATGTAATTTATATCTACCGCCAATGTATGACTTGTACAATATGTCCTTCATATGCTTATGTAAAGCCTGGCTGAATAAAACATGGACATGCGTACCCCCTTTAAATCTTTGAACAACAGAATGAAATTAGAGATATAACGAAAACATTAATGGATTACGGTGATGTATATTTATATATTTATTTTTGAAAATTACTAGTTAACGCCACTACCGGGTTACGCCTTCACAGGCAATGAATATTTTATGGCTTGGGGAAAGAGAACATCAAAACAAAAGGAGGGTCCGGGGTCCTCCTCAGGAAAAAGGTAAAATCTAGATGTTCTGAAATCTCCTGCATTTTCAGAGGTATGAACCATCAGCTGCTATTAAATTATTCTATTTTAGCCATTTAGCTTAATTTTTTGCTCACTAAATTTTTTGAGTCGGTTAATTGTCAAAACGGGATGGCTAAGAAAATAGAATGAACACACTCATTTTAGTTAATGGCTAAAATAGAATAATTTAACAGCTATTTTTGATTGAAAAAAGCGAAACTGCATACAAGATATTATTTACCCACAAAGATGTTCGGATATTGCAATTGGGGGAGGGGGACAGTTCTTGGGCCGTGGGCAAATGCGTCCGCTGTCCCTACCGTAATCTGCTAGTGCGGTACAGCAAACTAGCGGTTGGTGCTGTGCTATCTTAAATAAAGAAGAGTCACCGGTGATGGGGGAGGGGGTGGGGGATTAAAATTAGTACTAACCGGTAAGGATAGGAAAACATTGAAGTAATCCACAAAAGCTCGGTCTTGCAGTAACAGGAGAAACTCCTTCTCGGATGGCAAAGTCGTTCTAGGACCTGAAAATAAGGGGGAGAATATAATATTATACAGTTTCAGTTTTCTTTATTCACCCAGGCCATTTACACAGCATATGGGGTACACATTGGTGCTGAAGCCGTGGTTGTTGCGTTGGTCGTAGTAGGGAGGTGTGTGTCCGAGGTGCTCCTAATGTCGTAGTTGTCGTTGTCGTTATCGTAGTTGTCGTTATCGTAGTTGTCGTTGTCATTGTTGTTGCTGTTGCTGTTGCTGTTGTCGTTGTTGTTGCTGCAGTTGTTGTTGTTGTTGTTTTTGTAGCTGCTGCTGCTGCTGTTGTTGTTGTTGTTGTGTTGTTGTTATTGTTGTTGTTGTTGTTGTTGTTATTGTTGTTGTTGTGAAGCGGATCTGTCTTTTTTCTTTGAGAGCCGCAGATATTTACATAACCTATTCAGTATTGGTTTGTTACAGATCGCAAACAGGCCTTGAGTTTTCTCTGTTGTGTTCTGCCTTACATAGTAATCAGGTATAAATTGTGTTCTTTCTTTTGTGTATCTTTCGCAGCAGAAAAGAAAATGTTTTTCTGTTTCTACTACGTTACATGTATTACAAAGTCGTTCCTCCCTGTCAATACATTGTAAGCCTATTATTTATGTTTGATCTAAAGATATTTTATTGATCTTGATCTTGATCTTGTTTAGTTATGGCGAAACATCCAAAGGTCATTATTTTCGCTGCGAATTCGCCAAGTAGCTGGTTTAGACATGTTTCTGCCTCTGATTAATTCGGTAAATTTATTTGTGGGATTTGCAGAGTTTTCTGAACTGCTTAGAAGATCCTGTGATAGTTTGTTCCAATCCCTTATCGCACTGGGAATAAAGCTGAATTTAAAGACGTCAGTTCTTGCATAAATTTGGGTGAAGTGGCTGTTGTGCATGTTTTTGGTTTTCCGAATTAGAGACTATAGACTGTCTAATGATATCTTTGCTTGTTGCTGTAGACCTTTGTCTAGCAAAATAATGAGGTTTTGTTCCCTTCTGTTTGACAACGGTGGAAGTTTTAG
The DNA here is from genome assembly GCA_034401795.1 of Chaetoderma sp. LZ-2023a. Taxonomy (NCBI): domain Eukaryota; kingdom Metazoa; phylum Mollusca; class Caudofoveata; order Chaetodermatida; family Chaetodermatidae; genus Chaetoderma; species Chaetoderma sp. LZ-2023a. The sequence goes on from CM067367.1 coordinate 86,007,221, forward strand.
GGTTTCCATTATACTTGTCATACTGCCTGGTTCGTAGCAATAGTTTGAGGTGATAAATCTAGCTGCACGTTTTTGCACATTTTCCAGTTTGTCCTGAAGAATTACCTGATGAGGGTCCCAAACTGTACTTGCATATTCCAGAACTGGTCTAATTAGTCCCACGTATGCTTGAAGTCTGATTTCTTGGGAACAGAATGATAAATTTCTCCGCAATAGTCCTAAGGTTCTGTATGATTTGCTGCAGATCTCAGTGATGTGTTTGTTCCAGCTTAGGCCATTGGTGATGTTGACGCCCATGTACTTTACTGATGAAACAACACTTAGACTGGTTCCTTTTTAGTGTGTACTCGAATTTGCTGGGGTTTTTTTCCTGGTTAGGCTCATCATGTTGCATTTTACTGGTTGGAAGCGCGGTCCCTAAGTGGTATAGCCCAGTTACCTAACATGTTTATGTCTCGTTGGAGTGCCTCACAGTCCTTTGGGTCATCAATTTCCCGGTAGTATATACGCAATCATCAGCGAATAGCCTGATCTCTGAGGAAATGTCCTGGACTATTTCATTTATGTGGACTGAAAACAGTATCGGGCCTAGAACGGTTCCTTGAGGTACTCCAGATACAACGTCAGCAACGTTTGATATGGTACCATTGGCTACTACGCACTGTTTACGACTTGTTAAGAATGAGTCAATCCAATTTTGTATGTTTTTTGATACACCATATTTGGGCAATTTAGATTTCAAAAGTTCATGAGGAACAGTATCAAAAGCCTTTTCAAAATCGAGAATAAAAATGTCCACTTGTTTCCGTTTAACAATGGATGAAGCCCAATCATTGATGAAATTAATTAGTTGAGTTTCACAACTGTGAAATTTTCGGAAGGCGTGTTGTCTGTGAGTTAGGATGTTATTTTGATCGAAATCATTCATTAAATTAGAACAGATGATGTGTTTCAGCATCTTGCCGCTTTTATTATATAAGGACAAATGTTTACCGATTTCTATTCAGTTGGGATAACTCCTTTGTCTATGGACTGTTGGAAAAAAAATGTGATAGTATGTCCGACAGTTCTGTTGACAGTTCTTTATGTATTGGCGGATGTATCTCGTTTGGCCCCATGGCCTTTGGTGTTGTCAAACCATTTAATAATTTCTTAATTCCATTTGGGCTGATGGTGATGTTTTCCATTTTGCTTGTTTTAGGAATTGAGTATGGTATTTCGCTAAGCGGCTAAAGGTTGTTTCGGTGAACACGCTCGTAAACAGCAGCGGCGGCGGAGGCGGTGGCGGTTGTTGTTGTTGTTGTTGTTGTTGTAACAGTCGCAGTAGCAGTAACAGTAGCAGCAGCAGAATCACCAGCAACAGCAGCATCAGCCGTAGCAGCAGCAGCAGCAGCAGTAGTGGTAGTAGTAGTAGTCGTAGTAGTAGTAGTAGTAGTAGTAGTAGTAGTAGTAGTAGTAGTAGTAGTAGTAGTAGTAGTAGTAGTAGTAGTAGTAGTAGTTGTTGTTGTAGTAGTAAAAGGTTGGCCGCAATGAATCTCGACTTACCGTTCATTATTCCGGTGGGCCCTTTGGTGCCTCGCGCAACCCCGCGCAATCTCGCGCCACTCAGGCCAAGGATCTACGATCAGGAAATTCTAATCCACAAATTTCACGTAGGTTTTCTCCACAGGGATGTAATGCAACTCGCTCGCCTCTGTCACTTAGCTACAATCAGTATGACGTCACAAAATTATGACGTAATATTATTTTTCTCTAACACATAAACTAATGACGTAACAATATAGAGCTTATGACGTTTACACAAGAATACGCAAATATATATTTACGTGATCAGTCAGCGTACATTCACAGGGACGTATTCATTCTAAAAATAGAGGCGTGGCTTCTACGAGAATACACCTCTAACGCAATGACCGGCAATCTTATTGCGTCATCACAACGTCACACTCCACTTCGGAGACCAGACATATCGGGACCCAGTCCATCTCCGTAGCGGACTGTAAAAGGAACACTATGAATCGTGTTGAGTTCGGTAGTATCATAACCTCTGTATCACTAGCTTGATACAGACATTAAAATGGACTTGATCAATACAGTGGTCCGAGCGATATCAGCATCTACGCAACGTCAGCAAATTCCTGACCTCATTTTATGTGCGACAGTTTTGGACAGATTTGAATTTTACGACGAATTCAGAGGGACTATTTTTCTGTTAACTACTTGCCATACAGGCTACTATAGGCTTTATATCATCTCGTTTTACGTGAATTAATATTGTCTGGTATGAAGAGAGTAGCTCTCCTTTTAAGTTTCAATTCTTTCTACCACCATATCCTGATGGAAATCACTACGCCAATGGCTACTCAATACATACAAGATACCTTTCTCGATCTCGAATCGAAGGAGATTTCGCGAGATACGAATGGGACGTATTGTGACACCTCGCTGTTCCCATCGTACTAACATACGCCCACTCACATCGCTCCGCTGTATGCGTCAGTACGAGAGCAGAGCGGGACGGCGAGACCGTACGATAGGACGCAGTGCATTTTTAAAGCAAATTTTACTGGCCGACATTGATCATTGGAGTGTGTGAGAGTGGTAACTCGTTACCCCTGTCTTTGGCGGGGGAGTCCGCAAATTAGATGCTCTGGGAAGCAATTTCCCGCATTCTGAGTGGCGAAACAACACCATCAACACACTGCGCTCAAAGTCAGATTTGCTTGAACTGATGTGCAAAATTGTTAATTATAGTTATCACCAAGGCATACATGTAATTAATATTTGTATGCATCAGCTTACGCAAATCTGACTTGGAGTGCAATAGAATTTAGACCGAATGATGAGTGAATTACATCATTTGTGGGTGAATCATTCAATCCCGTATCAATTGCCATTGTACATTGTGATTGTGTATGAGTAATCGGCCGTATTTTCACATTATTATGCGGAATGCCTGCCTGTATGTAGCCGGTTGGAGAGTGGTGAAACAGCTAATATAGTAATTATTATGCCGGAGGTTAAATGCAAAAATGCTAATAAAATTCAATGCATTTATGCAACAGACAGAGTTACATAGAACAGATACAGGTAAACCTATCAATTGCGCCAAAAAGTGATTTCAATAAGCAAGTGAATGTTGAATACAAATCATTTACCATTGTAAATGGCTGTTGGCAGTGATGGGGTGGGGACACAACTTCACACAAGATGATAATTCTTCAAGAAGAGTGGTCCTATGACCGCCTGTCTTAAAGACCCGCCATCTTACATCCCCAAAAGCAATACACCTTTCCAGAGCATCCATCCATCATCTGACCTCGTATGACATAATAATGATGTAGAATTGTATGTCTTGTAATTCGTTGCTATTTAATAAACAATCTGCTGAATATTTTGAAACTAATTTCACTGGGCGCTGTTGCTGCCTTAGGCAGTAACAGCACCGGTCAAATTAGTTTCTAAATATTCAACAGCTTATGTAGCTCGCCGGTAGTGTAAGGCCGTTCCGGTGTATCATGTCGACTCGCCGCGCCGCAAGTGCGCTACGAGTGATGACGCTGGTTAGCATCCGGTCTCGGGGTGACGGACCTTGTACGAGACTGCCCAGCGGGAAACAAAAACCGGCTCCTAAGGCCGGTGGAACTCAATCGTTCCGGTGGGGCCGTGCGACCATCGTCGCGAACATTAAACACAGTGGTCTCATCCCAAGAATTTGTGTCACCAGTATGCCTGTCCATAGCAATGGACTTACAATATTTGATTTGGTGACCTAAAAATATAAGTCTATACAATGAGTTTACCTAAACAATTATAAATATGCTAGATAATACTACAGTAAGAGCATACGAAAATACGAAATATAGAGACAGGTAGATGAACCTTTAAACATGGGGCTCCCGGAGGTACCACACAGACTCGTAGGTCCGCAGAGGTATCCCCGCAAGGGAGGCTCCCGTACACGAGACGTAGATATTTAACTTAATATAAGTTATTATACCTCTAAGCTGAAAGGAATAAGGTTATCTCGGACGAAGAAGTTATGTGCCTCACGCGGGCACTACTCCTAGTGCTAGTTTGGGTGAGGAGTATGATCCTGGCGTGGACCGTCGTCGCTGAATCCTTGCGAGAGGCAAGTGCCTCGCACGGGCCTTCGTCTCAGGAAGGTGTCGCCACTGCCTAAAGCGGGAGAAGAATGGTAGGCAAAAATCGGCCCACTCTAATAATATTTCAACTAAAAATGCTGTAGAAAGAAAAGACCATACCTAGTGAGATTATGACTATAGGGGTGCGTACTGTTTTACGTGAAGACGGGACGGGGGATCCCCGATGGATTCCCTCGTTACCGTCTTATGTGATTCATGGTATGCTGAATTAGTAGTTGTCGCTTTATTTATGCGGACCTTCTGCTTTGCTTAATTCACTCTTAGTTGTTTTCAGAACAAGAATTATTTTAGGCTGCAACTGGCTGATATCCACCTAGCTATTAGACACGGCTGTCACTGAGAACAGATGCCCTAAGACATCAATACTGAAGACAGCGCTCATACATGTTACATAGCAAGATCTCCGAACTTGATAAGAATCCAGACATCCCGCCCCGTAACCACATAAAACATTACAAGACATGGGTTACATTTCACGAAAGCATTATTAGGCCATTGTTCTATCGTTATGGTGGGGGTAAGAGAGACGAATACCATCCGTAAATGTCCCTCCTGCAAGGGCGTGGCAGATCTAAATATCATGCCCAGACATTCTAACATAATTCGGTGGGGGGTACGTATCTCGCCCGTAACCGGGTCCTATGGAACTAACCGTTTAACCTGTCGTTAGGTTTATATACAAGTTGCCCTGTTTTACACTGCGGTGCGGGAGGTTAGTTTAGTAAATGAAATAATAATTAATACATGTGTTTTCGCAGTGCTTTCCTACACTGGCTTAACGTGCTAACTACTAAGTATCTAATGTGTGTGACACCGCACCCTGGCCATCACCGCTCGGAAACCCCAATAGTTTCCCAGAGTCGGATCAGCCCATGGTGCGGATGGGGACATCCAAACAATTAAGAAGCCATAAGGCTGGGTGGACATGAAGAGAGACAAAATCTTAGAGTTATGAGTCTTACTGGAGTGTGGGGCTAGATTATCGCACTACCGGAAGAGAAGTGTATATTACAGAGTATGTAATGAAGAAAGTGTCTCTAATTATTTTGAACCTATCATATTGAGCTGAATAGAAAAGGTTTAGTCGGTAGCATGCCACGTTAAACAGAGTTATAGCATGGACAGCGATCTCAGTGAAAAATTGTTGGAGGGGGGCGAAAGTGCTGCATATATAAGTGTTGCTGTATAGTGTTCCCTACGTGCACTGCAGTCCTATATCTTTTTATGAATAAGCAAAACATATGAACGGATGGCCACTGGCCATATATATACATAATCTAACCAGAACAATCAAAACGGTATCAGATGATCAAGATATATATATATTAGTACAGGTTAACGAACCTACTATAGTTCGGTTAGCAACACATGGACGAAAATGAGAATAACCATAAACAGATACAGAAATTATAACTAGCGGTCCTAAGACCGTTAGGTTACTTTTAGTCATCGGGACCGTTTTTACGGATACAATATAGTTAACAAAACCTATATAGAGAAATAATTAAACTGTGAAGTATAGTTACTTGAATACTTGGTAGTCATTCTTGAGTTAGGCTACTGTGTTACTGAAATTGACACGTCAATCCGTAGTCAACGTGAGATGATGCGCTCTCCGGAAGCTGGAATGTTCCCGCAGGTTGGTTCCCGCAAGCTGTTTTCCGCAAACAAGACTCCTGCAAGAACACTCATGGTGGGAATACATCACTCAGTGCTGTAAGCCTGATGGAATATCTAACGAGCAGTCAGAAAAAGATACGATAGTACTACGTGGTGAAGAACGTTCCCGTACACCGATGGCACGGATGGAAGCCGGGGGTTGTCAGATGCGAATGAAGATACAAAACAAAGCTTCGTGGTGCTGGGTACGTCAGCCAGCTCTGAAGACGCACTGGGCAGAGTTCACTTGCTGCGGTCGAAAATCGAAAGAACCTACACAATATTAGTGCGGCGACGGTTGGAATACCACTTTTAGGCGTGGCCGGCAGATCTGGAGTCATCCATCAAAGAACCTCCTGCCTCTACATCTGTAGACTCACATATTCAGGCCGTAAAGGCCTCACCGCAAATTTGTGTTCCGAGGTAGATATTGATATTCGTGAACAGTAAATAGAAAGTTCCAAATTACTCCCGTAAATGGGGAGTTACAAAATTGTTTTAGTGCGGTGGGTTGGACAACTGCAAGCTACGGAATAAAAACCCGACACATAGCGAAGGAAAACGTGTATTGTCTGTCGCGCTGATAGTAGCTGGTACAGATCCAACATGTTCGGCCCCCTGACCGAGGATGATCACTGGATCGCGTCTCCTCTTATACTCCTCGTGATGTCACAGGCGCGGGCACCAACCAATTATAGTTCGAGCAACAGCCAATCAGCGCGTAGCTAATAATAGCGCAGCCGAATGTTCTAGAACATTCTGGAAGTTTTGCGTCCACGTGGTTATGACGTCACTGCAATATTTTGAAGATAATCAAGAAGAGTTTTCCATGGATAACACAGCCATTTCTTAACCGATTTTGAAATGGTTTACAGCTTTAAAATGCCCGTTGAATTCTGGTCTTGATCAATGCCAGATTTAACGCGAACAGGCAATCAATAAGGATTACAGGGTACCATCTCGATACACTAAAAGCGCCATCCTATCTTGGTCGTAACCACGCACTCTATCAAAAACAGCGTCCTAGCGCGCATGCGCATCATGCGTTTTAACGAACTTAGTTGTTTTTCGCCACGCTATCTCTCCCATAGCCCTATATACGCTTATGGCTCTACCCAGGGGGGCGTGTTCAGGAAATGAATCCAGCACAGTATCCTACCGGTCGATCCGAACTACACCACCCCCTCCTAGTTTGACATCTGTGGCAAACGATCGCGCATGGTGGACTGACGCATGGATGTATGCTAGGCGGGAATTATAGACTTCCCGGGTAGGCGCCTGGCTGGAGAGGAGTAGTGATGCAATAGACACGTGTTCAAGAGACAGAGCACATAGAGGTGCCAAGAGGAGAGGGGAGGCACACTTTCAGTTTTAAATTTTGACCTGGAATTATTTTTCCAGGCCTTTCTTTTTTTTGGTTTTGTTTTATTAATATTACGGTGCGTGCTGTAACTTTATTTAGTGGATGATTCTAAACAATAGCTCGCATGGGTGTTCTCTCTGAGTGCGGATAATCATGATCTCCGCAGAGAACACCCAAGCTCTAACGTACCACAATTTAAGTCTCTAAATAATTATAAAAATATAATAAGAAAAAGACAAGGTATATATAGACCATGTAACATAACCCTTATGAGGTATTTATTAAATCACACCGAATTACTTTCGCACCCCGGGTAAATAAAGGGGTACGCAACATATATCACTTATTATTATTATATAAAATTGTTATCGTTATTTCTGGTCTGCAACTGGAAGCTCTCGCTGGCCCCATATCCGTCCTGATGTCTGAGACAGGAAGAAAAACAATAAGAAAAAATAAGATATATAATAATAATAAATTAAAAGTCGGTTTATCAGGCAGCCTCAGCGTAGCTGAGACTACCTGACGGGATTGTGACATTATTGCACTGCGGGATGTTGTATTCTTTACGTCGCATACGACGTTCTTACAACATCTGAGTCCGCAGTGCTCATTTCGTGTGAGACACAGTCGGGCACCGAAGTGTGCGGCTGTGTTGGATAACCATAGTCATCCTAGGGATGGGATTCAATTGATCTAACATATATAATAAGGGGAAAAGTATTTAAAAAATAAAGTAATAATTAATACATTTCCACGAATCGCCTATTGATATTTCTGCTGTATCATGAATGATCACACCACTGCAGCGAAAATTCCCCATTGAGTCTGGGTCCCGCGACTTATGGTGGTGGGTCGCGGTGGATACACTGTCATTGCTGAGATGCTTTCACTATTACTGGCACTGTCGGAAACATCTGAAGTGACGGTGTCGGAAATATGCGCATCCATAATGTCTCTCACAGTTACCGCTGGTTCTAATATATCCGTCCGTATGGCAGCGGTGGTACTAGTGGTTACCGATGTCGCTGATGCTGTAGTGATGGTAGTCGTCGTGGTGGCTGTTGTAGCTGTCGTGGTGATCGTTGTAGCTGTCGTGCTGATGGTGGTGAGCTGTACCATAGGCTGAGGCAGTGGTGCGGGACCGGATACGGCAAGAGACGACATCTTCCGAAACTTAACATATTTTAATAGATGACTGGCGGTGATGTTAGGCATGGGCTGAATATCCTGTGTGTTGGCGATCCATTTCTTTCGCGCGTATGGACGTTCCAGCGTGGTTCCCTTTCTGATGACTGGGTCAGAAAGCACAGAGGCGGATGCTGAATAACACGGGTCGGAGTTTCTGTAACAGTCACAGGCTGTGACGGTCCTGGTCCCTTGTCTATGGTAAGTTCGGGCAGAGATGGTGACTGCAGGTGTCATAATCACTACCGAAATCGTCTGACTGGCTGGCACTCTCTTAGACACTACAGTAGAGGGTGTAGTGACCGTAGCTGGATGGCTAATAACTGATTCGGGTGCTGCCGAACTGGATTCTGCGGGAGACTTTTGCTTCTTACTCCGCTTCAGGACTGGTATGGATGAAGTGACTGGTACCGGCGCAACGCTTCCAGATGCGGTTGCGGGCAGGATTTCACATCTGGCTGTCGGTAGGTTGCTTACGGTAGCCACGGGAAGACAATGGCTAACGGGATATCTACGAGTAGTGTTCTTCGTGTGGGCCATTTTCTCGGTCGGAAGAACTTTGACCGGGAGCCGAGATTCGAAACGGGTGGCACGATCCTCGTTCTCTTCTTCAGGAACTAACGTCACTTCCAACACACGGTGATGATAACAGAGCGCGTGCGTCACCCAGTAGTGAGTAGCGGTGTAGAGATACTGCCACGTCACACAAAAGGCTGAATGGAAGAGATGATCCTTATTAACATGAAGTGTGCGGTCGGATTTTCTACTGAAAGTTCTGGTACATGGCTATCCGCTAGCTAACAACAAGTTACATGGGAACCGTTTTGGAACTAGTACCGATTCTTCTTCAGACGAATCCGATAATGCTAAATCTTCAAGGAGTGACATCTCATTCCCGCATGGTAGTTGGCTGCGGGAACCTTATTCAAAACCTGATGCCCTATCTCTTCATTGTTTAGAACTTTCCAGGCCAAATATAATAATGAAATACTAAGAAGAAAACAGCAGAATTTGGTTTGCTGGCCTAGACGTCAGGGGATTAATTTTTCCCGTATAAAGGGCGTACTTTTACTTATAGGAAGAATGGCTCATTAAATTTGTCTTAATTTCGCGCATTTAATAGCCTTCGATCAACATAGAAACGTGGTACTACTTTTTCTTTGCGGAGCCTCACCTTTTAATTAGCGTGAGGCAGTTCTCCGGATTGAATGCTTATAAAGTTGCCTATTTTAATTTTAGGCTGGAGCGCTTGATGGTGTATGTGGGAGCCAGGTGACGTCAGCGGTAATCTCCCAGACTCACCCTCGCCACTCCTCCATCATGCTGTGGTAGTCGCGTCTTTTGGGCGGCTCTTTTGTTTAAAGCATTTGATCCAACTTACTGGAAATAGCAGTAAATGTCACGTGGCTCTAAAAAGCATGTGGTTGATCGGAAACATATATGCTGTTTATGGCGATGGCCAAAATGCTGTTGCTGAGGTGTAGTCTGTTGCAGAAGCGAGAGATAGAAATATATATGTTACATCAAGATCTTTATAATGTCCCGTATTTGCGCGAGTTCTTTAACATGCGTCTTGGTAGGTGTCTGTAATAGGTAGTTCTCAGCCCATGTCGATTATAGACTGGAATGCAAGGAAGAGAATTTTTGAAATTTTCTCTGTAATTTTAATGTGAGATTTTTTATGCCGCTTTACCGGCCCGTGCGCTAATGATTTGTAGCACGGTAGAGCAGTTGTGGTCTTTATCAAAAATTTAACAGTAAAATTGTAAGTAATTTGATGTGTGGTTTAAACAGATCTATTCATGCGGTAGATCAACATTACTGATCCCGTCCAGATAGCTGTGTTTTCGAGCAGGAGGGTAGAACTAGCTCCGTCCCGGCCTAGACCTGATACATTAATGCCATTTAATAATGGTTAAATTACAGTACAACTCGCAAAAATGTGTGCCACAGTTATTACAATGTACAATGCCGTCGTTCGGGGATTGTGAATATAGTCAACCTGAGTGTCTGTGTTTCTGTCATGTTGGTGATTTGAATCTGATACACGTGACTGGTTATCTGTGGATGATACTTGCGCTGTGGTGAAGGTGACGTGTTTATGGCCGCCATGTGCAGGAAGGGGGAGGGAAAGGCAGCGTGGATGTCAATTTTATCGAACCCCGAGGGTATTTCACTCTGTAATGGCCGAGGCCGGCGGCGGGACAGAGTTACTTTTAGAGCGCAGATTACCTGTCGGATGCTGTCATAATTTTGATCAATCCATTGTCGAATTCAACTTTTCGGTAGTAAACTCCTACTCGTGACTGACGACAATGCGGGCATCTTGCTCTCTTAATAATATCGACTGTTATTACGTGTAGATGAACTCTGTAGATTTATCTGTTTCCGTACGACGTCGGGAAAAGGGAAAGGGGAGGAGCGTTGGACAAACATCTCTCCCGTGACGCATACTGTAGATGGCTGTACTGCATTCTGTTATCCATATGATCAGTTCTCCCGTAACTGGATAAGAAGGTGTGTGCAGGAGATTTGTTGGCTGTTGTCTGTTGATGATAATGCTGTTAGCGGGATGTCTGGAGTGCTGTATGATGGCAATGTTATAAGCGAAGTGGGCGCATTCCAGTTTTCCACGATGGTGAATGCCAAATCTGTTGTTATTTGCGGGAGATGTAGTCTGCGGGAGATATTATTTGGGCGGGAGGAATTTGTTGTGGGAATTTTTATGTCTCTACCGGGAATTAATTAATACCGGTAGGTGCTCCTAAATGCTGTTGTTTGCCGATGTTGAATGTCCCTGTTATGCTGAGTATAACCGAGTAAGTATGTGATGTACGCGCAATGACGAATTTACGTATCCAGTCTTCAAGGCAAGTGTGTCCTTGTAGGCGTTGACGTTCTGTCTGCTGTGTGATGTTCTGACTGCTCACGGGGTAGTATGGTTGGCCTATTTGATGGGGTGGCCTTTGGACAGGGGGATGTGGTCATCTCCCATTACACGACGGCTGGTGTCCTGTCGTAGTTTTTAGACACCGGGAAAATTCGAGCCGAGAGTCTGCTGAACAGGCTGCTTCCCTGCCCACCGCAGGGGGTAATGGGGGTCGGTGCGGCGCGGGATGCCACCTCCTCTGTTGCAGCAGTCTCTCTCATATCTGAAGATTGACGGTCAACAGACGATGAGTGGAGTGTGAAATGGACTGGGCCAGTGATGTCTGAACTTGGTGTATAGATAAGGGACACCAGTTGGATCTGCGTGGGGGGTGCGGCGACGGATATGGGTGCCGCTTGGATGGGGATGGGTCTGGCGCTTTTGGGAAGTGTACACCTTGTTGTATGGTTCTGCGGCTCTAGACATGCTAAGGCTTCATCCAGCCTCTTCAGTTCCATGCTATTCACTATATGTTCCACCCCACAAAAAGCATGGCTTGGGTCAGCCTCATCTTCCGCTTGTGGTAATTCTATGATTGGGGGGGGGGGGGGCATAGCATGAAGTGGGTGGGAATGGGAAGAGATCGAAGGAACAACTTTTCCATCCGGTCCCTTGGACAAAACAAACACGAAATTCTTCAGATACGACTTCCCAGATCAAATAGACCCGTGCTGAGGAGGGAGAGGGCGAGTATCTCGTCATCGTCGTCAGCGTTAGCCGCTTGTTCACCCACGTTCTGGCTTGGTAGAACAACGTGCAACTTATAAGGCATACCAAAGCGGCAGAACACATTGTTGGCCAAGACCTCCACTACGGTGGATGCCTCTTGGTCCGGCAGAGCAAATGCTTCTACCCACTTCGTAAAATAATCTTGTAATACGAGGATGTATTTATTTCCATCATCCGTCGTATTCAAGGGTCCGAGCACGTCGATGGCCACTCGCTCCCATGGCGCACCAAGTGATATGGTGTTGGCCAACAGCGCGTTTTTGGCACGGGATACATTTGGCAACCTATGCCTTGACACTATCGCGAATCCCGATCCAGTGGAATCGCAATTTGATATGGGCAACAGTCCTTTCCACGGCCAGATGCCCGGCGTTATCATGTAGTTGTTTCAATATAAGTTCACGATAACTTTCCTGGACTACCAAACGGTCAGTAATATATAGAACGTTATTTATTAATTGACATTCTTCGAACCATTGGTAATAATATTTTGCTGTGGTGGATAGAGGTGTTACCAATTCCTTAGGAGGATGTACCCCCTCCTGAATCCACGCGTATATATTCCGTGTCTGCACATCTGTTGTTTGGTGGTGTGCGATTTTCTCCGGATTCCACTCTGCGCACCTCAATTCGGGGAACTCCGGAGATGGCTGTGTTGACTGTGTTGACTGTGTCACGGCGACGGCCTCTTTGTGTTTAGCTTCTGCACCGATTCTACTAAGGGCATCGGCATTTCCATGCAATTTGCCAGGATGGTGAAGAACGTTGAAGTTATAGGCCTGCAAGGATTCCTGCCATCTCGCTACCTGGTCCTCCAGATATTTAAATTCCTGAGCCATCGTAGTGAGGCATGGTCTGTACGAAGTGTAAAAGGGTGCCCGTACAGAAAGTGCTTATAATACTTGACGAAATGGACTGCCGCCAATAGTTCTCACTTGGTGGTTGTGTATCTTCTCTCGTTTTATTCAGAGTATGTGAACCATAACCCAACACCTACTCACTTCCATCTTCGGTGACCTGAGATAGAACCGCGCCAATAGCGAAAGCTGATGCGTCAGTGTCTAAGATGAAATCGAGGTTAGGATTAGGGTGAGCAAGAATCGGAGCAGTCGTCAAGAGTTCCTTCAAAGCCCTGAAGGAGCCTTCACACTCACTCGTCCACTCAAATGGTCGATGTTTCTCGGTGATCTTGTAGAGGGGTGAAGAAATCTCGCTGAAATGTCGGATGTAACGGCGATAGTACTGGCATAAGCCAAGAAAACACTGTGTCTCCGTAATTGAGGAGGGCCGATGCCACTCTGCTACTGCCTTAGTTTTTGATGACTGCATAGCCACTCCATCAACGGATATGACGTGTCCCAGGAACTCAACGCTCTGTCTGAAGAGATGACATTTCTTCGGTTTTAGTTTTAAATTGGCCCTGCGGAAACATGAAAGCACGGTGACCAAATTAATTAAGGTTTGCTCAAACGTGGGTCCAAAGACTATTACGTCATCAATGTAACAGAGTCAGATCTCCCATTGAATGGTAGTTAATACCTGCTCAATGAGTCGTTCAAAAGTTCCGGGAGCATTGCACAACCCATAGGGCATCTTGCAGAATTGCAAAAGGCCATCCCTATAAATGAATGCGGTCTTTCCATGTCAGTCGCATTCATGGCTACTTGCCAGTAACTGCTAGCTAAGTCACGGGTACAAAACCACTTGGCTCCGGACAAGGAATCCAATGCCTGATCTATCCATGGTAACGAATAAGCATCCTTAACACTAAGATTACTAAGGCGGTGGTAGTCGATGTAAAACCACAAGGGCCCGTCCTTTTTTCCTGCTAGCATTAGGGCTAGCCCATGGAGATGCTGAGGGTTCAATAATACCAGTCCGCACATGTCGTTCACTTGTTGGTGTGCTTCCACTTCCTTGGGAATGGGAAGACATCGTACTGGTTGTCGTGCGGTGCGATTATCGATGGAGTGTCGTATGAGATGAGTCTCTCTGAGATCCATGTCTCCGGAGGAAAAACTTACACGATACTTATGTAGTAGTTTCTGAATTTGTCGTTTCTGTGATTGCAGTAATGCAACGGTGGCACATAGATACAAATCGTGTAAATGTTCAGGTAAATCATCAGTCATTTGCGGTGGTGTGTCAGAAAGTGCAGCTGATTCAAATGAGACCATAAAATGGCCACATCGTACTCCGGGTTCCAGAGTGATGGGATCTGCGGTACCATTGAACACTCTAAAAGGTATTTTTTCTCTATTAGTAGTGTCCACTATTACGCGGGGACTTGCGCATTGTGAGGCGATCATATAATCAGGGTTGGGTTCCAGCATGGCGATGTGTGTGTTGCTTCCTAACTGTGGTGCGGTGGCCCATAAGATCTGTTCCTGTCCCGGCTCAACTGGGGCGGTGCTTGATACTATTTCTGCACACGTATCATACAATGATGATGCTAGTCCGAGAGGTATTCGTCGGCCGTGTATGTCGAGTTCCTGTTGTCTGCAGTGTATGATGGCTTCGCTGGCACTGAGGAAATCAGAGCCAAGTAGGGCATCGTTATGAACAGAGGTGATGACAACTCGCTGAATGAATTGCATCTCCTCTATTTACATAACTAAATTAACTACACCGGGTATGGGTACATCTGCTCCCGTATCCGTCTGTAGGTAAATGTTTGTAGGCTGAAGGGGAGGCTTCTTATGAGGTGGGATGCTCTCATATAAGCGCTGGTTAAATACTGTAATAGAAGAAACGGTGTCGACAGTGGCACTGGTGGAAACGCCACTAAACAGACAGGCACATTTGTATATTACTTCGCGAAGTACCTGCGGAAAAGTTTCCAATGATGCTGTCCGCGATAATGGCATTGGAGCAGCATCACTCTGTATGTATTCTGACTGTTTCCGTACTGTTTCTTGCAAAGTCATAGATGGCTGAGTGAGGAAAGGGCCAGTTCGCCGTCGCTGCTGGTGTGAAGACTGTGGTGAAGATGGAGCTGGGGTAGCAATGGTGGTGATGTTGTTGCCGTTTCTGCGTAGGCGGTATTAGTGTAGACGGCGGTGCATACGGGATGTTGGATACGCTCTAACTGAGCAAGCCATTTCCTGCAATGCTTCATAGGATGTTTTGGTGAAGCACAGAAGAAACAGTGATGTCGCCAAGGACGTGCGTTTCTCCATCTATGTCAGCGCTTGCGAATTCATGTGGCGGAGTGAATCATTTCTCCTGAGTCACTACTGTCTGTGGATGCGGGAGATGATGCAGGATGGGGTGGTGTTTATGCATACCACCAGAGGACACAGAGAAGCTAGTGTCTTGGTGGTGGGACGTGGTGCTTGCAAAAACGTTGTTTCAGCGGAGGTGCTACAACCTACTACTGCCGTTTTACATAGGAAAGAAGGCTTGTCAGTGTGAAAGCTGATTTCGGTGGATGATTGTTGGGCACCGAACATTGTTGCATGAAAGCCACAGTTGAGCCGGGAGGCGGATATGGGCACCAAAGTGGCTCGCTGTGATTCGGTGCCCTTAGGAGTTTGACTGCTTCTCTCGTTGCAGTGTGCTGCGGTTGGGGGCAGGCATTGTAGAGGGAGGCCGGTTAGGACACCGCTCCCTCCAATGCCCTGGTGTTCGGTGGCGGTGCTGGTGGTGTTTGCTGTCCTAAACTGTGTGGTGGCGAGGTTGGTGCTGAGTGTTGTAACTAAATTGGTGAGTGCAGAGATTTGCTTGTTAATCTTGTCTATACGTTCTCTCATGTTGCCGTTGTTGTTGTTGTTTCGCTGGTTCCCGCGCCCAGGGGCCCCATTGTAACCTCCTCTACGGGCACGCCCCCTTTCTCCAGGTGCTTGATTTTGACTGAAATTCTGCACATCTGGTGGTGGTGGTGTTTGTATGGCCGGTGTCGATGAACTGGGGAGCACTAGCGGGCGGGGCGATAGCTGCACCCTCTATCTCGTTGATAGGATGGAGTTGGCATCGGTTACTCTTCTCCCGCTCCAGAAAGTTCTCTATGCGAACCACGGTTGCCATTAATGGGGCCAAACTCCTGTGGTCGCCGACAAATAGTTTTTCTTTCAGGGCTGGTTCACCGCTTAATGCATCGATGAAAGTGTCGAGATGCAAATGAATCATGCCCTCCGTATTGGTGCTCGGATATGCACAGGTGACTAGCCTCCTGATTCGGCTAGCTAATTCGGGAAGAGTTTCTCCCGCGCGTCGTCGGAGATTTTTAAGTTGAAGACGACTGGTTCCTCCGAGGGCTGTGTCGCCAAATCTCTCCGTCAGTGCTCGTTCCAATTGTGTGTAGGTGGGTGTGTAATCAGTTCTCAGATCTGCAAGAACTTGGAGGGCTCTTCCGCAAAGCTTTGCGGCAAGATATTCACCCATTTGCCGATCGTTCCAGCAGTTAGTCCGACTTATGATTTCGAACTGTATCTTATAATTGGTCCAGTCATTCTTCCCATTAAACTCGGGAGGGAGGATGACTCGTTCAAGAGCGCGGGAAGAATGCAACGGCTGAAAACCAGGTGGTGCGGGTATCTGAGAAGTTGATGAATATGCTGAGGTTGGTTGTGGTGCAGGTGGCGGTGGTGTTGGTGTTTCCCGTCGATGCCGATGCCGAGGAGCCAGGACACGCGTAGTCCAATTTAATGAGTCCGCCCCATTTGTAGAGCTATAGACCGGCAAGTGTCTATGGACGGAAGGCCGATTGTTGTGAAGATTGCTTGGTCGTTCCTCCCGAGGTGAGGACTGACGTTCCTCATATTGTGGTGGTGCAGTCGGCTGACAGTCGTGATGTGTTGCATGACTGATATACCGGCGAAATGGTGGTGCCGATTCCTCCCGATAGTGCTGTGGCGATCCCCTTGAGCATAGCATTTCCCTGGAAGGGGGTGGTGCGGGAGGTTGTCGGTGTTGTGGATTATCACCTGGCCATACAGTTTCCGTAGGTGACACGGGTGCACGATAGTAGTCTGAAGGGCTGTAGATTTGCCCGTAATCTGGTCTTTTTCGGGGTCGTCCATGGTTCGGCCCCGTTGGTGCTGACCTGTCGTGGACGTCCGATATGGTTCTGAACTCCATTCCCGCCTGTGAGCCATCTCGAAAGGTGCCATCGCTAACAGGCGAAAACAGGTTATAGTGCGGAGCTGTTGACTCCGCTGAATTTCTGGCATAGTCGGTGAGCATATGTTCTGAGAATCCATCGTAGGAGTCTACCTCTTGATCGACGGAGTCGTCGCTGAAAGGAGATGGTATAGAACTGAGCTCACAATACGGTGTGGGCATGAGTTCGCTGCGTGCTACTATTGATGTTCTTCGGGCCCCACATCCGGCGCCACTTGTAGCTCATGGGGTAGTGTTGGGCCGTTCCAGTGTATCATTTCGACTCGCTGCGCCACAAGTGCATGAGGAGTGATGACGCTGGTTAGCATCTGGTCTCGGGATGATGGACCTGGTACAAGACTTCCCTGCGGGGAAAAAAACTGGCTCCTAAGGCCGGTGGAACTCAATCGTTCCAGTGGGGCCGTGCGACCATTGTCATGAACATTAAACACAACTGTCTCATCCCAAGAATTTGTGTCACGAGTATGCCTGTCCATAGCAATTTCGTGATCTATGGACTTACAAGATTTGATTTGGTGACCTAAAAATACAAGTCTATACAATGAGTTTACCTAAACAATGATAATTATGCTAGACAATACTACAGTAAGAGCATACGAAAATACGAGACATAGAGATAGGTAGATGAACTTTTAAACATGGGGCTCCCCGAGGTACCACACAGACTCGTAGGTCTGCAGATGTATCCCCGCAGGGGAGGCTCCCGTACACGAGACTTAGCTATTTAACTTAATATAAGTTATTATACCTCTAAGGAATAAGGTTATCTCAGACGAAGAAGTTATGTGCCTCACGCGGGCACTACTCCTAGTGCTAGTTTGGGTGAGGAGTATTATCCTGGCGTGGACTGTCGTCGCTGAATCCTTGCGAGAGGCAAGTGCCTCGCGTGGGCCTCCATCTCAGGGAGGTGTCGCCACTGCTTAAAGGGGGAGAAGAATAGTAGGCAAAAATGGGCCCACTCTAATATTTCAACCAAAATGCTTTAGAAAGAAAAGACCATACCTAGTGAGATTATGACTATAGGGTGTGACTAATGTGTGTGACACCGCACCCTGACCATCACCGTTCGGAAACCCCAATAGTTTCCCAGAGTCGGATCAGCACATGGTGTGGATGGCGACAATTAAGAAGCCATAAGGCTGAGTGGAACATGACGAGAGGCAAAATCTTAGAGTTATGAGTCTTACCGGTGTGGGGGCTAGATTATCGCACTACCGGCAGAGAAGAGTATATTACAGTGTATGTAATGAAGAAAGTGTCTCTAATCATTTTGAACCTATCCTATTGAGCTGAATAGAAAAGGTTTAGTCGGTAGCATGCCGGGATAAACAGAGTTATAGCACGGACAGCGACCTCAGTGAAAAATTGTAGGTGGCGGGAGAAAGTGCTGTATATATAAGTGTTGCTGTATAGTGTTTCCTACGTGCACTGCAGTCCTATATTTTTTATGAATAAGCAAAACATATGACGGATGGCCACTGGCCACATATATACATAATCTAACCAGAACAATCAATACGGTATCAAATGATCAAGATATATATATATATATATATATATATATATATCAGTACAGGTTAACGAACCTACTATAGTGCGGTTAGCAACAGATGGAGGAAAATGAGAATAACTATAAACAGTTACAGAAATTATAACTAGTGGTCCTAAAACTGTTACGGTTCCTTTTAGTCATTGGGACCATTCTTACGGATACAATATAATTAACAAAACCTACATAGAGAAATAATTAAAGTGTGAAGTATAGTTACTTGAATACTCGGTGGCCATTCCTAAGTTAGGCTCCGTGTTACTGAAAATGATACGTCAATCCGTAGTCGACGTGAAATGATGCACTCTCCAGAAGCTGGAAAGCTCCTGCAGATTGGTTCCCGCAAGCTGTTTTCCGCAAACAAGACTCCCGCAAGAACACTCATGGTGGGAGGGATACATCGCTCAGCACTGTAAGCCTAATAGACTGTCTAACGAGCAGTCAGCAAAAGATACGGTAGTACTACGTGGTGAAGAAGGTTCCCGTACACCAATGGCACGGATGGAAGGTGTAAACAACACGATCACAAGAGGGGGTTGTCAGGTGCAAATGAAGATACAAAACAAAGCTTCACGGTGCTGCGTACGTCAGCCAGCTCTGAAGATGCACCGGGCAGAGTTCACTTGCTGCGGTCGAAAGTCAAAAGAACCTACACGATATTAGTGCGGTGACGGTTGAAATACCACTTTTAGGCGTGGCCGGCAGATCCGGCGAGTTATCCATCAAAGAATATCCTGCCTCTACATCTGTAGACTCACATATTCAGGCCGTAAAGACCTCACCGCAAATTTGTGTTCCGAGGTAGATATTGATATTCGTGAACAGTAAATAGAAAGTTCCAAATTACTCCCGTAAATGGGGAGTTTCAAAATTGTTTTAGTGCGGTGGGTTGGACAACTGCAAGCTAGGCCGAGGATACTCTCAATCACTGGATCACGTCGCCTTTTATACCCCTCGTGACGTCACAGGTGCAGGCTCCAACCAATCATAGTTCGAGCAACAGCCAATCAGCGCGTAGCTAATAATAGCGCAGCCGAATGTTCTAGAACATTCTAAAAGTTTTGCGTCCGACGTCACGGCAATATGTTGAAGATAATCCGTAGATAACTCAGCCATTTCTCAACCGATGTTGAAATGGTTTACAGATTTCAAAAGCCCGTTAAATTCTGGTCTTGACCAATGCCAGATTTAACGGGACCAGGCAATCAATAAGGATTACAGGGTACCATCCCGGTACCCTAAACGCGCCATCATATCTTGGTCGTAACCACGCGCTTTAACACAAACAGCATCCTGGCGCACGCATGCGCATCGTGCGTTTTAACAAACTTAGTTGTTTTTCGCTACGCTATATCTCCTATAGGGCTATATAATGGGGGCGTGTTCAGGAAACGAATCCAGGACAGGCGGCGAGTACCCAGCATGTGTAGTTTTCTGGGAAATGATATCAATGTGTTCAGAGATCGATTCAAACACGAACGAGGTGTGGGTGGAACTTAGATAGAGACGGGCGGGGCATAGTTAAAACCGTTAAGGTGAATTCTCCGCTATAGAAGGTTTGACATTAAGAAAAAAAGTCCATTTAATTTCCAGTGAGGCCAGGCGAGCATTCCCGCCAACAGCAAACACGACCTTGTCGTCCCGGCTATTCGGTATGTTTATACATAGTTGAAGGTGATTTAAGATTATTTAGCACAGTGAGTCGAAGGCTGGCTTCCTGACAAGGTGTATATGCAGGTTTTAACAAAGTAGTTCGTTTTCTGCTATAAATGAAAGTGACGTGTTGGCACCGTCTGTTTTGTATCTCGCCAAAGATACCTAACCTATCCTTAATTATACTTGTAAGTACCCTGTAATGGATAAGCCCTTGCGCGGCTAACTAGTTTAATATAACTAATGCCTCAAGCTGGCCAATAAACTGGTTTTGCATGAGGAAAATGTGTCGCACGGGCCTCCGTCACAGGAAAATGCCTACCACGCCGAAGCGGAGGAGGAGATTGGTTAATACCATTCTCCCTGTTTTAAAGCAAAGCTTAATGTGCTGAATTATAAACGTGTTGCTATTTATATAAAGGAATGTACGCTGGATTACGTGGAGGTGGTGCGCAGGTTTCAACAGAAGCTGGCGCAGTCGTCTTTATCTAGTCACTTGTTTAGTCGACGCCACATTATTTTGGCAGTCCTTCTAGAGGAGCTAGACTAACCGTTAGTTATTGGGTCCAAACACATATATTTTTAGGCCTCAAACGGCTTATGCCTACTTAACTTTAATAACGGGTTGCCTTCTTGGCGTATGTGCTCGAGCCCGGATCTAGGGTGTGACTCATTGAACAACTACCCCAGGCCGACGGCGCATACATGTTGTCTGGGCGACGGGCCTGTAGCTGAAAAGTGACTCCTAACCACGTGTCAGCACAACCACAAATAACAAGACAAGCACAAGACACCAGCACAGAAGCATTAAGTAAGCACATTATTTAGTTAAGGCGGGGCTGAAGAAGCCGATAGTATACTATGGTGACCTTCCTGGAAGGCGTGGAGGGCCCACTCTCCCCTCCCAGTCACCATAGCGTTAGTCTGCTATCCATGTTTTTTGCCATCGCCAACGTGTCGAGAACGAGCCGTATAAGTCTCCTTCCCTGGAGATAACGTTTACGCTGAGCTAGGGTTATGTAAGGGCCTGAGGTTCACTGCTAGTCCGTATCTACTATAATTAATGTGTGCGCAATGAATTCCTACTTTGGCATAAAGACTAATCCTAATAGGTACCAGTGAGGGTACTAACGAAATGTGTGAGTCATCACCGTTTCGATTCCAACCGTTAAGAAACCTCTGCAATTTCTCGGGTCGACACTAGCTAAACTGGCGGAGGGAGTTACCAAACAATTAGTTGGCCGGAAGGCCAGAGAGGCATAGAAAGAGACGGCTGCTCTGAGGTGAGTTAGATGGCCTCAAAGTTAGTGGCAATTATGAAAGACCTGGCTCGCTATGTAACGTTGCGTAGAGCCGGGGAAAGAGGCTTTACAATAAACAGCTCTCCTTCGTTTGAGCAGTCGTCCAAGTCCTATCGAAATATCTCAGCTAATATTCGTTCAGTGTTAAGTGCCGTATCTCGTGTCTATTTGCACAGGAACGAAAAACATCTCTAGAAAAAGTGTTGCTGTATTAGATTAACTAGGTGGTGCGGTTATTGAAGCTGTATAGAATATAAGCCAAATGCGCAGTTTAAAGTTTAATAAGTAATTTGACAAACAATTAACGAAACAAGTTTAACGAACGGAACTGTGCTCAGCGTAGTACAGTTTTATATGGAGACAATAAGGTTTGGCTGACCTGTATGCGCCTACTTATAATCAGCTCTAAGAAAATGAAATAATTATATTACAATGAAAGGCGCCTATTAGTCATCAGAAAGCTAGAAAAAAGCATGATTGTTGGCGCCTGTAGGTCATCAGCATGAAGAATGTTCAGGAAGATTGCAGCAATAGTTGGCGCATGTTAGTCATCAGCGCAGAGAAGATTTAGGAACGATGCAGGTGCTGTGGGCACTTACTTTAATCAGCAAGTCAGACTTAGAAATGCAGCCTATGTTAGATCTGACATATCGCTATTCTACTCTGGACAGATACATTATACATCCAGAGAAGTCGTCTATGGTATATAACATCCTACGAAAAAGACACTCTGTAATTCTGTCAGATTGGATTGTGCAAGGCGAACGTTTTACAGCCTTACCGGATCGGTCTGCACGGATCTAATGACATATGTTATGCCACGCCTAATCTATGGCCTGGATATATTTACTCTTCAAAACAGCATATAAGTCAGCTGGAAACATTTCATCCCAGTATGCTTTGGAAGATTCAGTCATTGACCACTAGAACGACTAAGTGTATTATCTACTTATTGCTTGGTGTTAGACCAATCCTGGCCGAACTACATAGTAGGCAGCTGTTACTACTGGACAACATATTGAGAAGTAAGAACAAAGCGCTAACCAACATTATGATAAGACAGTTGATAATGAAGGAAGATGATTCTAACAGCTGGTTCATTAAAATCAAACATCTACTTAAAAATATGATCTCCCAAACATCGATAAACTGATAGCTGCTGTGCCAACAAAGGAGAATTGGAAGTCTATTGTCAAAACAGCAATCAATACATTCTGGACTAAAACACTATTGAGCGACAGCAAGTACAAAAGCACTCTAGCCTAATGTAATCTCTCAATTGGCTGTTAACAGCACTGACCACAATGTCAAGGATGTGAAGAGAGGAGCCATGACAGCTCGCTTCTTAACTGGCACGTATATTGTATAGTTAAAGCTAAGCAGATTTAATGAAAACAAAGTCGATCCAACCTGTTCTTTATGTCAGATTGCCAGCGAAGACTATACCCACATCCTTATCCAATGTGGTGTTCTGCATAGCTATGGGTAACACAGTTTACAATGTATAAAAGCTGCAGTGACTGAAAGCTGTGGTTCCCATCACTGGGACATCATTAGTAGTGGCCTTATCCTACTTACTCAACCTATTATAGACTTACTGCATTGCCCACCTGCGGGATACCACCGTATAATTCTGACCTTCTGTATAATGTTGAACTACTTAGCAGACAACTCTGTTACAACATACACTGTGGCAGAGTTCATATTCTCAACATCATATCAGGATGATTAGTATATGCCTATAACGGTTCTCACAATAGATTCTGCAATGCATCTGCGGGTGTTGTGTTAAATTACTCTGGCCGTTCCACACATCCCCTAGGCGCTTGGGATGCCTGGTCCGAGGGGAACGTATGCCATCTCGTGTGGTTAACCTAGGGGTTTTGTTGGCACTACCCGATGTAGCAGATGAAATTGACGATCTTATTTTTAGTACCAGTATAAACTTGTGATAAATCAACCAGCTAATACGGGATTTCTTTTTGGACATCTAAACCTTTTTGTGTTTTGTTAAAATCGATTAACTCCTTAGCGCTTTTATTCTACCAAAGCATCAAATAGTACGTTTGTACTTTATTTTAGCTCAATATATTTTAAACATGTGATAAATTCTTAAAAATTAATGTGTCTTAAAGTTAGAATTGTATAATGCTCTTGTTCAGCCACTCTACCTAGTTTGGTTTGTTGTTTTATTCTGTACTGCTCTTGTCCAGCTACTCTACCTAGTTTTAGGGTGTTGTTTTATTCTGTACTTGTCTATTTAATTTTCCATTGTTTATTACTTGCTTTTATTCTATTTTCGTTTGATTATTACCCGATTTTAACTATTACCACCACGATGGGTGCGCCTATCAAGAGGAGGATTATACGAACATAAAATAACTTCCTAGTCATTTGCGCAAATTAAAACACAACAGCTAAATTTCCTGTAGTTGTTGAAGCACGTGGAATACCTGGTGCGTAAGTGAAGATGCTTCCGAAGATGAAGATGCTAAGTTTATAAGGAGTAAGGGTCACATGACGATAGGCGTCGCTAGCTCAGAAGCAGCGATGCAAGCAACGTTCGCAGTAAGCACAGCTGGTCAAAACACTGAAGAAGGCACTAGATACGTGCACGTTTTAAGTCACCACATTTTGGCGTGGTGCGGACAAGTTTGGCGAGATATCAGAACAGACCAATCGTTTCACATGATGGTTTTAGATGCTAAGGGCCAAAAGAGGCGCCGTTCAAGCAAATCCCTGCAGTCGTTTACTGGGAACGCATCGCCATTGACTTGTGTACGCCAATGTTCCCCTCTGAAGGGCAAGGGTAGCCTGTTCTTGGTTTATTTACCCCTTATACAGGGGTTTACAAAAAGAGCCGGCGCCATGTGGTGAGCCTGGCACCCGATCGCGGTTACAGGAACTTAGAGTATTTACGCTGGTGTAGATTGCCAGAACGGCGGGCTCTTCGTAGTAGGCTCGGACAGCGTTCCCCGCATCAGACTACCCCTCGTGTCCCGACTGAGGAATAGCAGCCGATGCAGCTCCTTAAATACTATATGATGGTCAATAAAAAGTCCCCATCACAGAGCGAACCAAGCAACGCATGGCTATGCCAGGGGTGGGGTGGGGGTGGGGTGGAGTAGCATGCGGAGAGCACGTGGCTGTGACGTCACACTACCTTCACCTCGTTAGCACACGCGTGATGCAAGGCTACACTAACTTTAAAGAATTATAACCTAGATTTTAATTTACTGATATCTCACACATAACCTGCCCGATCTTAATTCTGTAAGTGGATTCGTGTTTCTTAATAAATCCTGATGAGTGAAATATAGGCGATTAAGTACATACAAGATGCCATCCACTCCCCCCCCCCCCCCACACACTGTCTATGCAGCATAGGTAGGCTATCTCTTAATGGCGCGATGCGCATTCTTACGGACTTATTTTACGCCCTCTTTTCTATTCTCATAAATTCTATGTACAGTTTGTTATCATATTAGCATTATGTAAGTTTAATTAAAATGTCCATATACGCGGACAGTTTAAATAAAACAGGCATAATTTTATGCGGTTCAAAAGCACGAGTTATATCTTTTTCTTCGCATGGATAAGGTATTTACAGAGACTTAGTAGCACATACCTGTTGCATATTGAAAGGAGTCCTTTTGTTTTTTCTATTATGTGATTGCTACTGTTTTGTCTTTCTGTAGTATATTTGGGACAGGCAAAAAGAAGGTGCAGTTCATCCTCTACGCAGTTACATATATCACAAAGACGTCCGTTTCTTTCGGTTCCCGTCTACCTCCCAGTGTCAATAGCTAATTTGTGATTTAGCGTTCTAAAATGATATAACGCTAACGCATCACGTTGGGGTAGAATTGTGAAATATTGTTCTAAATTTGCATGGTCTTTTATTTTGTTATAGAATGATAACCGGCTTGGTTAATGATAATCGCTGATGTCAGTTCTACACTTTTCATTACACTGATTTTCTAAAACTGTTTGTACCTGATTAGTTAATTGTGTTTTATTTATGTTGTCTTTCTCTAATGCTTCAACATAACGTGTTAATGCTACGATTGCTTTTATCATTTAAACTGTCTCTTCCTTCCCCCCCCCCCCCCCCCCACGTAGTGCAGCCGAATAAAATATAGTATGATGAGAGTTTTCCGTATCCGGCGTTTACTATGTCAGCCCAGCACCGAATCATATTACATTGTATCTTTATCTGTAGGGGGTATTTTCCTAGTTCGATATAGATCATAATATTTGATGTACTCTTTTTCATGTATAAAAGGATTTTCAAATCTTTTATTAGGCAGGTCTCAAGCGGATCAGTGTTCTCAAACCCCCAAATTTCAGATGCATATAACATTACTGGTGAGACCATACAGTCATAAAGTTAACATTGTAGGTCAATTCACCTTTCCAGAGTATGTACCCATCATATGACGTCATAATCATCTACGCGGTGTGTAGAATGACATCATAATGGATGACGTCATGAATGATGTTGATAAGTACGTCACGAACGCATATTTGAAGACGGTCTATGCCTTGTTGTACAAATTGTTTGCTTTTACTATTTAAAAAATATTCTGTTGAATATTTTGAAACTAATTTGACTAGGCGCTGTTGCTGCCATAGGCAGCAACAGCGCCCAGTCAAATTAGTTACAAAATATTCACCAGCTTCCCTGTATAGTTTTCAGGAAATTGATAGCTAGGGCATTCGGCGATCGATCAATACAAACACGGCGAGGTGTGGGTGGAGCTTAGCTAGTGATGGGCGGGGCATAGCTAAAAATGCAAAGGTCCATTAATTACATTATTTTCTTTAACCCTTTGTATAAGGGCATACATTGCCCTTATACCTTGTTTCAAGTTCCGTTTTCTACATGAGAAAGAATTAGCATTATATTTGAAAAGGACTCCTAGGAATAGATATTCATCGACTGTTTCAATGTCATGGCCAGTAGTATAGTCACGTGATTGGCGCACGCTCTCATTGGTCGAGAGCTCTGTGACTTCATCTCATTAGCATATTAGCCCACACCCCTTTATGGTCATATACGGGTGTATGAATGGGTGTGGGCTAATATGATAATGAGATGACGTCACATAGCTCTCGACCAATGATACTGGGCACCCAGTGCGCGGCAGTGGTTAATATTTAGGGTGGGATCATCTCACCAAACCCACCTCCACAGTAGGGAAAAACCTCAAGGAGGTGTCTGTACCATTCTCCACAACCACAAATTCGTGTTTTCGGGTTGCTACGGCTTACCGTTGTTACGCGTAAAGATTCCATTTGTAAAATCCAATCAATAACTGAAAAATAAAAACATGAAATGATATGGATTGTATGATGTTATGGGTACAACTTTATTGATGTAAGGGGATATGTGAAAAGACCTTTTATCCTGATTGAAGCGATATCAGACTAAAAGCAGTAGGATTGTCTTAGAGTAATTGCTATGAAAAATATGACCATTCCATCAAATACCCTAGGACTCGATCTTATATATTTTATAACAAAATTTAAACATATTGTGGGGCACGATTGCTTAGACATAATGAGTAGTCAGTTAAAAAGTGGTGAGATATCAAACAGGTACTGAGTTGTATGATTGGGTGAAACGTTATGATTAATCACTTAAAATCTCCATTAACATTCTTTGTGTAACTTACACAACAAATTCAAATGTGGTGGGTGCACAGAATGGGAAAGCTATGATTGATCAACTAAAAACACTCACGAGTCATAGGCTAAAACTGTAAGCACCTAGAATGATTGGCTAAGAGGAATGGCGGGAAAACTATGATTGATCAGCTAAAAAACCCATGACTCATAGCCTAAACGCCGTAGGTGCCCAGAATGATTGGTTGAGCGAAATGAGCAGGATAGATTGACTAAGTGAAATGAGTGGGAAAGATATGCTTTGAAACCAAGTTATGTAGTGTTGGCGGGTATTATGTACTAAAAGTATAAACGAGGTGAAAAATCCACGAAGGCAGTTAGATCGAACTTAAAATATTTCAAAGATATTTTAACTCAGTAACTTTTCAATGGACACTTCTTACTTTGCTGGTTGCTCTTCTCCTGTCAATCTTGGTTGCACAAGATATGTACATGTGATAAAAGTACATGGAGAGAGTGTAGTTGATATTAGACAGTTCAGCGGAGTATGTGGGTATCCTACAAAACGTGGAGTGTATTTGAACACTGATTGTTTTAAAAAGATTTGTGATAAGATTCATGCATTTGAGGAAGTTGTTCATCAAGCATGTAGTAACGATGGTGTAGAAGAGACTCACTATACATATGAACTTGAACCTGGCTGTAAGGTTAGCATTTCATCAAAATATCTGTGTGTTGACATACGACGTTGCTTTGAAGTGGCTATGTTACACAGACCAGATATTGAAAAACCAACAAGATGAGGAATATATCTCACAGATTATGAGTGGGATATTTGAGGAAGCATATTTGGGAGATAGAATCAGAACTTGACCAACGTGATTGAAAACAATGGCTCAAGATGCTTGGTATGTATCAGAACATTTATTCATTAGAACACTACCAAAACATTCAAATGAGAAAGCGGGTATAACTATATATACAAATGAAAATGGCTTAGGGAATCGTCTTCAGCCTAAGCTGATGTTAGATTTAGATCGGTGGCACTCAGTGGTTGACATTCTTAGAGATGGTAAATCCGTTAATTGTCTTTTCATTGAGAATGGTATTCATCTATCTTTAAATGAGACTGAACTTAAAATCACAATAATATATTATGTGAAAAAACAAAAAACACATTTGAGCATACATTTTCATGTAAGTTGTTGAATAATTTTTGACGTATTAGAATGTTATATGATGATGAGGAGGAAAACCTCCAGGATGAAGTGATGATTGACGAGACATTAGCCTCAGATACTGGAATTAACATTAGTGTGTTTGATGAACTCAAAACTGAAGCATCTGAAAATGAAGCATTGGAACAATCTGATATGGTTATAGATTTGCCTAAATCATCAAATAGTGCAAGTGATGTACAACCAGATCCTCTGAATATGGATTTACATAGCAAGTGTCCCACGTGTAATGGAAGTGGTTTTTTTAAGCATGTGATGGCCATGTCTTTTGGCATTACTGTGTTAACAAACAGGAGAAAGAAATTATTGTGCGTTCGTTTGCAACCATTCTTTCCAATGAGATTTCGAGCCAGATTCTCCAGAACTGCTATGGATGCAAACATAACAGACCTAGTCAGCGTGAGCATTCATGCTGTGGTATAACTTACAACTTCAAACCAATTGACTTTATACAGGAATATAGAGAGGCAGCAATTGATAATTTATCATCTGCTACATTTTCATCACAACTTCTTCTAAGCCAGGAGCTGTTTCGTCAGAGAGATGAACTTTTTAAACAGTGTAAAACAGACTGGTTAACTGAAGATATTCAAGAGAAATATAAAATCCATGAAACTGATTTATAAAATTTATGGTTTTTATTATATTGATTATTATTATTATATTGATTATATTGATTATTATTATTATTATTATTATTATTATTATTATTATTATTATTATTATTATATTGATTATTATATTGATTATGTATTGACTTTTGATGTATTGCGAGGTATCTGCTTTTGATGTATTACTGGTTATAATCTGTTGTTTTCGAATATTAAAACAAGCATATATCTGTACATCGAGTTGTTACCTATTTATTCTAAGAAAGAGTTTTAACGGAGAAGAAGCAGAAGAGATGTGCACAATGATCCAATTCACTCATCCTGCAAATATAATACTTGCTGGCCCATCTCAGTCAGAGAAGACAGAATTAGTTAAACAAGTAATCAGTAAAAAATATCCTGCTTATGTTACCCCTGCCCTGAGTGAGTGATTTGGTGTTATGGAGCTTGGCCAGATGGTTATAGCTCACTATAAAACGATGTTGAATTTCAAGAGGGGTTTAACTTTGATCTTGACCGAGTAAACCCTACCCTCATTATTATTGATGATTTAATGGAAAGTGTTGATGAACGAGTTGCAAAACCTTTTACAAAACGTTCACACCACGAAAAGTGCAGTGTTATTCACATTGTTCAAAATCTATTTCATAAAGGGAGAGAGCATAGGGACATATCGACCCTCTTTACGAATCCCTGTGATGTTCCAAGCATAGGCGTTCTTGCTCGTCAGATGTTTCCAGGAAATAGTAAATTTTTAACAAGAAGTTTATAAGGATGCAACTGAACAGCCGTTCTCATTTCTAGTTATAAACTTGAAACAGAACACCCCCACCCCCCATGATCTAAGGTTGAGAAGCAAGATCTTATCACACGAAACCTGTATTGTTTATACACAGAAGAAGAAAACAAAGGAGAAGATCTAGAAAAACTGTGATGAAATATAGACCTATCTTACACAGACTAGCAATGCCCTCTCCATCTGTTAGAAAATATTGATAAGAAATGCTGATAAAGTGTTAATTAAAGACATTTGCAAGTGTTTTTTTAACATGATACATGGTAACATTAAACTGTCAAGCAAGAGTCATAAAAACTTGGCAAAATATAAGACAGACTTACGGCACTTTAGTAATAAACGAATTGGTCTTCAAAATAAGCGAAAAACTTTAGAAAAAAGGTGGATTCCTAGGTAGTCTTTTAGGTGCAATTATTCCAACAATCGGAAAAATCTTTGGATTGGGTTAAGATGGAGTCAGCACAGAAGATGGCCGTTGTTCCTCACCAATTGATTGACAATTTACACACAGAGTCAAAGATAAATCTGATGAATAGTAACCTATATTTACACAAAGCAATGAGCTTATATGATAAAATCAGAAGAATTCTCGCTAGCAGTGATATCCATCCATCTTCAAAAGCTGATCTTTACTATCAAGCACTTCCGAAATTTAGAATGTTCCATGAACAATCGGGAATACATATGGGGAAACAACCATTGTCAACTGATTATTATACTCTGAATCATAACAGGTTATAACATGTTGATAGTGATGATAGTGAAAAATCAGGAATCTCAGATGAAGACATTGTGGAGTCTTCACGTTTATTGTCCAAAAGATCACATGATAAAGGTGATCGATTGCTCAAGGTTTTGCAGAAAACCGACAGGATTCAAGTCGATAAGAATAAACAAGTAACAATTAACGGAGAATTTTTTCCAGGTAGTAACTTAATTGATCTTGTAGCTCGTGTATCTACCGCCAGGTCTGTAAATGTTCCACATCAAGTAATTGGAAATGTAGAGATTTGGGAAGAGATCCAAGGCAGGAATGACAGATGTAATGGTCGGCTTCAAGAAAAGGTTTACCACAAAAGGTCAACAAGTCCTTCCCCTGAACCAAGAGTCAGGCAAGTGAAATCAAAGAAACGCAAATTTACCACTAGAAAACTTCCATCTAGAACTCAGAAACCTACAACTTGGCTAAATCTTTAACAACAATGGCAGATAGAAAGATATCCCAAAAACTTTCTAATAGATATTATAACCCAAAACACCCAGCCAGTTTTAGTGGCGTTGAAAAAATATTGAAGTCTTTTAAAGGGGCAATTTCATGTGACCAAATTCGTGAATGGATATCCAGTCAGAAGGCATATACTTTACATAAATCAAGGAGAATAAGATTTAAGCATGACAGGATCAAAGTGACAGCTATTGATCAGCTCTGGCAAATGGATCTCAGTAATATGGTTTCCCTCAGTAAGGTAAATGACAATACACAATTCTATGAAAAATACATTTAACTTCGAAGACAGCCCATTCTATTATTAACGGTGTTAAATCTTTACTTATTTCAACGGAAAGACGTCCAAAATCAGTGCAAACAGATAAAGGTGGCGAATTTGCAAACTCAGGTCTTAAATCTTATCTAAAAGAAAATGGAATTGATTTCTACACTTCACAGAATGAGACTCATGTTGCCGTAGTAAAAAGGGTGAAAAGAACACGAAAAATAAGATTTGGTGGTATATTACGCACAAAGCAAATTTATGCTACATCGATGTTCAACCTGATATAGTTAAATGATACAATAAGTCATATCACAGTAGTATAAAGATGAAACCCGTTAATGTTACAAAAGGTGGCAAGTTTGAGATATGGAAAAATGTATTCCCACATAATAAGGTGAATCGAACAAAGAAGATAAAAAATTGTAAACAGGGAGAAAAGGTAAGAATTTCAGAATTAAAAATGCCTTTTAAAAAAGGGGTTTCAACCAGCATGGTCTGAATAAATTTTCTATATAAAAGAGAAAGTCCTTTTAAGGCATAATAGTTATAAACTGATCGATTACAATAATGAACCAATAATCGGTACATTTTATTCTGAAGAACTTCACAAATTTAGAAGTGAAGATGATGAGAACCCTTTGTATAAGATATAAAAAATTATTAAGACTAAACGAGAGAACGGCAAGAAACAATATTTTGTTAAATGGGTAGGGTACCCTAAGAAATTCAATTCATGGGTAACTGATCTTGGCATTGGAGAGCAAAATGGATAAAAATCAGTCTAAAGGCATTAGACTCCTGAATATTTGTGGGGAAAATGTACCAAGGGAAGAAATTATGTATTTAGCACAAATGACATTGATTTACATCATTGTTGTCACATGTATAATAAACCTCAATCCTCTGGATTTCATTATGTTCTGGCTGTTTAGAATATATTTACCTGCACCAAGTATCAAAGCCATTAAAAGAGGTTCAGCTATAACAAGCACAACCCCAGTTTGAAAAAAGATGGAGAATAATCATTTTTATATTACATTGCCAGGTAATTACTTTCCTAGCAACTCAGTTGCCAAGTTTACTACAAAGCTCCCAATGACATTGAACCTATCAGGTACATGGGAAGTAAGTTTAGTTGGAATTCACACACTCATATCGGATTTATGATAACCTGACTATAATGATCCCCTACCTTAGGAGACTAAAGCTGGTGGATCTTTAAGATCAGTGGTCATATACCTAACTATCTTAAAGAAACAACAGCTTTTGTTACCTAAGAGAGAGAGAGAGAGAGAGTGAGAGAGAGAGAGAGAGAGAGAGAGCGAGGGAGAGAGAGAGAGAGAGAGAGAGAGAGAGAGATTATTAGGCCAGGTGGTCCATTAATTCACATTCAAAATCTATTGATTATATGGCTTTTGTTATCTGAATAAAAAAGGGGTCTTATAGGGCAGGTGGGATCCACCACCAGAGTGACCTGGCTGTAAACGCAGATTACTGGGTCATTCATCAGACTGGCTTTAAGTTGTCGCAGATGTAAACCCACTACTGTTGTTTTTATAATGATTCAGATATCAAGTTATATGCGCTGTGTTCCAATAATAAATTAAAAATTTTGTTAACGTCAAACCGCTAAAGAACGTTGCCGCCATAGTAAAAATCTTTTGTCAGTAACGCTTTATAGTAGTTTAACTTTAATAAACTTAAAATTAACATCGATTCACTCATCATTTTACATGGGGTGGAAAACGGATACTATCTAGCATCTGGACTTTTACTCAGATAAATAGTTGTTAACCCTCCTAGTCACTAGGTTTTGTTTTAGTAATATGATTGATCAGGTTATTAGACTAGATTATCAAATTACTAATAAATTGCATTATAAGGTAGTATTAACTGAACAAGATGTTAATGAATGAAAATGTATTGGCGTACTTTTCACTAATTTTTTTGGCCTTAAATGGTGACGCTCGAAAAATAGGTCTGTTCCTCTTGCTTTTTTACAAAATTGTCCCAATGTTGGCATTGGCATGAAAAAACGAACTAAATAAATGTATTACTAGTGTCAGTATAATTTTCAATCAGATACTTTGGTTATACACCGTATTTCTGTCAGTCAGTTAGTCGAATATAAGTTTATCAGTAACAGTAAATATATACAAAGAGTTTTCTAGATGGCAAAAATGTAGAACCGAGAAAGACATTATATGTACATTGACTGTTAAATATTTTCCCCAAAAAATTGTCTTTCTTTGTTCTACTTCTTTGACATTTGTAATAACGAGGTAAATGGTAAATATTTACACAGACGCCCCACCAGCACTAGCTTGCAAAAAAGTGTAGAAAGAGAGAAATATTTTTTAAAGATTTAACATTTTATGTACTACAACATTGACTGCTGTAGTTAATATTTTGTTAAATTTTCCAAATTTCGTTCTTTTGATCTGAAAATGTAATTTTATTATTGTGTTGGATATAAGTGTTTTCGGCTCAGCTCAGCAAAGTGAATTAACCCTTATAAGATGCTAGATATCTTAACTTACATATCCAAATGGAAGTGTTTCGAAATTATTTGTGACCGTTCTTTTATCATAGGTAAATTTAAATGTTTTAAATAGTCTCTTTGATAAAATACTCTGATTACGGCCTCTAGCAATTGAGTTAGGATAATCGACACCTGTTTCTAATTTATGATTATCAATTGTCTGACGAATTGTGTCAAAACTGATAAATCTATTTTTAAAAGAAAGCGTTATACCCCTCATTTTAATTATAACTTGAGCTGTTAAATAATTTCAGTGCATATGATTTTAATCCACTACATACGTATTCTGTAATTTTATAATCTCTCAGAACCTCATTCGTGAATTTACCTAGTCTGTCATGTGATGTAGGAATTATGTCACTAGGCGTGAATCTTGATAATTAATTATGGAATCCGTGTCAAAGTACAAGGTCTGTGTACCTGTCTTTTGAAGGTTCTCATAAAGCAGTACTCGTGCATAACTGGTTACAAAACAAGCCAGAATAACATTAGTTCTATTATCACCCAGCTGGTAGTCTTCCAACCAATCAGATTGAACGAGTACCATTTTATTTTAGTTTGCCCACTATATCAACAACACCAAAAGAAAAGTATAAACTCCTACTATTGGAAACACCCAAGTGTTTATAAATTGACCGAATTATTAAATTCCACAAATGATCAGGTTCTGAAGGGACACGCAGCATTTTTTACAACGTATTTTTTAAGCGGGCTGAACTCGTAGAATGAGTGCTTCCTCAGCAAGACACCATAGTCTCCCTAAATTATATACATAATGGTGCTCGGTAATAGGTTGATTGCGCAATTTTGGTGAAATCTTACATTTTAGGAAGCAGTCATCGGAAACTGTCAAAACACATTTGTACATTTATCAAACTTTGTGGTCGTAATCTCTCAAATAGGTTCACAATCAACGTTGTTTGGTCAATATCTTGCTATGCGGAATCTGAGGGGCCCATGTCCCGGATGAGCGTAGGCCATTTGTTTTATCCTAGATATGATATGATATGTTATTTATTTGCATTTTTGCCTGTTTAGGCAAATCATCATAAATTACGCGGGACAATCAATACAACTTACAATAATTAAAGGTGCATGCTCGCGCCAGAATGCTTGAGAATAGAATTGTTGAGATTATGTGCTTTTGGGGGCTTGGATTGTGTGCCTTGATGTGGTGGGGCGGGGTGAGTCATGGCGCATGATGATTTCATTCCATATAAATAAATTTCGTATGGTTAGTTGTGAATTTGAATGGGGGACTTGTGCCTTTAATTCAATTTGACAGCTTAAAGAAATTATTTTAATTAAAATGTGTAGTCAAATCATCGTGTGCTGGGATTTATTTCGTTTCATTGCATCTGGGCGCAAGGATTAGGCCTCTAGGAGCATGTGGTTTTGGCAGTTTTGTTTTCGGGCATTCTGCTGTGGATATGCACCTTTAAGATCTATACATATACACATGATAAAATGGACCATTCTAAGTATATTCCTTGATCATATGACGTCATAATCAACTACGTGATATGTAAGATGACGTCAGAATAATGGCGTCATGAATGCCTTGATTTAGTCAGTCTTAAACGATTAATAGTCTGACACGTACGAATTCACCTTTCCAAAGTATCCATTACTCATCTGACCTAGTATGACGTCATAATCAGTTCAGCGCGTGTATGATGATGTCACAATGATTACGTCACAAAGGGTTCCATATATACAGTCATCAAATCTCAAATGGTCCGACACGTTGTATAAATTGTCTGTCTGTAATTCTTTGCTATTTAATAGACATGCTGTTGGATGTTTGGAGGCTGGTTTGACTGGGCGCTGTTGCTGCCTTAGGCAGCACCGGCGCACAGTCGAGTTAGCCTCAAGATACCCAACAGCTCATCTGTATAGCTTTCTGGAAATCGATAATCCGGCTTAAGAAGCAATAGCTCCTTCAAGGACATGAAATAACATGCCCAATCCAAGCACGGTCATAGTTTCTATATATGATAGAAATGCCTAGAAAACTTTAGCATGATTTGATCTACGAATTGTAGTGTATGGTATTATTCACCCCATAGGTAATATGTTATATGTTGGTGAAAACTGTATAAATAATATGCCCAAGCCATGTTTAAGCTGTATAAACCCGCCTTTACAAATGTTATTATACTGGTGAAGGGTTTGTGAATATAACGCTAAAGAGAAATTCACTGTATTAGATATAAGATTAGGCATTTAGATACTTGTATAGCATACTAATTTAATTGTCAATTAATATATATATATAAATATGTTTAAATGTACACTCAAGGGCATATGGCTTATTGTGGAATAAATCAATCAATCCATTGTCTTATTGATTGTCGGAATTGAAAAAGTGGAAATCAGAATTCCCTTTTTGCGCGTTTTCAAATTAGAATTTCTTGCTTATTTCTAAGTGTATGCTCGCATATATGTGGGAGACGGGTTTTGATTGTGTTTTGATTGTATTGTATAAATGGCTATTAAAATTGTGTTTGCATATGGACGTGGCTCACGATTGGAGGACGTTACCTATATTGTTGACAGATAATCAATATTACTTGCCTGTGTGCGTGTATAGCATGATGTACGTCTTACGGAGACATCTCATTAACGCTGAATGGTCATAACATTAGACGTACTCCTACTTTGATTAGAAATTAGAAAATTTCAATAGAATGGAGAAATCCAGTTTTAGCTATGCCCAACCCATCTCTAGCTGATCTCCATCCACGCTTTTCCCGTGTTGGGATCGATCGATCCCTGCACTCTTTGAATCTTAATTTCCTGAAAACTATACAAGTAAGCTGCTGAATATTTTGAACCGAATTAGACTGGCGCTGTTGCTGGAATCTGTTGCTGCCTATGTCAGCATTAGCGCCACTCAAATTAGTTTCAAAATATTGAGCAGTGTGGTTATTAAATAATAAAGACAGACACCTCGTACAACCTGGCGAACTATTTAGCATATAAGACGGACTAAATCCAATCATTCATGACGTAATTGATGGCGTCTTATTGGAAATTCGGCTGTGAATTTATTTGAATTACCTTTGTTATTTGAAAATGGTAGTAAATAAAATTGTTATTATTAGCCAGTACAACCAGTTGTGTAATTCCTTCAAGTGGTAGTGTTCTAGAAGCAGTGGGAAAAAGGAAACCTTGATCCCGAATCTTTGAATCGTCTGTTATTTACCTCGAGCATCTAGTTAAAATGCCCAGTCATATTAAGTGCCCCTTTCCATGTAAGCTTGTATGCGCGCTTTTCTGCTAGCAGAAAAGTCGACCCAGTGCATTTAGATAGAACCATTTCCATGTGAGCTTTTCAGCGCGCTGAAATTCTCTCGCTTAAAAACCAGTCGCGCAGTTCGCGACTTTTCTGCTAGCAGAAAAGTCAGTCTAGTGCATTTCCTATATATACATTTCCACGGGTGCTTGTCCGTGCCGCTGACACGCGCGCTTGTTATGTATGTTGATCTTGTGCGCATGCGTGTTGCCTTATAAGCAGGTTATTTTGCAATATTGACTTTGAACGTTATGCAAATATAATGTGATGCCGTGCAACCTGCATTTTCCTTTGTATTATTTGTGCAAGAGACAAGGAACTGGCATTTGTATGATGCAGTTGATGCAGTTGACAAACCAAAAAAGAGTGCACAGATTTCGGGTGCAGATAGTGTTCTACCAGATCAGTTAACTGCTCCTGTTTTGAAAGTTCAGCATCAAGTACCTCTCCTTTGCACCTTTGCGACATGACAGTGTAGTGTGTAGGAAAGCAAAAATTGATCAAAGATATGCAGAACTAGAGCTTCAAATTCTCTTGCCTACGCTAGGAAGACAGCCGGATTCGCTGGTAAACTCGCCTGCATGGAAATAGACAAACCCGCAAGCAGAAAAGCGTGCGAGAACACGCGAAAATAAAAGCTCACATGGAAAGCGGGCCTTAAGTCGGTATCAGAGCCCGACTCCAGTCTTAAGTACGCGTATAAAGATCCGAAAATCATCGATCCGCCTGTGTAGATAGAATAAAGACAAACTCGAAATAATAAGACCAAACAATGGTGAAGTCTTCTGATCAGATCCGCCATGCTCTGATGTAGGTAGTCTTTGAAGTGAAGGATGCGCCTCCTCAATTAAATGCTTGGTCCGTACTGGTGGACCTTTGTTTTCATGAAGACGCAATTAAGAATACCATTATAAGCGGAAATAAATCCATATTTACGCATCAGTTTAGAGTTTATAAATTAAGGAAAAATACTTCTGATGGTCTGGTATAGGATTTTACGTATTGGTCTCTTTCTCATTTCCTCATCCTGTTTACCTAATTCGTGTAGTGTGTAGTCTAATAATTAGCCGATATATCGGTTTGCATTCACACCGCTAGAAGATAGTCCCGGACTGGACGGCAATGCTACCTGGCACATTTTGAGGAATAGGTTGCGTTCACATAGGGAAGCTTAGCGATATATCGGGAGATAAACCGCCAATTTTTGTGGGATTAAATTTCGAAATAGATGACGTATTTATTCTGTTATAAGAGGCAGTCCAATGAGCACGTTAGTCGATATACCTGGTATTTACGGAAATAGTGGCTGTATGAGAACACGGCCTAAGCTTAATTAATACACAAATTCTAAAAACGGTTTATTAGAAGTTATTTCATTTGTACTGATTTCTAGAATAACACTATTTTACAAATAATCTGAATGCTATAGGCCTATTTCGTGTTTCCATTTATCAATAGATTAATGCAGGACCAACTTCCAGTCAAGTTTTTTTCAAAATATTCAATAGCTTACGTATATCTTGAGTGTAAAGGTGAGCTACCGGGATTTCAGGTTACAATAAGGAAATGCGATCGCTATGCTATTTTGGGGTGGGGTGGATGGGGTTGGGGGTGGTAGGGATAGGGGGAGGGGGGAGGGCCGGTGTGGGTGGGTTAGGGGCTGTAGACCAGATGATAGTTTATTTAATATTGTATGAGATAACCAATAAACATCATTTACTATTTCCATTTCCCTTCTTTTAAATCAGGCTCTGTATGTACATAGGCTAAATGTAGCCTACTCGATACACCCTGATAGCGCGGGTTACTGGGCCGGTATTGGTCTGGTACCTGCCGACTAAGCTGCGTTATAAGGCTCGTCTAAAGCCGTGTTCTCACCTGAGAGTTAATCGGGAATAACGCCATACATTACTATGGCGATACGCCGGTTAAGTCTCTAGCGAGAACACGGACTAAAGCAACATTCTCAGTAGAGACTTAACCGGCGTACCGCCATAATGAGGTATGGCGCTATTGGCAATTAACTCTCCAGTGAGAACACGGCCTTAGAGAGGCGGTGGTTTCATAACAGAATAGATGTATCAGATCTGTCATTCAAGTATTTGACGTCACATTCAAATATGTTACGTGTTAGCTGACCTCATAATCAAAATGACGTTGCTATGGCCCGAAAACCGAAAAATCTGTCACAAAAGAATCAATTTACAATTACAAATTTACAATTTTTTGAACATTTTGAACAGGATTTGACTTTGAGCTGTTGCTGCTATTGACACATGTACCAGTTCCATATCAAATTAGTTTCAAATGAACTTAAAGCTTACCGGTATGTTTATCTTGAAATTTAGGTTCTGGGAATTCGGGTTTCAAAGTTTAAAAACACAGAAATAAGAATAAAATGTGGGCGGAGCTTATTTCTAAATGTGAGTGGCATAGTTAAAAATGAATCCTTCTATTATGGAAAGAGCGTCATAAACAATTATGTCATGAATGACGCGATTTAGTCCGTCATAAACGCTTAATTGTCCGTCAAGTTGTTCGAATTGTAGGTCTTTATTATTTAATAAACATTCTGTTCAATATTTTCAAACTGATTTGACTGGATTCTATTGCTGCTTACCTGTATATTTTTCTGGAAATTGAGATACTGAGAGTGCATGCGTCGAGTGATTCCAACACGGGCAAAGCGTGGGTGGCGATTAGCTGGAGATGCGCGGGGCATAGCTAAAACTGGAATCTTCCATTGGCGGGGCATCGCTAGAAATGGATCCCTAAATTATAGGGTAGGCCTCTAAAGTATTTTTGTTGTACGCTAGGTAAAGTGATAGCAGCCACCCGCTAGTCGCCATGATGAATTCAACAAGAGAGCCTCTGGTTGGCATTCCGTTGCTAAGCAAGGATATTCCGGTTGACCCGATCAAGACATACCTGGAATCTATCGAACAATTTCCAATGGACATATATAAGACCATTCAGATAATTGTATATCTAATAGGAGTCGTCGCCAACACTGTGCTTATACACTACATCTTCAAATCGGGTAAATATAAAAGTGTTATCTTTGTGGCAATTTCTGGTTTGGCGTTCGCAGATATCGGCGTCTGTGTAGCAATGGGATTAACAATGGCATTTCTTATGCCAACAATTATGTTTCCAAGTCTGACTTTAAAGTGTGAGATTATAACGTATGCAGATATGGCTTTCATATATATATATATATATATATATATATATATATATATATATATATATATATATATATATATATATATATATATATATATATATATATATATATATATATATATATATATATATATATATATATATATATATATATATATATATATATATATATATATATATCTATTTACCATCTTGTATGGTTTGCCATCTTACGAAACATTCAACTATGTCACCCACTCTGGGCCAAGGTTCAACTGACAGCAAATGTAGCGTGTCGGATCTGTTTGGTAATATGGGTGGTCGCTATGGTTAGCAATATAACATCGCCTATTTGGGGATATCAGTCGCGAATATTCAGCTATGATAGCAATACTAAATCTGTGACATTGTGCGTGTGGACCGGGGATCTTCGAGTCATGAATATCGCTAATCATATTCCGTTGTACTTGTTTCCGTTGGCCTTAATAGCCATATTCCACGTTGCTAAACAAATAAAGATGTGGCGAGTCTCAAAAACGTCTTCCGGGCCTCTGTCTGCGAACATTGGTCAGCAACGACAGAGCACATATGTCCGAGCTATGGGTTTGGTCATTATTACATCATGCATTATTCTAATACCAAATGTGACAGCTGATTGGTCGTTTGAATTGTTTGGAGCCCGTACCTCTTCCGGAACAGAGATGATAATTAGATTCATCACAGATTTTCTACAAGGCTTTAATTCTGTTGTTAACTCATTTATTTATGACTTTTTATCCAAGAATATCAGAAGTGATCTTCGAACATTATTCTGCGGAGGTAAGACATAACATCGAAATCCGCAATTTCGGGTTATGAGACTAATGACGTTAGATTTTCTGATCATTCTGAAGGTTCAGTCCATTTCCTGTTTTCAGTGTACCGTAATGACAGGGTTCCTATATAACTAATGCTTGGCAAAAAACCGACATACATGCGTGCCTAGCGATATAAAAGGAGGCATCGTAGAAACGTAAATTAAATATCTGGAATGTACACCATCGGTTCCAGTCAATTCGTGCGGTTATTGAGATGGGTGGTTGAAAGCTGGTCCAGTGAAAGAGGATTTGTCCTCTGGATGGTGAAGCAGTGGTAGAGCATTCGCCAAACGCTAGGATGAAGGTGCTGCAGAATTGCCTGGTTGAAAATTGGAAAAGATAAACACAGAGTTAGATTAATGGACGAATTTAGGCCTTTACCTATTTATGTGCCATGGGTATATTATGCAAGGATATAGGATTTAGTTAGTTTCCATTGTCTGTCTAGGGCCTTCTTATATGTGTTTACAGTTTTCGCATTAATAACACTTTCGGGTAAGCTGTTCCACATGGTCACTACCCTACAGCTGAAAAGGTTTTGTCTAACTAGCGTTCTGAACTGGCTCTTGAATAGCTTAAACTTGAGACCTTGTCGTCCAGAATGGTTTGCTAGGGTAAAGAAGTGGTCTGCTTTAATGTTTTCCTTTCCAGTGAAATGTGTGTATGTTTTGATGAGGTCTCCTCTAAATCTGCATTGTGAGAGGGGTTGTAGATCCAGTTTTTAGGCTTTTTAGGCTCATAAGTTACTAATTTAGTACACCGTTTTTGCACTTGATCTAGGTTATTTGTGTCTTTAATTAAATAATGTTTCTAGGTGCATTATGTTTTAACGTTTTCGTCAATACTTGGGAACATTGCCCTCCATGCTGTCGGTGAGCTAGATCCTCTCCAACAATGGAGGCTATTTTCATCAGTACCAGTTCTGGGTACTTCTACGGAGCTGTAAATTAGACTGTTCTATTATGTTATAAGTGTCTATGACTGTGAAGCGCCCATGTCGTCGAATATATCTCTTTTAAATGGCCATATCGACCACAGTCGCCGACACGTGCTTTAAATCATGAATGCAGTTGTTCACTTCGCCCACAGACACCCACACGTGCTGATGACTAACAGGCACTTCGCCCACAGATGTCTACTTGCGCTGATGACTAACAGGCGCCACACCAACTTCGTCAACAGATTCCTGAGTGCGCCGATGACTAACATGCGCCGAATAAACAGTAGTGTTATAAGAACGGACCTTGCGCTGATGATTGATAGGCGGTTATCTTTAATGTAATATAGTTATTTGATTTTAATATGTAGCGCGGATTACAAGTAGGCGCCGTAGGTTAGTCTGACCTTATTACATTATACATTGTATAGATACGGCGAGCGACGTTTTAGTATTTTTCACTGTCCATTTTCATTATTGTTACTTTTTTTAAGTTAGATTGAATAGTTATATAATTTACTAAAATGCGCATATGCCTAAACTAATACTAAATAGCTACATTAATACATACACATAAACCTTCTAATATACGGCTACATAATTTCACTAGAGTCGTCTTCCACGCCCACGTGGCCTGGAATATGGCGACTAAACCTAAATAGTGCTAAGCTCGGGTATTTTGTTAGGATAGAGTAGCTAGGGACAACTGCTCAAATGAAAGCATGCTATTTTTACTGTAAGGAGTAATCCCAAAGCAGGTGGTTGGTATCATCAGCTATCTGTGACAGCGAAATGCGTTCCATGCTTGAAAAATAGCTATATGCACAGATTAGTTAATATATAATCATATTAAACGTAAATTTAGAGCATATCTGCTTATGCGAGTATCTATAGCTCCATATTTTCATCGTAAATTGATGATTTCATTACTTTTAATGAATGCTTTCATGAAAGAAGGAAGGAAAACATGTCAGAAAGGTAGTTTTCTCGATTACTCTGTTGCTTTAAACCGCCATATAGTTTATGCTGATTCTGTCGTTTCCGCTGTTGCGCTAGATGCGCATATGTGATAGATTAGTAATTTCTATATAATAGGGATTCTGAAAATATATAGTTTTCACTGATCACAAGCAGTCTAAGACAGAAAACAAGGGAACAATTTTAATATTTCAAAACTTTAATCTTACAGTTCTTGAGGGTCCTATGTATGACGCCATAATTACGTCACTTTTGCCAGCCTAAAGATGTGTACAACATACAGATTCTGAATCAGGACATCCTAATGATGCAGAAAATATATACATATCTTAGGGCGTACCCGGTGTAGGACAAACCCTTCTTTTGAGCAGATGGCTCAAAGTGGCTCCCCGACAATGTTTGATGTTTAATTTTAACGCGGCAGTAACTTTACCTGATTTATAGAAAAGTCCACTTGCCCAACAAGGTAACGGATTTACAAAATTAGCATTCCCATCCACGTCTTTATAGCATGGAATATCATTTATTCAAGTTGACTGCCACGTACTATACTACCGAAAATTAGAATCTATGCGATATTGCGCGTTGGCGTGTGTGTGCACTTGGGCGAGTGTGTGCGCCCACGGATGCGGCCAGTTGTGCGTGTGGTTGAGTTTCCAGAGCTGTATCTAAACAAACCAAACTACTAATAAGATTTGGCTCAAAATTGGATCAAAATCTTTAAGACAGCAAATGCTCTTGGCGTAAAAGAGAATTTCCATGTATCGGCTGTGATCGTGATAAAAACATGATTCAAATCCTTTATTAGTGTGTCAGCTATTGTA
Organism: Chaetoderma sp. LZ-2023a; assembly: GCA_034401795.1. Classification (NCBI taxonomy): domain Eukaryota; kingdom Metazoa; phylum Mollusca; class Caudofoveata; order Chaetodermatida; family Chaetodermatidae; genus Chaetoderma; species Chaetoderma sp. LZ-2023a. The sequence continues at coordinate 86,051,246 of CM067367.1, forward strand.
GAAAATTGACGTTGATATGTATTTTCGAGTACATTCTTTATAACATCCAGGATGCATTACTATGGCACCCAAACGCAGAAAACCAATGTTTACAGTTTTGTTATCTTACCCTAACGGCCGCCATCTTTAATTTTATAATGCCCGCCATTTACAATTTATTTTATTTGATATCTTGATTGTTAGTCATATTATATTAAATTCCTGTAATACCATAATCCTGAAGAATGCATAGCGCAGCTATCTTGGAATACAAAATGGCCGCCATCAAAAGCAATGTCATGGTGTATCGGTGTATCTAAAAGATGGCAAAACCTGATTCCAAAGGCAATAACTTCGTTAATTGATAAAATTTCAGATAGTTCAAATACTCAGACAATAGTACCCGATGATTCTCCATCGACTAGCAATACAGAAGCCAGTGACGTAGAAGAGGACGAGGAGTCCATAATTCACCATCGGCTGGCAGTGCCGCAGTCAAACATATACATGAACTAACTTCAGATACTGCATATACTCAGAAACAGTACCCGGCGATTCAGCGTCGACTAGCAGCGTTGAAGTCACTCAAATAATGGTACATTCTAGATGTACAATCTGCGTCTGTAACAGATGCAAATAAACAAGCACCAGTGTGGTCTGCCTATAATGGAGCTTTCCAGTTTTAGTTATACCCCGCCCATCTCTAATTGAGTTCCACCCACACCTCGCTCGTGTTGAGATCGATCGATCCATGAACTGCCTGACTAACAATTTCCAGAAAAGCATACAGGTTTATGGTTGAGAATTTTGCAGCAACAGCGCCCAGTGTATTCGTCTCAAAATATTTAACAGCATCTTTATTAAATTGTAAAGACATAAACTTCTTACAACAACGCTTAGTCCATTTTCAATTAAGCGGTGGCGACGTCTTTATTTACGCCATTCGTGACGCCATTCATTATGACATCATCCTACACATCACGTAGTTGATTATGACGTCATATGATTGATGGATAAACCGGAAAGGTCCGTTCACTTTTAAACACACACGTGTCTGGGGTGGACATGTGAAAGCGAGTCTTGAAGTTAGAACAGCTGGGCTCCCAGTACAGAAATAAATTAGTGATGTGTCCCGGAGCTTTCGAGACATCACTGCGTGCTTTGAGATGTTTAGGAAAAAAACTATAGAGGTAGTGGCTTAGATGACGACTGGGTCGAAGCTGATCTATACAATTCTGATTCCGGCTATAGCTATTGTGCAACAGGTGATGACACTAAAATCATTGCAAAATTGCAAGACCCTCAGTGCAGTGACTGATATGTTAAACTCATAAATGTCATAACTACACTGTTACCCATGTTATATTTGACAAGTATCCCGTCAAGGGATCATTAAACGAGGCAAAACAAGAACGACCCAGGGATAATAAGGCGTCCGTAACAGAATATATATTAGACGATGCAACACCAATCACAGATACAAAATCGTTTCTTTGACCCACTACTACAAATGATTCTCCAACCTTCTATTTGACACAGAAGCCTATAGATAATGCATAAATCGTCATCACATAACATTGCCATCTCAAACAGAGATGTTAATATCCTTTCCGCTGCTAGCTCACAGGAAGAGGCCTACACTTTAATGATCTTACATGCTTTTGAAGCAGCAAGGCGTGGGGCTACCTTTGTCAGCTTTGTCAGGATACAGATGTGTTACCTCTTGCAATAGACGTGTTCACTTTCTTGGTGAAACGAAGCTATGCTGATAGGTACAAGTGATCGACATCCACTGGTAATACATAAACTAATTACTAATGTACTTCGGGCAGATAAAACAAAGGAACTTTGCAAGTGACATGCCCTGACCTGTTGTGGCACAACTGTCCATATCGGGGATACATCTAAAAAGCCGTGTTTGAAGACATTTTTGAAGACAGATCCTCGTATTGTAGCATGTATATCTATGCTGGGAATTGGGAGTGAACCTTCTGATTAAGGGCTGTGTATCATTTCTCTTCAACCGCTTCCGCAAGAAGGGTGTCCATATCACTCTGGTCAAGGTTATTCCAGCAAAAAAACATTGAAAGAGGTATGTAATTACTACGTCCAAAACTTGGAGCTTGGTGACAACACATCAGAAGAGCTCACAGCCAATCTGTTATTTGGAAGCAGGCTCTGATTTTCCATCCTGTAGTGCCAGATCTTCTCAAACTCGGCTGGATAGAAGACAACTGGCTGGTACCAATATTGTCAGAGGTTTCACCGGTCCCATGTGCAGTTGTTGAGCTTTGGAGATGCAAGTGCCAGTAAGCCGTTTATCTGCAAATTGTTCATGTAATGTAAGGGATTTGATTTGTCAGTATTAAGGAGACCTTGAGACGTGCCAGAACATAGACATCAATTTAGACCTGACTGATGAGTATGTATTCTGCGGCTGTAGTAGTAGAAACATCCTACAGCTGCAATCAGGCCTTCTTCGCTTTTGCCCACTGTGTCTTGTCCTCAGCCGAAATCCTTAGCTTCCTCAGGTCCATTCTTGACTTGAGTGTACTGAGTCCTGCTTTCTTGCAGTCACCTCGTAGCACGCTTAGCAGATTTATGCAATGACGTCCTCTCCTGGCTTTGTATTTGCTGGCTCCGAGTAGGCCGAATTCCAAGGCTCTCTGTGCTGGTGTCTCTTCTGACGTCCTTAGCACATGGGCACATATGGACCATCTTTGCTGGGCGACTTTTACAGACAGCGGCGATGTGTTATACATCTTGTATAGTGCCTCGTTGGAACTTATGCTGTCTGGCCATCGGTGTCCAGTGTTGGTGCGTAGGTGTTTGCGATGGCAGGCATCTGCCTATGGAGCTGCCCAGCTGTTACAGTTATACAGCATCAAGGATACGCAGGTTGCATTGTATAAACGTAGCTTCTTTATCAAGGGCATCTTTGATCTACGAATCCATACCTTCCTGAAGGACTGGAAAGCTATGTCCCCCATGACGTAGCGTGCAGAAATGCCAGCAGTACTGCAAAGCAGTGAGCCCATGATTTTACTTTTCCTCCATGGTTCGCCGCCGCGAAGTGGGTCGTCATTTTCTATAGTTTCATGCTTTGTCGATAGGTATATGTGGGGGAACTCTGTTTTGGATTCATTCATAAAGAGATTCTCAATTTTTAGTTTGCTTGCAGCTACTGGGAGAAGATCGTCAAGGGGTTTCTTTTCCTCGTTTATGAAGTCCACATAGACCCGATTGGCGTGTTGTAATTTCACCTATGCGAAGACGGGTCTAATGTGTTACTAAACTCAGCGATTAATCAAACAACGAATTGGACATCGTTGCATTTTTTAGTTCTTGGAAAATTTCATATTATATATAGTTACATCTTTTAGTTATGGTGCTGGTAAATACCATATTTATAAACGTAGACATCTAGCTCATGGACAAGCGGGTATTGTTGTTTTGGTCGTATTTTGCATGACACTCTTATTTGCTAATGGTAGTCATTTTGAAATCAAACAAATCTGAGTCTAATTTAAAACGCATATGCAGCGTTAGCATAAGTAGTAAATAGCGGCTATTTTGAAATCCAATATGGTTGACAAGATGTAAGTTGTAATGATTACAGAAACGTGATTAATTAATATGACAACCATAAGAATCTGTATCAGTATTGCCGTTAAAGTTGAGTTTATAGTGATCGCAGAAAGGAAGATATAGCCAAAGCTACCTTCAAAATTGGGGACATTTTGAAAATCTGTATTGCTGACAAAACCTTAAAATTCATGAATTATTTTTATTCAGTATAACAACCACTACAGTATCTGATAAAATGAGTGAAATGTGTTGGCAATGGATTTATATAGGGCGTAGAAACGAAAATACAGTCTACCGTAGGTTTAAAATCTTGATCATTTTGAAATACAAGATGGCTGACAAGAGAGTGACATTCTGGAATTGTGTTTATTTGATTCAGTATGGTAACAATAACAATCGTGAGTCCTAAGAAGAGAATATTACCATTCCAATCAAGTTTATATAGGCCTTAGAAAGGAAGATATTTCCTAAAGTAGGTTCAAAATGGCGGTCATATTCAGATCCAACGTGGCGGCTGTTATGGTGACAGCAAAAAATTATTTAGTATTTCTTTATGTTAGAGGTCTGGTGTTTGAAAATTGCTAAGAATGTACTCAAAGATGCGTATAAATTCCACAAACCTGCCAAACTCTATGGATATCTCGAAACATACGGCTTCGAATTGTCTCAAATTTTGATTGCAAGAAAGCGGATTACGGTGTAAATGAATATTTAGCTGTTCTCAGTGTGATTGTGCTTGTTCAACTTCTTCCAGTATTTCAATGCCTTTTTATGACAATTGATGAATCCAGTTTTAGCGTATCCTTGCCCATCTCTAGCTAAGCTCCAGCCAGGATTTGACCGTTTTGGGATCAATTGATGCCTGCACTCTCTGGATCTCAATTTCCAGAAAACTATGCAGGTAAGCCATTGAATATTTTGAAAGTAATCTGAGTGGGTGCTATTGCTGACATAGCGTGAATCGAAGGTTCGTCGTATCTTCTTTCCAGCAACAAACGGGTAAATCTCGTCCGCTAAACGATTCCTTCACAGGAATGCCCGAATCGCGATAATGATTGGATAAAACCCGCATTCTTTCAGCTCATACATATTAATGAGCAATAATAAACACGAAAGAAGGAAACCCTTTATCTGAAATAAACTTTCTCGAGGTTCTGTAAAAATGAAATCTGCCAAAATCATCGGCAGCAACTCATTTATATCAAATTGCCATTAAAATATTATGTAGTTGTTAAATGTCAATTTGGCAATGTGTTCAAACTGTTTGAACATTGATAAATTGGCATTTAATAATTAAATGAGATAGTCGCTTACCAGTAGTGAATGGGTCAATAACTGACTTTTTTCATAAACTTAAAACTTATGGATTTCTTTATAGATATCCCATTTCCCAAGCATGATTTGGCTTTTAAATTTTGGGAAATCATACACTATTTGCTTTTTAAAGATAAAGGCCTATGTAAAAAATGTAGCTGTTATGATAATAATTTGGAATCTTGAAAGCCAACACATCTGGGAAATGGGTTAAAGCTGAGCCTATATAAGTTTAAGCTACTTGAGTGACCACCGATAGAATTGCAAACCTGGCATAAATCAAACCTTAAAAATATCGACATGATAAATATATCAAACAAACAAATAATTTAAAATCAAATTTAAGGGAGTGGTGTGGCATGGTTCTCAACAATGGACTACTTAAACGACGAACCCAGTTCACGGCTCAGTGGTGGATATTACCACAGGAGGAAACATGGGCAATCTTCTTGACTCCCCTCTCATGCACCCAGTAGTTGCCTACTTGTAGTGAACACTGATAGCGCACAATCAGATCGTATGAAGGTTCCATTGAACCAATAAAGAACCAACATGGCCGCCAAACGGTAAATTATGATAGGTCCATGACAGCCATGTTTTATCACTGATCAATTTCTTTTGAACAAACTTTAATCACCCTTAGTTATCGATGAAATATCAGGAGTTTCAGCCTGAACCGTACAGCACTTCCTGTCATGTCATTTTCAAGAACAAGATGTTCACCGGAAAATGGATCAGTCAAAATTCCAGGTACTCAATATGGGGTACTCCTGGCCGAATTTGGTTAAAACGGGAATTGATTAACCCAATAATACTCACGCCGCCCCAAAAAGGCTTCTGCAGTAGATCTGAGAAATGCCCATTTTCAGACCAGGACTCCAGTAGAATACTATTTTGTAAATTTACTACTTAAATGGCTTGCTCGATAATCAAGCCTGTCATTCCAGTGGTAAATTTTCATAAATAATCTCTTGACCTGCAAATGGGCATTTTCTATGAGAAAATTGATACTTATTTTGAAGAATTTGAGGGGTAAATGGTTATTGATGATACATCTGACCAATCAAATTTCTGAATAGAATTTCTGGAGCATACCACCATTGGGTCAGTCTAGTTAAATTTGGTTAAAATCAACCAAGCGGCTGAGGAGATGCATTTTGACAATTTCCGGGATTTTTTTCATAGAATCCAAGATTTTCACCCCAAAACTGACTAATAGAAATTCTGAATAGATGTTCTGAAGCGTTCTGGGCTCTTATAGCCAAATTTTGTTGAAATCCACCAAGGAGATGCATTTTGATAATTTCCAGTAAATCATTTATAAAATCTAAGATTTTCACCGATCAATTTATCGATCAATCAGAAATCTGAAGAGATGTTCTGGAGCCTAACTCCCAGGGGTAGATTTTAAATATTTTTTCTACTAACTCAGACGGGATAGTGCATCATTGATTTTACTATCCCGCAGCAAATTTCACTAACCCAATGTTTGTACGCTCAAAGCTTATCACTTCTTTAATCCAATCACCGATACAGGAATATTTTGAAATTAGTTTGTCTGGAAAGCCGTTGCTGCATTTGGTGGCTACTCAACATAATGACATTAGAATAGTGTTTTTTGTATTTCCTCTTTTGAGAGCATCTAACCCAGACTGGTTAGTGCAGGTGTAGTTTTACTATCCCATATGAAATTCTATCTTCGGGTTAACGGGTTAGTTTTAAAATCGAGCCCTGCTAACACGATAAGATTCTCCCAGAAAATTTTGCCTGAAATTGGTCATAGGAGATGCGATTTGACAGACAGCTGAGTCACGACCACCATGGCATAAGCTCACTTGGTCCAAAGAGCCCATGAGCCAAGAAAAATAGGTCAAACTGACCTAGCTTGTAATGGTATAAATTTACCACAATCTCATTAATTATGACACATTTATCAGTATTTATCTCATAATCGGCCATACTGTCATGATTTTTCACCTGCGTCACCAGGCGTAAGGGTTAATGTGAGAATGGAATGCTTCGACTTCTTTTGGGTAAAAAATCACAATGCAACAGCTTTCAGCAACAATTTCTTCAAAATAGACACCGTGAATAACTGTGGTTCTACAGACCGAATGCTTGTATATGGGGTCCCGAATATGTGCACCAATTTTAAGGTCAAAGCTAAATCTCAAACAGTAAAAGCTTTCAGTTGGTAACATTGCTTCCAAAACAGACACGTTTGATATCATAGTGGTCCAATTGAAAAATATACAGTACATGTATCAACGATATGAATATTGTACAAATTTGCCCGGGTTATTCATTACAACCGAATTACCATTGCATAAACTGACCCAGGAGATGCAATTTGACCGACGGACGAACACCATGGCATAAGCTCACTTGGGCCTTCAGGTCAGGTGAGGGAATAATGATCTGATATTTCCAAGAATCATAGTAATTTCAATAGTTGATGCAACGACAATCTTCTATGATTTCACATAGAATGGCTGTACTAATACCCGAGTGTACTGTGAAGGCCCATGCTTTCATTGTGCTATGCTTTTCTGACCCCTGTTTGCTTTAACCCTTTCACAGATGAATTTCCCATATCTCATTTTCAAGGCAACAATAGAGGAAAACTCTTGAATATTTTGAAATTGATCTGACTAGAAACTGTTGCTGCCTTAGGAAGCAACAACTTCCAGTCAAATTAATTTCAAAATAGTCAACAGAATAAGTTTTATGTCGTAAGGAATTTACTTTTTCAGGGATTTGTCAATGAAAAGGTTATGCTAACACCGCCTTCCAGTCAAATTATTTGCTGAACATCGAACAGCTTTCTTATAGTGTACTAACTCCTTCCTTTTTTAACACCATGCAGTAATGTAACTACTATCACCAGTAAAGAAGATACAATGAATCAGAATAACTTAAAGTAACTAAATTACCTTAATATGCCTCCCAATGTTCAGAGGAGAGATAAATCTAATTCTGTTCCTTTTTACAAGCGGTCCTGTTATCACTGTACTTGTTATATAACAGTGATCTACCAGTCTATCTGCTACTTACAGCAATATAAAATACCCGAAACTATTCTGAAAACAATTTTACAGGCCACTGGTATATGCAGCAAAGAATTTCAGTGAAAATGGGTTAAAAATATTCGCTGACATCATTTTGTGACCATAGAAACACAATCAGTGAAAATTACACTAGCCAGCTGGAAAACATTTTGACTGAGAATCCTTGCTGCTGCTAGCAACTACTTCCAACCAGATTGTTTTCAAAATAATCAGCAGTATTGCACCAGTAAATAAGCTCTGTTATAGGTATCAATGCACAAATGGAATACTATTTGCGTGGCACTTAAACCCCACTGATAGACGCTTAGGTCCACTTACATCTTTGATTGTTTGCAATATGGGTAAAATGATTGCTCCGATTATTCAGATAAATACATGTTTAATGTCTAAGTTTAGAAACATCGTTTTAAGTTATTCTGATTCATCTCTGGTATTTTACTGGAGTTAGTAATTTTATTCTTTTTGTGATGGTACCCTTTTCATTTTCTTTAAATTATAATATATTATGGTGGCTGTTCTGGAGGTAGCGTTGACTGACACAAATCTGTGAAATTAATGGTAATTTCAACAATTTCAAATGACTAATAACGAAATTTGACCATTTAAGCAACAATACAAGTTTTTATTGTGAAAGATTATTAAATCTGTCGTATCGCAACAGTATATATATATGATAATATTCTCAGAACATAGAGTCATAGACAGTAGAATTCCGCCTGGTGATTAAAGCACAATATGTACTGAATTTTGTCCCATATAAGTCAAATCTGCAGACAGTGAGTGAAATGTAGCCGCATATGTGAATACTGCATATTGTTCACAGTAGGTTATCAACAATAGGTGTGTGTCAGTGAAGGAAGCCTCCACACTGAGTGTCCGACATGCCGATAGTTCTCATCTTGCCAGGGGATTACATCAGTTCTTACTAAAGCACACACTATAACATCACATATTCAACTGAGCACATCTATGCACATGACACATAGTTATCTCAGAAGGTGGGTCTAGTCCTCTAGATAAATGGTTAAGCCACCTAAAATCACGTAGATTTCCTCAAGGGCAGTGCCACTCTCAGGGTAAGACTGACACTCTGCTACAGAAGACTTCAGTACACGAGTAACACGACTATCACAGACCTGCAAAAGAAAGGACAGTTAAAAAGAGAAGTTGAAATACATGGATGAAGCATGTTCCCCGAGTTTGTTGAATCGATATGAAGGATATTGAAGCACTTGTCAGAATTCTACTTTTAAGTGAACAAGAATACAAACTGACAGACATAGTTTGAAATAATACTACCTTTAAACTCTTATTGTCTTGAATAGCTTACATCATTATTCTTTCTAAAGTATACATCAGTATATCTACTTTCATAAAAACCGGACCTTTTAAATTACAGCCTCTCGATATCAAGAGCTATTAAATAATGATGATGTGAATATTTTGAAGCTAATAATTTGATTGGAAGCTATTGTTGCCATAGAGAGCAAAAGTTCCCAGTCAAATTAGTTTAAAAATAGTCAACATAATCTCCCCTACAGTAGGCATATAACAAATCGGTAATAGCCGGTCTGTGATGATAAAGGATTAATATCCTAATTATTATGTTTTGACTAAATGGAATTTAATCATCTTGTCACATTTAGTCATTTTACTTTCAAAATATGGAGACACTAGCGCTTCAGTTATTGTATCTGTAGGCTTATTATGATTGTCTGATCACCCTTGCCCTGTAGAGGTAATAAGGTATTGCATTCAGATCTGATAGTGTGTCTGGAGCTCAGTATCGCTCACCCGGAGTCCTGTTGCCAGCAATAGAGTTTTTAGTTTTAAAAGCACACATTGTGGCCAGAGATTTGTAAAAGTAACCTGTTAACCCTTTAATGGTCAAATTTGGTCAGAAAATTGTAATGTATCCCTATTGAATATCCATTTACAGGCCAAGAGAATACAACTTTTGAAAATGTATCACTGGAATGACTGGCTCGGTTAAAATGCCAGTCATTCCAGTGCTAAATTTTCAAAATTGTGTTCTCTTAGCTTGTAAATTGACATTCCTCAAGACCATAACAGAGACCGGTTTTGGCTGGTATAACCATTAAAGGGTTGAACAATTTTGGGGATTTCTGGAAACACAAGATAGCTGCTGAAATAAATCCACCAATCAATTTATGTATATTCTATTCGGATGCCTAACACTATAGCAGCCAAGTTTGATTGAAATAGGCCCAGTAGTAAAACGTATTAATTAATGTGGAGTATCTTTTACCAAATTTCATTCATCATTTCAGAAATCCGAAATGAGCACAAAAGATTTACCAACCAGAATCTGTATAAATATCACGAACCATACATGTCTCTCCAGGAGAATTTCGAAGCGGAGTAATCACCTGCTCTCCTGAATTTAAATTTAACCAGTGAGGCGAGCAGTGTTAGCACTCACCTCTATATTCTATCATCGTTACTAAATAATATAGGCAATCTATGAGATATTCGCTTAGAATTAACCTCAGGCAAGAGGAGAGCAACCATTCGCCTCTCCATACGTCATGATGATATAATGTAGCATCTTAGAGATAATTACATACAGGTCTTGTTGAAATATACTGTCATCTTTAAGACAAAAATGTGTTTTGAAAGATTTTTTAAATCCTAGCTAGCCATTGTAAAAATCAACCACTCAAGTAATAGCGTGTATCAAAAATTCCATAAGGTTTAAGGTCATGCCAGCCAAGCTTGGTTAAAACTGGGTCATTTTTACGAAGATTTAATTATACGTTTTAAAGTTTTTCAAAACATTATAGTGAAATCCAAGATGACCAGGTCACATCTTCAGGTGGGCATTGGAAAATTTACCAATCAAATTTCCGGATAAATCTGGAGAAGCCTACCATCATAGAGCTATCTAAGCAAAATTTGATTAATATCGGTGGTTAATGGCCATAAGTATTTTTATAAAAAGAATTATAGACGGGCAGGCGACAGAGGCAAAGGTCACCATGGTATAAGCTCGCTTAGTCACTTGTCCCTTCAGAATGGGTGTGCTAAAGATTACTGGTCAAATTTTGATACGATTTTAACACAATAAAGGCTGATACTGTGAAAAGATAATTTTCAGATGTTGGCTGTGATCAGTCAACCAATTTGGCTCAAATTTTAATAAGAAAGTTTGTAACCATACATTAGGCTTCCACAACATTGTCATGTTTCATAAGGAAAATCCGCCATTAGGTGGAGGGTGATCGTGCTCACTCTGTAGTTAATATTTACTGGTAAGCAAATGGTTGCTTATCAGACAGAAAGTTCACGTTTCTTGTACAGCAATAACCGAATCAATTTGGGGTTCTAAAAAACCTTTAATGGTCAAGCCAGACATAACTTGCCTCTGCAGCAGTCTTGAGGATGTCCATTTGCAGGCCAACATGCATGATGGTCAAGAGATTAATTTATGAAAACTTATCACTGGACTGGATGACTTGATAACGGAGCCAGTCATTCTAGTGGTAAATCTTCAAATATATAATTATCATGACCTGCAGATGAACATTCAGTAAGGAGATATGCTGATTTTTGTTACCAAATTTAACCATTAAAGTGTTAAATATTCAAACATTTACCCAGATAGACGAGATCTATCTCTTTTGACATAAACAAAACCTTTGCACTACAATCAATTCAGCAACCAAGACGTAAATTGCAGTATTTATTCCATTCAAAATTGTACAAATCAGTCAAGAGAAGCACGCATTCATAACTACAAAAACACTCTATACCGAGTGAACAAGACATTAATAGTAATTTTTGAATTATATTTCTAATAAAGAATGCTTAGAATGGTACAAATCTTTAAAGTTCTTTCATTATTCCTTAATGCGTAGCATGTTTGTAACTCGATTAAGGACCGGTCTCACAGCTAATGCCGATGAATGGTTAAATTAAATGCCACATGCGACAAATAATCTTTTCATCATACAGAGTGAAAGGATGCCTTGATGTCTATTAGGAGTCTTTAAATGCGTGACTCACTCAGAGACATAATGACAACATTTTAAATGCGACAATGACATTCAGCAACCACAAAATCTAAAACGACTGACGCTATTGCAAACACTATATATCGCCTAATAAGAATTTAAAATTCGTTCAGTCAAATCGTTTTCAAAATATTCAACAACACTCACATTATTTTCAAATTATTCGTACAGAGATATCGAACAAGATGACGCCTAGGCGAGTACACTAGCATACCTCATTCTGCCTCCTCATCCCTCGTGACACCTCTACAAGTCACCACCTTCATGCATTTTCTTAAAGAACCACCAGGTGAATAAAGGCGCGCTCATGCGCAGAGAAAAGCACCAGGCAGAGGGCGGCCGAGATAGCAATCCTCATCCACCTCATCCACCTCCTCCCTCCTCCTCCTTCGACCTCCATTATCAGACCACTTCTCTTACTTAACATCGACTATTAAGTATTTAAAAACAAATTCAGTCAAATCGTTTTCAAAATATTCAGCAGCACTCAAGTTATTAAAATATTCAGCAACCAATCATCAAAATATTCAGCTACAAATTATCAAAATATTCAGTAACAAATTATCAACATATTCAGCAACCAATTATCAAAATATATTATAGTTTTCTTACAACGCACCTTTCCAGTTTTAGCTATGCCCCGCTCATCTCCAGCTAAGCTACACCAACACAATGCTCGTGTGGGGATCGATCGATCCCTGAACTTCTTGACTATCAAATTCCAGAAAACTATACAGGGAAGCTGTTGAGTAGAGGAGGTTTATTTACCCAAAATAACTCTTAAAATCATAAAATTCGTACAAAAACGCATAGTCCGTCATAAATTACGCTCGTGACGAACTTAGTTACGTCATTCATCATGTAATTCATTATGACGGCATCATATACTGATGAATATACTGGAATCATCCATTGAATCCGCAGTGATAAATTTCGTGTGCCTATAGCCGAGAGACGATAGAATTTAGCTACTTATATCACTAGTATCCCTTAGGCGGTGCATTGCGTATACACACGCGTTAATTGAACATTATTTCGCGGAAAGTTTCTGCAATACTGCACTCGGGTATATGTGATAATCGGCTAAGTCTATAAACCATGCTTATAACGGAGATCCGTGTGTAGTCAAATGATGGTGGTTCTTTAAGAGGGGTGTTCGTAAAACCCAGAGCCGGATTAATGCAATGGTTAATTTGGGCTACAGCCCGGGGCCCCAAACAACAAGGGGGCGGGCTGAGGCCTAAATCAAAAGTAAGTATCGCATTTTACTCATTTGAACATGTAATGTCAGTCTCCCAAATTTACAGTCATAATATACGTAAGCTATTGACAATTTTGAAAACAATTTGATTGATAGTTGGTGCTGCCTTATGCAGCATCAACTTTCCTAGTTTCAAAATATTCAACGGCATTTTGACATTTGGGAGTGGGCGCGGTGGTAGTAGTAGTAGTAGTAGTAGTAGTAGTAGTAGTAGTAGTAGTAGTAGTAGTAGTAGTAGTAGTAGTTGTTGTTGTAGTTGTTGTAGTAGTAGTAGTAGTAGTAGTAGTAGTAGTAGTAGTAGTAGTAGTAGTAGTAGTAGTAGTAGTAGTAGTAGTAGTTGTTCCCTCCTTGACCCACACGAGTGGGGTCCCCACAACTAATTAGCCCTGGGCCCCATATAGGCTTAATCCGCTTTTGGTAGGACCAATGGTCTTAATGAAGCACCATCATTTGGACGCAGCAGGCATCGCCGTAAGGACCTATCTTATTCAAGGCGGGGATGGGGCGGCGGCCACATTTTCCCTGAGTGAGAATGCAAGCCAGGTGAGGTGGGGGGGGGGGAGGCGTCCTCCCCATAATACGTTTTAAAATCTAGACGCTCTCAGTCGGCATCTCCTGCACTTCGGGAGGTAAATATGGACCGACAGTTTGTTGTTAAATTATTCTATTTTTACTCATTTTCTCCTGAAAAAGTCTACATAACATTACTCTTAAGGACATTTTAATAAATTATTGTATTATTGCTAAAATGGCTTCAAATGGTTTCTCGAAGAGCCCAAATTGCAAAGATTTTATGATTTTACGCGACCCTCTGATTGTGGTAGTGTGGACACTCCACGTTTGGGTCCCCAAACCCTCAAAGTTGAGATCGTTCCGCCTCCCTTACACCGTGAACAACCTGACTCGGGCAACTATGAAAGCATGCATAAGTGGCATACGTCCTAGCTTGATAACCCGAGATTCATGTTGGCAGCATCAAGTCGAGTCGGCCATATATGGTTTCGACGTGACGATTTAGCTAAATCATGCCCGACTCAGCTAGACATCGTCAATGCCTAGCCGAGTCGTGTTTGGAGGGCGGTTTGCTCTCTCTCTCTCTCTCTCGCTCTCTCCCTCCCTCTCTCTCTCTCTCTGCGTGACTAAGCTTGCATCCTGCCTGAGTAGGAGTGGCGTGGGGCAGCTGCCCCAAACCCACTTACTGCGCCGTACGTCTATCGCAGCGGGTAGGCCTATGTCCAATACCAACTCACCTGTATTAAGCGACTTTAGTGACAACTTTTTAATTGCCCTATACGTTGCCCGCTGTAGTCAGGGTTTTCTGAGTCGTCCGACTGCGGTTTAAAAGCTGTGCGCAATTAGCAATGTCCTACGTGAGAAATAGTGTCGTATGAAATAGGGATTGCCGTTCCGTAAGATAAATGCTTGAACGATAACCACAGGGCATTTAGCAAAGTTCCACGTGGGAAATAAAGTAACGTATAGAAGAAGGCTTGCCGTTCTGTAGGATAACCGCTTGAACGACCACCTTCTTTGACGAACCATCGTATTGTAGAACCAACATCCGCTATTTGTCGCATCTGGCTTCCACAAATCAACGACACATTTCTCTAATTACAGCGTCGTTGATATGTTTTCTATGGGGCCGCCGTGAGGTGAAAAGTTTCAATTTTGAAACCAATGTTTCTGAAAGTTGAAAGGTGTTGCTGTTGCGTTTTATCTTCGGACCTCAAAATTGGCATACGTCTTCGAAACCCCCGGGAAAGGCTCCACCCGAGGATGATGAAGATCGCTCTGGTAGAACGCGAGTTATTGAAAGATGGGTGCAAAGTGTCTAATTTTAAAACAATTTTGCTGAAATCTGTTATTGTTGCCTTTTATACGTTGACACCGAAATTAGGATATGACTTTAGAACCCCACGGGCAAGCTTCCACCCAAGTTTGGAGAAGATCATTTCTTAGAACCAGAGTTATTGAGAAATGCGCCAATGTGTCAATTTTGGAAACAATTTTGCTGAAAGCCGTTGCTTTTGCCTTTTACCTTTTGACCTCAATAGGTATACCAATTTTGGACTCCACAGGTAAGGGTCCCCCCAAGTCTCCATAGTAGAACCAGAGGTAAGAAGAAGAAGAAGAAGAAGAAGAAGATGAAGAAGAAGACGAAGAAGAGAAGAAACACCCCGCGCTCGCATTAACCCTTGCCCTAGTGATGCTGGTCAAACGGCCATGCTTAGCGACTTGCTTAATCTTTCAAACCGTAAGATTAAATACTAGCGAAACCCTCTATAAGTCCATAGATATACTGTGGAATATTTTAAAACTAATTTGCCCGCGACCCGTTGCTGAATATGGTAGCAACAGGTTTCAGGTAAATACAGATTAAAAACTATTCAACAGCGTACCTGTAATGCTGTATTCAAATTGACAATCTTGGATATCATGGTGCAAACCGGGTTGCGACAGACGCGGCGATATTCACGTATTTACAACAAATTCGTGTTAAGAAAATCTAAGTATGAAATCTGCTACATATTTTTTTTAATAAGTTGTCTGAACGTTAGTGGTAAGCCAACTAGCACATATTATCCCAACAAATTGTCTTTCAAATGATAGATTCATCCTTCTTAATAATAGCTTAAAGCTAAAACGCATCAGTGACTTCTCCGTAATTAAATGTAATAATAAATGTCACGAATAAAAAAAATTAATACTAAATACATAGAATTTTAAAAAGATGTCAGAAATATTCTGTTCATCAGCTAACATTTATGATTTCTTGGAATATACATGGATTATATTATTAATAGTGTTAACACTGTTCACTAAAAATTCATTGACCCAATTTTAAGACAGAAAAACTGTTGTAAAATTTGAAACTAATTCAACTGGAACCTGTTGCTATTAGAGGCAACATCATCCCCAGTCAAATTTATTTCAAAATATTTTTCAAATATTCATTACATCTTAAAGAGTGTGCCCTTTCTGGTTAGTAAGAGATATCTGTACAAACAACAATTTAGATTACAGTATAGTTCAGAAATAAATTAACATGCCCCCACCCCTCCCAAAAGGCCACATACTGGTGAGTATTTTGAACATAAGTGGATTGGAAAACATTGCTGCCTAAGGCAGCAATGTCTTCCAATCCAATTATGTTCAAAATATTCAACCGAAAATTTCATACAAGCTACCATGTTTCTATTTTGTTATCTATGATAACATGTTACTGAGATGTGCTCTACGTGATTAATGTACCCCCTATCCAAACATCCCCGATGTATAAATGGGATGAGGCAAATTACGTAGAATTACTCACTTTATATATGATTATTAAAGTATAATAAATATATTTCTGTGTCCTGTATTCATAGAATTATCAAAGGAGCGTGTTTTATACAAATTAATAAGCGGAATGTAAACATTTCATTGGCTGACGGAATCACTACTCGCCGATGAGAAATTGAGTAACATCCTGGACTGCCGCAATAAAAGACCTGGACGGGCAGTCATATGAACAGAACGCGGTTTGCGTAACGAACTCACGAGTTGAAAAACAAGAACTTGCAGCAGAACGAGCCATTGCGAAGAATTCGAGCGCAACAACAACGATAGCCACAGCCAGAAAGAACGTACATTTTTCAAGAATAGAAGACAGAGAAATCACATCTAGATCCGGCATGATGCGAGGTGTGCTATACCTCCAAGGCGCCATGATGTTTGCGGTTGTAGCCGTCATGCTTATCGGCACCGTCACAGGTAGATATCATATTTTAATCGAGTAGACCATAGCTACAGTACAGCTTATATTCCAATTAACGTCTTTCTAAAGCTAAAAACCCCAAACATGTTTGTTATTATAATTTTGAATACGATATAAGAACTGTTCTGGGGGATACGTTGGGCTTAATTTGATTGGAAGCCATTGCCGCCTTAGGCAGCAATGGCTTCCAATCAAATTAAGTAAAAATATTTCATAGTGTGTTTTACTTTATTTTGGAAACATGTACGGTTATTTCTGAGTTGTACTGCACTATACACTGCATAGCGTTATTAATAAAGATTCTGAACTATTTAATCGTTGAAATGCTATGGTTTCAATGGAAGATTCCAGTTTATCCATCAATTATATCGCGCCATAAACAACTACGTGACGTGTATGATGACGTCATAATCAATTACGTCATAAATGATGTAGCTAAGTTAGTCACGAACGCTTAATTTGATGACAGACTAAGCATTGCTGTACGACTGTATGTCTTTACTACCAATGGCTTCCAATCAAATTAAGTCCAAATTATGCGACAGAAGTTGTTTTACACCGTGCTAAAATTGTGCAAACATACATGTTTCTGTATTTTGTATTGGAAGCATGTTAACTTAATTATAAGCTGTACTGTTTGTGGATGATGCTCGTAGCGCACCGTCTGGATATTTTAAAACTGCAATATGCAGACGTAGTCTGGAGCCAAATCCAGAAAATAGGTCTGAATATAATTTTTAAGGCATTTATGGTCAGAATGCTGATATAACTGTGCTTATACAATTTTGACCTGATTCTGAATATGCTGTATACCAAACACTATTTAGCGTTTTCACCCGTAAAATGTCAAAACACAAAATGGCCGCCAAATTAGCTATAATTCTTTATAACTTATGACACAATTAGGCTATAATGGTACTGTAAGACTTTTTGACATTCATTTTCATGCTAATATCTTGATCAATTTCCCAGGTGGCGCAACATGATGTAGTCTATATTTGTTATATAGTAATAGCCACTCAACATATTAGCACGATTTAAAACCCATGTTAACCAGAATCTATATGAGCATCTGGAGAGGACATTTGCTAACGGGTTCTTTAGCGAGGACAATCATGGTAGATCGTAGAATATCGTCATGCGCCCTTAAATTATGTTTTGTTTTTCGTTGCAGTCAATAGCAATTATCATCTATGAATTGTTGATTTATCTTTTCGTCTGGTTTTATATTGAGTCTTAGTATCAAACGATTGACACCATAATAGTGCGTGTGTAAAAATTGACCAATACACAGCCATATTTCTAAGCCCCACTCTTAATTTTAAAATTACATTTTACTTGTTAAGCTAGCTCAAACTCAGGTCAAAATCCCAATGATACAATGCTTTGATTTACTGTGGAGTTTAGTATTCCATTCGTAAACCAATTCTATGTGATGAAAACAGGAATAGTTACAATTGCGAGCTGTGGCCTATTAGGACAGAAAACAGCAGTGCATGCGATGGGTGGTAAAGACTATGAGATGAGCATACGGACGCACCCAATTACTTATCAAGGAATGTGGCACTACTTCTGTCACAGTGTCGACATATCTGCAGAATAATGATGCAGAATTGAAGCAGGACATCGAGGAAGCAAAAAGTGACGAATAGCTCATCAACATTCTATCAACAGAGATACGTCGAGAAGCACTCCCCCAGTTTAAAAAAGGCTGTGCTGTAGATACAAGCGTCATGTTGTGGTGGGAATATCTACAGCTGGCGAAAGCGAGAACATAGCGGAGCTACCTATCCTTGCATTCCGTTGCGTGCTGCCATACTTCCACATTTATAATCGTACCAACTATGTAAAATTGGTAATCATATATCTAGCAGAGTGAATGAGTTACCAGGTGAGGTCCTCGAAGAGACCAGACAGGGGAACTCCTTACTAAAGGTAGCAATGACGACATTTAACGGTTTTAACCAGGTAGACCCGGATCACACACACGCATGGTTAAATGGAACTGGCAAGAGGAATGGCGGGACAGAGACATTACAAAATCTGTACCTGCTTAATACAGCAGGCCATGGGCGTCGTTAAATTTGCAGGCCCAACTTGCGGCAGACACCGGCCAACTCTATATCATAATGCTTGACGATTCAGTGGTTCACGAAGAGGCAACTAATACTCGCAAATGGAAATATTCTAACGCGGAGGGTAATGCCAAGCAGGTCTTAGAGGCATTTTGGTCTATTTGCAAACAGACACTGCAGAACATTTCAACAACGGACCAAGCCACAGAGGATGCCACAGAGATCATATACTAAAGAGCAAAGCAATGACATTTTAAAATATCTATGATGCTCTAAAGCAGCTGTCCTAAAAGGGAAAACAATAGCTGACAGATCCATTCTCGTGCGTGCGAGAAAATATTGTTCTTTGGTATAGGACATCCCCTGTGGTTTGATCCTTTGTTGAAGTGTTCTGCGGTGCTTGTTTGCAAATAGACCACATGCCTCTAAGACCTGCTTGACATTATCCTCAGCGTCAGAATATTTCCTGGAAAACAGTACCTGACATATCCATTCTCTAAAGAATTGTTATTGCTTACGAGGCTGGCAGGAAGGTAAACTTAGAAGATATACTGAAGCCCGAGCATGTCAGTCCTTGTGCGCACTAGCAGAGATGGATGGGTGTCTCGTACAGGAGCAAGATATGTGCTCAATGAAGATTTGGCAAAGGATGTATGTTCACCGACAATGGAAATCCCTGACGGTGCAATAGTTATTATTGGTGGGCAGGTGCAAATGCAGAAAATGTTGACTGCCTTGCACTGGTGCTTGCACATGTGCAGCAGAATGTATGGACGCTGACGTAGATGACCAATTATAGCATGGGCAGTTAATATCAGTGAAGTGTTTAACCACTTGCGACTAAAAAGTATTAATATGTTCCTGTCAGTATTATAGAGAAGGTGTAACAAAACGCTTTGTTTGTCCTACATTTGCGTGTGTGAAACAGTACGAACGATAATTTTGGGTGTTTCTATGTGGCTACCATCTTGGAACATGCCTTGACCATTCCTCTAAAACGTAAATCTATATATTCTGTACAATTAAGTATGATTTTATTGGATAACTGTGCGAGTAAAATATAAAAAAGAAAGAGGTTGTTATCAGTCTATTCCAATTCCGGTTAGAAGATGCAATTTCCATTTGTAGGTGACCGCCATCTTGAAAAGTGACCTGACCGGTCATATCAGACGTAGAAGATTTGATTGTACACATTTTTACTTGCTTTTATTGTCTTCCGATAAAATGTCAGAAAATGCCTTACATGATCATTCTACTGCATTTATGTCTAAAGTTATGAAGAAGTATAGCTAATTTGGCGGCCATTTCGCTTTGCAATTTTGAGGGTGAAAACGCATAGTTTGGTAAACAAAATAATCAGATTCAGCAGGTCCGAATTATAAAAAATATCATTGTATACCACAGTCTAACCAAAAATGCCTTAACAAGTGTAATGTCTCAAAAATGGGTCTAGTCTAGCATGCACGTGTATCACAACATCCTGCGTAGGCCCTACTAGACAATAAGTTCACTGCATCATTACAATTTTCTGATTTTGAAGAGTACAATCAGCTCGATTTTAGACGATTTTAGACCATTTTCGCAATATCATTTTTCAAAATCATTGTGATGTTAGATTGTATTTCGTCGGATGTTTGTAAGCTAGGAGCTTTATGTCCTATCTTCACTCGGATGCAGCATGGACATATCTATCGAAAATAACTTTAAAACAAAGTGTGCAAAGCCAGGCACAGCCAATCTAATCTTTGGGCAGTTAGAGCAGCTTGGCTCTCGGACAAAATGATTTATAGTTTTGAAAATAGCAATGCCGAGCTAATATGTTACCTGGCTACTAAGTGAACACGGGAAAATACACAGCACAAACACGCACGTAGACACAGCACAAATACGCACATAGACACACACACACACACACACGCACGCACGCACGCACGCACGCACGCACGCACGCACGCACGCACGCACGCACGCACGCACGCACGCACGCACGCACGCACGCACGCACGCACACTTGTACGTGCTCACGGACGTGTACACACATATGCACCTCTGTATAGCTACAGACTTAAAATAACCTGTGTGAATTCTTTTCTGCAGCTAAAAGAGGAATTGAGGGAGTAAGATTGGTTAACGGCAAGGTGCGTACAGAAGGTCGTCTAGAGGTCCGAACACAAGCCCAGTGGGGAACGGTCTGCGATGATTATTTCGACGACAACGCAGCCCGTGTCGTGTGCGCAAGTCTAGGATACGAGTGAGTACAAACCATACACATCAACGCCAGCATCACTGCAACTGCCACCAGCACCAACACCAACACCAAACACAAGCTGCACAGCCACCGCTACCAACTCCACCAACGCCATAAACACCACGACCAGTACAAGAACCACCAGCACCAAGGCACCGCTGGCACCTCCACTACCAACACTATCATCAACACCACCCCCGCCGCCGCACCGTGGTCACTACCAACACTACCACCGCTGCTGCCCCCGACGTCAGTAGTATCACCCCCCCCCCCCCCATATGTTTTAAATAATCCCCGATTTTCAGGGATAGTTGTAACTGAAAAAGCAAAATCATTTTTTAAATGGGTAGCAACCTTCATATTTACAATTTATTATATAGGCCTAATATTATCAACATAGGTAACCATGTGTTAAGGTGTAGAGAGAAATCTGCTTACTTTAAAAACTGAGATTGGAAACTTTAGCTGCCTGAGACACTCAAAATGTATTAAAAAATATTCGACAGGTTCTATATCTAGCTACCTTGAAATGTTACCGAGTATTTTGAAATAGCGTTTGTTAAAAAGTAACTTTTGCTCAGATTGTTTTCAAAATGGATTCTGATATATTTAAATATAAATGGTGGAACATGGGATGGGGAACAAGTCACCCCAAGTAATTGTGATAAATGTATTAGGCCATATTGTGGCCACGCCCCTTACCTTACTCACCATCATTGATATAAGTAGCTCACTATCATTATTCTGGATGTTGTTCAAAAACATTATAAATTCTAGCAACCTTAAATCATCTGTTACTTCAATCAATGGACCTTTCTAGTTTTAGCTCTGCCCCGCCCATCTCTATCTAAGCACCACCCACGCCTCGTCCGTGCTGGGATCGATCGATCTCTGAACTCCCTGACTATCAATTTCCAGAAAACTATAAATGTAAGTGGTTGAATATTTTGAGCCTACGGCAGCAACAGCGCCCACTCAAATTAGTTTCAAAATATTCGACAGAAAGTTCATTAAATAGTAAAGACATACAATTCGGTCAACATGTCAGACTATTAAACGTCAAAGACGGACTATATCGTATCATACATGACGTAATGATTATGACGTCATCACACGCGTCACTTAGTTAAGTATGACGTCATATGACGTCAGATGATCGATGGATAAACTTGGAAAGGTCCAGTAAATGGTAATGGCACTCACGCTGGGAAGAGGTTCCTCATTATGGGCGTTAATGGGTGGTCATCAATGACGGCGTCTTTTCTTGCTATTCATTATATGCCCTATATGATAATATGAATGCTCTTTGCAACAACAGGAATCAAAAGGCTATTACTGCAGCGAAGCCCCGTGCGTACTTCGGTCAGGGTACTGGAAAGAAGATTTTTCTTGACGATGTAAGATGCACCGGGGGCGAGGATCACATAAACAATTGCCGGCGCAGGACTTGGGGGACACACAACTGCGGGCACAGAGAAGATGTAGGGGTTGTTTGTGGCGGTAAGTGATGATAAGCGTGTCTAATGGAGGAATCCAGTTTTAGCTATGTCCCGCCC
Source organism: Chaetoderma sp. LZ-2023a (assembly GCA_034401795.1). Taxonomy (NCBI): domain Eukaryota; kingdom Metazoa; phylum Mollusca; class Caudofoveata; order Chaetodermatida; family Chaetodermatidae; genus Chaetoderma; species Chaetoderma sp. LZ-2023a. The sequence goes on from CM067367.1 coordinate 86,074,126, forward strand.
TACCTAGCTAGGCTCCACCCACACTTTACCCGTGTTAGTATTAATCGATCGCTGATCTCTCTGTATCTCAATTTCCAGAAAACTATGCGAGTAAGCTGCTACATATTTTGAAATTAATTTGACTGGGTGCTGTTACTGTCAAAATAGTTTCAAAATATTCAACACAATGTTTATTAAATATCAAAGACATACAATTTGAACAACTTGACGGACTATTAAGCGTTTGTGACTATATCGCCTCATTCATGACGTAATTGATTATGACGTCAGGCTACATATGCCGTAGTTGATTATGATGTCATATGATTGCCTGAGAAACTGGATTTCTCCATTGCCTGTATGCGCATGGCCTTCTTAGTATACCAATTCACATGGATAATTCACATGAACAACCGCTCGATGTGGTCACATTATTAGTCGTTTGAGGCCTTCCATGGCGAGTGCAGTTTTATTATTCATTCATTTATCCATCCATTCATTCATCCATTCATCCATTCATTCATTCATTCATTCATTCATTCATTCATTCATTCATTCATTCATTCATTCATTCACACACCCACACACCCATCCATCCATCCATCCATGCACCCACCCACCCACTTTTTGTATTTATTTATTTATGTATTTCTTATTAATCTGCGATGAAATCGCAGATTATTATTTTTACTCCGGATCTTTCTTTTTATACTTATTATTAATCCACTGATGATGAATTTTGAAAAGAATCTTTTTTTTCAAAATGGCCGCCATGAAAAAATTTGGGGGAAAATGCCAGTTTTCGTTTTTTGCAAAAATGAACTCAGGATGAAAAATTGTGAAAAAAATCTTTTTTCAAAATGGCCGCCAAAATGAGTTTTGCTCCGATCGACTTGAAATTTGGTCCAGATTTAAAGATGATCCGATCAAAAGTTTTCGAGAAAATCAGCTTTTGGTTGCCACATACCCCTATAGTAAACATATGGGATCACTATTGGAACAGTGTTATCTCCTATAGTTTTCTTCCGATTCTCTTCAAACATTGCCAGATTCTAGAACATTGAGAGATCTATAAAGTTTCCAATGAAAATGTTAATATCTCCTTAGGGGTCAAGGTCATTCACCGGCAAAGCTTTCCAGTTTTCGTGTTTGGCATAAGTTACCTGCCTTTCATCATGCAACTTCAAAGATCATGTTCGAAGACACACCTTATGTCATCTCTTTATTAAAAGAGGCCTTATACTATTTCTTTATGGTCATACATCGCAGATTTACAATTACTTCAGTAAATGTTCTCGAGTTTTTTGTTTTTTCTTGTTAACGATTTGTCATACGCATCTCCTCCTACAGTTTTCAAGTTAGCATCTTCAAACTTGGCCATATTCTAGAGGCCATAGGGGTGTGCGTTGCTATTGCTTTTATTTTGGATCCACCAAATAATTTTCGAGCTACCCACCTTTGAGTGGGCAAAAAGCCCCATAGAAAATTTATGGGATTTTCAAAATTGATCTTTGATGGATCACTACCATATTTGATGAGGATATTAGCACCGGCCATTTGTTTTTTTAACTATTTTTTTTTAAATTGGCCGCCAGACCTTTAACCCCACAATGCATGGAAAAACTCCCATAGGAAATGAATGGGGATTTCAAATGGATGTTTGAAGTGCTACTATACCTAGAGTTTTGATCGGATCAATCCCATACTTGGGTAGGATGTTGCCACAGATGATTATTTAAAAAAAAAAATTTTTCAAAATGGCCGCCATAAAAAAATTTTGGCCAAAAAATACCAGTTTTAGGTTTTTGCAAAAATGAATTCAGGCTGAAAAATTGTGGAAAAACTGACGACCAGGCGCACCTTTTGGTGTCAAAATGACCAAAAAAAGTTTTTGGCAGAAATGAACATTTTTTTCAAAATGACCGCCAAAAAGAGTTTTGCTCCGATCGACTTGAAATTTAGTGCGCCGCCATGTCTTATATTGACCTTAGTAGGTCCCAAATTTAAAGTTAGCTCGACCAATAGTTTTCGAGAAAATCAGCTTTTGGCTGCCACATAACCCTATGGTAAACATATGGGAACAATATTGGAACAGTATTATCTCCTATAGTTTTCTTTCGATTCTCAACAAACCTGGCCAGATTCTAGAACATTTAGAGATCCAAAAAAGGTTCCAAACCATTCCAGCATGGATCTTTGAACCCTATGGGCATTTCCAGTATAGATCTTTGAGCTGTGACGACACATAAAGATTGTATTAGCTCATCATCAGAGATGTCCAATGATCATATAAGAAGAGACCTTACACTAATCCTTAATGCCCAGTCATCGCAGATTTACAGTCACTTCAGTAAATGTTCTCTAGTTATTATTATTATTATTATTATTATTATTATTATTATTATTATTATTATTATTATTATAGCGACAGAATGGTCAAGATGGTATGACCGAGATAATCCTTCAGGAAATGCGGACGGTGAACTGAATGTACTCATCACTGACTCATTGCCCTTGGTAAGCTGGCCACGCTAGTGTTGACCAGGTGTTGTTGTTGAAGCGAAAGAGTGCGTTCAACAGATGATCATGATCAAGAATAGGCTGCAACGCCGCTGTACTGCTGCTGCTACTGCTGCTGCTGCTACTGCTGCTACTACTGCTACTACTGCTGCTGCTGCTACTGCTGCTACTACTGCTGCTGCTACTGCTGCTGCTACTGCTGCTGCTACTACTGCTACTACTACTACTACTACTACTACTACTACTACTACTACAACTACTACTACTACTACTACTACTACTACTACTACTACTACTACTACTACCACTACAACTACTACTACTACTACTACTACTACTACTACTACTACTACTACTACTACTACTACTACTACTACTACTACTACTACTTCTACTACTACTACTACTACTACTACTACTACTACTACTACTACTACTACCACTACAACTACTACTACTACTACTACTACTACTACTACTACTACTACTGCTACTACTACTACTACTACTACTACTACTACTACTGCTGCTGTTGCTGCGGCTGCTACTACTGTTACTGTTGTTTTGCTGCTGCTGCTGCTGCCACTACTACTTCTTCTACTACTACTACTACTACTACTACTACTACTACTTCTACTACTACTACTACTACTACTACTACTACTACTACTACTACTACTACTACTACTACTACTACCACTACAACTACTACTACTACTACTACTACTACTACTACTACTACTACTACTACTACTACTGCTACTACTACTACTACTACTACTACTACTACTACTACTACTACTACTACTGCTGTTGCTGCGGCTGCTACTACTGTTACTGTTCTTTTGCTGCTGCTCCTGCTGCCACTACTACTTCTTCTACTACTACTACTACTACTACTACTACTACTACTACTACTACTACTACTACTACTACTTCTACTACTACTACTACTACTACTACTACTACTACTACTACTACTACTACTACTACTACTACTACTACTGTTATTATGGAATGTATATTTACAATAGCGTGTTTCCTTTGTTTCAGCCATGTGGCGGCGCTACCCCGCTATATATCCAGGTGCAAGAGAGAGTAGGTAGAACATGGAAGAACCTATTGACAACGGATGTATTGATCCACGTTGGTCCGGTATACGGCTTGGTGTGTAAGGATTTGGAGAACTGGTGGAAAGGAGGGTGGGGACATCCATATTGCAGGGACTTTCAAACGAAATACAACATTAACAAAGGAGGTGAGCAGAACCTATTTACATGTACCTGTCATGTTACAGAGTTTCAGCAAACTATTTTAACATGCTCAGCCCGTTTGCAACAAATCTAATAAACGAATCGTAACCGGTTATTTTATTGACTAAGTCTACTTCTAAGGCACAATTATGCTCTAGTATGCCGTACTCGATTCTAACATTCGGTCCAGCAATTTGCACGCGCGAACACCCACACACGCGCACGCACGTATGCACGCAGGCACGCTTGCACGCGCACACACGGCATTAATCTTACAAGGGGCCAAAGAAATGTGTCATCGCGAGCGAGACATAGTTCTCGTCAGCTGCCTAGTTCGAGATGATGATGATGATGATGATGATGATGATGATGATGATGATGATGATGATGCTGATGATTGGGTGACTTTTACGGACATTGGTGATGGATTACACATTTTATATAATGCATCAGTGTCCAGTGTTTGCGGTGGCAGGCATCAGCTTTGTCTACAGCTGTCTTTGAAGATATCCAGCTACTAGAGTTGTACAGCATCAGGGATACGTAGGTTGCGTTGTAAAAATAGTCTTTTTGTCAAGGGCATCTTTAATCTACGAATCCACAGTTTCTAGAAAGACTTGAAAAATATATTTCCCTTGACGTATCAGGCAAAAATGTTAGAAGTACGGCAGAGCGGCGAGCCCAGATTTGTACCTTTCCGCCATAATTCGCAGCCACGATCCACGACGCTTCACTTCATGCTTTCTCAACGAAGGAGTGAATGGTACCTATCTATGCACGGCGTTTTTTAAATAGGTGAAGTGGAAAGATCAGTTTTCAACAGAACATCAGCCAAGAACGCATCCACCAATAACCAGTTGAGTTCCTTCGACAAGCTGCGTAATGACCGTCTCAAACAGGATTTACATACGGACGCTAACCAGATTTTCTTCTTACTAGCATCTGAAACCTACTTCTCCAAACACATTGGGCCTCATCACCTTAACATCAGTATTCTCGGTTGTCTTCCCTGATAATAATGCAAATGTGTACACTCTCACTAACGCCCAATCAAGGTCGATGCTCGATTTACTTAGTGCGATTTTCAAGCTTTGAAATGCTTTCGAGCTTTGGAAAATCTGGACGCCTTCTATGTGCACCGAAATCGTGTATACTCTCCATACTCCCGTATATTATTAATGCTTATCTGTACCGACAGCTAGATGTTTACCTTCTCTACCATCCAGTGTTTCCTCATTGATAAATCTATTGCTTTGCATAGAAGATTCGCGTACAATTAAATATAATAGCAAACTGATTTTATCATGTAAGGTATCGAATGGACATTCCCAGAGCACTCTCTTTTAGTGTTTGAATGCTGGCATCTGATGCATCGTGTACGGTGTCCCACAATCATTAGCATTCGCCTGCCATATGAGGATTTCGAAAAAGTCAAGGTGTTGATGCAGCATTATCATGGGTTCTAGTAATCGATATGACCTATAGAGGCTATATCAAAACAGCGTGTGTGACCAGCTATTTAGATGACGCCCGTAGATCTGAGAGAATCAGCAATGCACTTCCCAAGTAGGCAAGTGATAGCATCTTTGAAACAAAACTAAGCATAATGAGTTTTACGTTCACGCAACACCTCTCTATCAACGCCGTTTACCAAGGTAGCATTATCATGCTGCCAAAATCCACGAAGACACACGGACGGCCAGGAAACCTGTAGCATAGTGTGCTCCTCAATAACACCCGAAAGGGCATGCGACTTTGTTCTGCATCCGACGAAAGAGTGTATGTTTGTCTAGAGCCTTTCAAGGCCGTTTTAAACCAGATGCCGCCGTGCAGTTATAGTAAGGGCAGAGAGAAGGTTTGTGGCAGTGGCCACTTTCTTTTGGAGCAAATAGATTTTCGTATATTGTGATAGATTGACCTAAGACTACCCGTCGTAATGGAGGAATTAATTTTCAACAATGCCGTGCCCATCTCAAACTAAGCTCCCCCCCACGCTATGCCCGTGGTGGGATGAAGCAATCTCTGCACTGCCTGGCTATCAAGTGCCAGAAAACTTTAAATGTAAGCTGTTGAATATTTCCAAATCAATTTTATCTGGTGCTATTGTTGCCTATAGTCTACAGTATGTGTATTAAATACAACCTGGCGGACTATTAAGCGTTTAAGAGAGACTAAAATCGAGGCATTCATGATATAATTGATTATGACGACATGCTACGCGTCACCTAGTTGGTCATGAAGTCATATGATTGATGTATAAACTGGATTCCTCTATTAATTAGAATTATTTGGCAAACACTATCAACCATGATACCTCATTTATACTAAGCAGCTATCTATCCTAAGTGCCCGGTTTTTTATGGCGCACAAGGATGCGCTAGAGTCGTTTGTTTACAGCACGGTTTATTTTGCTTATATTCCAGGACGAATCTTGCGCTCGCCCTGGATAGATAGAGACAATCCACATGGAGCCGGAGATTATGAATGGGGATTTCGGGTAAGGAATTAAGTAATTTTTGTTTTGATTGTTTCTGGTTTTTTGCGGAATTGTTGTTGTTGTTGTAGTAGTAGTAGTAGTAGTAGTAGTAGTAGTAGTAGTAGTAGTAGTAGTAGTAGTCGTAGTAGTAGTAGTAGTAGTAGTAGTAGTAGTAATAGTAGTAGTAGTAGTAGTAGTAGTAGTAGTAGTAGTAGTAGTAGTAGTAGTAGTAGTAGTAGTAGTAGTAGTAGTAGTAGTATCAACAGCAGCAGCGGCAGTAGCAGCAGCAGTAGTAGTAGTAGTAGTAGTAGTAGTAGTAGTAGTAGTAGTAGTAATAGTAGTCGTAGTAGTAGTAGTAGTAGTAGTAGTAGTAGTAGTAGTAGTAGTAGTAGTAGTAGTAGTAGTAGTAGTGGTAGTAGTAGTAGTAGTAGCAGCAGCAGTAGTAGTAGTAGTAGTAGTAGTAGTAGTAGTAGTAGTAGTAGTAGTAGTAGTAGTAGTAGTAGTAATAGTAGTAGTAGTAGTAGTAGTAGTAGTAGTAGTAGTAGTAGTAGTAGTAGTAGTAGTAGTATCAACAGCAGCAGCGGCAGTAGCAGCAGCAGTAGTAGTAGTAGTAGTAGTAATAGTAGTCGTAGTAGTAGTAGTAGTAGTAGTAGTAGTAGTAGTAGTAGTAGTAGTAGTAGTGGTAGTAGTAGTAGTAGTAGCAGCAGCAGTAGTAGTAGTAGTAGTAGTAGTAGTAGTAGTAGTAGTAGTAGTAGTAGTAGTGGTAGTAGTAGTAGTAGTAGTAGTAGTAGTAGTAGTAGTAGTAGTAGTAGTAGTAGTAGTAGTAGTAGTAGTGGTAGTAGTAGTAGTAGTAGTAGTAGTAGTAGTAGTAGTAGTAGCAGCAGCAGCAGCAGCAGCAGCAGCAGCAGCAGCAGTAGTAGTAGCAGCAGCAGCAGCAGCAGCAGCAGCAGCAGTAGTAGTAGTAGTAGATTGGAATTTTTACGACTGTAGCTTCTTCTATTTTTATCCGAGTTGTATTAACTGATTGGCCTTGACTTTTCCAGAAAACTGACAAGAACTGGACGTCGCAAGGAACGAGCATCGAGTTTAGTACTAAGCCAGCGTCCAAGGTGCGAAGCCACCGCGGGATTGATCGCTTCATACACGTGGGTGCAAAGTTTGGAGTGCTGTGCTTTAACGAGGAGAATGCTATCCTTGGTTTGGGTAGATGCAAAGATTACAGGGCTCGTTATCTTTGCTATACACGCCGTTAAAGCTTGCATCAACAGAAAAGTTTAAGATTGATTTTATTTATAAATAATACACCTGCTTAATTGCACATTGCCAAATATATGTGTAATCAGAAATGGGAGCTACGTAATATATGCACTCAAATAACCACCTATCAAAATAGTTTGAAGCGTGATGTCGCTGCGTTTCAATTTCAAGACCAGCTTGCAGTTAAGAAGTTGAATATTTATAATCTGTTTTGACGAGAATGCTGTCATTTAGGCTGCTGCCCAGACTATATTTCTGAGAGCAGCCAGGACCCAGTCGAATGTCTCCTAAGTGGGACTATAAACGCCCACCTGTACAAATATAGTTGTTTATGAAAATTGTGGGAAACAACGTCATAGCATTACAATACAGCTCAGAAAGAACGTAGCCTGTTTCCAAAACAAAATATAAGTTCATGACGATGTGATTTTGAGCTTAATACAGCAATGTCTTCCAATAAAATTAAGTCCTAAATATTCAACAGAACATGTCTTACATCATGTTAAAAATTCTACTAAATAACATGTTTCTGTTTTTTGGCTTGGAAAGATGTTAGCTTATTTATGAGGTTACTGTAACATGACATCACATCGTCATATCGATGTGTGACGCTCTCTGGTAATGGAGGAATCCATTTTTAGCTATACCCCGCCCATTTCTAGCTAAGCTCCACCCACACCTCGTTCGTGTTGGGATCGATCGCTCCCTGAGCTCCCTGACTATGAATATCCAGAAAACTATACAGGTAAGCTGTTGACTATTTTGAAACTAATTTGACTAGGTGCTGTTGCTGCCTATGGCAGCAACAGCGCCTAGTCAAATTAGTTTCAAAATAGTCAACAGCATTTATGTGATCGTGACGTACTTATCTACGTCAGTCTACGTCATTTACTACGACATTGATTATGGCGTCATCCTATGCGGTACGTAGTTGATTACGACGTCATATGATGATGCATAAACTTGTTCATCATAACGAATCCCATTATCAGCTGTGTCGAGGGATTTGATTGGTTGGCGGGTGTTAACCGTCAGCCAATGGAGAGATCCATTACTGAGTGTGCTCCGCCCATGTCTTGCCCATGCTGTGCGCATTATTTGGAATCGATTTATATACTTTGAACACTGAATTATCAGAATCCCGTTTTCACGATTTGTTAGGGTCCAGCATTGATTATGGCGTCATCATATGCGGTACGTAGTTGATTATGACGTCATATGATGATGCATAAACTCGTTCATCAAAACGAATCCCATTATCAGCTGTATCGAGGGATTTGATTGGTTGGCGGGTGTTAACCGTCAGCCAATGGAGAGATCCATTACTGAGTGTGCTCTGCCCATGTCTTGCCCATGCTGTGCGCATTTTTTGGAATCGATTTATATACTTTGAACACTGAATTATCAGAATCCCATTTTCACGATTTGCTAGGGTCCAACGACCAGTCAAATTATTTTCAAAATGTTAAACTGAATGTTTACTAGATAGTAAAACAATCAACGACACACAATTCGTACAATTGACGGACCTACACAGCCTCATGACAAAGAATTCTCTGCCAATTATGATTGTCACGTGAGTCTATATTGACGTAATTGATTATGACGTCATATGCTTGAGTGACAGATCGGATCTATCCATTAACTCTGTAACCCTCGAATTTGATCAAGAAAATTTAAATTTTGTCATGGAGAATGTCCATTCGCAGACCAAGAGAAGGCTAGATTTGAGAATTTACTACTGAAATGACTGTCTCGGTTATCTAGCCAGTTATTCCAGTGGTAAATCTTCAGAAATAGTCTTCGCTTGGTCTGCAAATGGACCTTTCTCAAGACCACTGCATAAGCCGTTTTTGGCTGATATGAGAGTCAAAGGGTTACAGCCATTGACGCAGCATGTGCTTATAGACTCCATGAGAAGGATTTTATGAGTCTGCGTAGCAAATGCTGATTTTGAAATTTTTCGATAAATACTTCGATACGAGACCCGTATCAAAGACGATCTATATATGAAGACGAGTATATTTAGTAATTAATCTGTGATATTTTGGTATTATCCTACTATTAATAATTTGTTAATTTATGTAATAAAATTGAATTTCGTTTAACTTTGATTCACTTTGTGTTTTTTTAAGATATAAAATCGAAGGTGTTACTTTGTATAATTACATTTGCTGAATTCACACCCTCATTAAACCTTTGAACCATAAATTCACAGAGTCTCAGTTTCAACGTAACTCTACATGTAGGCCTACGCTGTCGATTATTTTGAAACTAATATGACAGGTAGGCAGCAACAGCTCCCAGTCGAATTAGCTTCAAAACATTCAACAGAATGGTTAGTAAATTGTAAATGAAATTTTGTGTTTGGCCATTCGGGTTCGAGCTAATGTTACTGTTTATACTCCTGGGTCGAGAGAGGCAAGGGATGAAGGAGATTTTTCATGTTTCCGACGACGTCGCGGGAGTCCACCACTGAAATGTTAACGGGGTTTGTGGCCGGGGTTGGCTTGCTAAGTAGAGTCGTGTCGTAACGCCGACTGGCTGTATATCTCATCATATAACTTCCACGACCGCCACCCTTCCCGGGTTAACGCGATTCCGACCAGGCCTTGTGTCAGAATCAATAGCCAAGTGGGAACGCGTGTTGGTGGCCTGCACGGCGTCTGCTTTTACCTTTGACTGCTGATTGACAGAGGGGCCGAGGTTAGGACTCAGGGGGTCCTACGCAAAGTTTCTTAAACTGTTACCCGCGGCCCTCGAAACGGCCGTTAGGATTATGCGAGAAAGCTAGGGGCCAGTTTTAAACGTAATCATGCTGGGTGCCCCTGATGCCAGAGGGCTATGGGATTTGGCCATATCCGTTATATACAATACAGCTGAGAAATAAATTAACATATTTAAAACACACAAAAAAAAAAATACTGTTGAATATTGTGAACAGAATTGGATTGGAAGACATTGCTGCATAAGGCGGCAATGTCTTTCAATCCAATTATGTTCAAAATATTCAACAGACCATTCTTTTTTGCATCGTTTCCAAAATTGATTTCTTTAGAAACAAGTGGACTTATTTATGATCTGTACTATAGGTGTGGTATCTATGCATGCAGCTTGAAGTTATGCTGGGCCAGAAAAATTAAGAAAATAAAATAATTGTGTGTGATTGTTAGTTAGCCCCGGACAGTTGAGGGCTCTGTGCAATGAACTTGTTGCACTGCCATAACTTCAGACCTGATTGACAGCAGAGATCCATTAGCGGAACAACTAGCCGTATACATTGTTACCCTGCGTTTAACGTGAGCCACCATTGCAGCCAACTGTCGCGGATCTTGATCAATGAGAAAGTTGTTAGGTCTCTCCATCATTCATTCTTCCTAACTCACTAAGCTGCCCCTCCTTGTTCTTAGTATTTTACTCTGGGAACCCCGTTCTCTTTCTCAATGCGTCCCGCACGCCTTGGCACCACAGTCCTTTTTCCCATACAAATCCGTTTTCTATACTCACTGATGCTCTATTCTGCCATTTTTCATCTAGACAAACGTGAAAGTAAACTGATAAGTGTGGGATATGCAATCTAGAGGTAACATTGCCTATATCCCTTAATATGATGCCCACCTAGTAGCAATGAAGCTTTCCAGTTTATCTCTCAACCGTATGACGTCATAATCAACTATGCGATGTGTAGGGTGACGTTATAATGAATTATGTCATGAATCGCACAGATAAGTTCGTCACGAACGCTTAATTAATGGTGGACTAATAGGCCAGTCAAAATAACACAAATTTGACAAAACATACCACTAATTGCAATAGAAATGAAACCACGTACAAATTGTGCAGTTGGGTTCCTTAGGTGATATATAAAAAATCTAGTGGAATCATCTGAGTGGAACATGTTGAATTCAAGATGCCTGTCAATACGGCCGCTATTCTAGGATAATATGGCATAAATCTGGAGAACGGTTCATACTAGACCACATAAATGTCTTACGAGTAGGTAGAAACATGCACCCAATCAAGCGAAAAATTATGTCTTCTGCACCCGGTGACCACTCTATGACGTCACGACCCAACAGTTGACACTGATGTTCGATGTTTGCAAACCATTTCTACATTCACCAACCACTAATTACAACAATAATGAAGCCACTTTATTTTGTGTATTTAAGTCTTAGAAATGGTGTATAAAAATTAAGTAAAATCGTTTGAGTGGAATATGTTGAATTCAGGATGGCTGCCAAGATGGCCGCCAACCGAGTATAATATGGCTTATATCTCGAGAATGGTTAATTTTAGACCACATAGATGTATTACGAATAGATAGAAACATGCTCCTATTATACGGAGAAATAATGCCTTCTGCACCCCATGCCCACTTTATGAGGTCACAGCCCAATATGTGATACTGCAGTTCAATGTTTACAAAGCATTTCTACATTCACTGACAGTGTTTAGTTCCCATTGTCATCCAAGTTATCATTTGACATGTTTTGACAAGTACCTATAGATCCAGAACAAGCTGACGAACAATCAAGTCCATGGCGATGGCACCCACAGCGCATAGTTCCACAGCCCGACTTACACGTGCATTTCATTAGTTCGAGAACAGACTGCGAGAAAGGGTCCAAGTTCAAGTCTGCTCATGCCATTATTCCTTCAGATACTACTCAGTCACATTCCTCGACCGCCAATGTATTTTCCTTCCACTGTTGGAGCTGATGGAGCACTCGGAGGCTGTGGTACCTCATCGTCGCAGATGTCGGCGTAAACATGTCTGGATGGATGGCAGTTTTACTGATGGTAACAAGTTCCTGGAATCTCAGATGCCTCATCATGTCAAGATTGTCATTCTGCGATGCTTTATTGAAAATAACAATGACCTTCTCACCAGCCGCTATGACATCATCCTTTGATGATGGCGCATTTCCGAATATTTTGTACATGTTGTCACTGATCGGCTTCAGACCGACAGCTTTGTCTATTACAAATACCATGGACGTTTTATTGCACCCGAGGGAAGCATATACAAAAAGAATATTCTTGTATACTTTCTTCCCTAGTACATGCATGATTGAATTGACACTGATAGATTTAAGAGCTGCTCCTGTCTTTGTTTCAAGGAGAAGGTATATATCATGGTTGTTTCCCCCAGCAAGATGTATGAGGAAAACAAGCAGGCTGGTGTCGTTCCCAACCAGTACTGAATTTCAAATACGTACTTGATTAGGGTGGTCTTCTCCACCGTATTCCTTGGCAGGTGTGAGACACACAAGATATTGCAGGACTATAATAACTATGTGACACCGCACTATGGTCAAGCAGTTGTCGTATTTGACGGGTACGAGGCAGGACCTTCAACGAAGGATAATACGCATAGGCACAGAGCACGGTGTAAGGGCTGCAAAGTGATATTCAATCCATCCATAAAACTGCACTTGAATAGGGAAGAGTTTCTATCAAACAAACAGAATAAACAACGGTTCCTTGTATTACTAGGAGAAAAACTAGCCGGATGTCATTGCGAGGTAGCCGATTCCACATGTGACACTGACGTAATAATTGTACAAGTGGCAGTTAATTCCTCAAGAGCCTGTGAAGCAGTACTGGTGGGTGACGACGCCGGCCTGCTTATTCTCCTCATACATCTAGCTGGAGGAAACAAGCATGATAACTACTTCTATCCCGAACCAAAGAAACTAACAGCTTTCAAATGCATCAGTGTCAATCCAATCAGGCATGTACTAGAAGAATGTAGATTTTGTACATGCTTCCCTCTGGTCCGGTAAAAGGTTCAGGGTATTTGAATAGACAAGGATGTCGGACTGAGGCTCATCAATGACAACGAGTTATTCGGCGTGCACGCCAAAATATTCGGACGTACACAATGATCAAAGGATGATGTCATAGCGGTTGGTGAGAAAGCCATGGCCATTTTGCATAAAGGAACGCAGAATGACAATCTTGACACGATGAGGCATCAAAGGTTCCACGAGCGTGTTACCATCAGCAAAAAGGTCACCCACCTAACATCTGCGACGATGAAGTACCACAGCATCCAAGTGTTCCATCAGATTCAACAGTGAAAGGGAAATATCTTGGAGACTGAGGAATGTGGCTGGAAAGTTTCTGAAAAAATAATGACACGAGTACACTCGGACGTGGACCTTGCCCGGCAGTCCCCTTTTGAACGAATGAGCTGCACCCCAAAGCCAGGCTGTGGAACTATGCACTGCCGGTGCAGTCGTCATGGAATTGATTGATGAGCAGCGTATTCTGGATTCAGAGGCATTTGTCAAAACATGTCAAATGATGCCTTGGTTGATAATGATAACTAAACATTGCCACTGAATGTAGAAATAGTTTACAACCATCGAACTTCAGTGTTAACTGTTGTGTTTTGACGTCATAGATTGATCACGCAATGCTGAAAACATCATTTTTCAATAGATTGAAGACACGTTTCTATCTACTCATAAAGCATGTATGTGTTGTAACATGAACCGTTCTCGAGATTTATGCCATATTATACTCGATTAGCGGCCATATTGGCAGCCGTCTTGAACTCCGCATGATTCACACACAAGATTTTATTGGATTTTTATACATCATATCTAAGACGTATTTACTCAAAATAACAGTGACTTCATTACTGTTGCAATTAGTGCTGTGTGAATGTAAAAATGGTTTTCAAGCATCGAACTTCAGTGTCAACTGTTGGGTTGTGACGTCATAGAGGGGTCATGGACTGCAGAAGACAACATTTTTCTGTAGATTTTTGGCATGTTTCTATTTACTCAGAATACATTTATGTGATCTAAAATGAACCTTTCTCGAGATATATGCCATAGTATACTCGATTTCGCCCATCTTGGCATCCATCTTGAAATCAACATGTTCAACTCAAAAGTGGTTTCATTACTGTTGCAATTAGTGCTGGATCAAACACAAATTTGACAGAACTATAAGCGTTGTTGCACGAATTGTTTGTCTGTACTGTTTAATAAACATTCTGTTGAATATTTTGAAACTAATTTGACTTGGCGCTGTGATCAATAGGAAGCAACAGCACCAAGACGATTAGTTTCAATATATTCAACAGCTTACCTGTATAGATTTCTGGAAATTGATAGTCGGGGAGCTCAGGAATAAATTGATCCATGTAGCCCATGCGTAGCGAGGGCGGAGCTTAGCTAGAGATGGGCGGGATATAGCTAAAACTGGATTTGTCCATTGAGTGATCCGATCTGTATCTGACGTTATTATGCTATACGTGACCTCTTAACTGCCGTCACAATCAAAATTACGCATGTCAGTCACGAAATTGGAAAAGTCCGTCATGAAAATGCCCGAATTGTATGTCTGGTGAATTCGCAATTTAATAAACATTCTGTTGAATATTTGGCAACAAACGTTCTCAATCAACTTAATTTCGAAATATTCAATATATTTCCTGTATAGTTATATTAAAATTGAAATTTTGTTCAATGGGTATAAATCGGTTAGAGTAAACTTACAAAGTGGATGAAGCTTAACTAAAAATGGGCGGGGTATATGCAGAACTGTCTTCCTCTGAGTAGCCAATTCTGGCATTATAAATAGTAAAATATACTATTGTAATGGAGATTCGAACTCGAATGGTCTGGCTTTTAATCGAATACTAGTGGCAGAAACACTGGTCCTGCAGGATATCAGACAATTTTTAAAATTCATTTGGCTTGTTTGGAGAGAATGATTTGATAACTCGCCATGCTTAATCTTAATCCATTTGGTGGAAACTTTGTCCTCACTACCCCATTCCCATTTAGATGGCTACGATATGTACAAGGAGTCAGGGGTGATTAGATTAAAACTAACGTGCTGATTCGCTGTATGTGATGCAAAATTATCAAGACTATATATAAGGAGAATTAATGAATAATGTATCCACTCGTTAGCTGTAAAGATAAAGTGTATGAATCCGAAAGAAAATTTCATTTTGATGGTCTTGACGTATATGTCGGTCTTCACAACATGTGATGGTCTTGACGTATATGTCGGTCTTGCCAACATGTTATGGTCTTGACCCGATAGAGCATAAAAATACAAATTCCACTGCCACTGTGCAAAGGATGGTTTATTGATAGCACACACTACTTTAGTAGGATACATAAAATCATAATGCATCTCAGATGTAAAGAAATGTGCAAATTTCCATGACGTCAAAATAAGGAATAAGGTTTTGACTGTGATCATCTTGTACGTATGATGTGTTTATTGATGCTGTCATTGTTTTTCTCAGTGGGTGCAATGATGCTATGCTTATCAAAATAGGCTGTTGCTTTAAATATTAACATTTATTATATAAATGGATAAATGCATTTGGGAAAGCTTTGTCAATGGTCTGACATGACCTTTTGAAAATGCTTCTGTGTACTGCAAATCTTACGATAGAAGGAAATCTTCCAGCCTATGTTTTGGTCATTCCCACATGCGTAACACTGATTATTGTGACATTATTGTTTCCTAGAAACGCTGATTATATAAGTTACATCATCTAAAAAAGTGTAGGTTTTAGTTCCTGACATGCCATCTTCGAGACGGTGACATGATTCACAAGTGACTCGCATATACTAGTTAAGCACCCACATTGCTTTTATATATGTACCTGATCTCAATTATAGTTGTCTCTACCGAAAATAGCTTAATGATAAACAAATTTGCACCTACAACACACATATTTGCTGACAAAGAGCTCTGACACCATTTGGTAAGGTTTTCTTAAATTGCCCCATATATTCTCTGGAAGTGGTAGCGTACTAGACAACGAAGCTTACTGAGCCGGGGCTGGGACGATACCGTGCTGATTCTTTCAGTATCGGCACGGTATCGGCCCAGGATCGGCCCAGTAAGCTGCGTTATCAGGTATGTGCGCCCCTAGAATCAGATCAAGCTTACAACCTTCCAATCACGTCACTACAACAAGTGTGATAAGCAGTTCGTCTATGCCTCTATCACATGAGACCGTAAGCTCAAAGAAATACCATGTTTTAACAATTATTAGAATGATAATGGTCAGCCATTGGTTATATACAATTCAAGTGTATGCCCAGTGGTTGTTCGACAGACTTATTAGTGTTACGAAATCTTCAAAGGAGATGGGGAAGTCATCAGATATGAGGTGTACAGCCATGCTTACCAGGAAAGTTACAAAAGAAAGTACTTGCGGATACAGATATTCGCCTATATAACACCGTGCATTGCCAAAACAACAGGTGAAAAACAGCAGGTGAAATAAAGTATCTGCCAATATTCTGGTACCACACTACGCCTTATTGCTTTGACAAGTCGGGCAGTTACAGACAATAACATCGCACTATATAGACTGGTTATTTCGTGAAAAAGTTTGGAGAAGTAATACCCTTGTTTGATGGACATAATCTCACTCCATTATACGATTCTATTCACTGGAGAAGGATATGTGAAATATATATATATATATATATATATATATATATATATATATATATATATATATATATATATATATATATATGGAACAACGGCTACGTGTAACGCTGAGATACGCTGAGGCAAAAAGAATGGATGAATACAATCTGTGACTTAAGTATATGACGCCATAATGAATCACGTCACATATAGGCTGATGTCACAATAAGCATGCGTTATGGATGGCAAAGATAAGTCCGGCATTGACATTTAACATATGTCATGTGTCCGAATTGTATGTGTTTACTACTTACTAACTATTCTGTTGAATATTTTGAAATGGAGAAGTTTCAAAATATTCAACAGCTTACTTGTATAGTTACCTTGATATTGGGATTCTGGTAATTCAGCGTTCGATCTAGAGCTAGAAATCGGCGGGGAATAGCTAAAGTGGATTCATCCATTCCTATCCGGGAAGGCCTCTTACTTGATGGATCCGATCTAACATCACAATCAAATACAACACTTGTTATCAGGAGTCACAGTCAAACTGACATAGGTCCGTCACGAAATGTTAACTTGTCCGTCAAGAAAGTGCCGGAATTATATGTTTTCGAGTAATCTCTCATTAGAAAAACATTCTGTTGAATATTTTGAAACTATTTGCCTATGATGCTGGTCTCCTTCAAGAGTGTGGAGCAGTAGAGTGGAATCCTTCGACGTGTCTGTGATCACCCAGACCTATATGTTCTACACAGCTATCACACGACAACTGGTATCACGCGACTTATTCTTTCAACATTCGGCCAAGACGTATTATAAAAATCCTCGAATCTGACACACGACACTTGCAAAGAGTCATTGCGATTGGCTCCATGCGCATACCATACTTACCTATGAATTAATCTTGCATTTTCTCTGGAATCTAGAGTGTGTGCAACAGTAATTCTCGTGAACCTGATAAAGCGATGAACCCTAATCCTACCCTTTGGGGTGTAATTGCACCCCATGCACATACTTTATTCGATATATCTTTATATATTTCCATTGCGATTCTATGCTTTTATGACATTGTTCCTATACATGTTTTACCATTTCAACACAAATATCTACTCCGTACATGATGGGAATTTAGGTGTACTAGAATAATACACACGGGGTGCACTTACACCCCATTTGAAAAATATGTCATTTCGGATTTGCTAGCCATATAATATTTTGCAATGAATTAAATTGTCTTTTTCTTCTATTTTATTGCAGATTGTGAACAACGTATATGTGCTCTGAAATAAAACTCATCCTAAATGGCAGCAAAGCAGGCTAGGTACACACTGGAGGAAACTCTTAGACTAGTTACTGAAGACAGTGATGGACCCTCTGACTTTTATGCGAACGAAAGCGACAGTAATGATGATTATATGGCTAGAATTAAGTCTCTATCTGAAGAGGAAGAGCATGTATCTGAACTTTCTAGTGATGAAGATGTGCCTATTCCACTAGATTCCGACTCACAACAGGCTGACAGTCATGTTCACATGGACCAGCAACTAGGTGAACAAAGGCAGATTCTGGTAGAACATAACCGACAAGCTGATGCTGGTGAATCGGTCCAACAACCAATCGCTCAACCCAGCAGTCATGGCAGAGCTCGAGGTCGCCGGGGCCGTAGACAACCGCATGGCCGAGGCCGTGGTAGCGGACTAAATCAAATTCCAGAACAAGCAACTGTAACTCAAAACAGAGACGAATATCTACATAACAGGGCGGTAAATATGATTGGAAGAAATGGAAAGGTCTGGTCGACACAGGTTCCAACTCAGCATAGAAGACGGCTTCATGATATAATTCGTCAACAGCCTGTCACCACAACAGAAGGGCGCAAGGAAACAATTCTTGAAGTGTTTGGGCTATACCTCACAAATGATACTGTGTCAATAGTCATACGTGAAACTAACAGAGTGGGCGGACGTGTGCACAGAGAATGGAACGACGCCCATTCTGACCGGCAGAACACATGGAAGCTTATAACTAGACTGGAAATGCTTGCATTATTTGGACTTCTAATGAGTTATGGTCTTCTAAAACTGGCAGAATCATCTTTCTTGCTACTATGAGTCTGAAACGATTTCAGTGCATCAGTGCGTTTTCTCCGGTTTGATAATAAAACACACAAGCAGAGAGAAGAGCAACTGACAAGCGTGCGCCAATATGTGATGTTTGGGAGATGGTTATCATACAACCACGCACGTTTTATGTACACTTACGTCGGTATTTGACACCTTTTCCGGTCACATATGGTATCGGTAATTCTCCGTTTTCTGAACGATACATCACAATTTCATCAGGTAATTGCGAGCTCTATGTCTGTATTGAGACATCTGACTCAGCAATTGACATCACATCACCATCCATGTCATTTCCTTCGATTTCAGAATCAGAACTATATTCCTCTTTTTGACGTTTGATACCTCTTTTTTCTGCACCATCTCTCACTGAACTATATTTCTCTACTTGGGCTATGTAAGGTGGGATTAAAGAAACTTCATATGATTTTTCCGTTTCTTGCGACCTGAACTTGGTTTGGCCAAGATTTACCTCATGTTCTAAACTATAGTTATCCTGCTCTATACTATTATCATTACTGCCATCATGACTGTTCTCCTTTGTTATTCTTTGATGGTGTTACGCTTAACCCAACCTCCAGAACCTCAATTTCATCTATACTACTAACTGCCACTGAATCATTTGACTTAACATTCAGGGGTTCAGTTGTATGAACATCAGCAACTGCTACAGTTGACTCTCGCCCTGAGACAGCCGCCGATGATCCCACAGCGTCAGGTATGACAACATGCGCTTCTCCTCTGATCTTTGGACAATGAAATTTAAAATGATCAGGAGAACCACATGTTAGACACTTATTTCGGTTTGGACAATCTGTGGCCAGGTGGTCACTGCTGAGACGGATTCTTCACTCTTTCATCTGTCCCCTATATCACTACATCTCCTACTAGAGCTTTCATCCGATCAACTCCAAATTGGTCAACTTCAAGGGCCCATGCCACAATCGATGGCTATTACTTTTATTTTTTATCTATCCAACAGTTTTCGAGCTACCCACCTTTGAGTGGGCAAAAATGTCCCATAGAAATTGAAGTGCTACTACACCCTCAGTTTTGATCGGATCACTACCATACTTGGGTATGATTTTACCCGCTGAGTCCTGAAGATGTCTGCCTGCGGGAAAAATGACCTTGACCCACAATACATGGAATATGGCTCCTTGTGGGATTTTGAGGATGGAGATTTGGAATGCGCCTACGCTTAGAGTTTCTATCTCATCGACGTGAATTTTGGCACGGTTCTATGCGCAGTCATTCGCTATATGGATCCCTGAGGACATTTGGCATTACCCAATATTTCCTATGAAAATGGCAGATCATCATCTGAAACGGTGATATAAGATAAACGATGCAGCTCTTACCAGATCTCGACTAATGCATCCACTTTGTATTAGGGATACGAGTCACTAATTCAACTTCGCAACCAACACTTATAAATTTACCAGTGAAATGGTTGGCTCCATTGTCTAGACAACCATTCCGGTGGCTAATTTTCAAAAATAGTATTCTCTTGGTAGGCAAATTGACAGTTCCAAATACAACTGTAGAGGCAAAGATTGATCGATTTGACCATCATTATGAATCAAAACAAATTGTTATTAATCAGTATTGGCTAAACCGAAAATCTTTATGACGCTCGGTTTTTCGGTTTGAGTATGATAACGGCGGTGTGCAAAGCATCAGCTTATTGAACCTGTTTACTATGTGAGATCGGTATATCGCGCAGCTCTAAGATTGATTACTGGTCAAACCACTGAGAAAATATGTTTGTTAAGAATTGGCGGACTTGTATTTGACAACGCCACGAGAGTGGATAGATAGGAAGATTTTGGTATCTTATTTATAGCAATGGTAGCAAATTAAAGACATTGCCTGATTAAAAGTTGCTTACATTTTCTTTGGAATTGTGCATAGGGCACAGCTGCCCATCTCCACCACACCCCTGTTGCTGTTCCTGCCTATATAACAACCAGGAAGTTTCCTTTGTGTTTCCGGTACCACTGAGGGCAACGCCCACTATATGTAGTAAATCAACAGAAAAGTTAGAGTAACATCATGTATGATATGATCTATAAGTTACCAATTTGGTGTAACCGTTACATCTGATCAGTAGGATATTCCCGAAGAATTCCCCACCCCTCCACCCCACCCAGACACCCCACTACCACCGCCACATCATCATGCGCCTGTGACATGATGGCAGATATATGGACGACTTCGATGAGTTTTTGTGGCCAATCTAGATGTTGTAGATAGGGGCTTATATTATCAATGATATTCATTGTGAAGGCTTAGCATACGTCTTCCCATGGTAATCTTAGCCGATATGTGAAGATACATAGAGGCCTATAAGGTTACTTTAGTTCAAGGTTTTATTTCTCCAGATATACGATTATTTTATATATTATTTTTATATCTGAATTGCGTTATAATATAAGATACGATTTCAACGTGCCTCATGATTCTGTGGACGTCTTTTCTATCAAATACTGATACCATTTTAAATATATTGAGAATATCATAATACCCTATTTCTCCTAGATTGACACACACTAGATGTATTGCTTATAGCTCTATTACTTTCTGAGGTGCATACGCTTGGACGAGGATACCCTGTGTTTTAGGCAGAGTTGCAGACGACAGTCATCTTCCCGCCGTCATCTGTTGACGTCATAAGGCCTCTGTTTCTGTTCATTTACGTTTTGTTTTTCCAAGTGGGTTAAAATGACCTACTTTGAGACGTAATTTTGTCTATTTACCAGTCGAGATTCTAGAAATTATGTATCTGCACCAGTTTATAGTACTGGCCCCAATATCTTTAGGGTATATAAGCATTTTCGAATATGAAATTTCCGGGACTGTTAAACGTTTTATTAAATTATATTTGGTAAATATAAGTCGAGTTAAAAGGATTAATAATGTTAACTGATATATCCAATCGTTTCTTGGGGACGTTCCTATAGTTTATCTCCGGGACTGGATGCCACTTTTCCCATGATCATATAACACTGTCAGGTCTGTAGTACTGGACAGTATTTCGAGGCTCGGTTCCTCCCCTGTGAAAATTTTATGTCCTAGCTATATGCCTGGCACGGATAATGCCATTGCCTGAGCTGCCATTATCTTCTGCACCACTTGACAATGCTAGTCATATAAGATTAATCGTCCCGTCTGAACTAGCCCAGGTGTGTAAGCCTATGCGTGATTAAAGAGAACTGAATGCCATGGGTGGTATCGTGCACTCGGTATGCGAAAAATGCAGGATACATGGTACGTTTAGTCCTAAATATACCATTGTCTAATACTAAAACACACCTCAAGCTTAGCTTGCATCTAAGTTTGCACTGACCAGATTGTACCATTTCGTTCTCTAAGCTGAATGGTCCATATTGATAGCTTAGTGACGTTGTACATCACAATAATAACAGACTTGAGAAATCTCCACTATTCAGTTCATGTAACCACCCAAGAGTGTAATGTGAACAGTAAACAGTATATAAAACGGTCTAGTTACCTACTAGTCGTAGATACGACGCCCTGATAGAATCAATGGCACTGGCCTGGTATGAGTCGGACCGCCTAGAAATATAGAGACCTGTTAGATGTGAATTAAATAAATAGGTGCCTACTCTCTAAGTACTACTGATTATATCATTAATGGATGTGTGCTAAGACCTGTAATGGAAATTACAATATATAAGTTAGTTACACCATATCACGTAACAGATCATTGCGATTGTGATAATCATACTGTCGGGTCATCCTCTGTAAATTAATACATAAGGTGACCCGATAATAGTATTATTCGAATCGCAATGCCCCGACAATCACAATCCAATAGTGAATTGTATAAGGGAAGCAATTGTAATTTAGCACTAACACTGTGGTCAAAATATATGGCATAATTACTGGCCTATTAACATTGCCTAGGTAACTGTCAATCGGTAAAAATTATGTTAAAACTTTCGCATCTTAATGCGTTGTAACTTATAGCATAGTCTTTGTCTAGTCTATTCATACGGCTTGTAAAAAGGAAATTAGATTCATTTCTGGTAAGCTTTTCAGATTATGTTCAGGATTCATGTCGCAATTAGAATGTCAGTTTTAAAATATATTTTAGTATTCTTTGCTATTTCTCAGCATTGAGTATAAAATTAATAAATACGAGTTGCAGATTATGAATAAAATCACAGGTAAACTATCAGCTAATTAGGTTTACTTTTGGAGTTATATCTCCAAAACTTGGCAAACGTTATAACTGCTTATCCCTTATTTCATGGCGAAATTTCTTTTGCTGAATTTCAACGTTGAAAAGGTTTTTCTTGTGATAGAAAATAAACTGACAGTCAAACAAAATGGCTGAATGACTATACGAACATCGTGAAACACAGCATCACTGCCCTGATAGTACTTGTCGTTTATTGAGTCCAGTTAGCAAATGTTACTAAGCCGGATAGCGCTTAAGCCTGAGCGTTGTTGCCAGCTTGTTACTTTGCACAACATTTCCAGTTTACCGTAAGTATAGTTGCCAGATAGTGCCGTCAATCTCTATCTTTTATGGTGCATACTCCAAGCATTGATAAATGCTGCTAGAGTATTTATTTGAAATGGTCTCTGAGCTAGCATAGTTTAAAGCAGCTTAGTTGTACCAAATTCGATGTAAATCACTTGGTCAGTTTTTTATTGATCTTTTTCTAAATGGTATTTATTATTACAACATTACTTAATATATCGGGAACACATTATCCGGAATACTTCTGTTCTTCTTTCGGTGAATCAGCAGACTTGGCACATTCTTAGATTACCCATTAGGATTTCGGTGGCACAATCTTACCTTTCGCATTTTAACAACCTCAGCAGTTTACACGGCCTTCATTTCTAACATCTCTAACTTTTTGGATTCTCTTCTAAGGTGTACCTTATAGTGTCGCCTGACAACATGGGAATTTCATTCACACGTATTCAGTGGCTCGCACAAGCGCGTCATGCGCTTAAACATTGCATTGAATACAGTGAGATGGAATCTCCTGTAGCCGGGGAAGGACGAAACGAAGCTGTCCATGAGATGGAGCAACAATTTGGTGCCATAGGTGATCTCTTTAAGCAGATCGCACACGAGGAACACCACGCATTAGATACATACAGACATTGAGCGACAGGGGGATTCAAATACACACCTGTCAGCCTGAGAACTCTCCTACAGCTGTACTACAGACACCGGAACCAGTCTTCACGTCTACTGTGATTCCACCACCACCACCAAACGGGTTCTCTTTTAGGACTTGAGCGTTAACCTCGGCTAAGAGCACTTCTGGTGGCAACACTAGAAAACGTGACAAGGCAAGACACATGATGCAAGATTTCTACCGAAATGTGACAATTCTGAGTAGTTCATCCCCTTTTTAGCTTCAATACGCTTTGTAAAAATGTTAAAAAATTGTCTTGGCCTTTGATCAGGTTACCTGACCTTTGGTCTGGTGGCCTCATTAGCTTGGTTGCAATTCAGCACGGTGTAAGTAACCATGTGTTTAAACCTTGTTGCAATATAATTATCCAATCCTGAGATATTCCTCTATAGAGTGAGCTGCATGCTCAGTTATGATCGTGATTTTGACCTTTGACCTAGTAACGTTTATTTGGGTGGTCGTTACACTATTTGTCTGTACCCATGTGTCCATCTTTGTTACAACATGATTATTCAAACCTGAGATATAATTTATAAAAATGTCAATGTTATTCAGACTTTGGTAATTGACCTTGTGACCTTGACCTTTGATATGCTGACGGCATTATTAGGTTGGTGTTTCCAATTGTTATAGGTAGCTATGAGTCCCAGTGTTGTCAAAATATGTTTCTGCAGTCCTGAGATATACTCTTTGAAAAATGTCAAAATTCTTCCGACAGACATGATATTGACCCTGCTGACATTGACCTTTAACCTGCTGACCTCATTTTTTAGTCCTTGTTCAACGCGATAAATGTAGCCATGTGTCCAAGTTTAGGTGCAATATTTATCTAATCATGAGACATGTATATATGATTACTGTATTCAACAATCAGTCCTTCTTCGCTTTTTCTCACTGTCTGTTTTGTCTTCAGCCGAAATTCTTAGCTTCCTCAGGTCCATTCTTGACTTAATTGTACCGAGTCCTGCTTTCTTGAGGTCACCTCATAGCACGCTTAGCAGATTTATGCAATGGTGCCCTCTCGTGGATTTGTATTTGCTGGCTCCGAGTAGGGCGAATTCCAAGGCTCTCTGTCTCTATAGGCATTCTTCGCACATGGTCAAACATGACCATCTGTGCTGGGCGACTTTTACAGACAGATGCGTCGTGTTACACAGCTTGTACAATGCATCGTTGGAAATTATGCTGTCCGGTTATCAGTGTCCAGTGATGGTGCGTAGGTGTTTGCAGTGGTAGGCATCTAGTTTGTCTGGAGCTGTTATATCGTCCTTTTTGAAATACAATTAAATAAGCGCGATCACGGTAACGAGTGCGCATGTCTCAGAGTAGAGCTCTCGGGATAAATAAAACTAAAGCGTGAGCTGTATGCGTATAATATAGCTGACATTTCCATCGTGTTTAAGCATAGTGACCTTGGAGAGATTACATGTTTTAACTCGTTAACCCTATAAATTAGTCAAGAACATTGAAAATTTGCCAATTGAATTTAGATTTTTGAAAATTTCCCAATAAATTAGCCATTTTAAGTATGTGGCAGTGTATTTACGACAATGTAGGCCTTCATTAGGCTGCGTGGAAGCGACGCGGTCTATTGTAATCTTAAGCGTGGGATCTTTTAGTTTTTTAAACGTATCTCCTCCCAGGGTTTTGAGAGTAGAGCGTCGACATCTTGCCAAAGGGTAGAATATAGTTCCAGGGGTTGGGCTTGTGCTTTTTAGTCGAGGTGTGCGTTAATTTGTCGAGGAGATCGACTAGAAATGTGTTTCCGGGGTCCGGATTTTGTTACACACCCACACAGAACACCATATCGCTGGCAACCATCTCGGCTGTTGGCTAAAAGCTGGAATCGATTCCGGTATAAGGAACACTTAAAGTAATCTGTTGTGCGCTGCCTTCCAAGCAAGCGTTAAAACATATATGGAATCATATGATATGATATCGTTTACAGCTTATGGTGAGTGTAGCCTGTCAGCCTTGTCAAGTCTAGTTGCTTCTCCACTAGCGTATTGGAGTTTACAAAAGTCTAATTCGTGTTATACAGAAGATTTGATTTTCGAATATTCCAAACTTTATATACACCTTTGTTTTATTTACAAGGGTCACAGGTCATTCCGAAAGTAGTGATCTGGACCGCGGTATATTTATAATATATATATATTCGACCAATCAATGCTCTGATAAGCCGTAAATAGACCAAAACCACGTTATGGAATATATACACTGATCTGATTGTTTTAAGTCACTATTAATTCATTTCTTGGTTTGTTGTTTGTAAGATATGAGTATGGCTTCCTTCTTTTATGGTATATTCATGTCTGTGGTTTTTGTAACCGAGGTGCATTGTGTTGCATTTGCCCCTGTTGAATTTTAACATATATATGATTTATTTCTCGGTTTGTATATTATATGATGTAATTAATGCGAAAACAGAAGATTGTCAATTACTTACAGATTTAACAAAACGTTTTAAAACGTTTTCCCTACTGAACGTAGGGCTGGCTACGATTTAGAATGCTTACGTCTTTATTTTTATCATCTCCGCTGTCTTTACATAACTAGAAATTCAGTACATTTTCCTACCTATTGAAACATATAGATTTCATATGTGTAACTCACAATCCAACCTGGTGAAATCTGTTTAGAATTCATGTCTTTAATTTCTATGTTTCAACAATGCATAACACCAAATTCATAGCGCATTCCTTTGTGTCATATGCTGTACAGTGACAGTTAGCTTTCTACTTAAACGTGTATTTTTTATAACGGTCCACTAAACTACCATTTTCATCGCTGTCCATCTAATGGGGGTTCTTTATAATGTGGGCTTTAACTGGCCTGGGTCAATATGTATATCTTATTCACTTTTACATGCTAAAATACGTTATCTAATTATATTTTGGCAAATTGTTTTATTGTTGAAGCTTAACTGGAAATATATAGCACTTATAGCGTCGTACTTCTAAAGGGTAATAAACTTATAGTCATTATGACAACTCGATGTCCCTCCTCTACTTTAGAAGAAATTGGAAATCAAATCACACACACACACACACACACACACACATATATATATATATATATATATATATATATATATATATATATATATATATATATATATATATATATATATATATATATATATATATATATATATATATATATATATATATATATATATATATATATATATATATATATATATATATATATATATATATATATATATATATATATATGTGTGTGTGTGTGTGTGTGTGTGTGTGTGTGTGTGTGTGTGATTTGATTTCCAATTTCTTCTAAAGTAGAGGAGGGACATCGAGTTGTCATAATGACTATAAGTTTATTACCCTTTAGAAGTACGACGCTATAAGTGCTATATATTTCCAGTTAAGCTTCAACAATAAAACAATTTGCCAAAATATAATTAGATAACGTATTTTAGCATGTAAAAGTGAATAAGATATACATATTGACCCAGGCCAGTTTATATATATGTGTGTGTGTGTGTGTGTGTGTGATTTGATTTCCAATTTCTTCTAAAGTAGAGGAGGGACATCGAGCTGTGATAATGACTATAAGTTTGTTTATAATTGTACCAATTTTGTATGCACGATAGCATATCAACACCTGCTCGAAGACAAGGGGTTTGTTGTTGAAATGCACGTTGCCTTCAATACCGTGCACCTATATATCCTTAAAATTGTTCTTCTTGTATGCCACAATATTGCCAAAAATATTCAAATATTTACTCGTGTCTTAGTTAGAAAATAACCGTAAAATCAAACAAGACGTATTTACAGGAAAATAAGTTTGAACTCTCAGAATTATAACACCATGCACGTAACCTAAATGGCATAGCGCAAGGCAAATAGGTAGATACTGACAACAGCACCAACTATCCTCAAAACCTTTTTTTGGCGCAAATACGTCATCCAGCGAAGCAATAAACAACTACACCCCATGACAGCATTCAAAGCTTTCTTAACCCAACCTCAGCATGCTGACACGTGATCTCTGATCGGATCAAAGACAATATACCATTGTACCATGGCATAGCCTATATAATGCTGATACTGTTATGTATGGTGCCCTCCCATGCACCTCTCCGGTGAACAACATGCCTTTGCCAAGTGTTAAGCCTGTTTCTGGAGAAACCAGAACCTGCAGGTAGGTTGCTGAGAGGTGATAAACAAATCTATTTATTTTGACGATGAATATAAATGGTAAAATTCTGTAAGCGAAAGAAGATCTGGACAATGTTGCTACTGCCGACTGATGTCATCGCTATGCTCAACTTTTGAGAAAAGATTCTGTAATAAAAATTAGCTGGCGACGAAGCATTAGAACGGTTTTATTTAGAGGAGAAAAACAGGAGAGAATCTAAGATCTACTAGGAATGGAAAGTTATCTGCATGGTTGATTCCACAGAACCTATATAAGCCGACACCTACGCTGAATCGCCCTGAGCGTGAATGGGGCCTGCTTACCCTGGGAACCGAACTATATGCCATCCAAAGTATCAACCTCTTTTGCACACAACCATCTTATAAGGCCCGACATCTGTAACAGTCATTATGACAGTTTCGCTGTTAAAACTAAGTTTTGGTTCTTAAATAATCAAACGTGAACATTTACCTGAACCTTCGCTTCTCAGTTTCCAAATTAACCCATAAATCATCCCACAATAAGATGTCTGAGCCACATTCATCGTCAAATTCAATGCAGGAGGAAGAGCAGGTCGAACCTTAAAGCACGACGACCGCCAGCTAAGAATGTAAACACGCATTAGTGCAAACATCCTGGATGTCTGAAAACGTATACAGGAAAGAACAACGTCACACTACAAGTATTCATGAATCCAATTCCTCACTCAATCATATGACGTCATAATCAACTACGCGACGTGTATCCTGACGTCACAATCATGACGTCATGAATGATTCTACTACGCCCGTCCTAACCGCTTAATAGACTGACACTGTGTATGAATTGTATGTCTCTACTATTTAATAAACATGCTGTTGAATATTTTGAAACTAATTTGACTGTACATGCGAAAAACATGAAAAGAACACACGCCTGGTGTTACCACTGTATACTTCACAAAAGGATTCGCCGTCTTTAGCTGCTGTAGCAGTTTGAAAACATCCTGCAGCTGCAATAAGCTATTCTTCTCCCTTTTGGTACTGTTTGCTGTCCTCGGCGAGAGTCCTTAGCCCCATGACAGTATTCTTGGTCATCAGTGTACACAGTCTGGTTTCATTTAGATCGATATGTAACACACTTAGCAGATTCGCGCAGTGGCGTACTTTCCAAGCTTTCTAGATGTAATCATATAGCAGGGTTGTGGTCAATGTACTCATATACTCAGTACTCGAGTTCTCGTGTACGGAATGTTCAAGTACTCGCATGTACTCAGTACTCCTGCGTTTTAATGAGTGCATGTACTTGCACTCAGCCTCAGTACATTTCCAAAGTACGTGTACTTGTACTCGAGTACATACTATGTACTTGTACTTTTGAGTATTTAAGAGTACATGTTGAGTACTTATCCATTTTCGACATAAAACTTATATGCATACTTTATCCTTTTCATTCAAAATTCCATGCAACGATTCTCAGAGACGTGATATGAAATCTACTAAATATTTGAAAACAATTTGACTGACTTGGGCCTATCTACTCAAAGTCTGGATGTTTGCCTGGAAAAGGGCAATTGCTGTAGTAGGTATGCTTATAGAGATTAAGATAACAAGCATTTGACTAATGACACTAATGAAACCCTTTTATCTAAATTTCAAGGCCGTCATACAGGAAACTGTTCAATATTTTAAACATAAGTTGACTAGAACACATTGCTGCTTGAGCCAGCAACTGCTTCCAGCCAAATTAATTTCAAAATATTAAAAATCTTAGCTGTTAATTTGGTTTGAAATTGAAATTCTGGATGTTTGTGTTAATATGGACAATTGCCGTATGCACAATGTATGTTAATAAATCATTTTAACCCATGCAGTGTTAAAACCCTCTGTATTTACCTTTCAAGGCAGTAAACAGCGTTTCTCTATTCGCTAATGGTCTAACCCTCCCCAACCCTCCCCACACTCCGAGCTCCCAGGTCATACCTTAACTAAACCTTCCCCTCTTAGAATTATAATTTGAATGTAGGTACCCTAGAGTTACGTAGATGTCTGATGTAGCAGTGGTAGTAAGCTAACGAACAACCGATCCAAACACGCTGCCTCTCACCACCCACCACCCACCACTCACCACCCACCACCCCCACCCCACCCCCACCCCCAACAGACCAGTCTTATGAACAGCTATCAGTAAATATATCCCTGATGAGTAGTTCATTCAAGACTTTAATCCTGTATGTGTGCCATTAGCCTGAGGCGTCAGACATCTACGTAACTTTAGGAGAACTACATTAAACTCCTAATTCTGGAAAAGAAAAAGAATGTGAGAAACAGGCTTTGAAATGTATTTTAACACAAATATGGTAAAAGCTAGCTTAAACAATATCATTTAAAAAACATCTGCAGGCCTATGGATTACATGTGCGGTTGTGTGTGCATGTGAAGGGTGGGGGACGTGTTGAAGGGTTGGTGGGTGTTGGGGAGGGGGTGTCAAGGGCTCTAGTAGTCCCTGATAACGTTATGATCACTGTCAATGCTTATAATGTTATTAAAATCTGCATAACATATTATGTTCATAGTATCAGGTAATGATATTTTTAATTTATTTGGAGGCGTAGGCCTCCTTGCTTCGTAAGGTAAACATGATCGCATGCAGCGAGGTCTGGAGTGTAGTCAAAGGCAAAAAACGTGTGACCTGACTTATATTCATCAATGGTAAGCCCTATACATTTGTCATCAAATAATGTAACGGTTCCATCAAACAACGTCAAGAATGATTCTGTGAAATTATAACCAGCAGCCTTGAAATTCGGTGTAAGAGCCTCTCCAGCCACTTGCTTATTACCCATATAGCACGAAATTTGATTAGCATCGCAATGTTGAAAATTATACTGGTTTGTATCAAAATCTCTGTTATACGCTCCTTTACTAACTATACCGAATATAACCCTACTCGGTAGGTCCCCGAGAAAAATATTGTCCCTATTCACGCTACTGGTCCCTGCAGGAATGGTGAATGAATTGACGATAACTCTTTTAATAGGTTATTGTGCAGGGGACTTGGGTAATGTTGACACGTGAGTATTAATTACTTCTGGAATAGGTTTAACCTTACGTAAATTTAATGTAACTTCGTGCAGACGTAGTTTGTAAGTGTGTGCATCGCCACGAATTAGGTTAAAATCAGGTTTACCCTACGAAAAACATAGCTTTAAGGAAACTCCGTTGATTAAATATTTTTCCTGAAGAAAAATGTCGGAATGAATTCTACCGATCATTTCCACAGGGTTACGTAGGACAACGTTAAGTTTTCTATGCATATAACCTACATTATTAAAGGTCTTACCATCCATATGCCCCGTCGTATCCTTACACAATAATGCAGCAGAAAATGGACTCGACCTATGCTCTGTTGAATAATTAAATACGCTTTCAAAATACTACGAAAAGCATACATGTCATTAACGTCAGAGACACATTTTCCATTTAAAAATACATCTACTTGAGAAAACATAGGTTAACCGCCACAACATCGCTGTTCACTGTTAAAGGAGTTTCCACACCTGTGACAACCAGTACAATGCCACCCTTAACGTAAATGTAAATTTGAGCTAAATCTATGTATTCGTCACCGCTTCCAGAGATGAAAAGCTCCAGACATCCCCCGGAGGTAGACAAGCTCATAATGGGTTGATAGCTTTGCCAATGAGCTTGATCCATCATAGTCAGTACAGGTTTCACAGTAAACACATCTAATTCGCTTTTAGTGCAGTGACAAGCCACCATCTTATTAGTTAACTAAATATGACAACTTGTTTAGCGTTTCTGATGCTTCTCCCTCTATGGTTACGCTTAGAATGACCTCTGCACTGGTTAGCCCTTGTTGACCCATCTTAGCATTTTTGCGTCTAGGTTTTGAATTAGCTCCCGAGATATTGTTATGCACTAACGCTATGGCCTTTGGTATGATCGCTCTACCGACATTCAGAGTCGTATTTCTCACAGATGTTTTCAATTTTTTACACACTAAAACATCGTCAGCCACCCCTAAACTCGCTGACAGGGCACGCTTGCCCAAACTTGTTCCACGCATTTAGATGACTGCTCTGAACAGCAAACCTATAATATTTCCTAACCCGTGACCTTTTCACTCTGAGCGCCTATGAATACTGGTAAACGTCCACCAGCTTGATTAGCACAATAAGCTCTAAAGGTAGCTGAATCCGGTTTACCAGTACACATCACTTTTTTTTTGCTTTGTTTTCTTGTTGTTTATTTTTACAATCAGAATGTTTAGATGCAACTAGCAATTATGCGTCAATTCTTAGACCTTAGGTCTAAACTGTAAACAAAGTACGCTCAGTGATGTGCAGCGCGTGGGGGTACATACTGGTCCACTATGACATTTCCACGATGAACGGGGTGGCTGGTTAGCCGCAGATCTCGGGGTTGCGGATCCCGTATGATGTCTCTCTGAGAAATACAAAGACCAACTTCTAGAGCCGGTGGAACACTGATATTCCAGTGGGGCTGTGGGACCATTGCCACCAAGATTGAACCACACAGTGTCATCCCAACTAATAGTGCCACCGGTATGTCTATCCATACTAATTTAGAGATATGGAACAATTTGTAATTAAACAGTTGAAATATTTATGTACTATACAAACAAGGTGAATCGTTTGACAGTAAATGAGCACACAATAATACACAAAATAGAGCTATCTGGTGTCCTTTCCATGTGGTGTCACCGGAGGTACCACACAGGTTCTTGAATCTGCAGATGTATCCCCGAAAGAGAAGCATCCACACCGAAGTCATAAGTAGTTTAATATAAACTAGTATACCCCTAACACGCATACAAAGAAAATATCATTGTTGCGAGAGTTAAGTGCGTGGGCCTCCATCACAGGAAAATGCCTTCAACGTTGAAGTGGAGAAAAAGAGCTGGCAAAAAAGGCTACTCTTTTGTTCAACAGGAAAATGCTAAGTGAAGATCCTAGTGAAACCATAATTAATGTGACGCATACAGGTTTACGTGAAGACGGGACGAACGATTTCTGAAGAATTCCCAAGTCACTGCCTTATGTAGTTCCAAAGATACTGTATTGGTAAATGCCGCTTTATTTATGCGGGCCTTCTGCTACCGTCTAACCTACCATTTAGTTGTTAGAAACAGAAACTAGTTTTGGCCATAAGTGACAGGGATTCCTACATAACCTTAAATACAGTTGTCCAATGGGCGCAGACGCTTCGCTTCCCGTAGGTCACCTGGATTAGCATCTACCTCCAAGGCTAGCATGCATAGACGTTACGACACGAGGCATCCGAATTCGATGAAAATCTGTGTTCCTTGGCCTGCAGCCACATAAAACATCACCTGGACAATGGCTACGTTTCACACAAGCAGGTTTTGATTCCTGACATGTCTTTATGGTGAGGGTGGAGAGACGGATATCCATCATGAGCACCCTTCCCATGAGGGCGTGACGAGCTCCAATGCTTCATCCAGACACTGCAATGAATTGGATGGAGAGCCACATCTCGTCCGTCACCGTGTGCTATGGATCTAACAGTTGACCTGTCATTAGGGTTAAGTTCCAATATGCCCAAATATACACTGCAGGCCAGCAAATAAACTAACTAATTCGCATTTCCAACTATATGTTTTCGCAGTGCTTACTTCATTGGCAGGGTTATCTAGCTAACAAGTATCTGAAGATACGGGGACACCACTCGGAACCCTCCAATAGTTCCCCAGGGTCGGATCCGATCAACATGCTGATGGGAAGTCCAAACAATTAACAAGCCATGCGGCTGGTGGATCATGGAAAGAGACAGTAACTTAATATATATGAGGCCCTATAGGTAACTGGCCAATTTTATACAACCTTGCCAGAGTGCAAGACTACATTACTGCAACAACCGGAAAAGGGGTGTTCACTATATGTCTATAAACGAAGAAATTGTCCCTAACAATTTTAACCTATCCTATCGAGCTGAATAGTAAGGTTAGTCGGTAACGTGCCGGGATCAAACGATTAGAGCACGGTCAGCGACCTCAGTGTAAAATTGATGATGGTGGGAATAAAGTGATGCGGATATATCTGTTACTGTATAGTATTTCCTAGTGTACTGCGTTCCAAAGTTCCCTACAATTAAACAAAACATATTAACTGGATGGCTAACTGCCATATACAACTAACCAATGCAACAAATAGATTATAATTAAATGATGTAACTAAGTATCACAGATTGATAAACTTAGACGGTGCGGCTAGTTAAAAGCACCTACAGAATACAAGGATAATATTCACAGTAAAACAGAAATGATAAATTGCGGTCTTAAGACCGGTAAGGTACCTATTAGTCATCAGTACCATATACGGAAACGATAATTAAATGTACAATAGTATAGCTACTTGAGTACCTAATAGTCATTTGTACGGAACAGGCCACTATGTCACTGCAATTGAGGCGCTAACATATTCATGGCACGAGTCAACATGTTCTCTGAAGCTGGAGAGATTTCTGCAGGCAGATTTCTGCAGCTGGTTTCCATAGGCTAGTCTACGCAAGCGGACTCCTCCAGACAGGGTAGACACAGTACACACTCAGGACAGTGAAACAAAGCAGTGAAGAAATGTCTATTAGATAGTCCTGGTAACTAGTATACAATTTATACGGAAGTGAGAAAGTTATCTGTCCGGTGACGGAAGTAGTAAAATTGAAGGTTGCCCATTAACAGAGAGGGTTATATATAATATTAGGCAGTTACATTACTTGGCACACGGTGCGGGATGTGTCGCATAGCTCTTGCGGCGCACCGAGCAAAGTTCCACCAGACTGTGGTCAAAAGGTTAATTAAGCACACACGACATGCAGTGCAGAGATCGAAGTCCACTTTTCAGCATGGTTGGCAGATCCGGCTAGTCATCCACCAAGAATCACTGTAAGCTCTACATTCCGTAAAATCACATCCCGGGCCTGCACGGCCCGTTCTCGGAAAAGCTCCCTTAGGAAAGTTTGGATGCGGAAGGTATAACTTTAAATTGATTAACCCTGGATGGCCGTCCGGGTGTGTCCGAAACTGGTGGAAGCCAAGGACATCCTACCACCACAGATGTGCTGGGATCCATAAGACACTGGTTGATGTGAGACTCACTTGTAGGTCAGCGGTTACATCCGTCCTCCTGATGGTCCAGAGGTCCTGCGTGGGCCGGCTTCCACCCCGGTGATGCTCCTGATTCTCGATTTTTTCACCCATTTTATACTACTTGTGACGTCAGAGGCAGATGCCTTAGCCAATCAGTGGCCGAGCAGTAGCCAATCAGCGTGCACCTAGATCAGTGACGTATTTATCACGTTCGCAGAACATTCTAGATCTATTTATGCATACACACGATTACGACGTCAAAAGCAATATTTTGAAGATAATTTAAGGGGATTTTCGCAGATAACTCAGCCATTTCTGGGCCGATTTTAAAATGGTTAACAGTTCTAAAAAGCTCGTTTTATTATGGTTCTGAGCGGTAACAAGAACAACGAGAACGGAATAAGCAAAGGTTTTTACGAGTACCCACTCGGTACACTATAGGCGTGTACTCGCTTCCAATTCTGTGATGTGTTGAAAGGGAAGCTATGACGCGCGCGCATGCGCACCACGCGTTTTATCGGACTTAGCCGATCTTAACAAAACCCTCTCATAGGGCTTATGTACGCATACTATCCTACCCAGGGGGGGTCATGCTTGGAGCGAATCCGGAGTGGCCATTCCATACCCAGCTGTCCGGTCAGTCCATGCTACAGATGCGCCATCTTCAAATGGTATGGTCTCATCAGCAATATATGTAAGCCGTAGTTAATGTAATCATATTACTTTTATGCATTGATAGAGGGGGGGGGGGGTTGTCAGGTCGCTAATCATATGCTTGGTATAGCTTAAGAATTTACCTATGTAGTCGTCAAATTCAATAGCGAACATTCGCTTAGCAGTTAATGTTACAAGGTTGATTCGATCCATGAAATAGTTTAATCTAATGGCATTTTTATAATGCTTATGGCTATTAGTCTGCTTATTTATAAGCTCTATTAGAATCTTGACAGCATAGAAGCCTTTGAATATATCTACACGTGGGATGTAGAGAGGTATTTCTAGATTTTTACGTCAATGCGGTGAATTTATGTCTGATTTTTTAAAGTATTAGTTTGCTTAAATCTATCAAAAATCTCCTCGGCTACGTTTAGAGTACTTTTCTTCTATTTCTGCCTAGGTTGCACCTTAGACACCAAGGGATCTTAAGAATGTAGCAGGATCGTCGAAGGCTTCCTTAATGTTAACCAACTTCTCGGATACAATATGGATGACAAACCGACTTCCCATTCCCCAGAGAATCTTGAAGGCATTTGAAGATGCATTTTGAATTCTGAAATCTTATTATCCAGATAGTAATCCATGCTACTGTTACTCGGTAGCGTAATATAAAACTGCTCCATGTTTCTAGCTGTTCTTTCTAAACCAGTGACAGCGTCAACCTCTCAACTTTGGGTGTTTTTATACTCGGCACTGGTAATATATACCCCAAACACCCGGATGCGAATGCTATCCAAACTCCTTTATCACCATTTTGAATGCTCAGATTTATTAAACACATCACTATTATAATATAAATAATTATAACCTGCATCTCTGGGCACCTTTCCACCGCAAAATGACTAACAATAATCATTATTATTACGAATTTCTGCACCGTTTAGAGACATTTCTACAACACACCAAGGCCAAGGTACGTGCGCGGGTGTGGTGGTTGGGTGTGGGGGCGGGGGTGGGGGCAGGGTTGTGTGTGTGGGGGTGTGGGGGTGTGGGATGGGTGAGTAGTACCTGTAGCTATATAATGATTATAAATACGTTTAACTTCTGAATAACTTATCCATGAATTAAACGAATTAGAATAACCATGCCATTTGACATAGAATTCTCGCTTATCTTTCATACGCCTTTTAATAATTCTTTCTACTCGATACAGCTGACTGTTAGCTTCATTTAAACAAATTTTCTGCAGCAGTACCGATAATGTAATTTTGATAATAATCGTTGAGCTTACATACACCCGATCTGTGAGGTAGTTTATAACTTATCTATGTGAGACTCGACGAGCATTGAGCTGCATTACTTAAATAAGTAAAAGAAAAAAAAATAATAATAATAATAAAACTAATGTTAGGCGTGTATTAGCCAATGAATGCGCTACGCTGAGCATTAATATACCATATACATGGTAAGTTACGTAGCTGCATGATCGTAATTACTAGGAGATTAGTTAGACCTAGCGATAACAACGTCCCAGCCACTCTAACACTCTGGCCACGAACGAAAACCGTGAGCTATGTACTGTAGCATGGCAGATGCGTGATCGTTCGCCATGGATATCAAACTAGGAGGGGGGGGGGGGTGTAGCACGGATTGACCGGTCGGGTACCGGCCCTATCAGCCAAGTTGGGTACGGGCTGCCCATCCTGGATTCGTTCCTATAAGCGCGCTCCCCCCCCCCCAACTGGGTAGAGCAATACGCATGTATAAGCCTATACGAGAGGAATTTCATCGTGAAAACGACTAAGTTCGTCAAAACGCATAGCGTGCATGTGTGCGCTAGTCGCTGTATTGACAGGGCACATCCGGAAGCGAGTAGTGCTTTTAGTGTGCCATCTTAATTCTTTATAATTGTTTGTTTCCGTGGTATCTGGAATCGATCAAGACCGGCTTTCGACGGGCTTTTTAGATCTACAAGCCGTTTTAAAATCGGTTCAGAAATGGCTATCGCCGTTTTCCCCCTTCTAATTATGCTCAAAATATTCGCATAACGTCGTAATAGCGGATATATATAGCTAAATAATCCGTGATTTGTGTAACACGTGACTCACTACGTCATCTTCACATCTATATCTATCACGATATTTAGATAATTGTGTACACGTCACAAGATTACAGTGCACTGATTGGCTGGTTCAACAAATTCTGATTGGTTGAGGGAGCCAGTTACGACGTCACTATGAGTATAAAAGGGGAAGATCTAGAGCATCGTCGGCCGGGGGCCGAACAGTCGGGAGCTGCTTACAGCATGACAGGCTACCCGGACCAACCAGGACTGGTATAAAGCATCACCTCTGTCTCTGCCGTCTTCATCTCAGCTCGTGCCGAACAGTTCTCGAACCACGGCACCGAAATTGTGTAAGCTCCCGGATGGCTATCCGGGGGCAATATTAGAACTAATATACTGTTCCTGATTTAATTACTAACTGTATAGGAACTATATTATTGCAGTGGTCCTTTGCGGCCCAACTATGTAATTCTATGTGACATAGAGCAGCAATGCTCCTCGGTGGATAACTCACCGGATCTGCCAGCCATGCCGAAAAGTGGATCTTCAACCACAACACTGCATGCCGTGTGTGTCCTGATTTATGTTTCGACCGCAGCCAAGTAAACTTTTCCCGGTGTGCCTCTAGAGCTATTTGGCGCACCCCGCACCGTTAAGCTTTAATATGTACCGGCATATTTACAATTATATTAATAACCCTTCCTGTTAATGGTTGTATCTTAGCTTACTTTACTTACCGTCATCGGATGGAAACTTTCATTACTAAAGCATTATTGTGTATAACTTACTAGCTATTCAGTAGACATTACCAATACTGTGTTTCACTGTCCTGAGTGTGTACCGCTTCCGTTCTGGACCAGCATGTAGGAATCCTGTCTTGCAGTAAATCTACATACGGAGATGTATCCAGTTTTCAGACAACGTGTTAACTGTAGCTCGCTGGGTAGTGTTGGGCCGTTCTAGTGTATTATGTCGACTCGCCACGCCGCAATTTCACGACGAGTGATGACGCTGGTTAGCATCCCGTCTCGGGTGACGGACCTTGTACGAGACTGCACTGCGGGTAACAAAAACTGGCTCCTAAGGCCGGTGAAACTCAATCGTTCCGGTGGGGCCATGCGACCATCATTAAACACAACTGTCTCATCCCAAGAATTTGTGTCACCAGTATGCCTGTCCATAGCAATTTCGTGATCTATGGACATACACGATTTGATTTGGTGGCCTAAAAATATAAGTCTATATAATGAGTTTACCTAAGCAATTATAATATGCTAGATAAAACTACAATAAGAGCATACGAAAATACGAGACATAGAGACAGGTAGATGAACTTTTAAACATGGGGCTCCTGGAGGTACCACACAGACTCGTAGGTCCGCAGAGGTATCCCTGCAAGGGAGGCTCCCGCACACGAGACGTAACTACTTAACTTAATATAAGTTATTATACCTCTAAGCTTAAAGGAAGAAGGTTATCTCGGACGAAAAGTTAGGTGCCTCACACGGGCACTACTCCTAGTGATAGTTTGGGTAAGGAGTAGTATCCTGGCTTGGACCGTCGTCGCTGAATCCTTGCGAGAGGCAAGTGCCTCGTGCGGGCCTCCATCTCGGGAAGGTGTCGCCACCGCTCAAATCTGGAGAAGAGCAGTAGGCAAAAATGGGACCACTCTAATATTTCAACCAAAAATGTTTAGGATAGAAAAGACCATACCTAGTGAGATTATGACCATAGGGTTGCGTGCTGTTTTACGGGGCGAGCGATTCCTGGTGGATTCTCCCGTTACCATCTTATGTAATTCTTAGTATGCTGAATTAGTAGTTGCCACTTTTATTTATGCGGGCCTTCTGCTTTGCTTAATTAGCTTTTAGTTGTTTTCAAAACAAGAACTATTTTTGGCCACAACTGGTTGGTATCTACCTAGCTATTAGACATGGCTGTCACTGAGAACGGATGACCTAAGACATCAATACTAAGGACAGTGCTCATACATGTTACATAGTAAGATCTCCAAACTGGATAAGAATCCGAACATCCCGCCCCGTAACCACATAAAACATTACAAGACATAGGTTACTTTTCACGAAAGTATTATTAGACCATTGTCCTATCGTTATGGTGGGGTGAGAGAGACGAATGCCCACCATAAATGTCCTTCCCGCAAGGGCATGGCAGATCTAAATATCATGCCCAGACATTCTAATGGAATTCAGTGGGAATACGCATCTCACCCGTCTCCGGTTCCTATGGAACTAACCGTCTAACCTATCGTTAGGTGTATATACAAGTTGCCCTGTTTTGCACTGCAGTGCGGGAGGTTTGTTCAGTAAATAAAATAATAATTAATATGTTTTTGCAGTGCTTTCCTACATTGGCTGAAGTGCTTCTTCTTCCTTTCGATCACTGGTATCACGCTTGGAGAGCCGTTCTCAAGATGAAATCTGTTGTTTTTTGCA
Source organism: Chaetoderma sp. LZ-2023a (assembly GCA_034401795.1). Lineage (NCBI taxonomy): Eukaryota > Metazoa > Mollusca > Caudofoveata > Chaetodermatida > Chaetodermatidae > Chaetoderma > Chaetoderma sp. LZ-2023a. The sequence goes on from CM067367.1 coordinate 86,114,825, forward strand.
GTTCTTCCACAGGCCCATACAGCTTTTCAAAAAAAGAGGTTGATATAGACCAGATCTCTTCTCTCAGCAGCTGATACGTACTGCAACATTGGAGTATGTGCTCTGTGGTCTGGTCTGCTTCTCCACAAGGACGAGCAGGCGATGTCATAAGGTGGAACCGCCTGTACATGCGTTGGTTTAGTCCGTTGTGTTCAGTTCTGAGACGAAAAATGGTCACTTGCTCTGGCCTCGAGAGATGATGGTAGGCATCTTCTGATTGAGGTGTTCTATAGAGTGACTTGATGATAGTCTTCATCTATGTATGGGTAACCATGTTTTCTGTCTGATTCTCTTCTGCACCCACCTTTGCCATCTTGTCTGATTCCTCATTGCCTTGGACTCCACAGTGTGAGGGGATCCACTGCAATGCTATCCGAAAGCATTTGATGGTGTGTAGTGCTTCTTCAAGTTGTGGCTGAAGTGCTAACTACTAAGTAGCCAAAGATACACAGGGAATGTGTGTGATACCGCACCCTGACCATCACCGCTCGAAAACCCCAACAGTTTCCCAGAGTCGGATCAGCCCATGGTGCGGATGGGGACATCCAAACAATTAAGAAGCCAAAAGGCTGAGTGGAACATGAAGAGAGACAAAATCTTGGAGCTATGAGTCCTACCGGAGTGCGGGGCTAGATTATTGCACTGCCGGAAGAGGAGAGTACATTACCGAGTAGGTAATGAAGAAAGTGTCTCTAATCATTTTGAACCTATCCTATCGAGCTGACTAGAAAAGGTTTAGTCACTAGCATGCCAGGCTAAATAGAGTTATAGCACGGACAGCGACCTCAGTGAAAAATTGTTGATGGCGGGAGAAAGTGCTGTATATATAAATGTTGCTGTATAGTGTTTCTTATGTGCACTGCAGTCCTATATTTTCTATAAATAAGCAAAACATATGAACGGATGGCCACTGGCCATATATATACATAATCTAACCAGAACAATCAATACAGTATCAAATGATCAAAGTTATATATATATATATATATATATATATATATATATATATATATATATATATATATATATATATATATATATATATATATATATATATATATATATATATATATATATATATATATATATATTAGTACAGGTTAACAAACCTACTATAGTGCGGTTAGCAACACATTGAGGAAAATGAGAATAATTATAAACAAATACAGAAATTATAACTGGCGGTCCTAAGACCATTAGGGTTCCTTTTAGTCATCGGGACCGTTCTTACGGATACAATAAAATTAACGAAACACATATAGAGAAATAATTAAACTGTGAAGTATAGTTACTTGAATACTCGGTAGTCATTCTTAAGTTAGGCTACCATGTTACTGAAATTGATACGTCACTCCATAGTTGACGTGCGTTGATGCATTCTTAGGAAGCTGGAAATTTCCCGCAGGTTGGCTCCCTCAAGCTGTTATCTGCAAACAAGATTCCTGCAAGAACACTCATGGTGGGAGTACATCGCTCAGCACTGTAAACCTAATAGGATGTCTAACGAGCAGTCAGCAAAAGATACGATAGTACAACTGTGGTGAAGAAAGTTCCCATACACCGATGGCATGGATGGAAGGTGTAAACAACACGATCACAAGCGGAGGTTGTCAGATGCGAATGAAGATACAAAACTAAGCTTCACAGTGCTGGGTACGTCAGCCAGCTCTGAAAACACACCGGGCAGAATTTACTTGCTGTGGTCGAAAGTCAGAAGAACCCACACGATTTAGTGTGGGGATGGTTGAAATACCACTTTTAGGCGTGGCCGTCATCCATCAAAGAACATCCTGCCTCTACATCTGTAGAATCAGATATTCAGGCCGTAAAGGCCTCACCGCAAATTCGTGTTCCGAAAACAATAATCAGAAAGTTCCAAATTACTCCCGTAAGTAGGGAGGTACAAAATTGTTTTAGTGCGGTGGCTTGGGAAACTGCCAGCTACTGGAGAAAAACCCAACACATAGTGAAGTAATACGCGTATTCTCTGTCGCGCTGGTAGTAGCTGGTACAGATCCAACCTGTTCGGCCCCTGGCTGAGGATGCTCTCGATCTCTGGATCGCGTCTCCTTTTATACTCCTCGTGACATCACAGGCGCAGGCTCCAACCAATCATCGTTAGCGCAACAGCCAATCAGCGCATTGCTAATAATAGCGCAGCCGAATGTTCTAGAACATTCTAAAAGTTCTACGTCCACGTGGTTATGACGTCACGGCAATATTTTGAAGATAATCAAGAAGGATTTTCCGTGGATAACTCAGCCATTTCTTAACCGATTTTGAAATGGTTTACGGATTTAGAAAGCTCGTTGAATTCTTGATCAATGCCAGATTTACCGGGAACAGGCAATCAATAACGATTACAGGGTACCATCTAAGTACACTAAAAGCGCCATCCTATCTTGGTCGTAACTACGTGCTCTATCAAAACAGCATCTTGACGCACGCAAACGCATCATGCGTTTTAACGAACTTAGTCGTTTTCGCAATGCTATCTCTCCCACAGGCTCTTATACGCTTATGGCTCTAACCAGGGGGGGGGCGTGTTCAGGAACCGAATACAGGACGGGCGGCGCGTACCCAGCTTAGCTCGTATGGCCGGTATCCGACTGGTCAATCTAAACTACACCACCCCCTCCTAGTTTGACATCCATGCCAAACGATTGCGCATGGCGGATCGACGCATGGACGTATGCTAGGCGGGAATTATAGACTTCCCGGGTAGGCACGCGGCCAGAGAGGATTAGTGACGCAATATACGCGCATTCAAGAGACAGAGCATGCAGAGGCGCCAAGAGGAGGGGGTAGGCATACTTTTAGTTTTCAATTTTGACCTGGAATTATTTCGCTATTACTGGCACTGTCAGAAATATGTGAAGTGATGGTGGCGGAAATATGCACGTCCATAATGTCTCTCACAGTTACTACCAGTTCTAATATATCCGTCCCTAAGGCAGCAGCGGTACTAGTGGTTGCTAATGTCTTTGATGCTGTAGTGGTGGTAGTCGTCGTGGTGGCTCCTGTAACTGTCGTGGTGGCTGCTGTAACTGTCGTGGTGATGGCAGTGAGCTGTACCGTAGGCTGAGGTGGTGATGCGGGAGCGGATACGGCAGGAGACAACATCTTCCGAAACTTAGCATATTTTTACTAATGACTTGCGGTGATGTTAGGCACAAGCTGAATGTCTTATGTGTGGGCGATCCATCTCTTTCCCACATATGGACGTTCCGGTGTGGTTCCCTTTCTGATTGTGGGTCAGAAAGGCGAGGATGCGGATGCTGAATAACATGGGTTGGAGTTATACCAATCGCTACAGGCTGCGACGGTCCTGGTCCCTCGTCTATGGTCAGTTCCGGTGGAGACGGTGACTACGGGTAATTTGGAATGTCTATTTCCACAGGTGTCGTAATCACTACCGAAATCGGCTGTCTGGGTAACACTGTCTTAGACACTACGGTTGCGGGTGTAGTGACCATAGCCGAATGGCTAATAACTGATGCGGGTGCTGCAGGACTGGATTTTGCGGAAGATTTTTGCTTCTTACTCCACTTCAGGACCGGTGTAGATGAAGTAACTGTTACCGGCGTAATGGTTCCTGATGTGGCTGTGGGCAGGATTTCACATCTGGCTGCCAGCATGTTGCTTACGGTAGCCACAGGAAGATGATGACTGACAGGATATCCACGGGAAGTGTTCTTCGTGCGAGCCATTTTCGCAATTCTATCTCTCCCACAGGCTCTTATACACTTATGGCTCTACCCAGGGGGGCGTGTTCAGCAAACGAATACAGGACGGGCGGCGCGTACCCAGCTTAGCTCGTATGGCCAGTATCCGACTGGTCAATCTAAACTACACCACCCCCTCCTAGTTTGACATCCATGGCAAACGATTGCGCATGGCGGATCGATGCATGGATGTATGCTAGGCGGGAATTATAGACTTCCCGGGTAGGCACGCGGCCAGAGAGGATTAGTGACGCAATATACGCACATTCAAAAGACAGAGCATGCAGAGGCGCCAAGAGGAGGGGGTAGGCATACATTTAGTTTTCAATTTTGACCTGGAATTATTTTTCCAGGCCTTTTTTTTGTTTGTTTTTGTTTTCTTAATATTACGGTGCATGCTGTAGCTTTATTTAGTAGATGATTTTAAACAATAGCTCGCATGGGTGTTCTCTCCAGGTGCGGATAATCATTATCTCCACAGAGAACACCCAAGCTCCAACGTACCACAATTTAAGTCTAAATATCTAATAATTTAAAAAAGACAAGGTATACATATATAAACCATGTAATATACCCGTATGAGGTATTTATTGAATCACTCCGAATTACTTGCACACCCCGGGTAAATAAAGGGATACGCAATACGTATCTCTTATTATTTATAAAAAATATATTTATTTGCAGCCCATTATTGCGGGTCCGCAACGAACAGCTCTCGCTGGCCCCATATCCATCCTGACATCTGAGACAGGATGAAAAATAATTAGAAAAATAGGATATATAATAATAATAACTTAAAAGTTAGTTTATCAGGCAGCCTCAGCGTGGCTGAAACTGCATGACGGGATTATGACATTATTGCACTGTGGGACGTTGTATTCTTTACGTCGCACACAACGTTCTTACAACATCGGAGTCTGCAGTGCTCATTTCGTGTGGGACACAGCCAGGCACTGAAGTGTGCGGCTGTGTCAGATAACCATAGTCATCATAGGGACGGGATTCAACTGATCTAACATATATAATAAGAAGAAAAGCTTTTCAAAAATAAAGAAATGATTAATACATTTCCACGAATCGCACCATTGATGTTTCTGCTGTATCACAAATGATCACACCTCTGCAGCGAAATTTCCCCATTGAGTCTGGGTACCGCGACTGACAGTGGTGGGTTGTGGTGGATGCACCGTCATTGCTGAGATGCTTTCGCTATTACTGCCACTGTCGGAAATATGTGAAGTGATGGTGGCGGAAATATGCACGTCCATAATGTCTCTCACAGTTACTACCAGTTCTAATATATCCGTCCGTAAGGCAGCGGCAGTTCTAGTGGTTGCTAATGTCTTTGATGCTGCAGTGGTGGTAGTCGTCGTGGTGGCTCCTGTAACTGTCGTGGTGGCTGCTGTAACTGTCGTGGTGATGGCAGTGAGCTGTACCGTAGGCTGAGGTCGTGATGCCGGAGCGGATACGGCAGGAGACGACATCTTCCGAAACTTAGCATATTTTAACAGACGACTTGCGGTGATGTTAGGCACAGGCTGAATGTCTTGTGTGTGGGCGATCCATCTCTTTCCCATGTATGGACGTTCCGGTATGGTTCCCTTTCTGATTGCTGGGTCAGAAAGGCGAGGATGCAGATGCTGAATAACATGGGTTGGAGTTATACTAATCGCTGCAGGCTGCGACGGTCCTGGTCCCTCGTCTATGGTCAGTTCCGGTGGAGACGGTGACTACGGGTAATTTGGAATGTCTATTTCCGCAGGTGTCGTAATCACTACCGAAATCGGCTGTCTGGCTAACACTGTCTTAGACACCACGGGTGCGGGTGTAGTGACCGTAGCCGAATGGCTAATAACTGATGCGGGTGCTGCAGGACTGGATTTTGCGGAAGATTTTTGCTTCTTACTCCACTTCAGGACCGGTGTAGATGAAGTAACTGTTACCGGCGTAATGCTTCCTGATGTGGCTGTGGGCAGGATTTCACATCTGGCTGCCGGCATGTTGCTTACGGTGGCCACAGGAAGATGATTACTGACGGGATATCTACGAGAAGTGTTCTTCGTGCGGGCCATTTTCGCAATTCTATCTCTCCCACAGGCTCTTATACGCTTATGGCTCTACCCAGGGGGGGGGCGTGTTGAGGAAACGAATACAGGACGGGCGGCGCGTACCCAGCTAAGCTCGTATGGCCAGTATCCGACTGGTCAATCTAAACTACACCACCCCCTCCTAGTTTGACATCCATGCCAAACGATTGCGCCTGGCGGATCGACGCATGGATGTATGCTAGGCGGGAATTATAGACTTCCCGGGTAGGCACGCGGCCAGAGAGGAGTAGTGACGCAATATACGCGCATTCAAGAGACAGAGCATGCAGAGGCGCCAAGAGGAGGGGGTAGGCATACTTTTAGTTTTCAATTTTGACCTGGAATTATTTTTCCAGGTCTTTTTTTTTGTTTGTTTTTGTTTTCTTAATATTACGGTGCAGGCTGTAGCTTTATTTAGTAGATGATTCTAAACAACAGCTCGCATGGGTGTTCTCTCCAGGTGCGGATAATCATTATCTCCACAGAGAACACCCAAGCTCCAACGTACCACAATTTAAGTCTAAATATCTAATAATTTAAAAAAAGACAAGGTATACATATATAAACCATGTAATATACCCGTATGAGGTATTTATTGAATCACTCCGAATTACTTGCACACCCCGGGTAAATAAACGGGTACGCAATACGTATCTCTTATTATTTATAAAAAAATATATATATTTGCAGCCCATTATTGCGGGTCCGCAACGGACAGCTCTCGCTGGCCCCATATCCATCCTGACATCTGAGACAGGATGAAAAATAATTAGAAAAATAGGATATATAATAATAATAACTTAAAAGTTAGTTTATCAGGCAGCCTCAGCGTGGCTGAAACTGCATGACGGGATTATGACATTATTGCACTGTGGGACGTTGTATTCTTTACGTCGCACACAACGTTCTTACAACATCGGAGTCTGCAGTGCTCATTTCGTGTGGGACACAGCCAGGCACTGAAGTGTGCGGCTGTGTCGGATAACCATAGTCATCATAGGGACGGGATTCAACTGATCTAACATATATAATAAGAAGAAAAGCTTTTCAAAAATAAAGAAATGATTAATACATTTCCACGAATCGCACCATTGATGTTTCTGCTGTATCACAAATGATCACACCTCTGCAGCGAAATTTCCCCATTCAGTCTGGGTCCCGCGACTGACAGTGGTGGGTCGTGGTGGATGCACCGTCATTGCTGAGATGCTTTCGCTATTACTGGCACTGTCGGAAATATGTGAAGTGATGGTGGCGGAAATAAGCACGTCCATAATGTCTCTCACAGTTACTACCAGTTCTAATATATCCGTCCGTAAGGCAGCGGCAGTTCTAGTGGTTGATCATGTCTTTGATTCTGTAGTGGTGGTAGTCGTCATGGTGGCTCCTGTAACTGTCGTGGAGGCTGCTGTAACTGTCGTGGTGATGGCAGTGAGCTGTACCCTAGGCTGAGGTCGTGATGCGGGAGCGGATACAGCCGGAGACGACATCTTCCGAAACTTAGCATATTTTAACAGACGACTTGCGGTGATGTTAGGCACAGGCTGAATGTCTTGTGTGTGGGCGATCCATCTCTTTCCCACATATGGACGTTCCGGTGTGGTTCCCTTTCTGATTGCTGGGTCAGAAAGGCGAGGATGCGGATGCTGAATAACATGGGTTGGAGTTATACTAATCGCTGCAGGCTGCGATGGTCCTGGTCCCTCGTCTATGGTCAGTTCCGGCGGAGACGGTGACTACAGGTAATTTGGAATGTCTATTTCCGCAGGTGTCGTAATCACTACCGAAATCGGCTGGCTGGCTAACACTGTCTTAGACACTACGGTTGCGGGTGTAGTGACCGTAGCCGAATGGCTAATAACTGATGCGGGTGCTGCAGGACTGGATTTTGAGGAAGATTTTTGCTTCTTACTCCGATTCATGACCGGTGTAGATGAAGTAACTGGTACCGGCGTAATGCTTCCTGATGTGGCTGTGGGCAGGATTTCACATCTGGCTGCCGGCACGTTGCTTACGGTAGCCACAGGAAGATGATGACTGACGGGATATCTACGAGAAGTGTTCTTCTTGCGGCCCATTTTCTCAGTCGGAAGAACTTTGACCAGGAACAAAGATTCCAAATGGGTGGCTAAAACGGCACGATCCTCGTTCTCTTCTCTAGGAACTAATGTTACTTCTAACACATGCTGAGGATATCAGAGTGCTTGGGCCACCTTGTAGCGAGTAGCGGTGTAGAGATACTGGCACGTCACACAGAAGGCTGACTGGAAGAGATGATCCTTATTAACGTGAAGTGTGCGGTCGGATCTTCTAGTAAAAGTTCTAGTACAGGGCTCTCAACTAGCTAATAACGATCTGCATGGGAACCGTTTTGAAACTGGCACTGATTATTCTTCAGACGAATCCGATAACGCTAAATCTTCAAGGAGTGGCATCTCGTTCCCGCATGGTAGTTGGCTGTGGGAACCTTATTCAAAACCTAATGCCTTATCTCTTCATCGTATTTGACTTTCGAGGCCAAGTATAATAATGAAATAATAATAAAACAGCAGAATTTGGTTTGCGACACGAAAGAAGCCTAATGCTATCTGTTCTTCCCTGGTGTCGAGTTTTGATGGGAAGACAAAGCTTCAGAGTTATACTGTTTGGTGACGTCACAGGGGGCGGATGACCACACCTAAATGTTTTAACAGGTGACTCGGTCATTCTTATTTGAAAGTTTCCCCTTTTTCTGACCTAGACATCTAGGGATTAATTCTTCCCGTATAAAGGGAGTACCTTTAATAATAGGAAGAATGGCTTGTTTAACTTGTCTTAATTTCGCGCATTTAACAGCCTTCGATCAACATAGAAACGTGATACTACTTTTTCTTGGTGGTGTCTCACCTTTTAATTAGCGTGAGGCGGTTCTCCAGATTGGATGCTTATAAATTTGCCTTTTCTAATTTTAGGCTGGAGCGCTCGATGGGGTGTGTGGGAGCCAGAAGACGTCAGCGGTAATCTCCCAGACTCACCCTCGCCACTTCTCCATCACGCTGTGGTAGTCGCGTCTATGGGTGGCTATTTTATTTAAAGCGTTTGATCCAACTTTCTGGAAATAGCAGTAAATGTCACATGGCTCTAAAAAAAAACACGTGGTTGATCGGAAACATATATGCTGTTTATGGCGATGTCCAAAATGCTGTTGCTGAGGTGTAGTCGGTTGTAAATGCGAGAGATAGAAACATATATGTTACATCAAGATCTTTATAATGTCCCGTATTTGCGCAAGTTCTTTAACATACATCTTGGTATGTGTCTGTAATAGGTAGTTCGCAGCCCCTGTTGATTATAGACTGGAACGCAAGGAAGAGAATTTTTGAAATTCTCTCTGTGATTATACTGTTAGATTTTTTATGCCGCTTTACCGGCCCGTGCACTAATGATTTGTAGCACGGTAGAGCAGTTGTGTTCTTAATCAAAAGTTTAACAGTAAAGAGTTGTAAGTAATTTGATGTGTGGTTTAAACAGATCTATTCAGGCAGTAGATCAACGTTACTGATCCCGTCAAGATAGCTGTGTTTTCCGAGCGGGAAAGCCGGCCAAGCATTCTCCTCAATGGGTAGAACTAGCTCCGTCCCGGCCCAGACCAGACACATTGGTACCATTTACTAATGGATAAATTACAGTACAACTCGAAAATTGTGTGCGACAGTTGTTTTTTTTACAATTTACAATGCCGTGATTTGGAGATTGTGAATACAGTCAACCTGAGTGTCCGTGTTTCTGACATGTTGGTGATTTGAATCTGATGCGCGTGACTGGTTATCTGTGGATGATACTTGCGCTGTGGTGAAGGTGACGTGTTTATGGCCGCCAGAGTGGGGAGGGAGTGGCGGCGTGAATGTCAACTTTATCGAACCCTGAGGGTATTTCACTCTGTAATGGCCGAGCCCGTGGGCGGGACAGAGTTACTTTAGAGCGCAGGTGATGTGTTTATGGCCGCCAGAGTGGGGAGGGAGTGGCGGCGTGAATGTCAACTTTATCGAACCCTGAGGGCATTTCACTCTGTAATGGCCGAGCCCGTGGGTGGGACAGAGTTACTTTAGAGCGCAGATGACCTGTCGGATGCTGTTGTAACTTTGATCAATCCATTGTCCAATTCAACCTTTCGGTAGCAAAATCCTACTCATGACTGGTGACAATGCGGGCATCCTGCTCTCTTAATAATATCGAATGTTATTACGTGTAGATGAAGTTTGTAATAATAATAATAATAATAATAATAATAATAATAATAATAATCTTTATTTCAAGAGGGTACATCGTCAGTGGCCTGATGTTCCCGAGGCCCTCAAAACATATATACACTATGTACAATAATATATAATTATATACACGCCAGGTATGTACAAATAGACATGTGTACAATAATTGCACTTACAGGCACGCATGCACGCACTCGCTGAGACACGCAGGCGGGCGGGCAGGCAGGCATACAGTAGGGCAGGCAGGCAGGCAAACATGTAGGGAGGTAGACAGGCAGACGTATACAAGTTGCGAGTCTCTTCAAGGTAACAGGTAAGCTGTTAAAAATATTTTGGGAAACTGATTTGACCGGACGCTGTAGCTACATAAGGCAGCATCTGCGTCCAGCCATATTAGCCCCAAAATATTAAACAGAATATTTATTAAATCATACATGTTCAAGTTCACTTTATATAAATGTATATAACGACTGTGGTAGTAGATTTAGATGTTTCCGTACGATGTCGGGAAAAGGGAAGGGGGGAGGAGTGTTGGACAAACGTTCCTCCCTTGACGCGTACTGTAGATGGCTGTTGTGCATTCCTTATATCCACATGATCAGTTCTCCCGTAACTGGATAAGAGGGTGTATGCGGAAGATTTGTCGGCTTGTTGCCTGTTGATGATAATGCTGTTGTCGGATATCCGACTGCTGTATGATGCTGATGTTATAAGCGAAGTGGGCGCATCCCAGTTTTCCACGCTGGTGAAGGCCAAGTCTGTTGTTATTTGCGGGAGGTGTAGTCTGCGGGAGATATTATTTCTCCCGTAATTTGTGCGTGAGGAATTTGTTGCAGGAATTTTTATGTCTCTATCGGGAATTAATTAATACCGGTAGGTGCTGCTAAAGGCTGTTGTTGCCGATGTTGAATGTCTCTGTTATGCTGAGTATAACCGAGCAAGTATGTGATGTATGCGCAGTGACGAATTGACGTATCCAGTCTTGAAGGTAGGTGTGTTCTTGCAGGTTTTGACGTTCTGTCTGTTGTGTGATGTTCTGACTGCTCACGGGGGAGTATGGTAGGCCAATTGGATAGGGTGGCGTTTGGACAGGGGGATGTGGTCATCTCCCATTACATGATGGTTGGTGTCCTGTCGTAGTTTTTAGACACCGGGAAAATTCGAGCCGAGAGTCTGCTGAACAGGCTGCCTCCCTGCCCACCCTGGGGTAGGGGGTAATGGTGGTCGGTGCGGTGAGGGATGCCACCGCCTCCGTTGCAGCAGTCTCTCTCATATCTGAAGATTGACGGTCAACAGACAACAAGTGGAGTGTGAAATGGACTGGGCCGGAGAGGTCCGAACTTGGTGTATAGATGAGCGATGCGAATTGGAGTTATGACGGGGGTGGGACTCGAGGAGAGGGTGTCCCTTGGGGGGCGTGATTTCGCGATTTCGGGAGTTGGTCGGGTACACATTGTCGTACGGTTCTGCGGTTGTAGACACGCTAAGGCTTCATCCAGCTTATTCACCATATGTTCCACCCCACAGGAAGCATGGCTTGGGTCAGCCTCAGCTTCCGCTTGTGGTAACTCTATGATGGGGGGTGGGGGCATAGCATGAAGTGGGTGGGAATGGGAAGAGATCGGAGTAACAACTTTTCCATCCGGTCCTTTGGACAAAACAAACATGAAATTCTTCAGATACGACTTCCCAGATCGAGTAGACCCACGCTGAGGAGGGAGAGGGCGTGTACGTATCTCGCCATCGTCGTCAGTGTTAGCTGCTTGTTCACCCACGTTCTGGCTTGGTAGAACTGGTGCTGAAGTGGCACCATGGTGCCCTGCGCTAACCATGGGAATACTAATTTCCGTAGAAATATATGTCTGGGTACCGGTGTCATGAGAAACGCCCAGTCCGAGCTCTGGTGCTGGGTCATCACTGACACAAGGTTTAAGTCGATCAAAGTGGATGACTGAGGTCAGGCCATCCGAAGCACAGATGCGGTAGGTCACATCCGACATGTGACCTACTACCACATAGGGGCCTTTCCACTGGTAACTCAGTTTACTTGGCATGTTTGCAGATCGTCGTGAATCGTGTACCCAAATCATTCTTCCTGCTTCATACGGATCTCCATGCACCCTCCGGTCATGCCATGTCTTTTGCCGCTGATGTGCAGTGGATAAGGTTTCTCTCACTAACTCATGGGCTTGTTCTATCCTCTGCCGCAAGAGTTCGAGATAGAGAGATGGTGAATTTTTCTCTCCCGGTATTCGAGGCAAGGCCAGATCCAGGGGTAAGGCTAATTCACGGCCTAACATTAACTGGGCAGGGGTGTAGCCCGTGCTGGAATGAGATGATATGGAGTTGTCCTTGTCTTGACGATATGGAACAATTTGCAGAGCTCTGATATGAGCCGGCTCTCAAAATTACTCCCTTGATAAGAGTGTAACTCATAAGGCATGCCAAAGTGGCAGAACACATTGCTGGCCAAGACCTCCGCTACGGTGGATGCCTCTTGGTCTGGCAGAGCAAATGCTTCTACCCACTTCGTAAAATAATCTTGTAATACGAGGATATACTTATTTCCATCATCCGTCGTATTCAAGGGGCTGAGCACATCGATAGCCACTCGCTCCCACAGTGCACCAACAATCTTAATTTGAGATAGTGCGATATGGTGTTGGCCAACAGCGCGTCTTTAGCATGGGATACATTTGGCAACCCATGCCTTGAAACTATTGCGAATCCTGATCCAGTGGAATCTCAATTTGATACGGGCAACAGTCCTTTCCACGGCCAGATGCCCGGTGTTATCGTGTAGTTCTTTTAATATAATTTCATGATAACTTTCCAGGACTACCAAACGGTCATTAATATATAGAACGTTGTTTATTAATTGACATTCTTCGAACCGTTGGTAATAATATTTTGCCATGGTGGATAGAGGTGTTACCGATTCCTTAGGCGGGCGTACCATCTCCTGAATCCATGTGTATATATTTCATGTCTGCACGTCTGTTGTTTGGTGGTGTGCGATTTTCTCCAGATTCCACTCTGCGCACCTCAATTCAGGGAACTCTGGAGATGGCTGTGTTGACTGTGTCATGGTGGCAGCCTCTTCGTGTTCAGCTTCCGCGCCAATTCTGCTGAGGGCGTCGGCATACCCATGCAATTTGTTGGGACGGTGAACAACGTTAAAGTTATAGGCCTCCAGGGATTCCTGCCATCTTGCTACCTGGCCCTGGATTTTTCAAGTTCTGGAGCCACCATAGTGAGGCATGGTCTGTACGGAGTGTAAAAGGGTGCCCGTACAGAAAGTGTTTATAGTACTTGACGAAATGGACCGCCGCCAATAGTTCTCGCTTGGTGGTTGCATATCTTCTCTCTGTTTTATTCAGAGTACGCGAACCATGACCCAATACCTGTTCTGTTCCATCTTCCATGACCTGAGATAGAACCGCTCCAATAGCGTAAGCTAATGCGTCAGTGTCTAAGATGAAATCGAGGTTTGGATTTGGGTGAGCAAGAATCGGGGCGGTCGTCAAGAGTTCCTTCAACACCCTGAAGGAGCCTTCACACTCACTCGTCCACTCAAATGGTCGATCTTTCTCGGTGATCTTGTGGAGGGGTGAAGCAATTTCACTGAAATGTCGGATGTAACGGCGATAGTACTGGCATAGGCCAAGAAAGCTCTGTGTCTCCGTAACTGAAGAGGGTGGTGGCCACTCTGCTACTGCCTTAGTTTTTGATGGCTGAGTAGCCACTCCATCACAGAATATGACATGTCCCAGGAACTCAACGCTCTGTCTAAAGAGATGACATTTCTTTGGTTTGAGTTTCAAATTGGCTGTGCGGAATCGTGAAAGCACGGTGTCCAAATTTATTAAAGTTTGCTCAAACGTGGGTCCGAAGACTATTACGTCGTCGATGTAACAGAGACAGATTTCCCATTGCAGGGTGGTTAATACCTGCTCAATGAGTCATTCAAAAGTTCTGGGAGCGTTGCACAACCCATAGGGCATCTTGCGGAACTGGAAAAAGCCATCCCTATAAACGAAACCGCTAGCCAAGTCAAGGGTACAAAACCACTTGGCTCCAGACAAGGAATCCAAGGCCTGATCTATCCATGGTAACGGATAAGCGTCCTTAACGCTAAGATCATTAAGGCGGCGGTAGTCAATACAAAACCGCAAGGTTCCATCCTCTTTGCTGGCTAGCACTATAGGGCTAGCCCATGGAGATGCTGAGGGTTCAATAATACCAGTCCACAACATGTCGTTCACTTGTTGGTTTACTTCCGCTTCCTTATGAATGGGTAGATGTCGTACCGGTTGTCGTACGGGGCGATTATTGCCTGTGTCAATAGAGTGTCATATGAGATGAGTTTCTCTGAGATCCATGTCTCCGGAGGAAAAGCTATCGCAATATTTATGTAGTAGTTTCCGAATTTCTCGTTTCTATGATTGCTGTAATCCACCTGTGGCACGTAGATACAAATTATGTAAATGTTCGGGTAAATCATCAGTCATCTGCGGTGGTGTGTCAGCAAGTGCAGGTAATTCCAATGAGATTAAGTCCACTAAATGGCCACAGCGTACTCCGGGTTCCAGAGTGATGGGGTCTGTGGTACCATTAAATACTCTAAAAGGTATTTGTTCCTTATTAGTAGTGTCTACTATTATGCGGGGACTTGCGCATTGTGAGGCAATCATATAACCAGGATCGGGTTCCAGCATGGTAATGTGTGTGTTGCTTCGCAACTGTGGTGCGGTGGCCCATAAGATCTGTTCCTGTCCCAGCTCAACTGTGGCTGTACTTGATAGTATTACAGCACACATATCGCATAATGACGATGCCTGCCGAGAGGTATTCGTCGGCCGTGTATGTCGAGTTCTTGTTGTCTGCAGTGTATGATGGCTTTGCTGGCACTGAGGAAATCAGAGCCAAGTAGGGCATCGTTATGAATAGAGGTGATGATAACTCGCTGGATGAATTGCATCTCCTCTATTTGGATAACTAAATTGACTACACTGGCTACGGGCACATCCGCTCCCATAGCCGTCTGTATGTAAATGTTTGTAGGCTTAAGGGGAGGCTTCTTATGCGGAGGGATGCTCTCATATAAGCGCTTGTTAAATACTGTGATAGAAGCACCGGTGTCGACAGTGGCGCTGGTAGAAATGCCACTAAACAGACAGGCACATTTCTATATTACTTTGCGGTGTACCTGTGGAAGTGTTTCCAATGATGCCATCCACGATAATGGCGTCGAAGCGGCATCACTCTGTATGTATTCTGACTGTTTCCGTATGGCTTCTTGTAATGTTGTGGATGGCTGAGTGAGGAAAGGGCCAGTTCGACGTCGCCGCTGGTGTGAAGGCTGCGGTGAAGGCGGAGCTGGGGGTAGCAATGGTGGTGATGTTGATACCATCTCTGTGTAGGCTGTATTGGTGTAGATGGCAGTGTGTACGGGATGACGGATAAGCTCCACCTGCGCAAGCCATTTCCTGCAATGCTTTATGGGATGTTTTGGTGAAGCACAGAAGAAACAGTGATGTCGCCAAGGACGTGTGTTTCTCCGTCTATGTCAGTGCTTTCGAATCCATGAGGTGGAGTGAATCTTTTCTCCTGAGTTGCTACGGTCGGTGGATGCAGGTGATGGTGCTGGATGGGGTGGTATTCTGCATACTACCAGAGGACACCGAAAAATCTAGTGTCTTGGTGGCGGGACGTGGTGCTTTCAAAAACGTCGTTTCAGCGAAGGCTTGTTGTGTGTGGAAAAAGAGGGGGGTGTCATTGCTGTGGATGGGGGGAGGCAACGTAGGCACTGAGATATGTGAAGCCATGCATTTTGGTGTTGGTGTGAAAGCCGATTTCGGTGGATGATGATTGGCCACTGAACGTTGTTGTATGAAGGCCGCAGTTGAGCCGAGCGGCGGATACGGGCACCGAGTTGGCTCGGTGTAATTCAGTGCCCTTAGGAGTTTGACTGCTTCTCTGGTTGTGGTGTGCTGTGGTCAGGAGCAGGCATTGTAGAGGGAGGTCGGTTAGGACGCCGCTCCCTCCAATGCCCTCGCTGACCGCATCCGAAACAGGTGTTCGCTGGTGGTGCGGTGTTGGTGGTGCTTGATGACCTAAACTGCGTGGTGGCGAGGTTGGTGCTAAGTGTCGTAGCTAAATTGGTGAGTGCTGAGATTTGTTTATTAATCTCGTCTATCCATTCTCTCATGTTGCCATTATTGTTGTTGTTTCGCTGATTCCCGTGCCCGGGGGCCCCGTTGGAGTTTCCTTTATGGGCATGCCCCCGTCCTCCAGGCACTTGATTCTGATTGGAATTCTGTATACCTGGTGGTGGTGATGTCTGTTCGGTTGGTGTTGATGAACTGGGGGGAGCATTAGTGGGCGGGGCGATAGCTGCACCCTCTATCTCGTTGATAAGATGGAGTTGGCGTCTGTTAAGCTTCTCCCGCTCCAGAAAGTTCTCTATACAAACCGCGGTTGCCATTAATTGGGCCAAACTTCCGTGGTCACCTAAAAATAGCTTTTCTTTCAGGGCGGGTTCACCACTCAATGCATCGATAAAAGTATCGAGATGCAAATGGATCATGCCCTCCGTATTGGTTCTCGGATATGCGTGGGTGACTAGCCTCCTGATTCGGCTAGCTAACGCGGGAAGAGTCTCTCCCACGCATCGTTGGAGGTTTTTAAGTTGAAGACGACTGGTTTCTCCCCAAATCGCTCCATTAATGCTCGTTCCAATTGTGTGTAGGTGGGTGTGTAGTCAGTTCCCAGATCCGCAAGAACTTGGAAGGCTTTTCCGGAAAGCTTTTGCGGCGAGATATTCACACATTTGCTGATCGTTCCAGCGGTTAGTCCGACTTATGATCTCGAACTGTATTTTATAATTGGTCCAGTCATTCTCCCCACTAAATTTGGGAGGGAGGATGACTCGGCCAAGACCGCGGGAAGAATGAAGCGGCTGAAACCTTGGTGGTGTGGGTATCTGGGAATCTGATGAATATGCGGAGGCAGGTCGTGATGCTGGTGGTGGAGGTGGTGGTGGTGGTGTTGGTGTCTCCCGTCGATGCCGATGCCGAGGAGCTAGGACACGTGTACTCCAATTCACTGAGTCCACCCCGTTTGTGCATCCATAGACCGGTATAGGTCTATGGACGGGAGGCGGATTGTTGTGAAGATTGCGCAGACGTTCTCCCCGAGGTGAGGACTGATATTCCTCATATGGTGGTGGTGTAGTCGGCTGACGGTCATGATGTGTTGTGTAACTAATATACCGGCGAAATGGTGGTGCCGATTCCTCCCAATAAAGCTGCGGGGTTCCCCTTGAGTATAGCATTGTGCTAGAAGGGGCAGTGTGGGAGGTTGTCTGTAATGTGGATTATCACCCGGCCATATGGTCTCTGTAGATGACACGGGTGAATGATAGTAGTCTGATTCGGCCCTGCTGGTGGTGGCCTGTCGCAGATGTCCGATATTGTCCTGAACTATGTTCCCGCTTGTGAGGCATCTCGAAAGGTGCCATCGCTAACAGGCGAAAACAGGTTATAGTGCAGGGTTGTTGATTCTGCTGAATTTCTGGCATAGTCGGTGAGCATGTGAGCTGAAAATCCATCGTATGATGCTACCTCTTGATCGAGGGAGTCGTCGCTAAATGGAGAAGGTATTGAACCAAGCTCACTGTAGGGTGTGGGCGTGAGTTCGCTGCGTGTGATTAATGATGCTCTTCGAGCCCCCCATCAGGCGCCACTTGTAGCTCGCTGGGTAGTGTCGGGCCGTTCTGGTGTATTATGTCAACTTGCCGCGCCACAAGTGCACGACGAGTTATGATGCTGGTTAGCATCCAGTCTTGGGGTGACGGACCTTGTACGAGACTGCCCTGTGGGTAACAAAAACTGGCTCCTAAGGCCGGTGGAACTCAATCGTTCTGGTGGGGCCATGAGACCATCGTCGCGAACATTAAACACAACTGTCTCATCCCAAGAATGTGTGTCACCAGTATGCCTGTCCATAGCAATTTCGTGATCTATGGACTTACAAGATTTGATTTGGTGACCTAAAAATATAAGTCTATACAATGAGTTTACCTAAACAATTATAATATGCTAGATAAAACTACAATAAGAGCATACGAAAATACGAGACATAGAGACAGGTAGATGAATTTTTAAACATGGGGCTCCGGGAGGTACCACACAGACTCGTAGGTCCGCAGAGGGATCCCTGCAAGGGAGGCTCCCGTACACGAGACTTAACTACTTAACTTAATATAAGTTATTATACCTCTAAGCTGAAAGGAAGAAGGTTATCTCGGACGAAAAGTTAGTTGCCTCATGCGAGTACTACTCCTAGTGCTAGTTTGGGTGAGGAGCATTATTCTGGCATGGACCGTCATCGCTGAATCCTTGCGAGAGGCAAGTGCCTCGCGCAGGCCTCTGTCTTGGGAAGGTGTCGCCACCGTTCAAAGCGGGAGAAGAGTAGTAGGCAAAAATGGGTCACTAATATTTCAACCAAAAACATTTAGGAAAGTATAGACCATACCTAGTGAGATTATGACTATAGGGTTGCGTGCTGTTTTACGTGAAGGAAGGCCGAGCAATTCCACGTGGATTCTCCCATTACCATCTTATGTAATTCTTAGTATGCTGAATTAGTAGTTGCCACTTTTATTTATGCGGACCTTCTGCTTTGCTTAATTAGCTTTTAGTTATTTTCAAAACAAGAACTATTTTTGGCCGCAACTGGCTGGTATCTACCTAGCTATTAGACACGGCTGTCACTGAGAACGGATGTCCTAAGACATCAATACTAAAGACAGCACTCATACATGTTACGTAGTAAGATCGCCGAACTGGATAAGAATCCAGACATCCCACCCCGTAACCACATAAAACGTTACAAGACATAGGTTACTTTTCACGAAAGCATTATTAGACAATTGTCCTATCGTTATGGTGGGTGTGAGAGAGACGAATGCCCACTGTAAATGTCCTTCCCGCAAGAGTGTGACAGATCTAAATATGATGCCCAGACATTCTAATGGAATTTGGTGGGAATACGCATCTCGCCCGTCACCGGGTCCTATGGAACTAACCGTTTAACCTGTCGTTAGGTGTATATACAAGTTGCCCTGTTTTGCACTGCGGTGCAGGAGGTTTGTTCAGTAAATAAAATAATAATTAATATGTTTTCGCAGTGCTTTCCTACATTGGCTGAAGTGCTAACTACTAAGTATCCAAAGATACATGGGGAATGTGTGTGATACCGCACCCTGGCCATCACCGCTCGGAAACCCCAACAGTTTCCCAGAGTCGGATCAGCCCATGGTGCGGATGGAGACATCCAAACATTTAAGAAGCCAAAAAGCTGAGTGGAACATGAAGAGAGACAAAATCTTGGAGTTATGAGTCTTACCGGAGTGCGTGGCTAGATTATCGCACTGCCGGAAGAAGAGAGTACATTACCGAGTAGGTAATGAAGAAAGTGTCTCTAATCATTTTGCTATACATCAAGCCATACACATATTATCTAGATTCCTAACAGTGATACAGCTTTTTCTCAGCGTGGCTTCGAACTTCAAATCATCAAGATATAATTTGGCAAGATTGCTATTCCACCCCGATCCACTAGGCATTTCTACGTGAAAAATCTCCATAGAAATGTTTAACTGGCAGTGAACCCGAAGCATTTAATTGATCACTGGGTGGTTACTGCCCAGACATGAATGGATATTTTGAGTACTATGACTGTTACGAACGCTTCTAAATCTAGCATGCTTTGACATATGGGTTTGAAGGTAGTTGAAATGTGGGGTTGTGATTTTAAGGCCCAGAGACTTAATGACTCTAGCATTAATGCTTTTCTGAACACTAGAATGTGTCATGAACCGCTTATTGTGTGCGATGCCCTGTACGGTGGCCTTACCAATGCCATACATCTGTGTCACCAGGCCACAGTGGATGAGTATATAGCATACGTGGATATCACTTCACTATATCCCTACATTTGTAAGATCCGCGAGTACCCTCTAGGCGAACCGGACATAATCATTAGCGATTTTAAACCGATAGAGGAGTTAGGGGCTTACTTCGGCCTGATAAAGTGTATCTGTTTGCCTCCTAAAGATTTATTCATTCCTGTCCTCCCGTACAGATGTAGTGAACGTTTGTTCTTTCCATTGTGTAGTAAATGCGCTCACGATTTGCAGAGTACTGAATGCACTCATAGCCATAGCGAGCAAGCTCTACACTGTGTATGGACATCTTTGGAGTTGATGGAGGCGGTATGTAGTGGGTACTATATCTAACAGATTATCGAGATATGGCACTACGAAGAATGTACTGATATGCTTTTCAAGGGATACATCGATAACTTTTTAAAAATCAAACAAGAAGCATCGGGGTATCCCGAGGATGCGGTCACAGATGCGCAGAATGACGCGTATGTTCTGGAATATTTTGAACATGAAGGGATTAAATTAGATAAATCTTTTATCACTCAAAATAAGGGCCTTAGAACCCTGGCAACACAGGTGCTGAATTCTTTGTGCGGTTATTTCGCCCTTAACCCCTACCCTAAGCACGAATACATCATTTCGTATAGCGCCATTTTGAAGTTGCAGATGGATAGAACGATTTCTGTCAAAGATATCCATGTATGCAATGACAGTGCCCTGTTAATGAGCTATCACGAGCTGAACCGATTCATGCTGGTGGATAATCGCACCACTGTCGTGATTGCTGCATTTGTCATAAGTCATGCCAGGGTTCATTTGCTATGAAGTCTAGTAGCCATAGGTTCGATCTGCATTTATCATGATACAGATTCTATCGTGTATGCTAAAAAACGTGATAAACCTCACCCAATCCCCATTTACCATGACAGACTCTGTTAGCGGAGACCACAGGTGAGTATGATGATGTAGAACCTGAATCCCACAAGCTAGTACACAGAGCGAAAGGAATCTATCGCACTTACATAAAAGGTTCTATCAGGCCACTGGCAGCGGTTGGGGCTCTGATTGCTCTGTTCACAACGAAGGCTGGCGAGATGGTCCACAAGATCGCCAACAATGCTCACCATGGGGTGGAGAAGATTTCTAAAGCCATACCAGCCATCGCCTCAGGAGTAGGTACATTCTTCGGATGTTCCAGGCCCTTGGCTAACGTACGTTGCCATAGCACTCACGGCCATCTGGGCCACCGAACTTTTAAGCCATACTATATAAGGATGGCGTCTCTGTACGACCTGGTCAATGCCCTTAACTTCCCAGGGTTGATCGATAAACTACTGTTCAGTGAGGATCCAGCAGAGATTAGACGGCAGTGCATGGAGGTGTTTGAGGAGGTCTTCAGTGATGGTCGAATGAATGACGGCCATCTGTTCATCTGTTTAGAGTTCACCCAGGCCATGCGTGAAAGGACAGGAGTGGACATCAGTGATGAAATCCGGGAGTTTATCAACTGTCTTTCTTGAGGAACTCTACTATCAGCCTGGTGGATATTATCATGAGCCCTCTCAACTACTCGAGGCTGCACGTCGCAAGGGCCACAACTTCACATTGGAGACAGTTAACCAGTGGCTCAGCCACCAGGCGATGTGGCAGATATACAGACCTCGTCCACAGTACATCAGGCATGCCCATTTCGAGGAAACTGTCCCAAACGGAGTTCACCAGGCAGATGTTCTATTCCTTCCACATGACTCGGTTGGTCGTAAGACCTACAAGTATGCCCTCACCATCGTCGATGTCGCCAGCAGGTACAAGGTGGCAGTACCACTCACAGACAAGTCAGCTGGCCAGGTGGCCCAGGCATTCCAGGGTGTCTTCGAGGATTCGGAAAATCCCCTCCAGTGGCTGGAATTGTTGCAGGTGGATGAGAGTCAGGAGTTCAGAGGGGAGACTGCAGCCCTCATGCGGAAACAGAGTGTGGCAGTTAGGCGAGGTGAGGTAGGGCATCACCGTGCCCAGGGTATCATTGAGCAGTGGAATCGGACACTGGCAGAGAGACAGTTGCCACACCAATACACCCAGGAAATGGCTGCGACGATTGAATGTTCTAGAGTATGGATGAGAGGACTGCCTGCCGTGGTGGAGAGATCCAATGCCGAGGTTACTAGGCTAATCGGGAAGAAGACAGTAGAGGCTATCAGAAACTCTGCTGGTCACAGCTCTAGAGGAGCGAACAAGGGAGAGGAGTGCCTACCACCTGATGCTCTGGTTCGGTACCTGTATGAGCCTGGTGAGCTGGAAGGTGGTCGACGGCGTGCAACAGATCCTAACTGGTCGATAGATGTGCACAGTCTTGACAGGTATGTGGAGGCGGAGGGGCAGCCTACACTGTACTACCTGGCACGCCAGGACGGAGTGCCTAGGCGCCCATTTATCGTAGAAGAGCTTCAGCTTGTCCATGCAGACACACAGCTACCACCCGCTAGGGTGCTAACATGATACTCGATGGGCTCGGTATGGACCCCATCTGGCAGCACATGGTGCTTATCATAGTAAGAGTAGAGTCTGGGTTTTCCTGCCCATATGTCACACTACCCTGGTTGCGCATGCGTAGGCCTCGGTTTTTAGCTCAGTCCACCCCGTAATGTAGGGCGCTGTAGAACCTCTGCCAAGAGACCTCATTCTGCGCTTTGACATTCCCTTAGTCGAGCACTTACTTGCAGCTGTGCTCTCCACGTAATAGCATTTGGAGCAGAGAGCGATGCCAGGAGAGCCTTCGAACTCTAACTTGAACAGTCCCAGAGTCCGTCCAGACCATTTGTTCCAAGCTAGTCAGTCCCGCCTATGAGCCTGGTACTCTGCTCGCATCTCAGGACGAATGACGTCGTCGGAGTTGGAGCCTGCTACAGCGATATATGCAGAGTCAGTGTCCATCTGCAGGTACTCAAATCTGTCATGAGCTACGTAGCGATCGAGGAAGTCGTAGTAGAACTCCAGCATTCGCAGCTTCGTGAGCTCATAAACGGCTATCCCCACCTGGAAGGGCCTTCGAATAGTGATTCTCTTCTTGCGACTCTGGACCTCGTATGACTCACCAATCTCCTCGAGATCTTCGAACCATGCACTACGCAGAGTCTTGTCTACCACGCATTCATCCTTCATGAAGCTGGTGTTGCTATGACGTTCTAGGACCTCGATGAGCTTCCCGTAGGCACTGTTGCCGAGGAGTTTGTAGATGAACAGATGGCCGTTATTCATTCGACCATCACTGAAGACCTCCTCAAACACCTCCATGCACTGCATGTGTCAGCACCCACAGTGTCTAGTACATCCAGTATCTGTATGATACATGCACGGGAAGCCATGACTATCCTGTTGTCTTAAACAGCAAACCAAAGAAACCTGACTTCTTCACCTCTGGTAGCTGGAGGCTGGCGGTAGCACCTGTTTGGCCGTCGACAGTGATATGGCTCAGGCCGAGATTTCCTACCCTGAGATTCTCTCCTTCCTGTTGGAATGAGCTCCGTGGTTTCAGGAGATCCTTTTTTAACCAGGTCTTGTGCATAGGACTCAGACATAACCTTGATGGCACCAGCCTCATCGACTTCGAGCATACCTCGCATCGTTGCCCTGTCTTTGATCCTCATCCCCTTGTATACAGTCTTGGCCTTGTTAATGGCCGATTTTCCTACGGTATTAGTGTTCCCAATGAGATACTGGGCTGGGATGGTCCCACGGATCTCCCGCGGGTCTCCTGTCTCATCGAAGTCTAGGAAGGAGATAGGGGCAAGAGTGTCCTCTGAACCGAGGCGTGCCTCGCCCAAGTAAGCAAGATCGCCTAGCTCTTTGCTTTCTATGTCTCTGAGTGACAGAGTCATAGTGCTATATACAGACGGCTTAAACCTACTAGTCATACCCCCTGTGAAATAGTTGGGCATAGGAGGACCACACAGTCGGCCAAGGGAATAGGTAGCAGTGCTCCGCATACTGGCCCTCTCTGCAGGGGCATGCCTTGTGGGCGGTCCACCATTCCCGGGCATTGGCAAGCTTCAGTCCGCATGCTCGACTATGGGCTACACACCGCCCTCCGGCATGCCATGCCTCATATGCTGCAGGGGTCTCGTGATCCATCTCTCACTATTCAGAGGTGTTAAACGTAGGCGACGATGATCTCAGCCATTGCACTCGTTGCTAGCCCTAGAACCGCGGCCTCCATTAGTGTAACACGTTCACCCATGATCTTGACGGCAAAAGTGTAGGAGGCACCACTGAGGGCGATCTTTGGGATGGTGTGAGTTATTCCGTTACAGTGCCCAGCCACCCCACTCACCACTGTAGCGAGGACAGCCGCAGTGGTGGCAAGAAGAACCTAATTTCCCCCTGTCATCTTCACCACGGCCACATTCGCCACCATGTTACTGGCGACATGGACTGCCCGAGGTTTTGCATTGGTCAGTAACTTCTGTGCCTTGGTTCGCAGCAGGTTTTCCACATTCTGGAGACTCGCCTAGCTCGCGGGAAGTTGCTTCACAATCTGTACCATTGACATCATTGTTTAAGCACTGAGTATACAATGCGGTTAAACGTCTGCGTCTCCTGTCGAGAGAGCTAATAAGATCTTCCCAGTCTGCATCTGCCAGGTGGCCGGGTTGGGACTCAGGAATATTCATCTCTCTATTGAGACATCTTAAACATGTCCGGGATCACGCTATGTGAGAAGTACTATGACGTCTTCCGGAGCGAGTTGAAGGACTACAAGAAGAAGACACCAGATGAGCTTGCTCAGCTCTCCGGTGCTGAGCTGACAGAGGAGCTGACAGCTGTGAAGCTCTATCTAGGAATTGGCAAGGGACAGATCTGCTTCGTCGAATACCTTATCATGGGCGGGAGTATCGTCAAGCAGCTCCTGCGAGCTAAAGGTTTCTACAAGGATCGGGAGTATCTGTCAGATGTGTTCCAGAAGTTGCAGACCGCCATGGCCTGGTCGGACTCAGAGGTGAGAAAGGCTCTGCGATACTACAAGCTGGATAAAGGATGCGCTGCAGAACCCTCCAGCCCTTGGATGTGCATGTTGGCAGCTGGTATAGGGGCAGTAGGGCATGCCAAGCTGGTTCAGTGTCTCACGTGGTCCCCACTGCTACTGTAGAGAGTCAGAATAGTCTTATAGCTGATTTGCTAGTGGCAGAGTAGGCTGATCCCGAGTGCCATGATAGCTAGGCCTGACAACACTCATAGAGCTACCACGGGAAGCATGTTGTGTCGACTGGTTGCAGTGTCGGGGAGCCTGGAGCTGCCGTGTCAACTAGCTGCAGTGTCAGGGTCAGAACGACTGTATGGCCCGTACTACATGTTCGTGCGTTGATGTCAGTGTTGAAGCCAAAGTGGACACTGGGGGAACTCCCCTCGACTATCATGTTGTTATAGCCCCTGACTTGGAGGTCCTCGGTGTTCACGATCATGTTGCTCAGAATCAACCGTATGTGTGGTGAAATAGCAAAGTCAAGTTTGCAACGGGCCTTCTGCAACCGCTACTGGAACTTAGCAATAAGACAACTGGGGTCTGCCACGATGATCTTATCCCCAACGAGACTGATGAACATGGCCTGGACCTCTGCTCCGCTGACACCACCTATGGAATGCCGCAGCTGGGTCTGTGCCATAAGGAGGCAGTCGCACAGTGCTTACTCCACATCCTGCCATGGCACACAGCACGGCACAGTTCAGCTGCTGATTCCAGTATGAGAGGCTTGGAGCAGCCATCCAAGTATGAGCTTGCTTCGCATCCGGATGGCTGTCGTGAGGTTCAGTGGGAAGGCCATCTATACTGGTGTTCTTAAAGCTACCATACAGGCAGCACACTATTTGTAGTCGTCTCGACTCCAGAGACCAGCGAGGCGACCTTGCCGTAACATCTCGTTTTTTAACTCCTCCATATCAACCTGCCAGCTGGCGCCTTTGAGGTATTGCTGTCGCACATTAGGTTTCTCCATGCGGTACTGGGCTTGAACCTTCAATATATGGTGGTACTCTTCATCGGTGACGTGGTCATCCTCGAGAGCTTTGCTGACAGACTCGTCGATAGTCCGTAGCATACTCTGTGCCAGTGCCACGTACTTAGCATGCTTCTCCAGCCTCCTTGTGATTTGCCGCTGCCCCACCCCAAGCCTGTTGCCAAGACAGTGGCTAGTGTCCAGCGGGATGGCGACGATGGCACCCACCCCTGTAGCGAGAGTGGCCACAGCTGCCACCCCAGCACTGGCTCCAATCACACCCGCAGCAGTGGTTGTATGCACGAGGACGTTATAGGCTGTCTTATATCGCCTGCGCATTCTGATGTACTTTCTGCCTCATGGACGAGATTCTGCCTGATGGTATCTATCTGCTGGAGTCGCCAGCCGTGGATGGTACCACCCTCGTCAGCCATCATGGAGGGTATAGTTCCCACTTACTCTCCTCCAGGAGGGCCTGCCAGTATTGGGAACCTGCACTGTTCCTTCACCTCCTTGCAATGCTCGTGTTCTGTTGATACCAGCTCTCCCGATGTAGTTGCTCTCCTTCTTGTTGCAGTGCGAGCCTCTGAGCCGTTATCTGTGCAGGGGTCATGAAGGGGCAACCCTGTAGCGGGCTCTTCATCATCTCGGCAAAGGTCAGATATTCCTGGTGTGATATCAAATCAAGTCAATGAGCAATAAGAGTGTAAACTCTAAATGGGCATCCGATACCCTATCCGTGCTGGCATATATATTAATGGAGGGGCTGTCAAACAGGTGATTTACAGGTGTGAACAGGCTAAGACTGATAGCTTTTCATAGGTTGCTGTTGGCACCTGGAGGATACTCTATCACGTCCCGACCGACTTATACCAGTGATCGGAGGTTGATGTAGCACATCGGCATGTATGTATTTTGTGCCCTGCTGGGGCACCTCGAGGAGGACCCATTCTACACGGTACTGTACCACCCGTCTCCCCTCTAGAGAGGGTGAGATTACGTTCTCACGACCTGAGAGCAGCAGTCGGACAATCGGCATGGTTATATGTTTATATATAAACTGTTTAAACCCCTCCTATAGCGTGCTATGGAACCCATATTTGCTCACTCGACTGGTCTTGCTGACCTGGCAGATGTGTACCCAGTTGATGCTGCCAAGGTAGAAGAGACCGATGGCAAGTCATTCGCCCTATGGTACGAATCAAACTCAAAGGCATTCTCCCTCCACCTCATTGGCGGTGATGGGGTGGAGTTGCTCACAGACCTCAAGGATGTGTCGAAGGAGCACCTGGGTCGCAACATAGCTGGCCACAAGATCGTCTTTCGGTATGATTTCCCGAGGAGGAAGTACATCCTTGAGCCATTGATTGAGCTCTCAGATACAGAGGTGGCAGACATCAACACCCTAAATAACGACCTCAGCTTTCATCTGGTCAAACCCTATTCGAGCAGTGCCCCGCCGATGGCCCATGATGGTCTGCCATTGACCCTGGCAAAAAACCTGCAGTTCATATTTGAGAAGAATGATGTGTGGTACCGCGCTGGACCTGGGGGTGACTGGCAAACATGGTTGCCCCTATATAGGCCTCCTGCAGTCATTGACATAGAGGTTACTCCCCTCTCCACTGTTGTGAAAAATGATCGGACAGTTTGAAAGCTCTACAATCGGGGACCATCCTTCCTCACCTACATAGGTTACAGTGTCTCCCTGACGAGGGTGGGTCACCGGATCGGGGTTACAGGTGGAAAGCTCCTACTGCGTGGTCCATTCGATGGACCAGGAGAAGCTGTTAACCTCCATGAGGGCATCCTATGGGTAGATGTGTCACATGTCTCCAAAGTCAAGGCTGCTGTTAAACTGCTTCAGCGTGTCGGACTCACTAGATTGCAAACGACTCATATAGTCGTAGAGCTACGTTTCTTAGCTGGCGGCAGAGTGAAGCAGCTAGCCCCTGCCCCTGAGGGGATGAAGATCACTCTCGATCTGGATGGAACAGGGCTCGATCTGGCACAGATATTCTCGAGGGGTTCACTCTGTTCAGTTTATCTCTTCATATATAGCCATGATTCTCATCATACTGCTCGTGATGGCGTCTACAGCTGTGGCACAGGGCGCTGAGACTGCCATGATATTGGATGCCAAGTGGCCAACTTCTGGATGACCCCCAGTACACTCCTTGGGTCGACCCCTTGCGGAGAACCATTTACGACCGCTTTCACCCACGTGAAGAGAACAAGTCTGTCTACCACTTCTATGGGGTGGAGAGGGTAGGCCGTGGTTGTCTGCTGGAGACCCCTGCTCAGCACCAGATTCTCTGCGTAACATCTGAACATGCCAGAGTCTGCCGTGGTTCAAATGCTAATCACTTTAGCCTCCTCCCAGGTGAGCATTGCCAAGGTAGATGGAAGGCCTTATGGGTGGTCCGATCATGCCGATGCGACTCTGGCAGAGACTATGTGTTTATCTGAGCCTACCCAGAATAGAGAGAGAGAGAGAGAGAGAGAGAGAGAGAGAGAGAGAGAGAGAGAGAGAGAGATCGGCCCTGTGGTTTAATGGCGATCAGTGGTATATATCACTGTGGAGGCTTGTCTCTAAATGGGCGTTCAGACCCTGGTAGTAGTAGTGTCGGCATAATACTACCGCCCTGGCAGCCATTCGGCGATCGGTGGTGGCCCTCGTCTCAACAACCTATGCCCCAGGGATTGAGAGGTCGGTGGTGGCCACAGCTCGCTGAACGGCAGCCAGTTGAGGGAGGGGGTATCATTTTACTACTGACACTACTACTAATGGACATAGTCCCTCTTCTGTGTGCTGCCATACAACCAGCCATTACTCGATCAATACAAAAAGTGGTTCACACTTCAGTTGAGAATGCTATTCAGTCCAGTATGGGTGATATACTTTCACAAGTCAATGCACAAAAAGAGGAAATTCTAGAGCTTAAAGCAGAAGTTACCATTCTGAAAGCTGAAAATAAACAGGGCTATGATTTATTGAAACACTTAGAATCGTGTGTGGAGAGGAGAAGAACGAAACTGAGATAGAAAGTCAAGAACAATACAATAGACGAACGTGCCTGAGACTGCACAACGTGCCAATGAATAATCGCTATGAAAATACTGATCTGATAGTACTCGGCATATTCCGGAACAAGATGGGCATAGACATCAGCGAAAGAGAAATTGGTAGGTCTCACGTTTTGGGGAACCGCCGGGCTGGCAGAGGACAGATTATTGTGCGGTTCACGAGCTATAATTCCCGGGTAAAGGTATACAGTGCAAGAAAAGAACTGTATAATAACACAGACAACGTATTTCTGACGGAAGATCTAAGGAGCTATAGAAACGGTCTAATGTATACATTATGCCAGCTGAAACGCGAAAATAAGATCTCGCAATATTGGTCCCAAGACGGGAGAATCTTCATGAGAAAGACAATCAACGCAGAAAAGATTTACATTAAATCAGCCACTGACATAGGCAAATTAGAAAAACAGTGAATGACGTTACTACTACTACTACTACTACTACTACTACTACTACTACTACTACTACTACTACTACTACTACTACTACTACTACTACTACTACTACTACTACTACCACTACCACTACTACTACTACTACTACTACTACTACTACTACTACTACTACTACTACTACTACTACTACTACTACTACTACTACTACTACTACTGCTACTACTACTACTACTACTACTACTACAGCAACAACGACGACGACGACGACGACGACAACAACAACAAAGCAACAATAACAGTTATATAGTGAAGACAACAACGTGAATTTGGCAATGAGAGACACTAAAACAACTGCTTTGGTAGCTGTGGGTGTGATTGGGATGAAGTGGTTGCTGACAATGGAAGTGACAGGCCCAAGTTCAAGCTATATTTATACACATGGCCCCAAGGTCCGACATAATGGGATATGTCATACATACAATGTGTATGAACACAAAACAAAGATAAATACTACAGTCTAATTGTCTTTGTAAAAATAAGAATGAAAAACTACGATTTACTAAAAAAGAAATGCTTTTTGGGTAACAAAAATAAATTTCTTGGAAGGCTTGCCACTGGTGTGACTGACGCGTTATCGAACGGGTTACTCCAGTGGCAAGCTTTCTAGAATGTCATCCCTTTCGCCTGCAAGCGGATATTTTCATCGTGGTCACGAATGAAGCAGGTCTTGAAATAACAATTAAAATCTAAATACATACACTGGAATGTATAATATATTTATTCAGCACACATTGTGTCCATGAATCTATAGACAGATATTGTATTCCGGCTATGTCACTGACTCTTGAATGTCAAGATAGGTAATGTTCTCCATTAATTAGCAAGACCATAAGCATATTATTATTATAAACATCAGAAACTATGCCTACATGATATACCGCTGACGTGATTAACCCTTGAATGCCTAAATAATTTTTAAACAAATTGAAACTTCTGAAACGAACTGTTTATTCGCGAGCCAACTGATGACTGTTTTTGGAGAACTGGCCATTGGATTCCAGTCGTCGGTTTTCTGAGATATTCTTCACTTGGCCTGCAAATGGACATTTCATAAGACCGTTACAGATGCCTTTATTGGCCGGATTAGTCTTTAAGCGGTTAGGGACTTTTAAATAGTGTAGTCAACTGGAAATCTCCAATGGTTTTCGTTTCAAACTATGAGGAGATTGACTATTTTGTTGAGCGGGTACAGCGAGTTTCCAAACAAATAAATGCAAACTTTTCCTGTTTATGCCCGTGCTTTTCACTATCATGGGGCGGGGTGGGGTGGGGTGGGGTGGCAAGTTTTTGGGTGCCAATAACTGCAAATGGCATATTATATACATAGTCTCCTCGTTGTACTTTCGCTTTTCGCCTTTGTGATGAGGAGATGAACCGGAAGTTGCTCGGAAAATGGGGTGGATATGGGGGGGGGGGGTGTTTGGGGTGTAGAGGAAAGAGGTTGGTGTGGGGGTGCGTCACAGTGCATATTTTATACCTAGTCTCCTCATTGAACTTTCGCTATTTTCGACTTTCGTGATGAGGAGATAAGGCTACATGGCTAGATAAGATATGTGTGCTCCCACGAAGGTGTCAAATCAAGAATTGATTCAAGACGGCAAATATTCGGGGTTATAAATTAGACATGTAAATAGGTCTTTATTGTCTTCACATGGTTTTTTACCCTTTTGGACCTGAAGAACCAAACACGACAACTTATTTGCACTTAGAACAGTTTTCTGCATTTTTAATCTTATTGGAACCGGACCTTTTGCTGTCCGTGGCAGTAGCGGGTTCCCATTGGATTTATTTCAGAAAGCGCTCAACGGTTTACCGTTATGAATATCCTGAAACAGACCTTTGGACTAATTTTTTTTTTATCTCTATTATCGGTTCTATTTTATCGTAACATATCTGCTGCACTACATCACGTTATCACGAGGGGTGTGTGATTGGGCGTGGACTGTGTGGGTTGTGTGGGTGGTGTGCGTGCGTGCGTGTGTGCGTGCGTGCGTGCGTGCGTGTGTGCGTGTGTGTGCGTGCATGCGTGCGTGTGTGCGTACATGTGTGCGTGCGTGTGGTGATCCGTGTGGCTGTTTCACTGCGTTACTTAGTCATGGAAATACAGTAGAAATACGGCCCACAGTGGTGCTGTACATAGATTATTCAACTGCTACTCTTTTTAAAACTCGTTTCCACTCCAGAGGTACATCTGGATCGGGCGCTGTGCGACGCACGACGTGGATGTAGCAATGATAGCATATTGTTCTAAGTCCTTTTGAGGCGACGCGAGCAAGACTTTCGTGAGCGTCGCCTCCGGGGGAGGTGGGGGAGTGTGTTGCGTTTGTTATGGCCACTTTCGCTCGCTCACATCACGTGCAGTCTAGATGCGGCTTAGCGTATCTCTCGGGATATACATATATAAATAATTAAACAGTTGTAAGTGGTGTTCGTATTATAACTCGCTATCATTCAAACATATCTGTTTTAGCTCACCTGATTGGAGAAACGGAGATAATGTTAGTATTATATCACAGGCGTGCTACAACTACTTTTCTAGCCTAACGTTAACGTTTAGGAAGTTACACGCGGTTCTCGATGACCAAACAACCGCAAATGTTTTACTATCTACTTTTACTGTACATAATTCTCTGTACATACTTCTTTTGTCTATCTGTGACTCGTGTATTAATAATGTCCTTCAGAGAGAAATTCATATATTTATAGTACTTTTCCTTAGCTATCCGTTAGTTTCCTTACTACTTCTTATGCGAGCCAACTTCTGTCTCTATGTTTTACCCATTCCAGTTTTGTCGAGAGGTGCAAATTGCAAAATTTGGAAAGAGATCAAAACGATCACATATAATGCATATGAAAAGAAACCATTATTGTTCAATGAAAGATACCTTATGGCGACCCTGTATAATGATTATGTCGGTATACCCATAAGTTAATGGGTACTGATCTACAACAACACAGGGCTGCCATAGGTTTATTTCACATAAAAATAGGTTCATGTCATATAAGAATGTGCCATAAGAATACTCCCTTTAAGTCTGTTCATCTGTCATTATATGCTATACATACACGCATGGTGTTACTTATAATTGTTAAATGTAGTCGGTTATTATGTGGTGATATTGAAAGCAATCCTGGCCATCCAAATGAAGCAGCAAAAGTGTCTGCCATAAGTTTATTTCATCTCAATGTAAACGGCCTGCGGCATAAAATCCAGGAAATTGAAGAGTTTGTTTGTGATTATGACATAGTTTCATTTACGGAAACTAAGCTGGATAATGCAGTGTCTGATGATGATGTTAAATTAGATAACTATTATGGACCAATTAGAAGGGACCGATCACATTCAGGTGGTGGACTGTCAATCTATGTCTCAAAAAATTTTAATTATAAAAGGCGCATTGATTTGGAAACAGAAGACGTAGAACACATATTTATAGAAATAAATTATGAAACCATAATATTTATCCTAGGTCTGTTTTATCGGTCACCGGATACTCGACAGATATATTGCTCACACTTTTCTAAAGCGATTGGCAGAGCTGTGGACATGCCTATACCCATAATAATTATGGGTGACTTAAATGAAAACTTATTAAATTCGGCTCTTCATAATCTCCAGGACATTATCACTTTATACAATATGAATTCATTAATTAATGAACCAACACGCATAACAGAAACGACTGCAATGCTTATTGACCCAATACTGACTTATTGAAACATTGAGTCAGTGGAGTCAGGTGTGATCCAGGAATATATGGAATATAGTGATCATTCAGCAACATGTGTTGCTATACAAATTCCAATACAAATTAAAAGAACTTATAAACGAAAAGTTTGGGTTTATAAAAAAAGGCAATTTTGAAAAATTGAATAACGATATTTTCAATACACCATGGGTACCTCTGTTTGGGACTTGGGAAAATGTCAATGAAATGTGTGATTTATTCAACTCTTTATTTCTTGATATGGTAACTGAATGCATCCCAAATAGAATCATAAAATTAGGTCTGATGATAAACCTTGTCCCCAGAAGAGTAGATGATATCAACAACTACAACCTTAGAAACTCTGATGATTTATTCCACCTAATCACCATCTTGAAATATATAAGAATTTTTTCATAACCAGTGTTGTTCAACTTTGGAATAACCTTGATATAGCAGTCAAATCCACTCCATCACTTTCAATCTTCAAGAGAAAACTTACAAAAACTTATCAAAATACTGCACGCTTGGCAGAAGACGCGAAAATATAATAACTTGCAAACTCAGAAATAACTGTAGCCAACTCAATAATGATCTGTACCGGTACCACATACTTGAACACCCCAATTGTCCACATTGCCAAATCCCAGAAACGGCCTATTATTACTTCTTCAATGTCCAAAATGGGGAAATGAAAGGCGCAATTTATTCGACTCCCTTTAACAACAAATGCAAACTTTCATAACGACAAAGGCAAACTATTTGTTAGTTCGTAACAATGACGGCAAACTATTGTATTTCTAAAGGTCAAACGCATTTCATGATGGTGTTATAGAATTTATCCGAAATCCAAAGCATAGTTAGTTAGGCCTGTATGAAATACTGGTTTTGTTATTACCGAATGAATGTTGATGCTACGCAGATTGGCGGGTGTATATGAAATGCAGTTGAGGATTGACTATTTCAATATGGGACTGTTTTAAGAACCATCGTAGCTATTTAAGTAGTCAATGCTCGGCAATGTACAGTGGGAAATGATTATTTTGAGAACTTTATGACTGGACATATCTTGAATAGAGGCAGTGGTTAAATGACCGGTTTGCTGGTACGATCGAACTTTGTCAGGTGCTTGTGACTCATGTGCTGCATGGGCTACGGAATTTCCTGTGAGCAGATCCGTAGTACGTGCTAGGTCAGAGATCACCGAATGATGAGGTTCTGTGGTACTGTGGCCATCATGTTGCCAAGGCCTAAATAAACAAACCATGTATGAGCGAATCCTAGGGATTCAGGTAGAAGTCCGTGACTGAGCTGTCAAGCTGAACAATAACATGAAACTATGCTTGGAATCACAACATCGTGATGTCAGTATTGTGCAATATCAACAAGATGTTGTGATATACCCTTCAAAACGGTTCCAGCGAGAACTACTTAGAACTAGTCGAATGCACGCATCTTCAAGAGAGTTTGTGGAGATTCTATTGGATAAGCAATGAGGCTTGACCAATCAGAACCCTGACTACCTCTTTTGCTCCTGCAGTGTTATGAACACCCTTTTACATTATATAAGGAACTGGATGATCATTCCGTCATCCGATGATCCTGAAGTCAGTGTACATCTTTGTAAACGTCTGTTTCAGTATTTAAGATTAATTAGTCTCTGCAATTCTTGTGTCCATCGATTGTTAATTGGAAACCAAGTTTGTATAGATAAAGTTTAGTTTGATTTATAGTCTGCAATACGACTTATTTGCTTTATTCAGTTATATCAGTTAATAAAAATATATTCGTTAAATCTGTGATTAAGTGTTAAGTTCAATCTGTGATTAGATAAAGACACTTCGTCTTTTCCGAACCCAGAGAATCTTCTGCAGTCAGATACAAGGCCGACAAGTTTACATAATCAAACCAGTATCAGTTAGCATCACTTTTTGTTCCGAATCCGAGTTCACGACTTCTCAAAATGGTTACCCAGTTTGACCTCTATACAGACCAGAAAGGATAAAGCAATTTTAATGTAAGACGAAATATATTGAGTATTGTTACCAAAAGTTTACTAGAAGTAGTCGCTTGCCTAAGTCATCAACGGCATCAGGTCAGATAAATTCAAAATATTCTCAAGGGTACATCTTACATCGTAAAATAAGTGTGTTGTAATTTGGTCATTAGCGATCAAATTGTTAATCGAAGTTTTTCTTACTGTAGCGTGTTTTACTGTATGTAATGTGACATGGCGGTTTATTGAGCTAATAACCGCAGCTAAAACGAGGCGGCATTAAACACATTACTATTTTGTGCAAATAACACAATATCCGAATTCTAACATTGGTCAATAGAACCGGGCAGTTTTTCAATGGTATTCATCCAATGGGCAATTTGATATCGACGCACACACTGATTTGGTCAGTAGTGTAATGATCAGTATATAAATATTTATAATACTGACCATTAGGCGGGAAAACTGCTACCCGGTAGTATTTTTGTTAGACACACCTAGCCAACTGGTATGCAAATATCTAGGTATACTATTAGTGAATGCACATGTAGACACCAGGCGAGCCAATGCCTAATAGAGTGATCCATTTCTAGCTATGCCCCCGCCACTTTATAGCTAAGCTCCACCGACGTGTATGCGTGCTGGTATCAATTTATATACTTTGAATCCTGAATTCCCAGAATCTCAATTTGGAGGTAAAAATACAGGTAAGTTGGTGAATGTTTTGAAATTAATTTGACCGCTGCCGCTACAGTGGCAGTAACAGTACCAGTCACATTAATGTCAAAGTATTCAACAAAATGTTTAGTAAAAAGTAAATCCATCAAAGACAAACAATTCGAAAACTGGACGACGAACTTTTCAATATGCATGACGGAGCTAGGTACGTCACAATGTATTATGCCGTAAATAGACATGTGACGGAATTGAATAAGACGTCATGCAATTGAGTGGCAGATCGGAGTCATCCATTGTAAATTAGCCCTGATGCTATTGACCTCAGAGTCGTGTCATAATCTCATCGTACCTGCACCATTGACCAATTAATTGGCGCACAACCCGGGCACAAGAACATTCATTACATCAGCAGAATCACCGGTGTGCTTTAGATAGCAGTTCTGGAAACTACACACAGGGTGAAAGTGTTTCCCTTTAATTGTATTTACAAAATGTCCTTCTGACAAAATATCAGTGTGGTGAGATCAAATCTAGGCAAGCCTTTCAATACTCATAATAGTCAATGTCACAATATAGTCACGAATGCACATGCCACGTTCTGTAGGTCAACCGTCAGAGACGTTATTGGTTAGATTGGCTTCTATCGAGTCCCTGGTTCCTGGTCCCATTCGCACCATATCAAGGCCGATTTATATTTCAGTCTATTATTGGTAGCTTCCCCAGTTTTACGCTGGTACCCATTTATACTCCTGGTTGGAGAGAGAGGCAACGAAGAGTGAAGGAGATTGCCCATGTTTTCACCCATTGTTCGTCTGCCACCTCTCTTCACCCAGGAGTACAAATGGGTGCCAGCGTAAAACTGGGGAAGTTACAGTCGACAGTAAAGCCGGATTTGAGCCCCTCCTGGTTGATTACCAGTCGATCGCACTAACAGCACAGCCAATCGTTTCCCCAAGTCAACCGTCGTCATCGAAAGTTAATTTTAATGACACAACTATGCGCTTTTTAACCCCTGTTGTCCAGCAAAGACCGTTCCTCAAGACCACTGCAGAGCACGTTTTCGGCCGGTTAGAACATCAAAGGGGCAATAGTCAAGAAAATCCAGGATTATGCTTAGACAGTATCCTTTTGCAGGCCAAGAGAAGGGCATTTTTTAAAAATGTACCACCAGAGTGACTGGCTCGGCCATCTCTCTTCTTTTGGCGTACAGATGGGCCTTCCTCAATACCACTACACGTATCCAGATAGCGCAGCTTACTGGACCAATACCTTGCCGATACTTCTATCAGTATCGGCCCGGTAGCGGCCCAGTAAGCTGCGCTATCAGGGTAGTGGCCGGTCTTTCATAGGTGTGGCCATTAAACGGGTCCGTTGACAGAAGAAGTGTTAAGATGGGTTGGGTTGTTCTTTGACGACGTTTTAAAGAATGTCGGTGTCTCCTAAATCAGGTCGCGGTTACAGGTGCAGGTATATGCACAATTTATAGATATGTCAACATGTATCTATCTGATAATGCAATGACGTTATTTAATTTTTTTTAAACGCATTTGACAATGGAGGAATCCTGTTTTAGCTATGTCCCGCCCATCTCTAGCAAATTTCCACCCACACCTCGCCGGTGTTGAGATCGATCGATCTCTGAACTCCCCGACTATCAATTTCGAGAAAACAATACAGGTAAGCTGTTGAATATTTTGAAATGAATTTGACTGTGTGTTGTTGCTGCCTATTGCTGCCTATGGCAGCAGCAGCGTCCAGTCAAATTAGTTTCAATATATTCAACAGCATATTATTAAATAGTAAAGACAGACAATTCGTATAACAACGCTTAGTCCGTGATCAATTAAGCGTTCGTGACGAATTTAACTGCGTCATTCATGACGTAATTGATTATGACGTCAACCTACACGTCAAGTAGTTGATTATGACGTCGTAATTATGACTGATGGATAACCTGGAATCCTCCATTCTGAGTATGATTGACGAATATAGTTGCCGCTTCGCAAGCCTGTGAAAACACAGACAAATATCCAATGCAAGAACCCGATCTGTGACTCTAGAATCTGATGTCATAATCAAAACCACCACGTGTTAACTGTAGCCAAAATTAAAATGACATAGTTCCG
Organism: Chaetoderma sp. LZ-2023a; assembly: GCA_034401795.1. NCBI lineage: Eukaryota > Metazoa > Mollusca > Caudofoveata > Chaetodermatida > Chaetodermatidae > Chaetoderma > Chaetoderma sp. LZ-2023a. The sequence goes on from CM067367.1 coordinate 86,152,911, forward strand.
TTGCGAATCGAAATGTCTGTCACGAATGTGTACGAACAGAGGAATCAATTTCTAACTAAGCTCCGCCCACATTTTACGCGTATTGGAATCGATTTAAAACCTTGAAACCTCAATTCTCAGAAGCTAAATTTCACGGTAACTATACAAGTATGCTTCTGAATATCGACTAGAATGGTTAGTAAATTGTAAATTCACGAACGCCATACAATGAACTTTTTCAGTTTATCCGTCAATCATATGAAATCATATGACGTCATAGTCTACTACGTGACGTGTAGGATAATGTCATAATCAATAATAGCATGAATGACTCGATTTAGTCGTCCATAGGCAGCAACAGCACCCAGTTAAATTAGTTTTAAAATATTCAACAGCTAACCTGTAAAATTTTCTGGAAATTACGATTCAGAGAGTACATGGATCGATTGATCCAAACACGGGCAAAGTGTGTGTGGCGCTTCGCTAGAGATGGGCGGGGCATAGCTAAAACTGGATTCATCCATTCCTACACCTTAGTGACAGTCTTTCGGAGATACGCCTTTATGCTCGTGGAGTCAGATACAGATTCAGATACTTGAGTGACAATTCGGATACATATATTCTGAATATTAGATAGTACTGCATTTAACATGTGGAACCCAGACAAACATCCAATTGTTTTCATTTGAATAGAAAGACGTACACATGTGAAAGCGATATTTTCAGATAAGTCTAGACACATTTCCAGGTGTTTTTCCCCTGATAACGCAGGTTACAGGGCCGGTACTGAACAACACGGCCCGGCAATGGCTCATACCGGTCCAGTAATCTGCGTTGTCCGTGTTATTATGATAGACAACTATATTTGATACTTACTGTGTATTGCATTCACAGAAGTTGTGTAGTCTTAAACAGGTCAAGTAAATTTCATTTGAGAACAATATGTTCATAAAGATACATTATCGCGAAAGAAGAGTGTACAGTTTTAAAATTTAATTGTATGCACCAATTTATAAAGTTATAATTTTCAAATCTGAGCGGAAACGATAAGGAGCAAACACTATAAAAAGAATATTAAATTTAACCCTATAATTCTCAAGCCGTCCAAAACTGCTTCTGCAGAGGTCTTGTGATACATGTCCATTTGCAGACCAAGAGAAGACTATCTTTGAAAGTTTTCTACATTTCAGTGATAAATTTTCAAAAATATTCTTTGTGAAAAAATTGAAATATTCTTGAAAAACCTTTAGAATTAAACTGCTAATACATGTCCAATGTTCCCCGGCCTACCAAAGTTTGCCTCAAGGACTAGATATAGCTTATCAAAAGTGTAAGAAATATTACGTGTCTGGCCTTAAGAATTTTGAAAGAAATTTGACCCGATGATGTTGCTGCAAATAGCAGCAACAGCTTCAAGTTAGGTTAATTTCAAAATAATCAACAGCTTCCACTTGAAAATCACGAAGAGGATATATTCTCATCTTAACTTCTACAATTCGCTTGGAGTGTGGAAAACTCGCGTGTCAACGGTACTCGGGCCGATACGTATATCTATTAAATCATTAATTCATTTTTGCTCGTTGAATGTCCATTTGTAGGGCAAGAGAAGAATAAATGATTTTATTGTAAACATATCACTAGAATTTACAAGAAAATCGCTTTTTGCTACCCTGGTAATGAATATTTATAAAGACCACGGGGATATTTTATCTGGCTGGTGTCATCACTAAGCCACTTGTTCATTTGCGGGCTAAGAAAAGAATATGTTTTGACAAGTGGCCACTGGACTGAAAGGCTCGGTTACTATTCAAAAATAGTTTTCCGCTAATCTACAAATAGATATATCTAAGACCACTGCAGTTGGCGTTTTTGGCGGGCTTGACCATTAAAGAGTGGTTAAAAAATGCATGAATCCAGTTTTAGCTATACCCAGCCCATCTCTAGCTAAGCTCAGTCCACGCCTTACCCGTTCTGGGATCAATCGACCCATGCACTGTCTGAATCTCAATTTCCAGGAAATTATACAGGTAAGTTGTTGAGTAGTTTGAAACTAGTTTGACTGGGTGGTGTTGCTGCCTATGGCAGCAACGCCGCCCAGTCGAATTAGCAAGTACAATGTTTATTAAATAGTAAAGACAAACAATTCGGACATCTTGACTGACTATTAACCGTTTTATAACGGACTAAATCGCGTTACTCATGACGTAATTAACTATGATGTCAGCCTACACGCGACGAAGTTAATTATGACGGCATATGATTGGCTGAGAGACTGAATTCAAAGATCCACCCTTCTTATCGTGGAGGTATTCTTCATGACAAGTGAAGCAGGCCAAATAAATTTACACTATCAGATCACTTCCCATATAATAACAAAATTATAAAACGAGTTTAGTAAAAGTGATTTTGAAGGACCTGTAGTGAGGATAATATGAGATTTATCAAATGCGTTTAGAGTTTGTCTGTGTATTGGTCTATGATAGACTAATATAAAAATCTCATTTTTATTTGTTGCATGATTTAATCGCATGTGGTTCAACGGTCAATGAGTAATTCTGGAGCGGGTAGTAGTAGTAGTAGTAGTAGTAGTAGTAGTAGTAGTAGTAGTAGTAGTAGTAGTAGTAGTAGTAGTAGTAGTAGTAGTAGTAGCAGCAGCAGCAGCAGCAGCAGCAGCAGTAGTAGTAGTAGTAGTAGTAGTAGTAGTAGTAGTAGTAGTAGTAGTAGTAGTAGTAGTAGTAGTAGTAGTAGGGAAAGGTCCACTCTGTTTTATCAAAATGATGCTTTACATCTACAATCCAGAAGATTTCCAAACATTGATAGAATGTAGTAATTTGTGTCGTGTCCTATAAGCCTGCTTTAAGTTCTCTGCCTTTCAGGAAACGGTATCAACTTTCACAAATATCAGAAAATCTAACGTCATAACACGAAATTGTGGACTTCAATGCTGTGTCTTACCTCCACAGAATAACCTTTGAAGATCACTTCTGATATTCTTAGATAGAAAGGCATAAATAAATGGATTAACAACAGAATTAAAACCCTGCAGAAAATCTGTGATGAATCTAATTATCATCTCTGTTCCAGTAGAGGCGCGTGCACCAAACAATTCAAACGACCAATCAGCTATCACATTGGGTATTAGAATAAGGCATGACGTAATAATGATCAAACCCATAGCTCGGACATCTATGTTCTGTCGTTGCTGACCAATGTTCTCAGACAGAGTCCCGAACGAAGCTTTTGAGACTCGCCACATTTTTATCTGTTTAACAACATGGAATATGGCTATTAAGCTCAACGGAAACAAGTACAACGCAATGCCATGAGAGACATACATGACTCGAAGATCCCCGGTCCACATGCACAATGTCACAGACTTAGTATTGTTATCGTAGCCGAATGTTCGAGACTGATATCCCCAAATAGGCGATGTTATATTGCTAACCATAGCGACCACCCATATTACCAAACAAATCCGACACGCTACATTCGCTGTCAGTTGAACCTTGGCCCAGAGTGGATGACATAGCTGAATATATCGTAAGATGGCAAACCAAACGAGATGGTAAATAGATATATACATTAAGGCCATATCTGCATACGTTATAATCTCACATGCTAAAGTCAGACTTGGAAACATAATTGTTGGCATAAGAAACGCCATAGTTAATCCCATTGCTACACAGACGCAGATATCCGCGAAAGCCAGACTAGAAATTGCCACAAAAATTACACTTTTATATTTACCCGATTTGAAGATGTAATATATAAGTACAATGTTGGCGACGACTCCGATTAGATATACTACTATCTGAATAACCTGATATATTTCCATTGGAAATAGCTTGATAGAGTCCATATATGCCTTGATCGAGTCAACCACAATATCCTTGCTTAGCAACGGGATGCCAACTAGAGGCTGTCTTGTTGAATTCAACATGGCGACTAGCGGGTTGGTGCTCTCACTTTACCTAACGTACAATAAACAAACTCCTTCAAACCGCTTTATGTAGTAGACGGGAGTCATTTCTAGATAAGCCACGCTCATTCCTAGATATGTCCCGGCCAGCCAATGGACCTTTCCAGTTTTAGCTATGCCCCACCCATCCCGCAGTTAAACTCCACCACACTACAGCCGTGTTGGGATCGATTGATCCCCGAACGCCCTGACTATCAATTTCGAGAAAATTATACAGGTAAGCTATTGAATATTTGAAACTATTTTGACTGGGTGCTGTTGCTGCATATGGCAGGAACAGCGCCCAGTCAAATAAGTTTCAAAATATTCAACAGAATGTTTATTAAATCGTAAAGACATACAATTCGTACATCGTGTCGAACTATTTAGCCCTTAAGACGGACTAAGTGGCGATATTCATGCTATAATTGATTATGACGTCATCCTCCACATCACGTAGGTGATTATGCCTTTATATGATGGATGGATAAAATGGAAAGGTCCATTTCTAGCTAACTTCCGTCCGCGTTTTTGCGTAAACAAACTCCTTCAAAACTCTTTATGTAGTAGACGGAGCAATTTCTAGATAAGCCACGCTCATTTCTAGGTAAGTCCCGCCCCGCCAATTTGAAGATGTATTTGTACATTTTGCACCATGAATTTACATAATCTAAATTTCAAGATAACTAAGTAAATTTTTGAATATTTTGAAACTAACTTTATTGGAGAAAGTTTCTGCGCATAGCAACAACAGCTTCCAGTCAAATTAAGTTCAAAATCGTCAACAGAATCTTTATTAAATTGTAAATTCATCAAAACCTTACAAGTCGTACACTTTCGTGAAGATCATTTCGATTTTTTGTGACGAAGCTACGTCATTTTGATTGAGACGTTGGCCAACACGTGACCTATAGGTCCATGATTATGACGTCAAATACCTGAGTGACAGATCGGATACGTCTAATTAATAAGGAACCACCGCCTCTCTAAGACGATCCCTATAACACAGTTTATTGGGACGGTACTGGACAACTAGCGGCTCAGTAACTGCGTTATCCAGGTATTGTTTCTGTTTCTATCTTAACCTCCTGTATAGGAGGACCGCTTTAGGCTGATATATGCTACTCAGCGAGGTCCAATCCGCGAGTTATATATCAAAACGTATTTACCCGCTTTGCGCTCCTTGCTATGGGCATCGCGGGACATGTACCCACTGATTGCCGAGCTGACAAATGTGATGTAGATTATATTTACCCTATCATGGAGCCGTATTCACAACTCTGGTCCAGATACAGGGCGTGCCACTCAAAGTGGGTTCTTTTACGTTCCCATGGCACAGACACTACACGAAACTGAACCGATGGCTGTATGTCTCTTCCGAAGGACGTGTCATGTGCATGCCGTATGGAACAGCGCAGGTTTACTACACCTTGATCGCTTGCCTGAACGGGAAATCTAACCCGGTTCTTTGGATTGGTATTCCAAGCATGTGCAGCTCAGAGGCTTAACCCAATGAGACCTACGTGCATGTATTAATGCTGTGTCGCTTTATGTAAAACAAGTACTTCAGTCAATACAAACATAAATAGCATACAAGACTAAACCAAAGCTAAATGGAAATATGAAATATAACATTCAGAATATTTGCGAAATTGTTTTATTCTAGAAATCTGCACAAATAAAATAACGTCAAATAGCCTAAGTAGTTTATAGAATGCGTGTAATAATTAAACTTATACATAAAATCCTATCCCATACCCTCAGGAATATTAGTTCCTAAATATATAACCGCTAAATAGATGTAGAGAGACGGATGTATTACCATTTATAATGCAATTTTAAACTGCCCATTCATCCAAACAACGAGCCAGCGGTTTGAACAAAGCATGTATATTATGAGGCACTTGCATCACTCACTTCAAAGACTATCATCATCATAACAGGGCGGTGTGATCAGAGGGACTAACCATTGTCTCGTTTTATTATCTGATATCTAGTTTGCTCTATATTCTATCTACACAGGAACAGCTGTCTCAGGTGAGGAAAGGAGAATATTGTTTGGACGGCGTAGTAGTGAGCATCAATCACTGCAGGTTATCCATCGATCCGTGGACGACAAATTCATATATACGATATAACCAAGTATGCCATAGTTTATTGTTGTCCACAGTCCACCTGGTCAAACAAAAGATGCTGTTGTCGAACTATTTATTCTCTGCGGAAGGCGACGAACATGATAACGCAGGTTACTAGGCCGGCATTAAGCCAATACCTGGCCAATGCGGCCCGGTTTTGACCCAGTACCGACTCATTAACCTGCGATATAAGAGAATGTAGGGCATTGATTGGTTTCTATAATGGCATCCTGGGATGATGAGAATCCAATAAATGGTTTCATTGTTTCCGAGAGACTTATTTAGGGACTTATATAGTCCCCGTCACCGAGCTATGTAGAGCCCCTAAATAAGTCTCTCGAAAACAATGAAACCATTTATTGGATTCTCTTCTACTACTACTAATACTACTACTACTACTACTACTACTACTACTACTACTACTACTACTACTACTACTACTACTACTACTACTACTACTACTACTACTACTACTACTACTACTACTACTACTACTACTACTACTACTACTACTACTACTACTACTACTACTACTACTACTACTACTACTACTACTACTACTACTACTACTACTACTACTACCACTACTTTTGACCGATAAGAGCTAACGTTCAGACTAGTCTTATTGTTTTCTCGTCTGTCGATTTACTATATATATATAATATACTATACTGATTAGAAATAACTAATATTTAGTAGTAGTAGTAGTAGTAGTAGTAGTAGTAGTAGCAGCAGCAGCAGCAGCAGCAGCAGCAGCAGCAGCAGCAGTAGTAGTAGTAGTAGTAGTAGTAGTAGTAGTAGTAGTAGTAGTAGTAGTAGTAGTAGTAGTAGTAGTAGTAGTAGTAGTAGTAGTAGTAGTGATATTTGTGTTTGAAATATTACGATATGATAATAAAATAATAATCTCCCTTAAGCAAATTGTTTAAAGATTTTCAGTATGAAGGCGCACAATTTTGTTAGGACGGATAAGTTTGTGTTCGAGAGCAGTTGTCCGAATTTGTAGTGATTTGTCGGTTATGTAATATTTTGGAAGAAATATTTTTTCTGTCTTCACAGAAAATGTCGCGTAAGAATAGGTAATGATACTCATCTCCAATATCGTGTTTGTCGCATAGGCTACATATTCTTTCTTCCCTGTCTAAGCCCTCCCATCTTCCATTTTCTATAGGTAACTTATGATCGCTAGTTCGAAATTTGACTAAAGTTCTTCTGTTTAATTTATTTAGCTTTCTGAGATAAGGCTATAATTTTAGTTCAGTTTTGAATATATTATATATTTTGGCTTTAGGCAAGGTGGTAATTTGCCCTGACCAAATTTGTATGTACTGGTCCTTAAGTACTTGTTTCAAATATCGTATATTAGAATTTGTTATGGTCTGCGTTTCCCAGAGGTGAGCCATTCCCACATTTTCAAGTATGCGTTTAACAAGACACGGGAGGGGGGGGGGGTGGGGTGGGGGGGAAGGTTGAAGAAAACTAATTGCAACTGAAAGAAGTTTGCATTGCTTCCGTGTCCAGAAAACAATCGGTCGTCATCATCATCATCATCATCATCATGATTCAATATGTGCTATTTATTATTAATTTTTCTCCCCGGTAATATATTTTCGTTGAATTTATGCCTAGTTGCGCCAAGTAACAAATGAATTCACTTATATCTATGACCAACCCACCTCTAGCTAAGCTCAGTCCACGGTTTGTCCGTGTTGAGATCGATCCAACCCTGAACTCCAAGAATCTCGATTTCCAGAAAGCTATACAGTATACAGGTAAGCTATTGAATATTTTGAAACTGATGGCAGGAGCAGCGTCCAGTCAACTTATTTTCAAACTATTTAGGGACCAGTCAAATTAGTTTCAAATTATTTAACAGCTTACCTGTATACCTTTTCCAGAAATTGATAGTCAGACAGTTCCGAGATCGATCGATCCCAACACGAGAGAGGTGTGGGTGGAGCTTAGCTAGAGATGGGCGGGCATAGCTAAAAATGGACCTTAATGTAAGGGTTCTCCTAATACAGGGCTATGGTGTATAATATATATATATATATATATATATATATATATATATATATATATATATATATATATATATATATATATATATATATATATATATATATATATATATATATATATATATATATATATATATATATATATATATATATATATATATATATATATATATATATATATGGCCTACTATATAATTTACATAGGAAAATGTAGTAAAGATTATATGTAGTCTCTTGTACCACAAGTTGATATTTCTCAAGACCTCTGTAAAGGCAAATTTCTTCCAGCTGGACTATTAATCAGTTAATACAAACTGCTTACGTTTCATCCAACAGTTCATCCAAATTTGTTAGCCTTTCATTCATCCATCTGGTTGTCCAATATCAACCTTCTCAGGCAGGAACCTGAAACATCTCAACTCAACCAGCCAGACCTGTCTAGAAAGACCACCCTGGAGACCAGCCAAATTAACTAAACTGTACATTTTTAGAAATGTAAACATGGAAATCCAAAAAATACAAATATTGTATTCTTTGCTTTTCAGTCAAAGCAGTTTTAAGTTGGATTTAATCATACTATCTTGAAGGGACAGCCACGTTTTACAGATCATACAAGAGGGAAGATGCACACAAATAATGGTAAGCAAAAGCAAGCAGAGATTGAGGGCATTCTGTCTCTGTTTTCAGTGTCACAACCTTTCTTATGAAAGAATTAGCAGAAAATGTATGGCTATGAACCCTGTAAATAGGATCTTTATTCTGGTTGTAATATGTCATTATGATGATGTAATATAAAACAAAGTTGGGGGGGGGGAATTTCTGATTGCAAAATTAGCTAAATTGTGAGAATTTAATTGAAATTTGATACAATAAGGCGGTTTAAACCTCGGTTTTGTCTAAACCTGGTAATAAATCACTTCATAGACTGGGTATACGAGGATTATTACGAGGTTTAACCTTAAACTGAGTCTGTAGTTTTGTCATACATTTACATATCTGGCTGATATGCTATAATATCAATCTATGTACAGCCAGATTATTTGCAATACGTATAGTTATTATTCCTGTATTCTACTATAACGAGATCGGGACTCCTTACAGTTGGTGACATAGACAAAAAGGCAAATGCAATAAAAGCAAAAAAGAAAACAGTTCCTAGACGTGTTAGTCATGTGATAGTTTCTATGCGCGCACTGGAAATTTCCTTGTCTAGATATGACGTAAACATGGCGAACATTCTCAGTTGGTGCAGTTCTACTGTCCATAGTTCATGAAGAAGGCACGATGCACCCAATCAAAAAATCAGAACTTTGAGTGAAACTGGAGAAAGCTACAGAAAAGCACAAGACCATGCCATACTAAGAACAATGGATGTGCTGTCAAGTATTCAATCTATCTATGGTGACAAGCAGAATGCATTTGGAGACATTAGGAAAGAAAACACCAAAGCAACGCTGTCAACCTCAGCTTCTACCAACACAATTATTGATATCTTTCAGAGATATTATGATATATCTATAAAAGGCGCAGAACGACTTAGAAGACAAACATGAGTGATGATACCTGCAAAAGAGAATTCTACGTAGCAAATGAACTACCAATGCCAGGCTGGAATATTTTTTTGCAAGTCACCTCAAACAATGTGAACTCATTAAATTCTTAGACATGCACTTGATAGATTGGCTACCAAAGAAGCTTACTTCACTCACACATTTAAAGGTGTTGCCTGGAAAACCCACAAAATTCCTCGTGTGCTGGTACATTAGAAAACAGGCTCGACCTAAAATGCAACAATAAGGAAGCAGATACCAGCATGCTATTTCACTGTCATCAAGCAGATAATGTGTTTGACAATTTAGGGGTCAAAGGAAGAGTCATCATCCAGTGCAAAGATATAGATACTCTGGCATTGGCTATTCATTGCATTCCAATGCTGAACTGTGAATCAAAACTGGAGAAGTGACAAAACGTGAAGACAAACTGAGGTACATCCCTGTCCATGATAGGTGTAGCGAGTTCCCCGTAGTATTCTGTTATATATTACCTGCTGTTCATGTGCTTACTGGCTGCAGTACAACTACACAACTGCAGGCTTTTAGATGGAGAGAGAGAGAGAGAGAGAGAGAGAAAGAGAGAGAGAGAGAGAGAGAGAGAGAGAGAGAGAGATCACAGTGTTTAATCTTAGCAGGAAAATTCCAAGCAAATTCATCGCTCTAGCAATCCTTATTGGTGGCAATGTGCCATCTGCAACAAGTGCAGCAAGCGTCTTAGTATCTTTATTGTATGATCGGACTGGTGAGGAAAAAGGAACACCATGAAAACTTGAGACAAGCTGGCGGCTCGGATGACAGCTAAAGACATAAGTATTGCTAAACTGCCACCATGTGAAACTTGTTTCATGGAATAGTGTAAGAGATCAGTGTTGCAAACATACATTTTGATGCAAGCCCATCTATGAAATCACAAACCTTGTTCGCCCCTGTAGATGAAAGAGGAATGTATTGTACCTTTCCAGTTTGATGGACCTATGGCGTCTAGAACAATTGACATTTTATTGTGTATATGCAAAGGAATGGTTATGTGTAATGTTTCAAGGTCTGGCCTGCACAAAACTGTGCGCTTGCACTGGAAGTACAGACTACAGAAATGAACGCACCCATGTTAAATTTGACATTGTTGAAAGTGATGAAAGTGACGAAAGTGAAGAAAGTGATGAAGACAATAGTAACAAAAGACACGAGATAGTCGGTACAAACTGAAAACAAACTACAGTATTTTAATACATAAACGTTTCAAGTGTTACATATTTCTGCCAACAGGTGGAAACTTTTGCCTGATTAGGTGACTAAACGGCCTTTGGAAAGAGAATATCTAACACTCTTGTTCTTAATTGTTGTTGATATGATGAATATTTGGAAACAATTGTTGGTTTTCCGAAATGGCATTTGATTTCACACGACATATAGACATACAAACACGTTTTTAAACGTCACACAAATCTACACCACTTTCCAGTTCCACAACATACATTTCCAAAATCTAGACAGAATTTTGGGGAAAATTTGGTATGCTGTGGGCATAAGGTTCTCGGCAGTCCAAACTCTCTAAATAATAAATAATAGGTTGTTCAGTGGCTTTCTGCAACCCTATGAGTGATGTGGGACATGTTCAAATTTACAGCCCGAGAGAAATACGCGGTATTTAGGTTAAATTTGAATCAATTGTCCTTCCAACATCAAAGGCCGAATTGAAAACCTGATTCACAACTTAATACATATTCTTACAAATACTGACATTAATATGAACGGGAGCTGTTCCTGCCAAAGATACAAAAAGGTTCATGTCAAATTAGTTTCAAACTAGTCCACAGCTTAGCTGTTTACTCACTTAGAATTGCGATTCTTGGGTGGTGCTGAGTGGATGAGGAAGATAAGATCATTCAGGAAATCTGTGATGTCCATTTGCCATTATCTGTAACCTAAAATCTCTCTCTCCCTCTCTTCCATTCTCTTTCTCATTCTCTCCCTCCCTCCCTCAGATCCTCCCTCAATCTCTCAAACCCTCCCTCCGCCTCCCTCTCTTCCTCTCATTCATTCCCTCCATCCCTCCCTCCCACCCTCCCTCTCTTTTTGAAGGATGCAGTCATGTGTCTGTGCAGATAAACCATTTCTAGAGTCAGCATAGCTAAATTGGGATAATTTTTTAATTCGTATTGCTTCAGAGTCTAGCATTGATCATTGACAAAGATGGCACTACGGGAATGACTGAGCATGGTGAAACGATGGAATCCCAAGTAATGGCGGTGAAAAAAATCAAACTAAATTGGTGACTATTGTCATCGAATCTTTAGAACAATTTTCTTCTATAATAAAGAAATATTAGTTACCTCTCCGGGATGTAGGAATTGTTTGAGTGTGGCTTTCGAGACCATCTCGGTCATTTCTACATCCCGGAGAGGTAACTAATATTTCTTTATTATGAATCATCCTGGGATCGGGACCAACACATTCGGAAATTTCCTTCTAGTTTTATTGTCTAGTATCTGACGTCATAATCAAAATAAGTCAATTGTGAGCTGACGTCACAACCAAATGAAGAGGGTTCGTTAAGCTCCATCCACGTTTTGCCTGTGTTGAGATCGATCGATCCCTGCACTCCCTGAATCTCACTTACCAGAAAAGTATACAGATAAGCTGTTTAAAATTTTGAAACTAATTTGACTGGGTTTGACTATAACAGCAACAGCGCCCAGTCAAATTAGTTTCAGAATATTCAACAAAATATTTTTTAATCAGCAAAGACATGCAATTCATACAACTTGACGGACACTTAAGTGTTTATGACGGACTTAATTACGCAATTGATTATGACACGAACCGCCCGTGTGACGTAGTTCATTATGATGTTATATGATTGATCGATAGGCTGGATTCATCAATTGTATATCTTTTAGTAAATTTACAATTTAATCGACATTCTGATAGGCACCAACAGCTCACAGTCAAATTAGTTTCAAAATATTCAACGGCTTATTTGTATAGTTACCTTGAAGTTAAGATTCTGGAAATTCAGACGTCGTGGTTTAAATTAGTTCAAGTACATCAACAAAGTTGGCGGAGAAAACTTAGAAATTGACCGGCAAATGTATAAATGAGTCCTTCTATGAATAGTAGGCTAGGGGAGAGATTTCCTGAAGCAAATCATAAAACGTTTTCGAGTGTAGAGCAATTAATGAACCCAGTTTCTCAGTCAATCATATGACGTCATAATCTTTCCGTCATGAATGACGCGATTTAGTCCATCTTTAAAGTGTAATAGTTCGTCAAGTTGCGCGAATTGTATGTCTATACTATTTAATAAACATTATGTTGCATATTTTGAAACTAATTTGACTGGGCGCTGATGCTGGCGATCGATCCCTGCACTCACTGACTATCAATTTCCATAATACGATACATGTAACCTGTTTGAAAATTTTTGAAACAACTTTCACTGGGTGCTATTGCTGCCTATGGCCTATGACTCATGCAGTCATATGATCTGTCGCTCATGCAGTCCATCTGATCTGTCACTCATGCAGTCACCCGATCTGTCACTCATGCAGTCTGTCACTCATGCAGTCTTCCTATCTGTCACTCATGAAGTCCATCTTATCTGTCACTCATGTAGTCACATGATCTGTCACTCATGCAGTCCATCCCCCATGCAGTTTAATCGGGCGGGCAGTTGGTCAGTTTGTTGTTGCGTCGGTCGAGCAGTGGGTTGATCAGCCTGTCAGCCAGTCCATCACTCATACAGTCATTCGATCGGTCAGTCATCTAGTCCATCAGTCAGGTAGTTATCCGATCTGTCACTCATGCAGTCGGTCGGTTGCTCAGTGGGATGGTCAATCCGTGGGTGGGTGGTTCTGTCTCAGGATGTCCATCACTCATGCTGTCCTCCGATCTGTCACTCATGCAGTCCATCAGTCAGTCACTCATGCAGTCATCCAATTTATCAGTCATGCAGTCGGTGACTCATATAGCCAGTCTGTCAGTCTCTCATGTGCTCGGTCAATCCGTCACGCCTGCAATCGGTTGGTCGGTCTGGGTAGTTTTGCCTGTCCATTACTTATGCAGTCATTCATTAGTCCCTTGTGCAAGCATCTGATCTGTCTCTCATATGAGCGGTCGGTCCTCCAGTATATCACTCATACACTCATCCGACCTGTTACTCATGCATTCATAAGCTATGTCACTCATGCAGTCATCCGATCTGTCACTTATGCAGATAGTCACTCGCGCAGTCATCCTATCTGTCACACAGGCAGTCCATCAGTCTGCCACCGATGTGGTCCGTCAGTTTATCACCCATGCAGTTATCCGAGCTGTCACCCAGGCAGTCCGTCAGTCTGTCACCCACGCAGTTATCAGATCTGTCATTCATGCAGTCATCCGATCTGTCACCCATGTAGTCATCTGATCTGTTACTCATGCAGTCATCCAATGTATCACTCATACCGTTGGACGGTCGGTCAGTCGGTCGCCCATGCAGTCATCCGATCTGTCATTCTTGCAGCCATCCGATCTGTCACTCATGTAGTCATATGATCTGTTACTCATGCAGTCAGTTGGTCAGTGGGTGGATGGTGCAGTCATCCGATCTGTCACTCATGTAGTCAACCTATATGTCACTCATGCAGTCCATCAGTCTGTCACTCGTGCAGTCGTCCTATCTGTCACACATGCAGTCCATCAGTCTGTCACTCATGCAGTCATCCTATCTGCCAGTCATCCGACATGGAAATTCATTTCATATTCCATTAGATTGCACAAAAATACTCTAAATACGCCTGGAATATTGTAAGTTTGCTATTATTTTTCATTTAAGCCTACTTGGTGTGACAGAGTGCATTTAAAGATTTATCCTGCGAATCCCCATTCCTTCCATATTGAATGGGGATGCGGTGCAAAGTTTTTGACGGAGAATAAGAAAGAAAGAAAGAAAGAAGAAAAAGAAAAACAAAAAAAAGAAGAAGAAGAAAAAGAAAGATAATGTGTGATTGCATCGTAGATTAATAATAATAATAATATTAATCTTACACCTATCCTATATATTACTTATCTGTCAACTAATTAATTTTGCTTGTAAACATTAATATGGCCATTTTAGCGAGATCTCGAATTGTATGTCGGGTTCGGTATTAAGCGTATATGTTTTCTCCGACAGGAAGACAAGAGCATGTCAGTAGGTGAAAATTGGGCAAACTTATTTGACTTTCTCGATAGCAATGATGATGGCACCTTCACTCTAGAAGAATGCCACTCCAGCATGCAGCGACTAATTGAATACTATCATCCTTCGGAGCAACTAATACCTGGTTTAAACGTGATATGTCAGTTACAGAATGATGCAATAGAGGAGTACGTTGGTATGGATGCCACGAAGAAAGGACTGACGAAGTCAGAATTGGCGATGGCGCGCGCATCATATCGGCACAAACATTTTGAGCAGATCGAACAGACAGTCCATACATTTTTCACCACAATTTTTCACACAATGGATTCAGACAATGACGGTAATGTTAGCTTCGAAGAGTTTCAGCATTACTACACGGAACAGGTTGGTGACAGTGAGTCACTCGTGATGAAAGTAAGAAAAGCATCTATGCTCATTGATGCAGACCAAGATGGGATTATTGCTGAAGGTGAATTTGTGGGCATATATCTAAAGTATCTTGTGAACCCTAACAACACAGATACTAGGTTACCCTTGTTTTAGTCTTAGTTATAACAATGAGATGGCATAGAATGACTAGCTCAATACTTCGCTAATCAGCTCTGCCATATGTAATGGAGGAATCCGTTTTCTCAGTCATTCCGTTAACGTCATAATCAACAACGTCACATGTAGGCTGAATGAAACGATACAGTCCGTCATAATCGCTTAATAGTTCGATAAGTTGTAAGTTGTACGAATTGTATGTCGTTGTTATGTAATAAACAGGCAGCTACAGTATTCAGGCAAATTAATTTCAAAATATTCAACAGCGTACCTGTATAGTTTTATGGAATTTGAGATTGAGAGCGTGCATGGATCGATCAATCCCAATACTGGCGATGTGTGGGTGGAGCTTAGCTAGAGATGGGTGGGGCATATCTCAAACTAGATTCCTCCATTGACATAGAGTATAGCATGATCGTTAATTTCGGGCTGTACCAAGATATATATGCTTATAATTTACTGAGTTAGTGTTGTCTTATTTGCTGATTGGCACTTCAATACTTTGGCATCGATGAACTGAAGCCGGTAACATATGTAGGCCTATATGTGCAAGATGTAATATCAAATGATGAGTTACGCTTGTCCATGAAATGCAGCATCTGTTAGTAAAGGACACCAGAGACCTC
This sequence comes from Chaetoderma sp. LZ-2023a, assembly GCA_034401795.1. NCBI lineage: Eukaryota > Metazoa > Mollusca > Caudofoveata > Chaetodermatida > Chaetodermatidae > Chaetoderma > Chaetoderma sp. LZ-2023a. Next base: position 86,168,890 of record CM067367.1, read on the forward strand.
GACTACAACAGACAAAGTTAACGTTCGCTTATTGCTAATAATTAATTTGTATACAATCGCAAAATATGATTTTTCCAACCTGAATATTCTAATTCTTTCAGTCTTTTATTCTTTATTTCTGTCTTTCCTACTTTCTGGCCTTGTATGCATTTTTTTCTTTCTTTCTTTCTTTTTCTCGGTAACAATATTTGTACTGCATCCCCTCATCTAATTTCAATGCATTCAACGTCAAACTTTGTCAGGTTCTTCTATCAAGTGGTAAACGTATGGTGATCGATGAACCCAGTTTTAGCTATGCCTTGCCATCGCTGGTTAAAGGGATGCATATCTCAACTCATATGTTGTATTGTACCGATAGATTATGGTTGATAGATTCCATATCATTCATATTCTGTCATGTTTCCTTATCTGTATCACAATTATCTCCTTTTTAATATCGCGTAAATGTTGAACAGTGATCGCCACCATTTTGTCTCCTATAGCTATAGTGTGTGATGTCATGCAAGTGCCAATGCATTACAATCTTTATTTTGTAATACTTATCCAGTTGAATATTGCCTATACCAGCAACAACTTCCAGGCAAATTAGTTTCAAAATATTCAACAGCTTACCTGTATGATTGCTTTTATACGAAATTGCCAAACTATAGCTGGCACCTCTATGGCCGAGCACATAGACCGAGGTGGGCATGCTAGGTTTTTTCTGATTGGTTGAAATGTAAATCATGACAGCCAACATAAGGTGTAGAAATCTACTAACATTTAGCTACTAAAGCCTAATATCTTTCTTTCGCGTGATAAAAAGCTTAAAACTACCTGCATAGTTTATGAGTCGCATATTAGATCACCTGAATAGTTATCGGAGAGATGAGGTTGGTTATCCTTTAAGCAGGTCCATCCACGATTTGCTTATGCTAGGATCGACTGATCGCTGCACTCCCTCACTCGCGACCGTCATAATATTATACCGGTAAGATGTTGAATATTTTGAAACTAATTTGGCAGCAACAGCTGCTAGTCAAATTAGTTTCACAATCTTCAACATCATATTTATTCAAGAGTAAAGACATGCGATCCCTACATCTTGTTGGATTAATAAGCATTTAATACGGACGTAGATCTGCTATTCATGACGTAATTGATTAAAACCTGAGCTTACATGTGACCTTGTTGATTATGACGTTATATGGATGATCAATAAACTAGATTCATCCATTGCATGTATCATGATGTATGTGTATATGAGCCTTGCTATCATTTAAAGATGCATATTCACACCAAAATGCTTCAAAACTAAAATTGTCAAAATTATATACTTTTAGGGGCTTAGATTGTGTGTCTCGATGTGATGAAACAAAATCAATTTTAACATATTATGATTTAATTACGTATATACTTTTTTAAGTTGTGAAATTGAATTAGGGACACGAGTCCCTAATTCAAATTCACAGGTAAAAATACAATATTTATTTATACGGAATGAAATTACCATATGTTAGGCTTTATTTCGTTTCATTACATCTAGTGATAGGATTCAAGCGTCTCAAAGTATACAATCTTAACTATTTCTTTTTTAAGCATTTGGTGTGAATATGCATCTTTAAATGTTTCCTGAATTTGTGGTCAACTGATCGCGTCAGCACTTTGGGACAAATATATTAGTTTTCTACAGACACATGGGAAGTTCAATGCGCATATTTGAAGTTACAATGTGACACAGGTTAAGGTCATTAAGTTAAAGTTGATCGGCTCAACGTCAAAGTTTGAAGTTAGGGGCTCAGCCAAGAGTGACTCACTGATGTCAAATGGTTTCGAGATACACAACCATATGTTAGTACAGCCCCCCCCCCCCCCCCTGCAATATGTTATTTCTAGCACAGTGAGAGATGTGAAATTTGGCAGGCTACAGTCATGACCAAAGCAGGACAGCAAATTGAGAACATAAATCCATAGTGCTCCTGGAAATCTTTCTGTAATGACTGAGAGGGTAATGGCTAAGCTCCTGGTAGCGCAGATCGGCCAGTCGGGTTCGAACCGTCCTAGTACGGAATGGCCGGACCGGATATGTTCCAAGCATGCCCAGCCACCCCCTCCCCCTTGGGTAGGACAGTACGCAGTTTCAAAGCGACGAAGTCCGTGATATTGCCTAGCGCGCATGCGCGGGCGTTAGAGATTGCCTACCAATGCACGTTAGCGCTGGAGAGAATGCCATCGTATTTTGTACCGAGTTGGTACACGTAATTTCTTTAAACAGTACTCGCCTCGTCGTTTTGGTATCGATCATTATCAGAATGAAGCGAGGATTCCAAATCTTCTTACTATTTTAGAATCGGTCCAGAAATGGCTGAGTTCTTCATGTTTGACTCCGATCAAAATAGTTTTATAAAGCCATAAGCGCGTGCATGTACTTAATGAATGGGGGAGAGGATAGCGTATCACGTGATCGCTTTGCCTGCCTCTGAAACTCGCGCGCTGATTGGTTGTGGAGCTCCAGCTGTGACATCATGAGTAGTATAAAAGGAGTTGGAAAATCGGAATCGAGAGCAGTCGGGAAAGAGAAAAAGTGGTGGTGAGGTGCCTGGTCTTAGAATAAACGAGTCGTGGGTTACTGCTTACTGTATAGTCAGGTTCCCTATAGCCTACTACGGTGCCTATCGGTTCTGAGCACTCGTCTCTAGGGTACTAGCCACCACTTCCGCATCGCAAGTTTTTGTACGCTCCCGGATAGATATTATCCGGGGTGGGGCGGGGGTGGGGTGGGGGTTGGGGTGGTATTGGGAGGGGGAGGTGGGGTAGGGGGAGGGAACAACAACTAAATTTAAGTAAAGGTACCCCCACTACCAACACAAAGGGACCTTTTTGCGGATGCACCTTTTGGCCCCAATGTAAAGCTCGTCAAGTATGTAGGACGAGTGGTGCTTTCGATGGATAACTCGCCGGATCTGCCTCACCACGCCAAAGAGTGGTAGTTCGAATTCGCACATGTGTCGTGCTCAGTATTAAATATTTCGACCTCAGTAAGGGGACATTGCCTGAGGCACCGCATGATCTATGTGGTGGATCTCGTCTTGCGAACCGCCAGGATGCATCCGCATCAAATAACTTTCAGCTGCAGTCCTTCATAACTACAGGGCACCTACAAACTTCCGCACAAGTATGGAACTTTCCAACCACCTCTTAAATTATTAACTGTGTGAAGAGACGTGACTAGCTAATAGCCATCCACATCCGCAACAGTTCTTCTTCACCGTTCTTGAGAGTGAGCCGCATCTGACCGTTCGCCTGCAGATTCTCCTAGCAGCTAACTTCTGTATCGCGCCATCACGCGTTCCGAATATGTGACGCTTCAACGACAGTGACTCTAGAACTTTTTCCGTACTGATGACTAATAGGTACTTCGTCATTGTATTAATGTATTAATTAATTTATAAGGTACTGATGACTAACAAGTACCGCACGGTCGTCTGAGGCCGCATTTTTATAGTTTACATGTTTTTACTGTATATATTTATTCTTATTTTGTGCAGATGACTAACAGGCACCATCAAGGTCGTGTGACCTCTCATTTACTGTACTGTAACACTTAGTTAAATGGCAGTAGCCATTCTAGTTATATGTTTTGCTTATTTTATACAAAAACAATAGAACCGCAGTTCGCTAGGCTACATTATACAGCAACAACAACCGCACCACCTTGTTTCCCAGCAGCATCAATTTTTCATTGAGGTCGCTGTTCATGTTCTCACTACGTGAACCTGACATGCCACCGGGGCTGACGTTCCGGTGGCTGGTACTATAAACATCGTTATACAGATAGACGAGATGCAATTCATTCAGTGAGTTGTTGTCGCCTCTATCCAAAACGATGCCCTATTAGGTTCTGATTTCCTCAGCGCCAGTGAAGCCGTCATTCACTGCAAACAACGGGAATTATACATACACGGCCGTCGCATACCCCTTGGACCGGACCCATCACTTTACGACACTTGTGCGGTGATTTTAGCTTCTACAGCAACAATTGAGCCGGGACAGAGGGAAATTATATGGGCCACCGCACAATATTTAGGAGACAACACACACATAGCTATGCTGGAACCCGTCCATGAATACATGATCATGAGAAATTACATGAGAAAGATAATTGGTAATTCTGTTTAATTTAAGCGTTGGTCAAATTTGTATAAGTAGAGAATAAACAAAGTGTTATTCATATCAACATTAAATGTTATTATTCGTAATGTAATATTTGATTGACACTTGAATTAATTAAGTAAGCAGCAACAGCTCCATTCCAAATTAGTATCAAAATTTCCAACATATTATATATTACAATTTCAAAGGTCTAGACTTGATTAAAGTGTTAAATTAAATTTGCTGTCATATTGAATCTTTCCAGTTTATCCCTCCATTATATGACGTCATAAACAACGACAGGACATGTAGGGTGACGTCATAATCAATGACGTCATGAACGACGTTCATAAGCAGGCCTCGAACGCATAATTGGTGACAGACTATGCGTCAGGGGCGGCGGAATTTTTTTTTAAATGTGTGGGTAGGGGGCTGACCATAGAGTATTAAAGAAGCACGTAGATTCCGCTCTCACTTTATAGCTTTTTCATATTTCACTACCAGTTGATCATGTTATTGATGGTCAAGTTGGAGATGCAGATGGATAGACTCACTGAAAGTTCTCATTTATTCTTAAAAGATACATATCCTGGCTAAATTTAGGACTGTTTGTTAGTTTATTGACACTTTAACTAACTAGGATTACAGCCGCTATTTTAGATAGATATTTGCGGCGCCATTATTTCAGACTCTATAGTCCTCGCTGGCACGCAATTGTTGGTATAAAACTATTCTTGTAATGCTAATGTGGGTCATTCTTTTACTGGTGTCTACGGTGAGCGCGTAGAGTGCATAGCAGTAGTTATGCCGAGCGGTAGGCGCCCACTTTGATTGGTCGAGAGCTTTGTGACGTCACACAGCTTTCCCACGCCCTCTTCCATATATAGGCATGGGCGGAATCTCATTTAAATATGCTAATGAAGTGACGTCACAAAGCTCTCGACCAATCAAAGATGGTCGCCTACCGCTCAGCATTGGTTAATATTTTGGGGTAGGAGCAGCCCTTATGAATCTATCCCCACCCCTCCCGCCCATATACCTTCTACCATCAAAAATTGATGGTTTTTGGTAACTACAGCTTACTGACAATCTGGGTAAAGTTTCAATTCGTAAAATCCAATCGATGACTGAAAAGAATAACTGAAAGATGAAAACATGAAGTAGAATGTAACATGATATGATTAAGACTTTATTCAGTAAAAGATGTATAGTGAAATTCTGTGAAGTAGAATCATAGTTGAAGAGATATTCAGTAGTGAACTGATATAGCTCTAAACCACGAAGTGTTCACTCCGGTTTCTGATGCTCAAGTGATTTGAAAAAGTAAAGTTCTCCTTATATACTAGGCTGAGCTGTCAATCAAAACTCATGCTTGAATTTGATTGGACGAGCAGTAAGCGCCCCTAATGATTGGCTAAGGCGAAATGACCTACAGTCATGCTTGAATTTGATTGGATGAGCGGTATGATTAATGATCTGTTGTAGATGCACTAAGAAACCGTAGCTGTACTTAAAAGTACACTCGCACTCATGAGTACAGAAATAAGCGGGAAACCTTTGGATTGGCTAAGGGGAAATGAGCAGGAAGGCTATGGATTGGTTAAGCAGAAATGAGCGGGAGAACTATGATTAATGATCTAGTGTAAATGTGGTAAGAAAGTTCAGTTCTTCTTAAAACTTCACTTACACTCATGAGTACAGAAATGAGCAGGGAAAGCCTGATCAGTGGGCTATTAAGAAAACTATGACTCAGCCACTTCTACTTTAAAAGTGTTCTTTTACTTAAATTATTGTATTTTGAAAATACCTTGCTCACGGAGAGCGCATTGCATATCACATGCTCACAGAGAGCGCACTGTGTATCACATGCTCATAGAGAGCACGTCCCATATCACTCGCCCATAGAGAGCGCATTCCGTATCATTTGCTCAAAGAGAACGCATTGTGTGTCATCCGCTCACAGAGAATGCGTTGCATATCATCCGCTCACTGAGAGCACATTAGATGTTCATGCTTACTGTCTGATCATCATGTATTACCTCTCTGGATGTTAAGTTCTTGTGGCTATTATATTCCATGAGTTATATTGCTGAACTGTCTGAATATTTTGAAAGCGATTTGACTGAAAATTATTCCTAGTTAAGCTTTCTGTCAAATTATTTTCAGAATATTTGGCTATGTTACAAGTGTTTACCCATTGAAATTATTAGCCGATGGTTCACACTCGTGAGAGTCAGCCTTCACGATATAATGCTGTATACTGGAAGAGAAATACTGTCTAATATATATTGAGCCAAAAAAGTTTAGCAACAGTGAAGTTTGGTTTGTTGTATTAAAACTATGTGTCCATTTTTAACCAAATTTGCAGGCATGTTTCGTCAATGTAATGTCTCACTGATCATGAAGCAATGCAAATCACTTCTTGCATTTCTCGGCCGCACGCTTACTGCATGTAAAAATGCATTTTTCATGCACTGGCCCACATTGGCTGGTAGCGAAGGCAAAAATTCACCATATTGCAAAAGCAGATAACGAACGTTAACAGAAAATGCTTAAAAGTGTAACCTACCGAAAATGGGCCGCCGCCCAGGGCTACCCGAAAATCAGCGCCATGAAGCAATGGGAAGACTCACTGCTGGGCAGAGCATTCGCACCATTGCTCGACATTTTAATGTTCACGCCTCAACCATTTCCCGTCTCCGCCAAGGTGAGCAGGAAACTGGACATGTTAATGACCGACCACAATCTGGCAGACCGAGAGCAACAACACCACGAGAAGACTGCTACTTAGTGACGTCATCACGACGTCACAGGTTTGAGACTGCACCGCAGCTGTCCCATAATTTGTACACCGCTACCGGCACTACAGTGCATGCACAAACTGTGCAAAACAGACCCCATGATGCTGGACTGCATGCCTGTCGTCCACCTGTTGCTGTTCCGCTTACAGAGCATCACATCGAGAATCGGTTTAGGAGAACGGTATGATGCAGCCAACATCATTTAGCACGACAGATTCGGTGGCGGCAGTGTCATGGTGTGCGATGGAATCCATGAAAATGGCAAAACAGATCTTATTGTGATTCGCGGAAATTTAGCGGCTCAACGTTACTGTGAAGAAGTTGTTGCCCCTGTTGTCATCCCTTTTTTGCAGCATCATGCAGACTTTATGTTCCAGCAAGACAACGCCCGTCCTCATTCAGCTAGGGTCACCAGTGATTTCATTGAGGCTAACAACGTTCCGGTGTTGGACTGGCCAGCACGATCACTGGACCTGTCTCCTATCGAACATGTGTGGGACATTCTTGGCTGTATGGTGCGTGAGAACCATCCACATCTTCACAACATGCAGGAGCTGGAAGCTGCACTGCTCCAGGAATGGGATGCAATTCCTCTTCATGACATCAGGTGCTTAATTCGAAGCATGAGAAAGTGATGTACGGTGGAGGTTAATGCGTGCGGAGGTCACAACCGTTATTGACAGCTCGGTGTCATTATTTAAATTGGACCCTTCTGTTGAATGATGCCGTGTAAAAGGCGTGATGCTAGCATTACAGTAACAAGAGACTGTTGTTCAAATTCGAAAACGACCTATCAATTAAATAACATATTTGAATCAATTTATTGTTTTTGTTAAATAATATTTATACAGTAACATTCACAGTGTTGCTAAACCTTTTTGGTTCAGTATATATAGCTGCATAAGTATTAAAAAATGGATGAGAATCAGTCTGTAAGAGGTACTAGACTCTGGAATATATGTGGCGAGAAAGTACCAAGGGAAGAAATTATGTATATAGCACATGTGGGGCTAATTTACATTGTTATCATTACATGTATATTAAACCTCAGTTTACATAATGGATATAAAGGAATTTGGATCTCACTATGTTCAGGTTGTCTGGGATATATTTTACGTACACCTACTATCAAAGCCATTAAAAGAGTTTCAGCTACAGCAGCTACAACACCTGTTTGAAAAGAAAATGGAGAGTAACCATTTCTACATTGCACTACCAAGTAATTTATCTATGAATTACTTTCCTGCCAACTCAGTTGCCAGGTTTACTACAAAACTCCCTATGAGCTTGGATTTATCAGGTTCATGGGAGGTGGGTTTAGTTGGAATTCAGTACCTAAGATCATGGTTAACCCTTGAAAAGGATGCTCACGTGAAATTTACTTCACCAGCTAACAAAAATGGGAGATTTCTCACAGAGCGAAAAGGGTTTTACACAATTAAAGAACTCGTTAATCAACTTAAGCATGATGTGAAAGTACAGCTTACTGAATTTGTTGAAAACTTTCAGTTCATGTATAATGAAGATAAAGGTTTTAGAATTTCTTTAATGATTGGACCTGGATATTCAGTTAAGTTTGATCCCCAACTAGCTCAGCTGTTTGGATTCAAGACAAAAATGATGAATGGTACAAAACGGCGGACGTTGTTTGGTTATTCTGGGGAATCAACTACTAGAGCATTACTTTTTGTTTATTCCGACATCGTTCAACCAAACATTATCGGTGACACCATAGCACCCCTATTACGGTCTTACCACTAGTGAAGAAATCTGCTTTACTAGAGCGCGAGTTTGTAAACATACATTATCTTTCTGTTGCCAAAATATCAATCAACACTATTAAAATCAAGCTAACCAATTCATATGGGAAGCTTATTCCATTTAAGAGTTGTAAATCAGTCATAAAACTTCATTTTAGAAAAATTAAAAGTTAGTTTTACTTTAACCATTGAATCGATAACATCAGAAAAACAGCAGATAGAATGAGACCCGTCTATAAGCCTGATAAAATGGCGTTACATAACCATTACGTAACCCAGGCCGGATGAGGGATACCTGTTTTCGTGGGCGGTCATCATCAAAGAGGTCATGGGTTAGGTAACATTTTTAATGCGCTCCGCTATACCACTGTTAGGAAAGGTGGGAAGAAGTATAGGTAAACAAGTGTTATCGGCAGGTGTTGGTTTAGCCAGTGATGTATTAGCAGGAAAAGATTTTAAATCTTCTGCTAAGTCAAGAGCATCATCAGCTGGAAAAGCCTTAATTCCTGAAACAATTACAGGGTTACATGATCGACTAGGTGTCGAAAGAGCGGTTAAAAAGACAAAGTCTCGCAGACAGAGCATCAGACCACTGAAAAGATTGAATAAACACGGACGTGCTAAAAGAGTCAGAAGGAATGCAGTAACAGGGGCAGCAGATATTTTCTCATAATGGATTTTAGAGCTTGTCTTTGCACACAATCAGAACTCGACTTGTTTACTGCTAAACCTGTTTTAGCTACTATGGAAGAGGGTTCATGGCAGCTTTACCAGCCAATGAATACCATTTCAAACTCCAACTCAGCCCCATTAGAGTTTTTTATCTCAGGGAATGGACAGGATTATTTAGATTTATCTCAGAGTTAACTTACTATAAAAGTTAGAGTACAGAAAGTTGAGGAAGGGCGTGATTGTGATGTTACTGAGGGGGATCAGGTTGCCCTGTGAATTTACTACTTCATTCATTATTTTCACAAGTAGATGTCTTTTTAAATGGCCAGCGTATATCGGATGCACATGATACCTATCCATACAGAGCTTTTATTCAGACGATTTTCTCATACTCGTCTGATGCATTATATTCTCAATTATCTGCAGCTTTATGGGCAAAAGATATGGCAGGTTAGCATGATTCTCTGACAGAAGCAAATGTCGGTTTTACTGAACAGAAAGAACGATGCGCTAATAGTAAAACAATACACTCTGACATATTTATGCAAGATCGTTATATACCTAATGGGGTCTCGATAAGACTCAGACTACAAAGAAGTAGTGATGAGTTTGTTCTCAAGAAAGCTGGGGATAAGGAGTTTAAAGTGGTGATTGATGACGCCACATTCTGTGTTAGAAAAGTGAGACCAACACCTGAGTTGCTAACTGTGCATGCCGAAGCATTATTGAAGACACCGGCAAAATATCCAATTAAAAGGGTTGTAGTGAAGAGTTTCACAATTCCTGCAACATCATTATCGTTTAATGCTGATAATACACTAATTGGACGTCTACCTAGTCGTTGTCTTGTTGGAATCGTTAGTAATGCTGCCTATAATGGTGACTATTTAAAAAACCCATATGCCTTCAATCATAATGACATTTCATACTTTGCTTGTTATTTAAATGGTAATCAAGTTTCATCAGAGGAATTAACCCCCGACTTCAGCGCAGGAAATTATATAAGATCATACCTGACATTATTTGATGGTACTGGGTCGTTATTCAGTGAGACTGGCCCACCAATTAATATTGCAGAATACGCGAAGGGCTATTGTTTCTTCGGTCAAGACTTCACAGCTGACTTAACAGCTGGAGAACATATATATCCAACAAAGCAAGGGAATCTACGTCTACAGTTCAACTTTAAAACAGCATTACCTGAGGCTATGAATGTAAATTTATGTGATGAATATGATAATCTGATTGAAATAGATTATGCAAGAAATGTAGCAATTGATTATTAATTGAAGAGAGATGCTGTACACATCAGATCTACGTTTTCTACTAGCTAAAGACAAAGAACAATGTTCTGTGGAGTGTATGCTAAGGACAGAATTCAGAAAAGGGTTAAAAGACCGGGTTTCTTAAGCATTAATACAGAAAAACATTCACACTCTGATGAGCATTTGGTTGTCATGTTCTTATGGGAGAGATCACGAAAAGTTACAAATGAATTCTTCGACTCATTCGGGCGACCATCTTGGAGAGAACTTGTAACAGCCACTGTACATAAGAATTGTTTTTATAATGACGGGATTGTACAGGACATATTCTGGACAAAGTGTGGTGAACTCTGCATATTTTATATTATACACTGTTCGAGAGGCGTTTCATTTAAAAACATATTAAAGATGTTAAAAAATATTGAGCTCAATGATGGAATTGTAACGGAATGTTCAAAAAATCTCTTCCATAAAAAGTAATCATTCTTGTAAAAATATGAATCCGTTTTCCAACTTTTCAATACATTTCAACATAAGGAAGATAATTCCGCCCACCTATATATATATCATAACAGAGTTCTCTCCCATGTAGGTAATCCCCATACCTGGCTAATATAATGTGCTAGGTTACAGCGCTTCGAGTGAGAGTGATAACTAGCCTATTTCTGCTATACAGCTTCTCGTGTCTATTAACCATTCAAGTGTTGAGTTTTTACAGATGACATATTTCAATGGTTATAACTTCGGGCATGCTGAATATTTTGAAAATAATTTGACTGAGTTGTCGGTAGCAAAATATTCAGCGGATCCAGAGTTATTTCCCATTGAAATAATTGTCCGTTGGTTTGTAGCAATGAGACCATTAAAAAACGGTCCAGTTGACTGGGATGTGGTGGGAGTAATAGATGATAGAGCAGAAAGCCAGAGTAACTGATATAACTCTATTAGTACTGGCTATCTATAATACTACATTCAACAGATCCGTTACGATAATGAAAAGTTTATTAAAGCCGAAATGTTGAAAATCACTATTATCACACTAGAAAAGTATCCCTCTCCTAATAGAGATTTTCAGCTAAACTTTAATAAACTTTAAATTATCAAAGACTCTTTAGCTGAAAAGGGTGTTGACCTTAAATGGGGAGTGAAATACAAATGTTCCCGCTTGAAGCAAGGGGTTGGTGAGAAAAAAAACCAAATGAGAACTGTACATTTTCATATTAATATTCTTACTCTGTAAGCAAAGTGAAATTCATTTTATTAATTCGGTACAGTATATAGTTTCAAACATTGTGGACGATTACATTGAATTACATCAAAGTTAAGAAAAGTAAGTTAGGATATCGTAATGAGAGCATGATGTTTTAAAAATCTAACATCACAAGAAGTGAAACAGTAGTACGTTCAAGTGAAAACCCTCATGAATTAACCCTTTTCATGTTGTACACAGGGGGAGTTTTTTCTAGACAAGTCTTAAAAGTGTCCAGAATACTCTGACTATTAGATAATTTTGAAAACATTTTGACCGAAACTTGTTATGATCTAATTTAACATGAAGCCGGAGTTAAAATGTTTTCAAAAGACTCTTCAAGTCATAGATATTTATTGTAAACACTTCTCAGTAGAGGAATAGTTAACCACCCAAGTTTTTACAGATGCCATATTTCAATGGTTATATCTCTGGACACGGTGAATATTTTGAAAATAATTTGACCGAAAGTTGTTAATGACTAGGCCTGCAACAACTTTCAGTCAACTTGTTTTCAAAATATTTAACGGGTTCAGAGTTATTACCCGTTGAAATAATTGTCTGGTGACTTGTAACAGCGAGAAGTGTTTAAAAATTCCCTCTGAGTACTCTTTTATCATAAGTAAACTTAAATGTCTTATTATCATAAGTAAACTATTTTATTAACAGCTGGCTCCTAACCTTTAAATCCTTTATTTATTGAATAAATTTCACCTAAGAGTCAAGATAAACAACTAATGGTTGTTCGGTAACTGTGTCGCGAACCCTGAAAATGGGGTTAAAACATGAAATTATTTATGGTTGAAGGAATTGAGCCACAAAGTTATAACTTGGTACATATACAGCTAATATATGTATGTTAATCATATTCAAAGCTCCTCATGATAGGTAATTGCCCACATGGGTAAACCATCCTTAATATGAAGGCCAAATTTTCGGATGTTTTGTTCTCATCTGTTATGTGGACACCTGCCACACTTTAATATTGTACCTGATTCACATAAGCTTTCTTCTACAGCAACACATATATGTACATACTTCAAAACAACTCACATTTAGTGTTTGTGATAAAGAGTCAGGTAGTACTGGTTCACTGAAATCTGATAAAAATTGTTTTTGAATGGATAAACGCCCAACTCCAGAGTCCTCCACCTCTGGAACTGGCAAAGATATCCAGGAAATGCGTTCAGCTCCAGACTCATGCATCAATTAGGTGGCACAGCAAATTTCAGCTTAATATCTTCAATATTAAGAAAGTTATCAGCGTTTAAAGATCCTTCCAAACCACTCACTGGATTCGCGAGTGCAAAAGAAATGCCACGCCCCCTAAAAACAATCAACCATAACTTCAAAACTAATTGGAATTTTGCAATGAAATTTTGCATGCAGGCATCATTTCCATATATGTGCATCTGGGTGAAATTTAATAAAAATCAGAGATGGTCAACCAGGAAGATTTTTATATTCTGGGTGATTTGGTATGGAATGACCCTAAACATCTTTTACTGAATAAAGTCTTAATCAAATCATGTTACATTCTATTTCATGTTTTCATCTTTCAGTTATTCTTTTCAGCCATCGATTGGATTTTACGAATTGAAACTTTACCCAGAATGTCGGTAAGCTGTAGTTACCAAAAACCATCAATTTTGTATGGTGGAAGGTATATGGGCGGGAGTGGTGGGGATAGATACAACAGGGCTGCCCCTACCCCAAAATACTAACCAACACCGAGCGGTAGGCGCCCATCTTTGATTGGGCGAGAGCTTTGTGACGTCACTTCATTAGCATAATTAAATGAGATTCCGCCATTGCCCATATATGGAAGTGGGCGTGGGAAAGCTGTGTGACGTCACAAAGCTCTCGACCAATCAAAGTGGGCGCCTACCGCTCGGCATAACTACTCATAGCATAGTTCGATGGTAGTTGTATATTTCCTATGGTTCAAGTGACAACAACCATATTTATAACAAGTTTACTGGAAACTGTCGCTCCCTATAGCTGCAACAGCTTTCTGTCAAATTGTTGTCAATATAATCATCGGATAATACAATTGTCACTACATAAAGATTAAATAACAATTTGGCTGAAAATCGTCGATGCAGCAATTGTTCTCAAAATAATCAGCTGGGCAGTAAATGATGCAAGACTTGCTGAAGATATTTCGAACAACTCTATTGACTGTCATTTCTGATTAATGCGGCAACAGCGTTGTCAAATTCAGTATTATCAGCAGGCTTTCTTTTTTGTTCTCGAATTGGTGTCAAAATATCCAACACATTCGTTATCACGCTATAAAGAGCTCTATAGACTTTAACACTTCAATGGCTAGTTTCCGTCAATAATATAAAAATATTTGACTATTGCATACCCGTGTGCAGGCCAAAAGCAGGCAATTTTTGAAGATCTCCCTTTGGAGTGACCGGCTCGGATATAGAGCCAGTCATTCCAGTGGTAAATTTTCAAAAATATTCTGCTCTGCAAGGTGTAGCCTACATTCAGGACCTTCAAGCTGTATCCTCTTAACAGCTAGTATGGGAGTATCTCGTATTCAAGAAGATATAGACAGAAGCCGTAGAATATAGGCACTGCAACAACAGTTCCCAGTCAACTTAGTTTCAAAATATTCCTAATTGTCAAGTCTTTGTCTGTAAGGTTTAAACATATTAATAATTTGAACCCTGCATTTTCAGAATCCAAATTCAAGGGTGCCATACAGGTAAGCTGTTTACTATTATGAAATGATTTGGGGGGGGGGGGCACCAACAGCTCCCAGTCAAATTACTTTCAAAATAATCAACATACTATTTATAAGTTTGTAAATGAGCATTTGAATTCACTATTTCAGTTTCAAATGGTAACGTGAACACAATACAGGAAAAATGTAGACCTTCTTGAACATAATTTGAGTGGTAGCAAATGGTGTTTGCGAAAGGCACATATCCAACGTTCAACATATTCAACACGTGATTAAAGGTGCACATTCACACCAGAATGATTGAAAATAAAATCGTTTAATTTGCATACTTTTATAAGCTTAAATTACGTGCCTATGTTTAATGAAACGAAATAAATCTTAACATATGATGATTCCATTCCATATAAATTAATATAATTTTTTTTAAGTTGCGAAATTGAAATATAAGCTTATAAAAGTATACAATTTTAACAATTTTATTTTCAATCATTCTGGTGTGAATATGCACCTTTAAATTATGTAATCAAATAGATATGGAGTAAAATGGAGGTAGTGATTGGTAGCACTATGCCAAGGTATTATCTAATGATTGGTCTGAACGATATAGCCATCTTACTTTCGGTCAAATTGTTTTCAAAATAAGAAGTAGAATTTAGTTTAAACTGCAACCCAAAGGAATATCATATAAATGGATATAAAATAAAATGGTTTAAATGTTAAAGAATAAGTATCAAGCAAGGCATTAATGATGAATAGCGTGGTTGGAGTTAATTATAATTCAAGTTGAGCTTCAAATTCTTTTTATATATAATATACAATTTCCAGTAGCAGAACAGGTGGTCCACCAAAGACAGTGACCATATCTAGACCTTGGACCCCCACACAGAACATAAAATAAATTATACCCGTGAAACTGCTACCGGCGCCATATAATATAGGAAGATATGGGCTTCAAGTTAAAGTCAATGTACTATAAAGACAGAGAGAAGTGTGTTTATCCTGTTATATTAAAATTCAATGTTACATAGGTTCTTAGTATCATTTACAGTTTCTTACATGTGTCATGCAGTGCTGATGGTGGTTGTGATTGTAATAATGATAGTTTCTTCGTAGCGTCATATGTTTAAGATGGTTGTAATGGCATTGGCCTTGGATAGGATTAGCTTTGGGCTATCTGAAGAAGCAGATTATATTTTGGAGCAGTCCGCCCATCCTTCCATTCATCTTGTTGACCATATGCATAAATTCTGGGGGTTTTGTTTGATAATCCAGATTCTATTAGAAACTAAATTATAGGATATATAGAAAGATTTTCACATTATTACAAAAATATTTAATGATAGAATCGTGCGATATCTAGTGAGTTCTAGATGGCATTATGTTCGAAAGCCTGGTTACAAACCGAGTATAGAGATTCTGATACCGAATATATAGTAAATTGTTAGCATTTGAAAACTGTAAGGTGCGACAAAATTGGTAGAAATTTTTTAAACTCCATACTTTATTAGCGCATTCATATATAGCTATCTAAAAGTATGGGTGACTTTCTGGAGCTGAACCTATTACAAGCGATATATCTATCCGATTGTGGCTAATGTAAACCAACTATCTTTCAATGGGGACATATTGCGAATAAGTAACTACATGGACATACTTGGTAAGTATGATATTATTTGATGGTAGAATCGTGCAATATTTCGTACTGTACTAGTGCATAATAATACATATTGAGTTCTGTATGGCTAGATGTTCGAAAGCTGGTTACAAACAGAGTACACAGATATGGGTATGTAAATTATTGGCATCTGACAACCTTTGGTCGCTACTAAATTGTGTATTATTAAATTACTTTACAGTGGAATTTTTTTAAATCGATATTTTATTAGCGTATTCATATATCTATGTGACATTTTGGGACCGAACATATTACAGACAGTAGGCTTCCGAAAACCCTGGATCTGCCAAAACTTGTACAGATTTTTGTCATGGAATTGTGTACTATGAAATTACTTCATGGTAGACATTTTTAAGCTAGATACTTCATTAGCCTATTCATATACCGATCTGACCATGTGTGAATTTTGAACCGAATAGGGGCAGAGAGAATTGCAGACAGTATGGTATTGAAAATCACTGATCTGCCAAATTTAAGCCAATTTTCAGTATGGAATTGTGGACTACGGAATTATTTCATTGTAGAATTTGGTTATGAATATTGCTAACTATGACATGATATCATATTGCCTACAGCTGAAAGTAATTTAGACTAAATTATACTTTTTAGTCAGATTGCTTTTTAAACAGATGGGTCACAGCCTTCCGAAAAGTAAAGATCTGGGTCGTATTAATGCACTCATAGTGTTTCCTAGCGTGTGTAGTGCAAGTTAGTGTAGGTTTTTAAACTGGTGTTGTTCGACCCACTGCCTAATATTGATAATATAGACCTGTAGCACTGTGGTATAATATAGACTGGTGTAATTCCACACGCAATTGACTTGTAATAGAATACTATTGGTACAATATAGACCATGGTGGCTTTCCGCACATCTATTTGTAATGAAATATATACATATATTAATATTTTGGGTACAGCACAGGTCGGTGTGATTTCACTCACAATCTATTATGGCATATAGTACAATACAGATACATGATAATACTTATATGCATTCACATTTTGTAGTGCGCTATATACCTGGTAATACTTTTGGTACAGTATAGACTGGTGTGATTTCACACACAATCTATTTGTAGTGCAGTCTGTGTGAATTTTAGCAAAGAATATTCCTTTTCATCACACCAGGCAAATGGGTATCGAGCCAGTTCTTTGTCAAGTCTTGCTTTGAAACTATGTGGTGAAATTTTGGGACCAAGCATACTATAGAGAGTAGAGCATTCGGAGCTGGTAATCGGCCAAGATTTGATCAGAGTTTTTATATTAAATTGTGTACTACGAAATTACTTCATGGTATACATCTTTTAAACTCAATACTTCATTAATGTATTCATATACATATGTAAACATATGGCTGAAATTATGGGGTCGAACCTGTTACATGCAATATGCCAGGCCCTATCGACACCTATCGGAAGGTGGTGAATGTGGTGAATGTGAACCAATTATCTTGCAATAGGGCCACTACTTCAGAGTAGATTCTTTTTGGAATTCGCAATATAGGACTAACTAGCGTATTCAAATCCCTCTAAGTCTCTGATGATTACATTCTGACACCGAATATATTACATACCAGAAGGTCACCGAAAACCGTGAATTAGGCAAGGCTAAAGCCAATTTTCGATACAGATATGTGGTCTATGAAATTACTTCATGGTAGAAAATTTTAAACTCAGGACTTCAAATTAGCGCATTCATAACCCTAACTAGCCATATGGGTAAAACCTGGGGCCGGACCTATTGCAGACAGCAGGGTATTAAAAACTGCGGATCTGCAAGTGTTTGCCAATTTTCAGCATGGAATTGCGTACTGCAAAATTACTTCGCTGTAGAATTGTGTTCGAATTGGCAATCTAACTAGCGTATCCAGTGCCTTATAAGCCTATGTGTCTGAAATTCTGGGGCCGAATACATTACAGACAGTAGGGCACCAAAAAGCAGGAATCAGATACAATCTTCACCAGTTTTCAGTTTGGATTTGCATACTAGGAAATAATTCATCTAGAAATCTGTTTATTTCGGAATATAGCTAGCGTAGTTAAACTCAAGTCTATGTGGGTGAAAATCTGGGCCCGAGAATTACCTACAGACAATAGGGCTGTGAAGACTGTGAACTGATTTTCGGTATGAAATTGTGTACAACGAATTAAATTACTTCATGGTAAAATTTTTTAACTCGATACTTCATTAGCATATTCAGATACCTTTCTAACCACATGGGTGGAATTCTTGGGCTGAACACATTGCAGGCATTACTAACTTAGTACATACATATCCTTTTTGTTGATTTCTGTATCTAATCACCTGCTACGATGACAAAATTCGCTAATAATAATATACGTGTGACTTTCAATAGCCAGCCGTTTTGACTGGAAATTCGGAACATCAGTTGTCTATCCATAGTGCTAAATAATTGCATGCATGGATCTTTTCCCAGTGAAGGATTAAGGACAATAAGTTATTAATGACATTATTTTTTAGCGAATATTGTCTACTTTTTCACGCTTTGCAATATTATATATATACATATATATATATATATATATATATATATATATATATATATATATATATATATATATATATATATATATATATATATATATACCGTTAAAATTTACCACACATAGTGTCTAGTAAAATACGTCCACGATATTAAAATATTTGCCCCCCCCCCCCTCCGACGCCCTATGAAACATAACAATGGAAGTTTATACACTATCTCTAATGTTCAGCCTAGTATTTTATGCTATAATACATAAGGGAAAGATAAAAGAGATACAGTATCAGGTATTGTTTTCATAATATATTAAACATTTACTCTCCAAATTTGGAGAAGAATGTTAAAATATTTAGATATTGAATGTCCATTTGCAGGCAAAGAGAAGACAGTTTTCGCAGATTTGCCACTGGAATCTGGAATGACTGTCTCGAGAGTCATTCCAGTGGTAAATCATCAAAAACTTCCCCTCATGACATGCAATTTGGCATTGCTCAAGATCGCTGTAGAGGCCGGTTTGACAGGGAGATAATGATAGGCGTATATTCATAGCGGGCATCGTTGTGATTTACATACTTTCAACCGTGACTTCCCAGAACCCCATTTCCAAAGTAACTATAGATGTGAGCTGCTGGGTATTTTAAAACTAATGACTAGATGCTGTCGCTGCTAATAGTAGCAGCACAGTTAAATTAGTTTCAAAATAAAATATTCAACAGAATGTTTATTAAATAGTAAAGACATACAATTCGCACAGCTTAAGGATTGTTCAATGTTCCTGATGGCCATAGCTAGGTCATTCATTACGTATTTTGACTCTGACGTCAGCCTACCTGACGTAATTGATTATGACGTCAACACTTGAGTGACAGGTTGGATAACTTACATCCTCGTTCCATAAGAGAATCAGTGCATTGCGATTGGGTCTACATGCATCCGGGAGGGCAAAGCTAACTATCTGACTGCTCTTGCTAAAATATGTGGTCCCATATTACAAGTGGTTCATGTTGGGTGGACCACATATTACTAAGTGGTATTGGCCGTTTAATGCTCGAATTTGTTCATAGCAATTTCAAAGGTGGGATCCATTTCTAGCTAAGCTCTGTCCGTTCTTTCGGCGTGCTGGATTCAATTTATATACGGTACTTTGATTCACGACTTCCCAGAATCCCAATTTCAAGGTAACTATACAGGTAAGGTGTTGAATATTGTGAAACTAATTTGACTTGGTACTTTTTCTGCCTATACCCTTAACAGTGCCACGTGAAATTAATTTCAAAATATTCAACAGAATGTTGATTAAAAAGTAAAAACATAAAATGTGTGCACTTGACGGACTATTCAATATTCATGATGGAGCTAGATACGTCAGTCATCCACTAAGCATTTTGACTATGACGCCTGTGAAGCTTTTATAGGACGCAATTGATAATGGTAAAGACATACAGCGCCAGTCAGATTAGTATCAGAATGTTGAATATTGTCTCTATGTAACGCGATCATTTCACTTTCTGTCTTAACCCCGCCTACGGAGTGCACCCAGTCGTGGTTCGAACCACCATCCTGCAATTCCGCATAGGATCAGCAACCCAGACATCTTTCCGCTGGACCACTGCACCAAGACAAGAATCTTGGTTTAGCGAACCAGCTTCCACATGCCGGATATACTGATACACTGGTGTATTTATATAAGACTATCTTTTGGGTGCACACCGTACAGTCTGTATGATATGTCCTCACCCAGTCTCCATTACGACATTGGCAGTAGTTGATTGATTGATTGATTGATTGATTGATTGATTAAATAGTAAAGACATAAAATGTGTACACTTGATGTATCTGATCAATGTTCCTGATGACGCTATTTACATCATTCATTACGTATTTTGATTGTGACATCATCCTACATATGATGTGAATGATTATGACGGCATATGCTTGTGCGGCAGATCAGATCCATGCATTATCATAGAGAATATCCTATGCCCATCTGCAGACCAAGAGACCGTTGTTTTTGGCACTTTACCATTGGAATGATAGGCACAATTATCGAGCCAGTCATTCCGTTGGTAAATTTTCAAAAAAGTCTAACTGTTAGATATAAAAGGTAGTTTCTCAAGGTTGCTACAGATTAAGATTTGTACGTGGGTATGGTGGGACAGATCACAACACCATTTTATTTCTGATGCAAATATATAAATTTGTGTCTGTTCAATTTCTCTTCTAATTGCCAAAAAAGAAGAATTTACTAACTTTTGGAGGCTATATATGCATGTGATCGTCTGCGTCAGCCAGTCAGCAATTAGCTGTACGTCCAACTAGCCCCAATAATGAGGGTATGCTTTTTAATGCGCACGAGGGATCTAGACAATATATTCTATATCTACGATTCCAATCTGAAAATAGAGGCGAGCCACCTCGCTCTCGTTATATATATATATATATATATATATATATATATATATATATATATATATATATATATATATATATATATATATATATATATATATATATATCGCTCTCGTTAGCGGTAGGAGATCTGGCGAGAACGTGAATGACCACAATCCCTTTCGCAAAATGGCAGCGCCTATAGGCAATGGACCTTTCCAGAGTTAGCTATACCCCACCCACCTCTAGTTAAGCTCCGCCCACACTTCGTAGTGTTGGGATCGATCGATCTCCGAATGCCCTGACTATCAATTTCCTGAAATCTATACAGCTAAGCCATTGAATATTTTGTAACTAGGCAGCAACACCGCCCAGTCAAATTAGTTTCAAAATATTCAACAGAATATGTATTAAATAGTAGACATATAATTCTTACGACAATAGTCCGTCTTCAATGCCCCTTTCTAAGTTTATCTATCGATTATGTGACGTGCATGCTGACGTCATAATCATTACGTCATAAATGCTTCTATTTGGCCCGTCTTTAACTCTTAATAGTCCAACACATTGTAAGAATTGTATGTCTTTGCTATAAGCAGCAACAGCACCCAGTCAAATTACAAAATATTTAGGTTTCTGGAAATTTGGGATATCGATCCCAACACGAGCGAGGTGTGGCTGGAGATTAGCTAGAGGTGGGCGGGGCCGAGCTGAAACTGGAACAGTCCACAATACGTTCGTGACGTACTTGACTACATCATTCATGACGTCATAATGTCCATTTGCAGTCCAGATTTCAAGTTCTCTATTTCTTTCAGGCTATGCCATGGCATATGAAGGCAAATCTACCTACATCAGAATAGTGGCGATGAAGCAATACTTTATATAGTTAACACGTTATGTGCAATGCTCCTAAGAATACCGGTATCAGCGTGGGTGTGGATGTGTTTCTCTTCCAAAACTGATAAGCTGATGAATGCCTTTTAACCAGTGTGACGGAAGCTCATGCTGCCTTCGCCATTAATGACAATGGACATTTCCGGTTTAGCTATGCCCCTCCCCTCTTTAGTTAACCACCACTCACACGTCGCTCGTGTTGGGATCGATCGATCTCTGAACACCATGACTATCAATTTCCAAAAAAAGCCCACAGGTAAGCTGTTGAATATTTTGAAACTAATTTGATTAGGTATTGTTGCTGCCTAAAACCGCCCAGACAAATTAGTTTCAAAATATTCAACAGCATGTTTATTAAATGGCAAAGACATACAATTCATACAACGTGTTGGACTATTTGAGATTTGATGACGGTCTATATGGAACCTTTTGTGACGTAATGATTGTAACGTCATCATACAGACGCTGAGCTGATTATGACGCCATACGAGGTCAGATGATGGATGGATACTCTGGAATGGTGAATTGCTCCCTGGCAATCAAGTTCCAAAAGACTATGGAGTTTCTATTTCAATTTCGATTTTCAATATTATTTATCTATCTATTTACAAACCCAGGTCACATTGTGACATATGGGCAAAATAAATATGCAATTTGTTTTACAAAGAACTAATTTTATCAGTATATACACGTATGAACTTCATATCATTACTAATATGCTGATTACTGTCAGTATTGTGAATCGTGTATTTACAGCGCTAATATGCTGATTATTGTCAGTATTGTGAATCGTGTATTTACAGCGCTAATATGCTGATTATTGTCAGTATTGTGAATCGTGTATTTACAGCGCTAATATGCTGATTATTGTCAGTATTGTGAATCTTGTATTTAC
Source organism: Chaetoderma sp. LZ-2023a (assembly GCA_034401795.1). Lineage (NCBI taxonomy): Eukaryota > Metazoa > Mollusca > Caudofoveata > Chaetodermatida > Chaetodermatidae > Chaetoderma > Chaetoderma sp. LZ-2023a. The sequence goes on from CM067367.1 coordinate 86,191,824, forward strand.
AGCGCTAATATGCTGATTATTGTCAGTATTGTGAATCTTGTATTTACAGCGCTAATATGCTGATTATTGTCAGTATTGTGAATCTTGTGTTTACAGCGCTAATATGCTGATTATTGTCAGTATTGTGAATCTTGTATTTACAGCGCTAATATGCTGATTATTGTCAGTATTGTGAATCTTGTATTTACAGCGCTAATATGCTGATTATTGTCAGTATTATGAATCGTGTATTTACAGCGCTAATATGCTGATTATTGTCAGTATTGTGAATCTTGAATTTACAGCGCTAATATGCTGATTATTGTCAGTATTATGAATCTTGTATTTACAGCGCTAATATGCTGATTATTGTCAGTATTGTGAATCTTGTATTTACAGCGTTAATATGCTGATTATTGTCAGTATTGTGAATCTTGTATTTATAGTTCTAATATGCTGATTAGTGTCGGTATTGTGAATCTTGTATTTACAGCGCTAATATGCTGATTATTGTCAGTATTGTGAATCTTGAATTTACAGCGCTAATATGCTGCTTATTGTCAGTATTATGAATCTTGTATTTACAGCGCTAATATGCTGATTATTGTCAGTATTGTGAATCTTGTATTTACAGCGCTAATATGCTGATTATTGTCAGTATTATGAATCGTGTATTTACAGCGCTAATATGCTGATTATTGTCAGTATTGTGAATCTTGTATTTACAGCGCTAATATGCTGATTATTGTCAGTATTGTGAATCTTGTATTTACAGCGCTAATATGCTGATTATTGTCAGTATTGTGAATCTTGTATTTACAGCGCTAATATGCTGATTATTGTCAGTATTATGAATCGTGTATTTACAGCGCTAATATGCTGATTATTGTCAGTATTGTGAATCTTGTATTTACAGCGCTAATATGCTGATTATTGTCAGTATTGTGAATCTTGTATTTACAGCGCTAATATGCTGATTATTGTCAGTATTATGAATCTTGTATTTACAGCGCTAATATGCTGATTATTGTCAGTATTGTGAATCTTGTATTTACAGCGTTAATATGCTGATTATTGTCAGTATTGTGAATCTTGTATTTATAGTTCTAATATGCTGATTAGTGTCGGTATTGTGAATCTTGTATTTACAGCGCTAATATGCTGATTATTGTCAGTATTGTGAATCCTGTATTTACAGCGCTAATATGCTGCTTATTGTCAGTATTATGAATCTTGTATTTACAGCGCTAATATGCTGATTATTGTCAGTATTATGAATCTTGTATTTACAGCGCTAATATGCTGATTATTGTCAGTATTATGAATCTTGTATTTACAGCGCTAATATGCTGATTATTGTCAGTATTATGAATCTTGTATTTACAGCGCTAATATGCTGATTATTGTCAGTATTGTGAATCTTGTATTTACAGCGCTAATATGCTGATTATTGTCAGTATTATGAATCTTGTATTTACAGCGCTAATATGCTGATTATTGTCAGTATTGTGAATCTTGTATTTACAGCGCTATTATGCTGATTATTGTCAGTATTGTGAATCGTGTATTTACAGCGCTAATATGCTGATTATTGTCAGTATTATGAATCTTGTATTTACAGCGCTAATATGCTGATTATTGTCAGTATTATGAATCTTGTATTTACAGCGCTAATATGCTGATTATTGTCAGTATTGTGAATCTTGTATTTACAGCGCTAATATGCTGATTATTGTCAGTATTGTGAATCTTGTATTTACAGCGCTATTATGCTGATTATTGTCAGTATTGTGAATCGTGTATTTACAGCGCTAATATGCTGATTATTGTCAGTATTATGAATCTTGTATTTACAGCGCTAATATGCTGATTATTGTCAGTATTATGAATCTTGTATTTACAGCGCTAATATGCTGATTATTGTCAGTATTGTGAATCTTGTATTTACAGCGCTAATATGCTGATTATTGTCAGTATTATGAATCGTGTATTTACAGCGCTAATATGCTGATTATTGTCAGTATTATGAATCTTGTATTTACAGCGCTAATATGCTGATTATTGCCAGTATTGTGAATCTTGTATTTACAGCGCTAATATGCTGATTATTGCCAGTATTGTGAATCTTGTACTTACAGCGCTAATATGCTGATTATTGTCAGTATTATGAATCTTGTATTTACAGCGCTAATATGCTGATTATTGTCAGTATTATGAATCGTGTATTTACAGCTCTAATATGCTGATTATTGTCAGTATTGTGAATGTTGTATTTACAGCGCTAATATGCTGATTATTGTCAGTATTGTGAATCCTGTATTTACAGCGCTAATATGCTAATTATTGTCAGTATTGTGAATCGTGTATTTACAGCGCTAATATGCTGATTATTGTCAGTATTATGAATCGTGTATTTACAGCGCTAATATGCTGATTATTGTCAGTATTGTGAATCTTGTATTTACAGTTCTAATATGCTGATTATTGTCAGTATTGTGAATCTTGTATTTACAGCGCTAATATGCTGATTATTGTCAGTATTACGAATCGTGTATTTACAGCGCTAATATGCTGATTATTGTCAGTATTGTGAAACGTGTATTTACAGCGCTAATATGCTGATTATTGTCAGTATTATGAATCGTGTATTTACAGCGCTAATATGCTGATTATTGTCAGTATTATGAATCGTGTATTTACAGCGCTAATATGCTGATTATTGTCAGTATTATGAATCGTGTATTTACAGCGCTAATATGCTGATTATTGTCAGTATTATGAATCTTGTATTTACAGCGCTAATATTCTGATTATTGTCAGTATTATGAATCGTGTATTTACAGCGCTAATATGCTGATTATTGTCAGTATTATGAATCTTGTATTTACAGCGCTAATATGCTGATTATTGTCAGTATTATGAATCTTGTATTTACAGTGCTAATATGCTGATTATTGTCAGTATTATGAATCTTGTAATTACAGTGTCGCAAAATCCTCCAAATGATAGTTATATCAATGAACGCTTTAATGGCCGGCATTCCCAAGATAATTAACAATTTATAGTATACGTCCATTTGTAGGCCACAAGAAGACTTATATTGTAAATTTACTACTGAATTTACCCAAAAAAACCTTTGTTGTTGTACTAATAAATATGTCTTGTGAGCCATTAGAGATTCAAATGTCTGGAAAATTATAACATTTCTTTGCTTCGTCATTCCAATTGAAATCAAAAAGTGAAGAATATCTTTTTACAATTTACCACATGATGACTGGATTTTCTTTGTGGGTTTTTTAATGAACAAGTTACTGGTCAGGACCAGTCAAGAAGATTCATATCTTTATTCAGTGAATGTCCATTTGCAGGTCTAGAGAAGACAACTTTGGAAAGGTTGCCACTGGAATGACTGGTTCACTCACCGAGCCAATCATGGCCTGCAAATGCACATTCCTCATAACCACTACTGATGAAGTTTTTTGCCGCCTGGAATATAAAAGCCTGACACAAGAGGGATTAACATTCCCATTATTATTATTAGTAAGTGTCCAGCATGAAATCAAAAAGTGAAGAATATCTTTTTACAATTTACCACATGATGACTGGATTTTCTTTGTGGGTTTTTTAATGAACAAGTTACTGGTCAGGACCAGTCAAGAAGATTCATATCTTTATTCAGTGAATGTCCATTTGCAGGTCTAGAGAAGACAACTTTGGAAAGGTTGCCACTGGAATGACTGGTTCGCTCACCGAGCCAATCATGGCCTGCAAATGCACATTCCTCATAACCACTACTGATGAAGTTTTTTGCCGCCTGGAATATAAAAGCCTGACACAAGAGGGATTAACATTCCCATTATTATTATTAGTAAGTGTCCAGCATGAAAGCATAACAGAGCTCTTTATTATGGTTCTGTTAAATGCGTCCGGTTTTTGCTAGTTTTATAGGTCTATATATGTATACAATTTTGTCAAAATAGATTTCTTGCATTTAAATAATAGTCCGTTTGTTTGTTCATCATTGTTGTATTCCATATTATAATTAGGAATATATTTTGCTGTATTGTGTTAAATCGCAATAGAATATAAACTGATTATCATCGTCAATAGCATTACATCTATTACATAGTCTCATCTCGGTCTATTCCTATCGATCTTGAGACCGCGTGAGTTGCCACGAGATTGCAGATTGCGAAGTGATGTATATATGAGACTCCGGTCCGTGATGGATATGTGGGTGGGACGTGGTAGGCTGGGTGTCAAGGCTGGCGAATAAGACAAGTCAATAAGACATTGTAAATTACAGCGGCATAGTTCTTGGGACACTTAATTGCTGCTTGCAGCTATATTTATTATTATTATTATTATTATTATTATTATTATTATTATAAAGGATATTTTAACCGTTTAACAAAAGTACAATTCACGTCCACTGGCTATTGCACGCGTAACTTTGTTCACACTTCAGTCTCTTCCACACTCACTAATAATTTAGTAAGAATAACATAATCGAGCGACGTCATATTAACCCTTTTATGACGAAGCCAACCAAAACCGGCCACTCCTGTGCTTTGAGAAATGTTAATTTGCGGGCCAAGAGAAGGCTCTTTTTGACAATTTGCCACTGGAATGACTGGCTCGATAATCGAGCCAGTCATTCCAGTGGTAAATTTCTTAAAAAGTCTTCCCCCGGCCTACAAACTGACATTCAATAAGGAAATTAGATTTTCTTGATTACACTTAGTAAATGTTTAAAAGTCCACAGCAGTTGTCAGTATTTTAGGAAAGAATAATAATGACACTACCAACAAATATTGTGTTGTTCCTAAGGCCCAAATACCACTAGAGCGCGAATACGCTTTGTATTAGGTAAGTAGCCACGCGTTTAAAAGGTTTTTATGATTTTAATATGGATGAAACGCTTTACATTGCGTATTGGTGTTAAGACAGACCTACAGACAGACAGACAGACAGACTTTGGCTTAAAATTGTTACTGGACCGTTCGACTATGCGCGTAACCAGTCAACCAGATCGATCTCTCAAGATGGGCAACGACTCGTGGGCGAAGAATATTACTATTTGGACTATTTCGAATCACCCATGCCGCCATCCTATACATCACATAGTTGATTATGACGTCATAGGATGAATGGATAAACTTGGAATGGTCCATTATTACCGGTACTTTGTCGAGCTAAGAATGGCTAGCACTGGGGTGTTTGTTAAAATATATTTTACGGGATGGCTCGGCTCGTGAATATATAGACATCTGCAACCACCATTATATCCAAATCAACATCCAGTTTAAGCTATGCCCCACCCATCACTAGCTAAGCCCCACCCACACTTAGCCGTATTCGGATTGATCGATCCCCGAATGCCCTGACTATCAATTTCCTGAAAACTATACAGTTAAGCTGTTGAATATTTTGTGACTAATTTGACTGGGTACTGTTGCTGCCAAATTAGTTACAAAATATTCAACATGATATTTATTAAATAGTAAAGGTATACAATTCGTACAACAACGCGTAGTCCGTATTCAACTATCCGTTTCGTGACGTACTTATCTACGTCATTCATGACGCCATAATGACGTCATTGATTGTGATGTCATTCTATACGTCACGTAGTTGATTATGACACCATATGGTGGATGGATACAGCGCAAAGGCCCATTGCTTACAGTCAAATTAAAATCAAAATATTTACAGAACATTTATTACATCGTGTTCAAAATAGTACTAAAGTAATGTAACTAAAACAATTCCGTTTTTGTTTTGGAAACATTTTAACTTATTTATGGGCTGTACTGTATTATATTTAACATTGATAATCTCGATCATCCAGAAACCGATCATTTAATGGACCTTTCCGGTTTTAGCCATGCCCCGCCCATCCCTAGCTAAGCTCCACCCACACATCGCTCGTGTTGGGATCCCAACACGAGCGAGGTGTGGGTGGCGCTTATCTAGAGATGGGTGGGGCATAGCTAAAACCGGAAATGTCCATTAAAATATTCAACGGCATGTTTATTAAATAGCAAAGAATTACAAAGACATACAATTCATACAACGTATCGGAGTATTTGAGATTTGATGACGGTCTATATGGAACCCTTTGTGAAGTAATGCTTGTGACGTCATCATACACGCGCTGAGCTGATTATGACGTCATACGAGGTCAGATGATGGATGGATACTCTGGAAAGGTGAATTGAAGCTCAATGCAGAATCTAGTTACACGCTGATCCAAGCCAACGCGTCCTCTCATTCCATGCTAACGCGTCCTCTCCTTCCACGCTAGCGCGTACTCTAATCATGGAGGTTCTTCCTTAAAAGTCCACTACCGAGCGCGTTATATAACGATTGTTTATCACGATTGATAACTGCTGACTCTCTGCTCTGTCCGTGTTTGCCCCTCTGTTTAATGTGAGTTCTACTTTGGAAACTGTTGTTCACGCTAGCCTTCTTCTCGTGGACGCTTATGCTACTTTCATCTGAGTCTGACCACGCATCCGCTTTAAATAAATTGCCGTTCCTAAAAAAAGATACGTAGGGAGAAAAATTAAAATAGAACGCCCCACCCCAACACCTCCCAGGGCGCACCTGCTTGAGCGAATGCCATACTTTTGGCATTGACCAACGACGGCGGCGACGACGACGACGACGACGACGACGACGACGACGACGACGACGACGACAACCATGACGAAGGAGGAGGAGGACGAGGGGGTTGGGGAGGAGGGGGGAGGAGGAGGAGAAGGAGAAGACGACGACGTCGATAAGAGGAGTGGTTCCATCAATACAAAAACATCATTATGAATTACTAATATGCAGTCGACTCGTTGCTTTTTTAAATATAAACATACGGCGCTCAAACTTTTTAGATTATAGGATATTTGTATTTCATCACCCGGGATTCGCAAATTCACTTTGGTTAAATGCAGCTGGATTGCCTTATGCCACGTGTATATTATTATTGGCAAAGATTAGAATTTTCGCCAATATATGGATAGTTTCTGTTACGTCGCCTGCCTGCCTGCATGCCTGCCTGCCTGCCTGCCTGTCTGTGTCCTATCTCAGTTATGTTTTAAGCTTATCTCAACATATCGTTTACTATCACAGGAAAGCTTCACTCTATTGGGAATAAACTGTGACACATGCTTCCTTATATCAGGGTAATAGAGCATCTTGCTATTAAGGTCAATAGGTCAACGGTCAAGGTCACTATAATCTTGGTATAAAACTCTACAGCTAAGTTGTTGGTTTAGCTCAACATAGCGACTTATATCTCTCCATGGCTTCAACCTATTGGGATTAAGCTTGATTACATATATCAACAGGATGGAGCACACTGATAGTGAGGCCAAATGTCAAGGCCATCCTGACCTTGATATTATATGGTTTTGTTCAACATATCGTTTTGTATCTAAGGATGGGCTCAGCCTATTGTACGTAAACTTGGACGCATGGTTACATATATCAACCATTTGTAGTACAATCCTACTGAGGTCAAAGGTCAAGTTCGCTGTGACCCTGGTATAAAACTCTATTTTTTCGGTTAAATGTTTGGTTTAGTTCAACATATTGTCTTATATCTCAGGATTGGTTCACCCTACTTGAATTTAACTTGGTCACATTTTGACCTATATCAGGTGGATGAAGTACAATGCTAATGAGGTCAAATGTCAATGTTATTGCAACATTTGTATAAAACAGTTTGATTCTGGTTAGCTCACATGGCCTTTATTTCCAAATTTGCCAAGTGGAACTAAGCATCGTCATACAGTTACCTCAACCAGTAGGAGCGCCACAGACATTCAGACTTTTGAGGTCACGGGCATTGTGATCTTGATACAAAGCTGGATATGCATTTGGAAATGCAAAATGCCAAGATTTTGCGCCAATATCCGTCAGTGTAACACTATTGTCGTGCTTATGTATTCAATGTTCCTGTATTTGTAGCTTAAGCACAAATTGGTTCAAACACGAATTGAAAGTGAGTGGGTACAACTAGAAATGGGTGAGTCATGGGTGGAAATAGGCGTGGGATATCTAGAAATGGATTTGTCGATTACCGATATAACCTACATGTGTTACCTGGCAAAGGCTGCTGACAAACGTCGGCCACCCTGTATCTGACTTGATCTTCGACGGGTGGCTGAGCTAAAATGACGCGAAGAGGCAATGCTCGACATACTGGACCGAGCGTAAGTGTCCGTTGTGCTCGCCAGTGTGTTTACTGACTTGTTACTGTCCATCGTGGCTGACCGTTTGTCACGGAGGGCTGTACTGGACGTGAAGGGATACACAATCCGAACCCCGCCGAGCAACGTGAAGCAGATCTTAATTTGGTCCTGGTCTGAAACGAGGGTTGGGGGTGGGGGGAGAAATTATAAATATTTTCAATACGCCTTCATCCAGCATGGAGTAACTACTTTTCTGAAGATGTGCACGCCATCTATGGAGATGCGACCTGTCGTTCAAGTATCTGACGTCGTAATTAGATACGTCACGTGTATGCCAATGTCACATTCAAAATGACGGAGTTCTGAAAATCGAAATGTCTGTCACTAATCTATTTGAATTGTCTGTCCTTGATGAATCTACAACTTAATAAAAATTCTGTAGGATATTTCGCCTCGCTTTTGACAGGCAGCTAGCTATTGCTGTCATAGACAGCAACAGCTCCCAGTCAAATTAGTTTCAAAATGTCCAATAGCTTTTCTGTATAGTTACCTTGAAATTTTGATTCTATGAATTCATGTTTAAACACGATTGCAAAACGCGCAAAAAGTGGGAGGAACTTAGCGGGAAATGGGCGGGACATAGCTAGAAATGGATCTCTGTATTCTTTATGCGCAATGTGTATTGACACGCTCAAACTAGTTGTCATTTCGTATGAAGATTGTCATACTAGTATAACAAGAAGATCAGTACTGATCACACACACCCCCCCCCCCCCCCCACCGCGACGGGTGTTGTTAGTAAAACAAATGTTTGAGATTCCTGCCTTTACAAAATTGCGTGTGTGTATATGCATGTGAATCTATGGAGGCTACAACACTACATGCATAGTGAGATGAGGCAGTGCAATCACAATCTATTGTAGAACACAATGCTAACATCTACTAAACTAATAGCACATGCATATAAAGGAGACAAGTAGTTTGTGTCAGCATTTATGAAATAGCAAAATTATGCAATATATGAAGCAGTAATGCATGCATGTAAAGCAGACCTGTTTATGGTAAAGCAATGCATTATTATATATGCTTGCTATTAAAGAAACACAGAAAATATGCAATAAGTGCAGGAATAAATGAATTATAGTCAAGTCACATTTAGATTATTTGATGGGATTCTTAACATATTAATCCTGAAATAAAAATACTTGGATTAATAATGAATAAATATATAATCTTGTACATACCTAATTCAAAAGTGAAATCCATGTCAGATAATGATCAGTGTACGGAAGTGGAAATGTTACAGCAGACTTAAAAGAAGTCTCAGATAGAGCATGAGATGTAAAAATTAAGTCTAATGTTGCACCAAGTTGGTGGGTTATATGTTGAGAAAAACCTCTATCTCCAAGCATGTTGTTTTCTGGGTTGTTAAAGTCTCCAGCTATAACTATATCATAAACATTGTTAGGAATTCTAACGCGTCCTACATTTATACAAGCCGCTTACGGCATACATGATATTTGCTCAGCTGAGCATATCAAAAATCCTTTATGAAATCTGTTAACTATACAGTTAGAATATTTCTTCAGTGAGAAGTTTGCGCAAGCAAATATCAGCTAAGCAGATATCTAAGCTTAGATATCTTTATGAAATCCACCCCATGGCTTTTGTATATAGATATTTAAAAACTGTGTACACTGAATGTAAATATGAATACAATCTTATTTGTCGAGCTATGCTCTGGGAGGCAGGTTTGGGGTGTCATCTAGAAAAAGCAGTACAAGAAGCAATTGTAGCAAACAGCAGGGGAAAAAATCATCATGCTAGCGAAAAGCAGTATCACATACGACATATGTAAAGGTTGAGTGTTTGATAAATTACACACGCAGTTAAAGTTATCAAGTGGAAACCAAATTTTTCTGACAAATTTGGTCATTATTTAAGGGGGACAACTCTGTTGCGCCTAGACGCATGTCTCTGAAATGCAATCCCCACCGAAGACTAGCGACAAGGAATGAGTATGCCAAATCTGAAATAAATCCGTGCAGGCTATGTAACGGTATTGAGCGGAAACAACATTTTCCTTGAATTATATGTCATTCAAGGAGGATAACTCCATCACATCTAGACGCACATTGCTGAAACGCAATCCCCACCGAGGCCTCGTTCTAAGGAATCACTAGACCAAATTTGAAATAAATCCATGCAGACTAGGTAAAGGTATTGAACGGAAACCAAATTTTCCTTGAATTCTATGTGATTCAAGGGGGATAACTCCACCACATCTGGACGCGCGTCGCTGAGACACAATCCCCACCGAGGCCTCGTCATAAGGAATCACTAACCAAATTTGAAATAAATCCATGCAGGCTAGCTAAAGTTATTGAATGGAAACCAAATTTTCCTTGAATTCTGTCATTCAAGGGGGATAACTCCATCACATCAGGACGCGCGTCGCTGAAACGCAATCCCCACCGAGGCCTCGTCATAAGGAATCACTATACCAAATTTGAAATAAATCCATGCAGGCTAACTAAAGTGTGACGGACGGACGGATGGATGGACGCACACACGGACGCCGCCTATTACTAGTGTCGACGGCAGTCGGGGGACAATAAGAGTGATTTGTTTAGCCTGGAGTGTCTTTAACACCTCTTATGTCAACTTAACCCTTTAATGGTCAAGTTGTTAAAAACGACCTCTGCAGTGTCATTCAAGGGGGGGGGGGTAACTCCACCACATCTGGACGCGCGTCGCTGAAACGCAATAACCACCGAGGCCTCGTCATAAGGAATCACCATACCAAATTTGAAATAAATCCATGCAGGCTAGCTAAAGGTATTGAACGGAAACCAAATTTTCCTTGAATTCTATGTAATTCAAGGGGGATAACTCCATCACATCTGGACGCGCGTCGCTGAAACGCAATACCCACCGAGGCCTCGTCGTACGGAATCACTATACCAAATTTGAAATAAATCCATGCAGGCTGGCTAAAGGTATTGAACGGAAACCAAATTTTCCTTGAATTCTATGTCATTCAAGGGGGATAACTCCATCACATCTGGACTCGCGTCGCTGAAACGCAATCCTCACCGAGGCGTCGTCATAAGCCTGGAGTGTATTTAACACCTCTTGTGTCAACTTAACCGTTTAATGGCCAAGTTGTTAAAAACGACCTCTGCAGTGATCTTGAGAAATATCCATTTGCAGGTTAACAGAACATATTTTTTTTAATTTATCACTGGAATGACTGGCTCGGTAACCGAGCCAGTCATTCCAGTCGTAAATTTTCTAAAATTACCTTCTCGGTCTGCAATTGGACGCTGGCTGAGCAGAAATTTGAATTTCTTGACCATTATACTTTTTATGAATGCCCATTTTAAGGAAAACAGAAATTTATTTTTTTTGTAAATTTTCGTTATGATTTTACAAAAATACTCTTTAAAAAATCAAAATTTCCTTGAAACGTATTGGCAATTAAATGGTTAATTGAAATAAAGAGTATTTTGAGTACTTTAATGCACTGTTGACACAAGAGGGTTAGTTTTACGTGAACACGTACACACACAGATGGACGAGCTCACGGATAGGCACGCAGTGCGCCACAAGCCCTAAGCGCTTTTTTTATTGTTGTACCAACAGTAGCATTGAGCCCCTTAATCACGATGGCTTGTTATACGAAGAACCTGTAGGCAAAGCTTATATCCTAAACAGGCAATTCCATCTACATTCTCAAAGATCACTTCAGCAAAGACGATTTTCAATCGCGTTGTAGTATGAAAGGGGGTGGGGTGGGGGAGTGGGGGTGGGGGGTGGGGGGGGGGGGGGACGTTCGTACCCGACCATAAATGAATTGGAAATTACCCAGATGGAATCGAGACGTTTCTCAGAAGCATAAACGTCTACAAAGCACCAGGGCCAGACAACATAAGACCGCGCATCCTCAATGAACTAGGACAAGAGATTGCCTGATACTAACAACTATATTTTAAAACCATTTAACTCCAGAGAGCTACAAAATGAGAGACGCGCTGTCAACGTGAGACCCATCTTAGATAAGAAAGGCAAGATATACAAAGCCGAAAATTACAGAGAGATATCTTTAACATGCGCGTGTTGCAAGCTAATAGAAGTACAGTAACCAGCCATAATTTGAACCATGCAAACTCACATAAACTCCTCTACCTACTACAGCATGGATTTCACATTTTAACGCACAACTCATCGAATGGACCTTTCCGGTTTTAGCTATGCCCCGCCCATCTCTATCTAAGCATCACCAACACCTGGATCGTGCTGGGATCTTTCGATCTCTGACCACCCTGACGATCAATTTAAAAAAAACCTACACAGGTAAGCTGTTGAATACTTTGAAACTAGTTTGGCTGGGTGCTGTTGCTGCCTAAGGCTTACAAAGACATACAAGTCATACAACGCATCGGACTATTTGAGATTTGATGACGATCTATATGGAACCCTTTGTGACGTAATGATTGTGATGTCTTCGTACACGCACTGAGCTGATTATGACGTCATACGAGGTCAGATGATGGGTGGATGTTCTGGAATGGTGAATTCATTGACGACGTCACAAGAATATGGGTAAGGTAAACTGATAGCCTGTAGGCTACTATAATGGGCATCTCCAAAGCATTCGAGGTCAGTCACAGCCTCCTTATCCCAAGCTGGACCACAATGGTATTCAAGGTAAGACCAACTTTACATGTGGATAAACAGATTCCTTTTTGGCCGATCGCAGTCAGTCGTCGTTGGCGGGAAACAACTAAGTTTCATTTCAATGTCGATTCTGAAGTCACACAAGGATCAGTACTAGAACCATGCCTCCTTCTCTTCTATATCAACGACATACCAGAAAGTCTAAAATCTAAAAAAAACAACTCTTTGCTGATGACACCATTGTCTACCTGACAATATCTTCAGATTCTGATGCAAGGGATGCAATAGGAAAATGGGAAGACGATTGGCTGATAGAATTCCATCCTGAAAACTGTAACGCGTTACTATGAACAGAATACACCATCTAATCAGAGACCCGTACATAGCGCATGGTCATGAGCTAGAGGTTGTAAAATCTTCCAAATTTCTCAGTGTCACTATAACATCTAACATTAGGCTTGCGCGAGTACGTGAAAATCGCGATTATGTTTTAACTCGTGAATTTATATGATTAAAAATTAAATAATCGTGACTATTTTCCATTGCATAAAATATTTCAAAATCTAACTTCATTTACTTTTTAATGCGATCGGTCATGAAAAATGACATTTTGCTTAGTGAATGTATGTCCATTTGCAGGGCAAGAGAAGACTATTTTTGAAAAATGTATTACTGGAATGCCTGGTCCGACAATCGACCCAGGCATTTCAGTGATACACTTTCAAAAATAGTCTTCTCTTGCCCTGCAAAAGGACTTTTCTAAACACCATTGCAATTTTCGTCATTGATATTCTTTTGTTGTTATGTCTTGGTAATTTGTATCTAAGCTGATTAATCGAGTAATCATGATTATTTCTTAATAATCGATCACGATCACTCAACGCAATAATCGCACAAGCCCATCTAACATACAGTGGAATGAACACATCAGCAACATCTGCAATGGAGGAATCCAGTTATAGCTATGCTCCGCCCATCTCTAGCTAACCCCCCCCCCCACCCATACTTTGCCTGTGTTGAAATCAATCTATCCCTGCACTCGCCGAATCTCAATTTCTAGAAGACCTTATAGGTAAGCTGTTTAATATTTTGGAACTAACTGCCTATGGCAGCAACCGCACAAAGACAAATTAGTTTTAAAATATTGAACAAAATGTTTATTAAATAGTAGGCATATAATTCGTACAACTTGTCTGACTATTAAGCATTTGTAGCTACGGTACACGCATGGAGCCTTGTCCTATTCGAGTCTCTCACACGGAAAGCACAAGGAATCTTGTTTTAAAGGAAATTATCCACAAAAAAATAGTTTTAGCCTTGCACCGCGCTCTCTACGGGCATAGTAGTGGCGTAATAATCAACATATTGACGGTGGCTACAAAATGACAGAAGCAGACATTATTACTACATGACTAATAAGGCTACTGCAACATTTTCTCAAAATGTAAACAAGAGCTCCGCAAACGGCGCATAATACCCCGCCATGATGACAAACCAAAGAACGAGAGTTGTTGACATATAGCACACTTTAATATATATATATATATATATATATATATATATATATATATATATATATATATATATATATATATATATATATATATATGGAAACTTTTCCGACACATCATAGCAAGAGTTATCATTCTGAAACTGGTCTATAAGATGGTTGATCAAATTGATCAATCAAATGTCTGAATGCAGGAATGAAAGCTAGTCACATAAGTATGCTTCCAGAAAAGATTAGGTTAAATCCAGTACCTTGTTTGAATTCACTTTACAAACAGATGTGTTGGATAGATGGGTGGATAGATGGGTGGATAGATGAATGAATCAATGAATGAATGAATGAATGAATGAATCAATGAATCAATCAATCAATCAATCAATCAATCAATGAACGAACGATAGATGAAACACACTTAGCCCTTTCTTCTACAAATTGTAAGACGTCAGCACATCCTCAGAATGGTGCATAGTTCAAGTGGTCCATATTTCATCAGAAACCAGCGTTTGTTATTACAGAAGATTGAGAGTAGTGCATGCATACATTACCTCTTGAAATAAGACAACAGCCCAGACGACTTTGTGATCTGAATAGTACACTTCTAGGGTTCCAGCTTCAATATGTTCTTGGGAGATGTTGGTGAAAATCAAATCAACATGTCGGCTCATGTATCAACTGTTGATAACCAAGACTCTCCGTCATTGCAAGAAGATTATCTTTCTTTGTGGAAGGTTGACTCACATCAATATTCATGTCTCCCATTATAATGGATTTCGAATTCACTAAGTATTGATTATGTACACTGTTTATAGCATTCATTAATTCATATGAAGGTTCAAAGTGATTCGATAAACGGCAACGGAGTTATTATCTGGAAACCAATTTTCAAGATGGCCATCGGTGGCAGGCAGCCATGTTGGGTTTTGGATCATTGTCAATCTCGATAGGTTTCTTCCCCAGACGTAGTCCAACCACCCTATGAAGTTTCATAGCAATCCGATAAACGATAACGGAGTTATCATCTGGAAATCAATTTTCAAAGTTGGCCACCGGTGGCCATCTTGGATTTCGGATCATTGTCAATTTTGATAGCTTTCTTCCCCAGACCTAGTCCAACCACTCTATGATGTTTCAAAGCGATCCGATAAACGGTAACGGAGTTATCATCCGGAAACCAATTTTCAAGATGGCCGCCTGTGGCGGGCGGCCATCTTGGATTTTGGATCAGCATCGATTTCGATAGGTTTCTTCCTTCCGCAGACTTAGTCCAACCATTCTATGAAGTTTCAAAGCGATCCGATAAACGGTAAAGGATTTATAATCCAGAAACCAATTTTCAAGATGGCTACCGATGGCTGGCGGCCATCTTGGATTTCCGATCGTTGTCAATTTCGATAGGTTTCTTCCCCAGTCCTGGTCCAACCACTCCATGACGTTTCAATGCGATCCGACAAACGGTAACTGAGTTATCATCCAGAAACCAATTTTCAAGATGGCCGCCGGTGGCTGGCGGCCATCTTGGATTTCGGATCATCGTCGATTTCGATAGCTTTCTTCCCCAGGCCTAGTTCCACCACCCTATGAAGTTTCAATGCGATCCGACCAACGGTAACAGAGTTATCATCCGGAAACCACTCTGCCGCCTGCCCGCATAAAAACTATGGGCTTGTTAAGTGATGACGTATTTCCGGGTTCAGCTCGTTTGTTAAATACACAAAACAATGTTTTTGTTTAACAACAAATGATGACGTTACAAACACGCACTTATGACGTAATGATGTAAAATACACACTTCCTTGTGCGAATCACGCGCAGTGACGTCACACTTAACAAGCCCATAAAAACAACAAATTTAATGGAGAGCTCACCTCATCTCATACCAGCTTTTCATGTGCTATAATACAGCATATACTTTGTATGGGATGTTTTAATTTTGTAGGCAGCAACAGTCCCAATCAAATTTATTGACAAATACTCACCAGCTTACATGTACAGTACATTGAAATTTTCAATTCTAGTAATTCAAGTTTCGAAGTTTCAAATCGATAGTGGGTGGAGCTTAGCTAGTAATGGGCGGGGCATACCTAGAAATGGATGAATCCACCCCTCAATCACTCCAACCTTGTCATTTGAGATGTGAGTGATTGGAATTGACGAATCCAGTTTCTCATTCAATCAAATGACGTCATAATCTGCTACGTCACATGTAGGCTGACGTCTTAATCAATTACGTCATGAATGATGTGATTTATTCCGTTATAAAGGCTTAATAGTCCGTCAGGTTGTACGAATTGTATGTCTTTCCTACTTATTAAACATTATGTTGAATATTTTCCGAACTAATTTGACTCGGCGGTGTTGCACCAATGGGCTTGTTAAGTGATGACGTGTTTCCGGGTTCAGTACTTTAGTTCCATTGCTTAATACACAAATCAATGTTTTTGTTTAACAACAACTGATGACGTCATAAACACGGACTTATGATGTAATAAAGCAAAATATACACTTCTGGGGTGCGAATCACGCGCAGTGACGTCATACTTAACAAGCCCATAGGCAGCAACAGCACCCAGTCAAATTAGTTGCAAAATATTAAACAGCTCACCTGTATAGTTTTCTGGAAATTGAGTTAGAGAGTGCAGGGATCGATCGATCCCAACACCGGCAAAGCGTGAGTGGAGCTTAACTAGAGATCGGCGATGCAAGGCTAAAACTTTCTTCCTTCCTAGGTTCTATCACAACCTGGGAGTAGAATGCAAAAAGAAATTTGAGAGGGTTTATGTACATTTTGCTGAGCGTACCTACATATCCTACACCTTTATGGCAATCGGTTACAGACATGTTAACGTAATCAGGAATGCTTCTTGACTCATGGGGAGATTCGGGAACATCCTGGTAAATCTGCTTACAGAGCACCTCATAGAACCTGTCCAATGATGTCTCAGGTAAAGAGAGCAAGTTCCACTCATGAACACACCTGAAACACACATATATCAGAGATCAACAACGGAGGCATCAATTTATATCAGTGCCACGCCAATTTATATCTAAAGCCGTGTTCTCAATAGAGACTTAACCGGTGTAGCGCAATGCTTCTTCTTCTTCTTCTTCTTCTTCTTCGTCTTCTTCTTCTTCTGACACTGAATTTTACTATAAAAATGAAGGGTTATTGAACGAATTTCGACGCTTCTCGCGTGTACCGTGGAAAGAAAATCTTAAATTTAATGGCTCTACGGTAAATATCTATTGACTTGGGTGTGTTGTCGCCATTAGTACACTGCCGGGCTCATGAAGAGATATCTGCTTTAATGGATGGCTAGGATGCGCTTTTACGATGTTTTTAATGTGAAATTTAAAAATAAATAAATAAAGATTTGTAAATAAAGTAATTGAAGACTTCTTCTTCTTCTTCTGCTTCTTCTTCTTATTCAACCTTTGCTTTAGCTGTAAAAAGAGCGGTGCTTTATTTGAGAGCGATACATTTAATGTGGTTGATTATGTAAGGGGATTTCACTGCCCCAAATGCTCAGCCCAATTCGAACGAAAAATTAGACAGCGTTTGTCTAATTGGATCATATCCAACTGCAAGATGGCTATTTATGTTAGTAGACAACGTCTTATCGATGGAAACAAACAAACCGATCCACTTCGAGAATGTATTTCTAGATTACACTCACGTATACAGATAGAATTTCAGTTTTATCTCAACAAAGGAAGCGGATGTATTTGAGAACTTTTGGTCTTTTAACAGTTTTCTATGTACTGTTGAAAACAATAATCTTATATTCAACGGATTTTGTAACCTGTTATGTTTTATTGTTTTAATACGTTACTTAGTATAGATCATATTTGCTATAAGTAATTATGTAATACTATATAATCTATGATATGCTAATGATTTTGTGAATATATATTGTAAGGAGATTATGTGATACTATGTAAACGTATGGTATCTTAAAAGGGGGTTTGTCAAGTGGAATAAGTGCAATAAAGTATCATGAAAAGTCTTCTTCTTCTTCTTCTTCTTCTTCTTCTTCTTCTTCTTCTTTGCAAAGTTGTATGAAAAAGTGCTCTTGAATTTAATGTTGTTTTTGTGCGTTTATCGTTCGAAGGTTCACTTGATTTTTGTACAGTTAGTATATAACGTATTTGTGTTCATGTTCGTGATATTAGTTTGCGTAATATCGTTTGACTATCTTCATATTTTCAAATTGTAGGTGGTAATATAAAGTCCATAGCCGCCATTAGCATAACCGGCCTAACGGCTGGTCAAGTAGGGAGGAACTTGATTAGTGCTTTGTGTAATAACAATGAGTCAATTAGGCAGTTTTGTTGATAGCGTTAGAAAGACGCGAACAGCTCTTAAAGAGCCGGTGTCGGATAATGAGCCTTTCGTAGGAATTAACCGAAAGAACGGTGTTAGAATAGACTCCTTAGAAGGCATATCAGTCGAGACATATGTTAAAGGGGCGGCTACAGTCATGTCACCTGTTAACATTGTCGCCGCTTCACGGGTTAAAGGTGGCATTACGATCTTCGTGAAGTCAGAGGCAAATGTCACAAAACTGCGCGTCGAGTGTATTGAGGCTGGTAGCCAGTTTCACAATGTTTACTCCCTAGAGAAAGAGCCAACAAAGTTGGTAATTTCAAACGTGCAACCATATTTACCAAATTTCGTGATTAAACGTGTGCTTGAAGGATATGGGCACGTGATCGATAGCTGTAGAGCGATACCGTTGGGATGTAAATCCCCTGAACTACGCCCGGTCAAAGGTTTCCGTCGCCAGCTCCTAATTCTAATAGAGAAGACACCAATCCCGGACTTTGTGGACATTGTTTTCGATGAGAAATCGCATCGCTTATTTATTAGCACTGACGAAATCATATGTTTCAAATGCCACAAAAAGGGACATTATCAGAGTGCGTGTGTTGCTGATGACACTCCTGCCGCCCGTAATGCCGCTCATTCAGGTTAATAACGTAACTGTCACTGATAATCGCAATGCTGTAACTGTCACTAATTCTTGTGATGTATCGGTAGCTGATGATAGTATTATCGTTAACGTGGCTTCAAATCCCGAACTTGTAGTTAATGAAGACAATTTCCCTGCTGTCACTTCTCTATCGAACGAAAAGCCTGTCAAACACAAAATCAAATCATATTCACATAAATCTACTGAGAAATCGCCCAGTAAAAAACGACAAAAAACTGTGAATCGTTTTGAAATCTTCGCCCAAGATGATGATGACATTTCTGACCTGGAAACCGACAAAGAGAGTAACGAGTCAAATATCGTAAGCGTCTCCATTGATGACACAATCTAAGCCACCAACACTGATGATACTGTAGACGTTCCGTTAGATGATGCAATCCAAGACGCCGCTGCCAATACTGGCAGACTTACCGTTGAGGTCCATCGGGAGGCTGAGCTAACACAAGGTGCTGCCACGGCCAATGATGAGCCAGATGTAGCATCACTAACGATGGCCGGGTTCTCAACAGTGAGCAGTGCCTCTAAAGCTGCGCTTACCTGGTACGCGGAATGCGGAAAGCGGGTTGCGGAAACGGAACGCAGAGCAGAATATACTTCAGATCGCTCTACTATTTTCCTTCATCCATTTACCTGCACGCGGTAAGCGGTATGCGGAACGCGGAACGACGAGATGCGGAAAAACTGATCACTCGGTGTCGCAATTTTTCCAGACGGAAAAGATTCCGTTGCGGAATAGGGCTCATGTAACCTAGCAACGAAAGGGTATTCCAAGTAGTTAAAGCTGATGCATCGTCTTATAAGACCTAATTTGTAGAAAAAATCTGGAAATCACTAATATTAAAATTACATGTTGTTAGATTATGCCAAGGCATCAATTTGAATCTAGTCACCAGTATCCGCCATTTTGGATCTACAATTCTCGCCTCTGTATACAAACATTTTGCAATGGTCTCAGTGGAAAGCTAGATATCAAAGTGTAAACAATGTGTTGTCACTTTTCAAAGAAATTTTATAGAAATATCACAATATCATCAAACATGAGGAAGCTAATCAACCTAACGGGTGCAATGTCTCTCGTAAAATAATGCAATGATATGGCATGCAGGTAAATGGTACACGCGATATTTCACCCGCATTCTGCATAGGCGCTTTCAGTTCCACATTCCGCACTCCGTGTGCCAGGTAAATGCAGCTTAACGATCATTTAAATAGACATAATAGTGGCCCTGGTATTCCTATCTTAAAGCCAGGTCATGACCCTTGTGGTGACGAGGTGACTGTATTAGAAGCAGGCGATATGATTGCAGTCTCGCAGGAGGTGCTATTACTCAACTCGTTAGAGGAGGACAGCTCCGACGTGGATAATATTTCGATTGTGTCCGAAATGTCCGATATCACAGATTTAGCTGATTCAAAGGACGCATCCACCCCTTGAAGACGTTAAACGTTTTGTAGAAAGCATAAAGTATAGTAAAAAGGTACTGGAAAAATGTCGCGATTTTCAGCCTAATCTTAAACTTCTAATACACTAATTGTTTCATTTAAAGAAACAACCCGGAATAGAATCATCCTTTAAATCCCGGATTGCTAAAATAATACCAAAGTTACACCGTGTCTATACGAATTAGACAGGTATCTGTTTATTGATATATTAATAACATATTAAAATGGCGTCTATTCTGATAAGTTATCTAATCTTTTTTCAGCCTGGCATCTCTCAATATTGTAACGTTAAACATACGAGGCTGTCGTGACTCATTTAAGCGATTTAGATTATTTAACCAACTTCGTACAGAACTTTCTGCCGATGTTGTTTTCTTACAGGACATTCACACCAGCCCGTCTGACGAATCCTTGTGGAGGCTGGTATGGAGAGGTAAAGCAGTCATCTCACACTTAAATACAAACAGCGCCGGCATAGCCATCCTTTTAAAACCCAATTTGAACGTTGATATTATTGAGGTCAATACAATTGTACATGGTAGAATTTTACATGTAACGAACGGTTAAGATAAATGATATTTTTTATTATTTAGTTAATGTATACAGCACTACCGACAGCTATGATAGGGTGAAATACATAGAGCTCTTAAAGACCCATATTTCTTCGTTACCTGAGCCATACCCCTTATTTCTAGGTGGTGATTTCAACTGCACATTAGATGCAGGCATGGACAGGACGTCAGCAGTAGAGCCACACACCCTTGTAGCTAAAGCACTACAATCAGCGATTGAATGCAAGAGATTGACAGATACTTTTCGGTATCTCCATCCCCAATCAAAATTTTTTACCTGGAATAACACGGGTGGTGTTGCTTCAAGATTGGGCTGTTTTTACATTTCTAATAACTAATAAGCAATTTATTAAATCCTGCTCAGTCATACCATGTCAAGATTCTGACCATTCATTTGTTAGTTTGTCCATTTTTTGTAAATGCGTAAAGAGAAAAAGTGCATATTGGTGCCTAAATACGTCTCTCTTGCAAGAAAGAGAATATAATTTAATATCCAATTTTTGGTAAGGATGGCGAGAAAGAAAGGGTGATTTTGATCGTATACAAGATTGGTGGGAAATGGCCAAAAACACATCTGTACCATCTCGCGGCATTATTCGATAGAACGAGCTAGCATATTACGTGTGGGGAAAATGCTCTTACAAAGGGAAATAGAGTCCTTATCTTCATAGCCACCAAGGACCGATAATTCACACATTTTAAAAACAAAACAAACAGAGTTATTTACTCTCCATAAACAGCCAGCAAGGGGTGCCGGATACGTTCCAGATTTCAAGATGTCAATTCCTCTGATAAGCCCACCAAACACACCGCATATTTCCTTAGCCTTGAAGGGAAAACGGCAATAGACTAAAGGATTTCACATTTAACGCTGCCGGATGGTAGACATGCATGTGCGTGAATTTTACAGTAATTTATGCAATAGTGATGTGACCTGTGACCAGTCTGCCAATGCTATGTTGCGAGATATTCCGCAAATTTGTATGGTTTCCAAGAAAGAATTAGATACAATATTAGAGATATCAGAATTAACTAGTGCAATGAATAAACTAAAAAATAACAAGTCTCCTGGAATTGATGGCTTACCGGTAGAATTTTACAAAACATTCTGGGACATTATAAAATCCGATTTTTTAGACGTTTCTAACCAATCAATTTCCGATATGACACTACCCAGGTCAAGCTGCCGAGCTGCTGTTACCTTGCTACCTAAGAAGGGTGCCCTTAGTCGTCTTAAAAATTGGAGACCTGTTTCGCTTTTATGCGTTGATCTAAAAATATTTACCTAAGTGTTATATAATCGTTTGAGTAAAGTTCTTTCAGAAATAGTTCACATTGATCAAAGTTACTGTGTTCCAGGACGGACGATTTCGCATAATATCAGACTGGTAACAGATGTCATTGATTCTTCCTAAGGTGTGTTAATTACCCTTTATAGCAACGTTTCAAGCTTATTGAAAATAAATAATTCTCTGGCACATCTTTTCCTTCCAACCGCGGTATCAGACCAGGTTGTTCATTATCTGGAGCACTGTATACAGTTTGCACATCGTCCTATTGCACGATCCTCACCCTCCCACTACGTTCCTGTATCGAGTACCGTGCTTGCACGCTTTTGATATTTGTGCTAAGTTCACGAAGCTTCATACATATTAATGAGCTGGGGTCAGTCAACTTGCGCCAATGAGCTTGCTCGATAAGAAATCAGGAAGTAGACAAATTTACACATGTGGGTAAACCAAACTAGCGGCCTTTGTTACCGAAAACCAATCTACATATTTTCTGTTCCTTAGATAATTTGTTTAGAGCAAAACTATTGCAACTTTTGCAAATGCCTCTTTCCAGTTCAACAGCGTCGCGATCGCCATTGGTTTTATGATTTTAAATTAGTCTCGCCTCTCGTGTGAAGTAGGCAGAAATTTGATTGGTTAACATTCAGGCTAGAATACGAGTATTTCGCATACAATACATACACTCGCATCTTAGTTTTAATTCCTCACATCCTTGTTTTATTCTGATCACATGGTTTTTAAAACAGGTACAGAGTATGCAGTATTTTAATCAGCTGTTTTATATTGATCATAATGTTAATATGTTTACGGATTTACCAAGTTTTCACAAATCAATGATGGTATCATGGTACATTTTCAAAATTTCAAGGGCATCTCAACCAACATGTCAAGCAGATGTATTAAATGAACCGCTGTTTCATAATCCACTCATTAGAAATGCCAGTTCCGAATGCACTTTTTTCAATGCCGATTTTATAACGCCGAATGTTACCACTATCGGAGATATTCTAATGAAAGCTAAAAAATCCCAACTAATTACTTGGCGCGGAAAATCAAATTTCGATCTCTAAGGATACTGCAGCTCTATTTGAACACATTGTGGAATGGCATTCCAAATGAGTGGACTAACTTACTTAAAGGCCCAGATGAAACCACTCAGTCGTTGTATGATATTGAATTATCTAGCAAGTTTAAGGGGTCCGATTACAGTATCAATACACCATAATGGCAAAAGAAAGTTTTACAATCTGTCACTATTTAAAACCTATGAAACTGCTTTGAACGATACCTATAATAATATTTATTTATCCTTAAATATTTTACCGACATCATCATGTCATTGTTTTTATGAGTACCCATGTACCATGTATGAAGGGGATCTATCCTGGAAGGTTCTACATGGTGCATTGAACACAGGGGTGTTCCTGTTTCGTGCTGGGTACCGACCCAACTCAAAGTGTCCACACTGTGGCGAAGTGGAGGATCTAGCAAATATGTTTGTAATGTGTTCTCATTTACAACCGTTACTGTTAGCCATTAGACACCCTGCTCTCCCTTTACTAGAAACAGATAAGTTCGCTCCAGAGAACTACATACAGGGGTTTCCTTGCCCTCGCAGCTCTTCTAAATCTGGAAGAAAAATTCGACATCGTCTTTTTAACTGGGTTCTGGCTAATGCTAAATTGGCAACCTACATAACTCTCGTCAACGGCTCATGGACCGTAATGAAAATACCGACCCTATCAAAGAGTTTATTACTAAAATAAGGTCACGTGTTTATATTGAATTCCATCATCAACGACATGTTAGCTCTCTGGAGGTTTTGAAGAATTCTGGTCCTTCGGCAATTTTGTGTAGTGCACAAAATAATGAACTTATATTCAATGGCTTTTTATGATGAGATATTAAGCCTATTTTAACAGTGTGCTGGAGACGATAACTAGCTGCAAATGTGTAATAAGACGTTTTTTACAATGGCATTTACTAGTACATATCCGTTTAAATGTTATTTTATTTATTAAGTTTTATCTTTTTAATTAATTTTAATTAAAAATACTGTGATATTTGATATACCGATGGATGCTGCTTGTTTTAAATGCATGAATAAAGTGCATTGAAAAAAGTCTTCTTCTTTTCCTTCTTCTTCTTCTTCTTACAGTACATCACACCACTCATAACTGGGGCATAGTCATACTAGTAGAATTGATATATATATATATATATATATATATATATATATATATATATATATATATATATATATATATATATATATATATATATATATATATATATATATATATATTAGTGCTGCTAATTTTCGATTATCTAGGTATTCGATTAATCGACAGTTCAATCGATCAGTCAATCGATTGTTGATCGATATTCTCATAATTCTAAACAGTGTAAACATGACAAGGACTAAGATAGCATCTCGGTTTTATATATCCACTTAGTGATTGAATACTAATAATGATGGATATTCATGTGCGTGCGTACGTGCATGTGTGCGTGCGCATGTGTGGGTGGGTGGGGGCTATGAGGCGTGCGTGGGCGTAGTTGTTTAGTAAAGAAGAGTGCTAAGCATTGTCAACATAGTTAACTTTATTAGCTAAGATTATAGTTCAGAAAACATATGATTTCATGAAATATAAGTCAGATACAATATAGTGTGTGCTGGGGATAGGTCTACATCAAGTTACACTCAAGTTATATATTTCAGCAGGCAAGTATAGTAGTAAGATATCCACTGTTTTACAAGGTTTATAAGTGACATCTTGTATTGAATCTTGCAAATATTTGACCGGTAGCTTGGCCCAGTTATTTTGATCTACCTTCCTGTTATTTTAACATGACCACCACACACTATTCATATTATCAACAGTTGTCGCCTTTATTCTATGAATTAATCTTTGGATTAATGCTCAATATATAAAGATATGTGTTGTTAATGCACGTGTCTTGTATTCATTACACGTGTTATTACCACTACAACAGATTAGCGTGTCGGGACAGAACTGGAAATGAAAAACCAAAAAAAATAAAATAAATGAATAAACAAATAAATAAATAATAATAAAATAGCGATAATCGCTTACCAATTTTCATAATCGATCAGTGATTCAATCGATCAATGATCGATCATCTAAAATCGATTAGCAGCAATAATATATATATATATATATATATATATATATATATATATATATATATATATATATATATATATATACACCTGTGCAAAAGTTAAGCACCAGCAAAAACAATAGAACGTAGAAACATGTTGGTACAACTAGGCTGCCATACCTTTTGTCCCCGCGTTAGCTGACATAATTCCAAGTACGAAATGCACATGCATGCATGACTTCACGCCGCTTGATGTCCGTGCGTGGCGGGAAACAGCACACGTGTTCAGTTATGTAAAAGTCCAGTTTGAGGTGTAGAACATTACATACAGATTTAGGCGACAAGATTAGGAATTTTGTGTTCATGACCGTGGTTTATTTGTACAGAGAGAATTAGCTCTTGATTGTGAACCGCTATGGCAAGACGAAGGTTAAGTGATCGTGTGAAATGGCAAATCATAGGCATGCATACCACTGGTATGTCATGCAGAGAGATTGGCAGACAGCTGAACATTAACCATACTGTAATCAGTCGTTTGATTGCAAAACATGGGCAAACTAACGAGGTGAAGGACAGGCCTAGATCTGGAAGACCGAAGAAGGCTACTGCCCGTGATGATCGAGCCCTAGTACGCCTTGTTAGGAGATCTCCATTCACCAACAGCAGAGTGCTCAGCCAGCAATGGGAAACGCGCAATAGAGTGTCAATGTCTACCGTCAAAAGGAGACTGTATGCTGCTGGCATGAAAGCTAGGAGACCTGTCAGCTGTGATTTTGTGAAATAAAATTTTGCTGCCTGACTTCTGCAAGCCACTAGACAATAATTTCAACCAGCAATAACTCTGGACCTGCTTAATAGTGTTAAAACAAATTGACTGGAAGTTGTTGGTGGCTAGTCGAATTGTTTTCAAAATAGTCAACGTATCTATAATTAAACACCATTGATACGTAGTCTGCTGAAATTCAGCAGGCATACAGTTAACAATAATTGCAAACATGAAATGATAAGATATATCGCAATGCGTTGCTATGCAGGCCTAAGTAGTATAGTGGGTCGCCGGTGGCTATTGTTATGCTTAATATTTTCGAATATGGTGAATAGTTCCTGATTGCCTATGGCTTCTTTATCATCTTCACCATCATCTTCACTCTCAGACTCCGCTGAGTCATCACCAGCTTCACTCTCAGACTCCATTGGCTCATCATCTTCACTCTTCATCTC
The DNA here is from genome assembly GCA_034401795.1 of Chaetoderma sp. LZ-2023a. NCBI lineage: Eukaryota > Metazoa > Mollusca > Caudofoveata > Chaetodermatida > Chaetodermatidae > Chaetoderma > Chaetoderma sp. LZ-2023a. The sequence goes on from CM067367.1 coordinate 86,218,830, forward strand.
TGTCATTTCTTCATCTTCACTGTCTAGATTTTCGCTATCTTCATCATTATGGAATCAGATCATATGCCGCTTCAGGTCATTTGACCTATCAAAAGCTGAATCACATTCAAAACATTTACGTCTCTGCATATTGATTATAAGATAAATCCAGCAAGCATTCACGCTAAGGGTTCTACCAAGAAATCTTCTGACTGCCTAAGGCTACCTAACTACTCTGCAGTTACACGACCAACCACGTTGTGATGTTTAAACTGGACTGAGAAAAGGGATTGAATTTGAACCATTTTATAGGATTATATGTACTGTAGCCGCAAATCTGCAACATGCGGCCGCACATGTATGCATGCATTTTGGTGTGCATGTGTGTCTGGGGATGTACATATACGTATGTGTAGCCGCCTTTATAGCACAACATTTTTGGAAAATTTAATAATTAAATGACTGCCACTTTAAAGAACACTCCTTAAATATGATAGATAACCCTATCTTATTATACAATATCGCTTAGTTTACATATTACCCGTGTAACGCTCTGATTTTTTTGAAAATTAAATGACCGGGTGATGCCGACCAACCCCCATCTCAGGCAAGCCAATATTTTTTTAATACTAATTTGACATAGAAAGTCACATGCAGCCACAAATCCCCAACATGTGGCCTTAAATCTGCAACATGCGGCTGCAAATCCACAACATGTGGCCGCACATGTATGCATGCATTTTGGGGTGAATGTGTGTCTGGACATGTACATACACTTGTCAGCCACATGTATAAATGTGCAGCTGCCTGTATAAAACTGCAGCTGCAACATTTTTTGAAAATTTAATAATTTAATGACTGCCACTTTAAAAAATCTCCTTAAATACGATAGATAAAATTATCTATATAATACCAACCTACCAACCCCATTCGTAGGCAAATTCGTGTTTTATACACCGTTCACATTTCCATAACAATTGTGAAAATTTAATAACTAAATAACTGCCATCTTATTGAAAATGACTGACTTAAACCACGAAGGGGGGGGGGGGGGGGGGGGCACCGCCGCTCACCTAATTAATAAGGCACACCTATTTCAAAACACATTAATTTATGTTATTTAGAACAATAGTGTCTAGCCGGACATTTAGAGGGGACACCTGCATGAAAAATAGCAGCCACCCATTCATTTAGAACAATAGCATCCACCCGCTCATTTAGAACAATAGCATCCAGCCGCGCATTTAGTAGATTCCACCCACTCATACAAATCAACCAATCAGAATGCAGTATTTAAATAGGTCAAGAGCTCATTTGCATAACAATAGCCGCTGGCGACCCACTGTACTACTGGCCTACTCTAATGCCTGGCACACAAGACCATTTCAAACGGATCTGGATGCGTTTGAAAACCCAATACGGAAATGACTTCGTGCGTGGATATCAATGTGTCAGTCCTGCATTAAGCCTCTGTTTATTATATTTTATCTATCCCGCATTACTGGACCGGTTAACAACTTCCGATCACGTGACGTCTTTCAAAATGGCATGAGGCCAGCAAATCGCATGCACGCAGACGGATCTCATCGCACACGTCCATTCCACGACAATACCGATGCGCCAGACATTAGTATTGAAACATTACTAGGATAAAAGGTTGTAATGCACAATGTAAAGATGCGGTCAGGTCGATCTACGATGACCTGCACTGCTAGAACTGTAGGCAACTGACTAGAAAATTTCGCTTATGACTCGATTACTAGCAACTATCGGCAACTACTTGCGCTGCTCCTTTCCAAGTCGTATGTGCGCTCATGTCAACTGGAAACGCAACATGAATTAACAGGTTGTGTAATTATTTTGAAATGACCTTTCATATTTGCAATATATGTTCGTTATACATTATCTTCTTTAAAATGTGTATAGGTCTACTTTATCCCATGTATCCACGATATCATTAGATAAGCTGTCCTGCATGGAAAATGGATAGTTTCCTTTTCTATGGTAATTATGTATTTTTCCTTTGCTACTTGCTTTAATTGTAGATCAGGTCTTTTGCTAATACGTAGTCTAATAATCCAAGGTGGTTGAAGTTAAGAAAACTATCCTCATATTCTTTCAGCAAAACACAGGAATTAAAAATAAATAGGAAAAACCATGTACGAGATGTTCCGAAACGTTTCACAAATGGTGCATAGATTTCAAAATTTTAATGTAGATTTTAGATATCGATTTATAAAGATTTTAAAATTTAAGAGTGGGCACCCTACTGAAGCAAGAAGGGTAGTGAATTGAAATATAATGATATCAAAAGTTACCCATAGAATATGCATTTCAATTGTAATCAAGCTACATTTGTTATTAATGGAGGAGTAGCGATTTATAAATTTACGGATGTGGCGCCATACTAATAACAAGCAGGGAAGGCAATCGAAAATCGGGTTCCCATGGATGTGGATACATATCCCTAGTATTGGTATCTGAAGTTCCAGCGAGATTGGATGAAAACTGAATGAGTAGTAAAACAAACAAGAAAATGACCAACCTTTAGAGACCAATTCCGGATCCAAAAGTTACCTACTAAAATAGTTTGATTTTCGTTACAGAGATAGTACATATAATATTATGTGAAAAGACTTCGCATTCAAACTATGTCGACAAAAGTCAAACCTTTAGTGACGTCATTTTATAGTAGCATCAGTTGATGTTACGTCATGTGATTGTGTCTTCAGATGCTTGATTGACAGATCTGATCCATGACCTATGAGACTGTTATAGCTTGAATTAAATAATCTTCTGGCATTGCTTTAAGTAATTATCCCTATAAATATACAATTTTGTTTGATTTTTTTAAATGTTACCCCTGAAATGACTGACTCTGTTATCCATCAGTTTCTGTGTACTGATTGGCTACAGCCTATAATTCAGTTGGCGACAATCGAAATTACACTCATGTTGATATTAACTGGCCTGCGATTGACGGCAACCGATCGTAGTAGTACACGCTCTACTCCAGCGATTAGAGTGTTTGGACGGCGATTGACGGCAATCAACATTAAAGTGATCGCAGGTACACTCAGGTCAAACTCGTCGGAGGCTAAATCGGTCGCTTGGAGTTGTTCGAAAATCAAGCGGCGACTAGTTGCGTCGCAGCGCAATCTCGACCTGACCGCAGCTTAAGAAAAATGACCAAAGATGGCATGAAATTTAGAAATGATAGCCTATATGATAAATATAATCTGTCTTGCCATTACGCATCAAGTTTTTGACACTCATTTAATAAGATCCCATTTGAACCGCGCCAGTCAAATTAGTTTCAAAATAGCCAGCCTGTTTATTAATAGGAAAGAAATACATTTCGTTCACTAGGCTGACTAGAAAGATTCGTGACGGATCTAGTTACATCATTCAATACGTATTTTGATTGCGACGGCAGTCTGCATGTGACGTAATTGACAATCACATCATATATTCGAATGACAGGTCAGATTCATGTATTGTCGTCTTACTCTCTCCAGTAGCTGTACAATATCGGGAAGACGCTGATACCGGCTTCATGGAACATTCCCCGGATGTGAGATCTATCCTGCGCATTCACCAGCACGTGATTGACAGTCTCTGGCGGCACATTGATCTAAAACATACAATATAAGTCTACGTTAAGCTTATAAACCTTGAAACAACATCTTCTCAAGTCCAAAGCAAATCCTCGGGAAAGCTGGTTGAATATTTTGAAACAAATATGATTGCAACCTGTTTGCATATGTATTAACATTGAAATTTAGAATTGAAATCCCTTTCTTCAACTACTTTTGAGAACAATCATCTTATGGCCATAACGTATGCGTTTACTGGAAAGTACTTTGCAATATCGTCAGTGTCACCATTCTAACTCTTTCAATAATGGCCTCAAAATCTCAATTCCAGAATATAGTACTAAAGAGGAAAGCTGTTGGATATTTTGAAAGCAATTTGACTGGAAGTTTTCGATGCATATGAGAGCAGCATCTTCCTGCCAATATAGTTTTAAAATATTCAGAACAATTTGAGGGAAATACGTTTTATTTCAAATTCTGTCATTTGGGATCAAATTATAAATATTCTCTCCCTTCCCATACTGGATATACATGAGTGCATGCCCCGATAATGCATGTTACTAGGACAGTACTGGGCCAATACCAGGCCAATACGTCCTGGTACTGGCCCAGTAACCTGCGTTTCAGGGTGACGTTACCTGTATTGTTGGCGGTACTTCCGAGTCAAGGAAGCACTCGATAATGGCGCTTATTTTGTTCCGTACATTGTCCATATCAGCCCTGGTTATGGGTTGCATGGCTTTCGGCCGCAGTGACAGGTCATCCACCAATAACCTAAATCTGATGAAGGAAGGAGTGAAGAACAGAAGAATAGAGCGATACGGTCTGTGACACAAGTATCTGACATCATTAATCAAGTACGCCACATGTTAGCTGACGTTACAATCAAGATGGCATAGCTCCGTCATAAAAATCGAGAAGAGCCCTACTAAAATGTGCGAGTTGTATGTTTGATCAATTCACAACTTCATAAACAGTAGCCGATAAAGAATATTTTGAAATTAATTTGCCTTTGAGCTGTTACTGCCTACTCCAATTAGTTTGAAAATATTCAACAACTTTGGCTACCTGTACAGTAACCTTGAAATTTCGATTCTGGAATTCGGCTTTCAAAAGTTGTAGATCTATTCCAACAAGCGTATAACGTGTGCGGAGCTTAGCTACAAAAGGGCGGGGCATAGCTAGAAATTTAAAGGTGCACATCTACGCCAGGACATCTGAGGACAAAGTCGTGAAACCTGCATACACACGGAGGCTCGCATTGTGCACCCAAATGTAAGTAGGACGAGGACGAATCCCAGCACGTGATAACCCCACTCAGTAAAAATCAATATAATCCTCTCCTTTGTCAAATTGAGTTGAATGTGGGATGCATAATCACAATTCAAAATACATCAACCACACTATACAAAGCCACCACATCGGGGCACACAACCTAAGCCCCCAGAAATACACAATCATTCTACCTCATCGCCAAAGGCCCTGTGGCGTATGAGCGTGTTTTCAATAAAAATGTACCATTGGCCAATCTGAGTAATGCAATTAAATAGTGATTTGCATATACCCATTCTCTGCATATAGGGGTTTTTAAAGGAAGTTTGTTTATAGCAAACATGATGAGTGCGACTGGCCGGTCAGTCTAGTAGTAAAGCGCTCAAATTCCTCCAGACGAGATTCGAAAGGTATGGAGGAAATTGGAGGTTCCCACTCCCAGAACATATTTAGAATTTGTAGTCCGTACACATTAAACATAGTAAATTCCAGTAAATTTGGTTTGCTGCAGGGCAGACTGGTAGTGGTAGTGGCAGCAGTAGTCGCAGTGCCTGTAGCAGTGGCAGGAGCAGCAACAGTAGCAGGAGCAGTAGTAGCAGAGGTAACAGTAGAGGCAACAGTAGTAGTAGTTGCTGCTGCTGCTGCTGCTGCTGCTGCCATTGTCATTTACTGTTGTTGTTTGTTTGGGACAAAATGCTAAGTGCGACGATGGGCTGGACAGACCATGAGTGAAGTGTTCCAATTCCTCCAGACGAAATTCGAAAAAGTATGGAGGAATTCGGAGGTCTCCACTCGCAGAACATATTTCTAAGTTGCAAGATGTACAATTTTAAAGGTAATAGATATATACATATTATCCATAGGTGTTATTATAGGAACATATACTTTTGATTTTTGACAGGAATGATGTGCTGTAAGCAGGCTGTGGTTGTGGTAATAGCAGCGGTAGCGGCAGTTGTAGTAGCAGTAGTAGTTGCAACTGCTGCTACTATTGTCATCAACGTCGTCATCATCGATGTCATCATCATCGTCCTCGTCCTAGTCGCAGTGGTTGTTGTCATCATCACTGTTGTCGTTGTTTTGCTATTAAAATGTTTCAATACTCTTCTTATAAATGTACATAGCTTACTTAAAATTGAGATTTTAGTACTTGATAAGAGTTCACAAAATTTGTAGTAGTTTGGTTTCACCCGAATGTATTTTGGTAGTAGTGTCATTCGGTCCTTTTAAAAAAACTTACAGAGAAATAGGTAATGATATTCATCACCGTTATCATGTTTGCCACACAATTTACATATCCGATCTTCTTTGATTACGCCCTCCAACCTCCCAGTTTCAATTGGCAATTGTGGTTGGCTGTTCGAAATCGTGTTAAAGTTTGTTTAATAGTATTATTTAATTTGGTACGGTATGCTTCTATCTCAAATTTCGTCTTATAGATGTTATAGATTTTTTCGTGTGTTCATCTGTCCTCTCCATGATTGTGTGTATTAGTCTATAAGTATTTGTTTTATATGTTTCGTTGTATTACTTGTGATGCTCTGTCTTTCCCATAGATATTCCATTCCCACATTATTTTAAATTGCCTTTACTACCCCAATCCATTTGAATTGTATGTTGTTATTGGTATAGTCAGTGTACATATATTTATAAAGTAGACATGATAGCTTTGTTTCTTTGCCATTTATCAGTTTTCCCCATTGTAGGATTGTTCTATATTTTATAGTGATATCGATTGGGTATCTAACTAATTCACTGTATATCACGAATTTTGGTGTATGCATGTTTACTTTTAGTAACCGTCGATAGAAGCCTATTTGCATTTTTCAACTAGTGTTGTGTTTTCCGTAGTCCAAATTTCACACCCATACGTGAAAATCGGCAATATCATTGAATCAAACAGTTTTATTTGACAATTTATTGGTAGATCCATATTTTCGCATCTCCGGTATAGTGAATATAGGGCTTTAGTAGTTTGCTCTACTAGGTGTTTTAGTGCTGTTATATACCGGCAGCTGTTAAAAAGGTATACCTAAATACTTATATTTATTGACTATTTCAATATTTTTATCATCGAAAGTAAAATTACAATTCCCCCATCCTCTTTTATTGCTTCTGAATATTACCACTTTTGTTTTATCCTTATTAAGTTTGAGATTCCACAATTTACAGTAACTGTTGTAGGCATTCAGACTCCGCTGTAGAGTAATACCATCTTCTGCTATCAACACTGTGTCATCTGCGTATAGGAGCACCAGCAATTTAAGAGAGAGACGTCTATGTTATTATAAGACTCACAATTTGAGTTTTCCAGGTATTCTTGAAGGTCATTGAGATAGCGATTAAATAATATGGGGGAAAGATTTTGTCCATGGCGCAAACCCTGGTTACACGTAAAAGGGTCTGATAATTCATCATTCATACATACCCTTGATTTTATGTCAAAATACATGTTGCGAATTACTCAGAATATTTTCTCATTTATATTCTCCCTTAATAATTTACCCCGTAGTGCTTCCATCCAAACTTTATCAAATACTTTCTCTAGATCAATAAAGGCACACAATAATTTTTTCTTTTTAATTCGGTAGATCTCTAGGATCACGTTTAGTGCAAATAGATGGTCAGTTGTTGAGTATTTTCGTCTAAAACCAGCTTGGTTTTCGTGAATAAGATTGTATTCTTCCAGAGAACTATCAATACTTTTACTTATGATGCTAGTGAAAGGTTTAGCCAAACAGCTCTCTAGTGTAATAGGCCTATAGTTTTGTGGCTCATTGAGGGATCCGTTTCTAGCTAAGTTCCACCCATGTTTTGCGTGTATTGGGACCGATTTAGACCTATATACTTTGGGCCCTGAAGTCACAGAATCCTAATTTCAAGGTAAATATACATATAAGCTGTTGAATATTTTGGAACTGACTAGGTAGTTAGAGCTTCCAGTCAAATTAGTCCCAAATATTCAACACAATGTTTATTAAATTATCAAAGACATACAATCACTTTAGATGAACTTCTCGTGCTTCATGTCGAAGGTATAATACGGCATCAGCATACATGTGGCGTAGTTGATTATGACATCATATACTTGAGTGACAGATCAGAACCCCATTCTTTGATGAAATAAACGTTATTGTATTTGTGAGCCGACACCAAGAAGGGCTTGCAAAGCATAGGTCCATGAGGAAAAAGTGTGAAACACGTCATCGAAAATGGAGCTAGGCAAATAGCGAGCTACATATACCAAAGTCCTCTCATGACAAATATCCCGTTACTAGTCCTACCTACATTAAGGGCACTAAATGTAGACTGAGCCATGGCAAAATCTATCAATACGCCAATTTCCTAGTTTCTCCAAGCAAGTTTATTAACATTGTTCAATAGGTTATGATTTACTATGTTGGAAATTGGTGCATTACATTAATATGAGGACAAGAATGCTCACGCCTGGTACGTTTCGTCCCTAATGGTGTATGATTTGGCCAAGTAATTAGGCCCCTATTTGACATTAATTGTTTGACTCCAAACATTTTGACTACAATATTGTTTAAAATATTTCAAAGTCCAAAACTGTGGAAAAAATATGAAAGATTTTAAAAATGTATGCAGACACTGCAAGTGATTGATTGCATTGCTACATTGACTAGAGTGTGTAGCTCACGGGGGTATGCGCTGGTCCGTTCTGCTGCTCCACTCCGTTGCACTGCATGCACAGGATGTGTGGGAGGGCTGGTTAGCTACGGTTCTCAGGGTAACGGATCCCGCATCACGACTCTCCGAAAAGTACAAAGACCAACTTCTAGATCCGGTGGAACAATAACATTCCAATGAGGCCGTGCGACCAGTGCCGCCGAGATTGAATCTCACAGTTTCATACTAACGATTCGTATCACCGGTATGACGGTCCATAACTCAATTTAGGAGCTTGGACATGATAATCAATCTAAAAATATATACTATATAAACAATGGTACTCGTTTGCTAGCACGAGTGATAATATACAGTACATAGAACTAAGTTGGTGTCTTGTTTGTGTGGATTCGTCAGAGGTACCTCACCGATCCGTATATATTCGTGATGTATCCCTGCCAGGGAGCGTCTCAACGAGGCCACTTATGTAGCTTAATATAAACCATTATACCCCTAACAAAAATATTATTGTTGTGAGAGGAAAGTGACTCGCGCGGGCCTCCATCACAGGAAAACGCCTTCAATGCCGAGCGGAGGACGAGAACTCTTGTTCAACCATAGGCTAAGTGTAGTGTGAGTCTACATAGTAAAATTATAATTAATGTGATGCACGCTGTATTACATGAAGATGGGGCAGATGATTTCCGAAGAATACAAACGCTGTCATCTTATGTGGGTCCAAGATACTGCATTGGTAGTTTCCGCTTTATTTATGCGGTTCTTCTGTTAAATTCTAACCTACCATTTAGTTGTTAGATTTACTTCCAAGCTTTGGCCGCAAGTTGCAGATTTCTACCTATCTTTTGATACATGAGCCTAACTGGTGAAGATGCTCGGTTTCCCGAAGGTCACCATACAGAACATCTCCCTCAGAAAGGCAGTGTGCAGACATGTTATGGAGTGGCAGCTTCAGAATCATATAACAATCTGGTTACATATCACACCGCAACCACATACAACATCACTAGGCTAAGTTATCATTTACATAAGCAATTTGAAAAGCACACAAAAGTCTTATGGCGGGGAGTAAGAGGCAGATATTCATCTCTAGTGACCTTCCTGTGAGGGCACCTTCCCGTGAGGGCGTGGTGTGTTCCAAGACCACACCCTGTCACTGTACGGAGTTAGATGGAGATCTGCGTCCCATCCATCGTGTGTCGGTGAAGGATCATTTGAGATCCGGCCCCGGGGACTAACGTTTGCCTGTTGCTAGGGTTAAGTTTCAGAATGCCCAGAGATGTACTGCTGGCCGGTTTTAAATAATATATTTTCACAGTGCTTCCTACTTTGGCAGGGTTATTTATGCTAACTAGTATCCGAGGATAGAGAGGGTGTGTATGCAAAATCGACACTTTGCTCTTCACCATTTGGAAACACCAATAGTTTCCAAAGTCGGATCATACCAACGTGTCGATGGGAGTTCCAGACAATTTATAAACCTTGCAGCTGGAGGAGCGTAGAAAGAGACAATCACTCAATATAATAAGAGGCCCTAAGGTATTTGGCCAATTTTACATAATCTAGCTGGTGTGCTGTGTTACATATCCGGTACATCCGGAATAGAGGCTTACACAAATCTCTCCTATGGAGAGATTGTCCCTAACTACTTTAAACCTATCCTATCGAGCTAGAATAGCCAGGTTTCGTTGACCACATGTCAGGTTCGCGTAATGCGAGCATGAACAGTGACCTCAGTGTAAAATTTATGCTGGGGGGAAAGTGATGCGGATTTAATGTTGCTGTATAGTATACCCTAGCGTACTGCGGTCCTAGAGTTTCATATAAAATAAACAATACAATTAATTAAGATAGCTGCTTGCCATATACATAACTAACTAGCACAGTATTGACAGTAAATCAGGTCATAGAACCATGCGGTGCTCGATAGTCATAAGCACAAAAAGAAGGATATTATTTACATTTAAAATACAAATTATAAAATGCGGTCTCAGACGACCGGGCGGTACCTATTAGTCATCAGAACCTATAAAGAAATAAAGAAATGCAATAGCTAAATCAGTACCTATTAGTCATCGGTATGGAAAAGGTTCATAATTCACTGTAGATGCTGCCTCACAGATAAGGCACACGAGATGGCATGATTCTGATGTTGCGGGGAAAACTCCGCAGGCGAACTGTTAATGCAGTACATTCTCAAAGACGGTGAAGACGAACGACTGTAGTGGGATGTCCACTAAATAGTCATAATAGTTAATACAATAATTAAGCAAAATGTTATAAAATGTCCGTCCAGTAATGGAAGTCTGAAAGTTGCCCGTAACATAAAGGACTACAGTTGAAATCTATAGTTAAACAATGCATGTACATTCTCGAGTGCACCGTACATGATACATCACATAGCTCTTGAGGCATACTAGGCAGAGTCCGACCAGACTGTGGCCTAAAAGATAATTAAACACACGACATGCTGCGCGGAAGTTTGAATACCACTTTTTAGCATGGTTCGGAAGATCTGACAAGTTGTCCACCAAGAGTCACCACTCGTTCTACATACTGAAGAGGTTACATATGGGCCACGAAGCCTATCCGCAGGAAGGCTCCTCTAGGTGTTGGCAGTGAGGGAGTCTTCTATTCAATTAACACATGATACCGTGGATCGAAAGCATGGGAGCACGCTAGGTGAGAATTATAGACTTCTCGAGTAGGCGTGTAGCCGAGAGGAGTAGTGACGCAGACAACCTGGCGGATACACTAGTGGTGGGGGTGACGATGATGGGTAGAGTCCTGATGGTAGCTGGTTCCGAAGTTGCTGTCATTACAGTGGTGGTGGTGGTGGTCGTGGTGGTAGTGGTGCTTGCTTGGCGTCTACTGGATGATGCGGAGATGCTGTGTGATGGTGTCGCTCCAGTGGTGCTGATAGTTTCCTAATTTTTACAGCCTGAATAAGTCTACTCGCGGATGTTCTAGGTACCGCTCAGATCTTAGATTGGTGGGCTAGGCGACGTTCCCCTGAGTATGGTCTGTCCGGCGTGGTAGCTTTTCTGATGGCAGGATCTATTGGGATGATGGTGCTGCGTGTGGATGTCAGAGTGCTGGCATGCAGTGCAGAAGTGGGGATGGTGGCTTCTGTGAGGTTTATCTCCTCATCGATAACTAAACTGAGAGGAGATATAGAACTGTCTGAAATGGCCTGTAACAATGAATCATTAATTGTCACAGGAGTGGTCATCACAACCGAAATTAGCTGTCCGATCACGAATGCGGATGTTATTGCGGTGATGTGTACTGTCGGTGTGGTTACTGCAGGTGCTGCTGATGTGGATGTTGCAGTTGGTGTCGATGCCGATGCTGCAGGTGCTGCCAGTATTGCTTTTACGGGTGCTGCCGGTGCCGTGGTGATGGTTTCTGTAATGCTGGAGCTGGCTGGCTGTGTGGCGGATGCGGATGATGAAGCTACTTGCGGAAAGTCCTGTTGTCGTCTTTTTGTGCATTTAGTTTTAGCTATCTTCCTGATCGGAAATACTACAATTCGAAGTCTACTTTCAAAGCGTGGTGCGAGGATATCTATATCCTCATTTTGCTCACCAGGCTTTAATGTTATAACCAACACACGATGCTTGAAAGATAACGTGTGTGTTACACTGTACTGTGTGGCAGAATACAAGTACTTGCAGTTCGCACAGTATGCTCTCTGAAGTAGAAGATCGCAATTGATGTGAAGTTTCAAGTCCGAATTTCTGGAAAATGCACGCTTGCACGGCTGTCCGTCGTATGAAGTTGAAGTACACGACATTTCTTGACGATGTTTACAGATGACGATTCTTCCACGCTGTCGGACAAGATGAGGTCTTCCACAAGTGACATATTATTCCCGCATGATGGTTATATGCGGAACTGAACATACCTAACTAAACTTTCCCTAAAGTTCCTAACTCTTCATAATACTTTCCTAGCCAATTATAACATGAAATAATAATAAGAAAACAGCAGAATTTGGTTTGTGACACGAAAATGGCTGAATGCCCGATCTTCCCTAGTGTCGAGTTTGAAGGGAAGAAGAAGTTTCAGTGCACGCTTTCCTCCTTTTATACTTTTTGGTGACGTCACAGGAGGGCGGAGGGTCACGCCCGAAAGTTCCAGAGTGAGCCAGTCACTCCATGTATGGAATTATTTAACTGTCATTCCCCTGGAGTCTGATCATATATTCCCTTCGCAAGAAAGTAAATATATATATAAGAAGGTAGGATAGACGCTTTCATCTCCACTCGGTGGAGAATCAGGTGTCTGATCAAAATTAAAATCTGAAACTAATTATTCATGTGGACGCTCACCTTTTAATTAGCGTGATGTGGCTTTTCAAGTTGTTTGCTTATAAACTCGCCTGTTCAAATTTCAGGTTGAAATTCCTGATGGGGTGTGGGCGAGCATGATGAGTCAGTGGCCATGGCCCCGACTCACCACCTCTCGCCTCCTCCATCACGCTGTGTGGTTCTTTAGTTTATAGCCTTTGATCCAATTTACAGGAAAATAGAAGTGATGATCACGTGATTCTTGTTGTGAAAGCACGTGGTTGATCGGAAACATAGGCAATTTGTATATGGGTGGAGATTTGATGCTGTTGACTGTACGTATTTGATGCGAAAAATGGAAATATATGTTTTCCTTTTTCTGTTCCTTATAACAGCGTCCCATTTATGCGTGTGATCTTGTACATGCGCCGCCTGTTGTCTGTAGTAGGTTCATTCCAGCTCGTGCTGATTGGAGGCTGGAATATGTAGGTAAGAGAATATTTGAAATTCTCTATGGTGTTATGCTGTCGAAGTTTTGATGCTGCTTCATCAGCCCACGTGCTAATGATTTGTATACGCAGTAGAAAAGTCGTGTTCTCAATAAAAATTAGGACAGTATAGCTGACCGTAATTTATTGTCTGGTTTAAACAGCTCCATGTCTTGCGGATTCCAAGTCTACTGACCCCGCCAAGCTGGACTGTATTTACCGGGTGGGTGGACTGCCAAGCATCCTCCTCTATGGGTAGGACTAGTTCCAACTCACCTAGACCAAACTTAATTATTATGGTACAGCTCGGAAAGTGTGTGCTGCAGTTTACAGTTTTACAATACCGTTGTATGGAGATTGTGATACAGTCATCCTGATAGTCTGTGTCTCTGTCATGTTGTTAAATTTGTTTGATACGCGTGGCTGCTCATCTGTGGATGAATCTTGCGCTGTCGCGAAGTGTGAAAGTTTTTATTGCAGTTAGGCCAGGGTACTGCGATGCTTGTGGTGTCAACTTTATCGGACATGATGTATTTCACTCTGTAATGGCCGAGTCATAAGATGGGGTAGAGTTACTTTAGAGTGTGGATGACCATAATGGGAGCTGTCATACTTGAATCAATTCATTAACGAATTTCCATTCAGTCGCAAAATCCTACTTGATACCGACGACAGACTGCAGGCATCGTGCTCTCTTAATGATGTTGACTGTCATTACGTGTAATTGAGGTATCTTTGTTTAGCTGATTACGTACGACGTGTCCAGGGGGAGGGGGATGTCCCCTGTAGCGGGTACTGTATGGCATCTATGCTTTTCCTCCTTATCATTTGATCAGGTTTTCCGTATTACTAGATAAGGGGGTGCTTGCGGAAAATGGTGGCTCGTGCTTATGATGGTGGTGTTCTGTTTTAGGGAAGTCGGGGTTGCTGTGTGACGCTGGCGTAGTGTGAGGTGGGCAGATCCAGTTTTCCATGCCGGGGAATGCCGATTCTGTTGCTGTTGCGGAAAAGTCGGGTTGCGGTTGGTTACAAACTCACCGCATTCGTGCGGTAGAGAATGTTGTGGAAAAAGGTGTCTCTAACTTTTTCTGTTATAAAAGTTAGGTGAGTGCTATCCATGTTGTTGGTGATGTTGAATGGCTCCGCTATACTGTCTATATAATCGGGCATGTATGTAGTGTTTGCACAACGAAGAATTGACTTATCCAGACTTGAGGGCAAGTGTGCTCTGTATGCTCATGGCTTTCTGTGTCTTGGTGCGATGTTGTGACTGCTCACAGGGGGGGGGGGACGCTTGGTAGAGCGGCTGTGGGCGAGGATGCCCTTTGGATGGGGATGGTAATCTCCTGTTACACGATGGTTGGTACGCTCTCATAGTTTTTAAGTAACGGGAATATTCGACCGAGAGTCTACTGAACAGGCTGCTTCCCTGCCCACTACCAGCGAGGGTGACTGGGATGCGGGATGCGACCTCCTCTGTAACAACTGACTCTCTCATATCTGAAGATTTACAGTCAACAGACGACGAGTGGAGTGCGAAAAGGATGGGATGTGTGATGTCCGAACTCGGCGTGGAGATTATAGATGCAAGTTGGAATGGGGGTGGTGTTGCTAATGGATGGGGTGCAACTTGGAGTGGAGGTGGTCTCACGATTTTGGGTCTCGGAAGGGGAGTGCACCGAGTTGTGCGGTTTTCCTGTTCTCTGCAACAGGCCAAGGCCTCATCAAGCCTCTTCACTTCCATGATATTTATTATATGTTCCACCCCGCAGGAAACATGGCCCAGGGAAGCCTCAGCTTCTGCATATGGTAACTCTAAAATTGGGAATGGGAAGAGGTCGGCGTAATAACCTTTCCATGCTTCCCCTTGGACAGCACAAACGAGAGTCTTCAGATACGACTTCCCAGATATTGTAGACCAGCTCTGAGGAGAGAGAGGGCGAGTACGTATCTCGTCATCGTCCTCAGCATTAGTCATTTGTTCGCCGGAGTCCTGACTTGGTAGGCGAGAGGTTGAACTGGCACCACAGTGCTCTGGACTAACGTCTGGAAAACATGTTTCTGTAGAGCCATCTGTCTGGGTACCAGTGCTACGTGGAAAGCCCAGTCCGAGCTCTGACACTGGGCCGACACTAAGACAAGGGTTAAGTCGATCGAAGTGGATGACTGAGGTCAAGCCATCCGAGGCGTGGATGCAGTAAGTCACGTCTGACTTCTTACCTACTACCACATAGGGGCCTTTCCACTGGTAACTCAGTTTACCCAGCACGTTTGCAGAACGTTGCGAATCGTGAACCCAAACCATTTTCCCCACCTCATAAGGGTCTCCATGCACTTGCCGGTCATGCCACTTTTTCTGACGCTGGTGTGCAGTGGATAATGCTTATCTTATTAGCTCATGGGCCTGTTCTATCCATTGCCGCATGAGCTCTACGTACTGAGATGGTGAATTTTTCTCTCCTATTATTCTGGGCATGGCCAGATCCAGGGGCAAGGCTAATCATGGTCTAACAATAACTGAGCAGGGGTATAACCCATGCTGGAATGTGTCGAAGTGTGGTTTGCCATGAGCCTGTATGGGAGCCGTAAATCCCAATCACGACAATCAAGGTGTGTTTCCTTAGTCAACATCTCTGCCACGGTTCGGTTGAACCTTTCTACCATCCCATCGCTTCGTGCGTGGTACGGAGTAGTTCTTGTTTTAACTATGTGGAACAATTTGCAGAGCTTGGAGATCAGCCGGCTCTCAAAATTATTTCCTTGGTCGGAGTGCAATTCATAGGGCATACCAAAGTGGCAGAACACATTGCTAGTCAGGACCTCCGCTATTGTGGTTGTCTCTTGGGCTGGCAAAGCGACTGCTTTTACCCACTTCGTAAAATAATCTTGAAATACGAGGATGTACATGTTTCCTTCATTTGTCGTATTCAAGGGTCCGAGCACATCAATAGCCACTCGCTCCCATGGTGCACCAACAATTTTTACTTATAGCGGTGCGAAATAGTGCTGGCCAACAGCGTGTCTTTGGCATGGGACACATTTGGCGACCCATGCCTTCACACTATCGCATATCCCGATCCAGTGGAATCTCTGTTTGATGCGATCTGCTGTTCTCTCTACAGCCAATTGTCCAACGTTGTCGTGTATTGTTGGAGTATGATCACAGGATAACACTCAGGAATCACTATCCGGTTATTAATGTAGAGGATGCCACCTTGTATATGACATTCTCCAAACCTTTGATAGTAATACTTGGCTGTCGTGGAAAGTCCTTAAGACGATGTACCCCTTCCTGGATCCACGTGTATATATTCCATGTTTGCGCATCTGGTGCTTGTTCGTGAGCGACTTTCTCCGGATCACACTCTGTGCACCGCAGTTCGGGGAACATGGGAGATGGCTGTCTTGTATGTGTCATAGTGGTGGCCACTTCTTGTTCATCCTTGAGCCCGATTCTGCTCAAGGTATTGGCATTTTCATGTAGCTTGCTGGGTCTATGAACAACATTGAAGTTAAAGGCCTGCTGGGATTCCTGCCACCTCGCTACCTGGCCCTCAAGATTTTTTAGGTTGCTGAGCCAGCGTAGTGAGGTGTGATCTGTACATAGTGTGAATGGGCGCCCATACAGGGTGTTGTAATATTTGACAAAATATACCGCAGCTAACAATTCCCTCTTAGTGGTTGCATAATGTTTCCCTGTTTTGTTCAGAGTATGTGAACCATAACCCAGTAACTGCTCCGTTCCATCTTCTGTGACCTGAGATAGAACTGCACCTATTGCATAAGCAGATGCATCAGTGTCTAAGATGAAATCTAGGTTAGGATTAGGATGAGCAAGAATTGGTGCGGTTGGCAAATGTTCCTTCAGCGCCCTGAAGGAACCTTCACAATCACTCGTCCACTCAAATGGTCAATCCTTTTCAGTGATCCGGAACAAGGGGGCTGCCATCGCACTAAAGTGATGGATATATCGACGATAGTACTGGCAGTGACTGAGGAACCTCCGGGTGTAGGTGACTGAAGTGGAGGTTTGCCACTCCGCTACTGCTTTAGTTTTTGAAGGTTGAGTAGCTACTCCATCGCCAAATATAACGTGTCCCAGGAACTCGACGACCTGTCTGAAAAGGTGACACTTCTTGGGTTTGAGATTGGGATTGGCGGCATGGAACCGCATTAAGACCCTGTCAAAGTTCAACAGAGTCTGCTCAAATGAAGAGCCAAAGACGATTACGTCGTCGAGGTAACAGAGACAGATCTCCCATTGCAGGGTAGTTAATACCTGCTCAATGAGACGCTCGAGTGTTCCAGGAGCATTGCACAAGCCGTAGGGCATTTCCCGGAATTGGAAAAGACTGTCTCTACAGACAATTATGGTCTTCTCTCTGTCAGTCTCATCCATGGCCACCTGCCAGTACCAACTAGCTAAATCAAGGGTACAAAACCACTTGGCTCCGGACAAGGAATCTAAGGCCTGATCTATTCGAGGTATCGGATATGCAACATTGATGCTAAGATCATTAAGGCGGCGAAAGTCCATACAAAACCGCAAAAATCTGCCCTTTTTGCCTGCTAGTACTATGGGACAGGCCCAGGTGGATGCTGAAAGTTCTATGATGCCTGTCCGCAACATGTCGTTTACTTGTTGATGTGCCTTGGCCACCTTGTGAATGGGAAGACATCGTACAGGTTGTCGAATGGGGCGGTTGTTTCCAGTGTCGATGGAGTGCTGCACGAGATGAGTTTCCCACAGATATATGTCTCCAGCGGAGAAACTCACGATGTTTATATAATATTTTCCGTACATCACATTTGCGAGATTGAGTTAAACCAAGTGCAAATAAATGGCATGCAGATGTTCCAGCAAATCATCAGAAGTTGTTGTTGGTGTAGGTGAGGTAGGGAGTGTCCCCAGTGATATCACATCCACCAGATGGCCACAACGAACTACCGGTACTAGTGTCATTGGGTCCTCTGTGCCATTCAATACTCTGAATGGTATATGATTCTTGTTGGTGGTGTCCACGATCATTCAGGGTCTTGCGCATTGTGAGGTGATCATGTAATCAGGGTCGTGTTCCAGCATAACTGTGTGTGTGTTGCATCCTAACTGTGGTGCGGTGGCCCGTAAGATTTCCTCTTCTTCAGGCTCAACTGCGGCCGTAGATGCCAAAAATTACTACACATGTATCTTACAGTGATGATTCTGGTCCAAGAGGTATGCGGCGGCCGTGTGTCTAATTCCTGTTGTCTGCAATGTATGACGGCTTTGCTGGCACTTAGGAAGTCAGAACCTAGTAGGGCATCGTTTTGAATAGCGGCATTGACACCTCGCTGTATGAATTGCATTTCCTCTATCTGTATTACGAGGCTTAGCGTACCAGCCACAGGAACATAGGCTCAGGTAGCTGTTTGCAAAAATATGTTTATAGGCCTAAGGGGTGGCTTTTTATGAGGTGGGATGCTCTCATACAAACGCTTGTTGAAAACGGTGATGGAAGCTCCAGTGTCCATGGTGGCACTGGTTGTAACGCCACTAAACAGTTTATACATTTGTATATTACTTTGCGGTGTGCTTGTGGAAGAGTCTCCAATGATACTGCCTGAGTAAGTTCTTTTGGTGCTGTATCATCCTGTATGTAGTCTGTTTGTTTCCGAATGGCTTCGTGAGTGCAATCGATGGCTGATAGAGGAAGGGACCAACCCATCGTCGCCGCTGATGTGATTGCTTCGGTGATGATCGAGCTGGGAGTAGCAATGGCGGTGTTGTTGATGCTGGTGTGTTGTACCATGAATTAGTGTAGACAGCAGTCTGGACAGGACTGGTACGGTCGGCGATAAGGACCACCTGTGTTAGCCACTTTTTGCAATGCATCATTGGATGTTTGGTGGATGCGCAAAAGAACCAGTGGCAGTGCTGTGGTTTGCCGCATTTTGAATGATGCTTACCATTGCGGATCCTTGATGCCGAATGCTGATCACTGTCCATGTCACTATTACTGCTGTTGAATGCGGTGGGTGATGCTGTTAGGACTTGTGAGTTTCATACCACGAAGGGGCACTGGGTGTTGAGTGCTTTGATGGCAGGTCGTGGTGCTTGTATAAACGTTGTTTCAGTGCCAGTGCTACAACCAACCACTGCCGTTTTACAAAGGAAATAAGGTTTGTGAGACACGGAGGTTGCGGGGTCACAACCTCTCACAGAGGGAAATTTCAGTGTCGTGGATGCAGTGTGCACCAGTAGGAATATGTGTTAGGCGGCTGTGTATGTGCTATTGTACTTGTAGCTGGTAGTGTTGTCGACTGTGTTACGGCGGTGGTCCTTAGCGTGGTGACTAAATTGGTGAGTGCGGAGATCTCTTTAGTAATCTCTTCCAACCTTCGTGGATATTTTGTCTATTGTTATTGTTGTGCTGGTTCCCGCATTCGGGGGTGTTGCTGTGCAACCCCCTCCCATCCCCCAACCCCCACCCCCGATGGGAATGGCCACACCCTCTTCCTCTAGGTGCATGATTGTGACCGGTGGGGTGTTCTGACTGTGTGGTGTGCGGGTCGGTTGCTGATGCGGATGCAGATGCAGAAGTGTTGTCGGCGGCGATTAGGAGCTGTGCATCATTCACTTCATTAATTGGATGCAATTGGCGGCGATTTGCTTTTTCTCGCTCCAAGAAATTCCCAATTCTGGCCGCAGTTGCCGTTAGCAACTGGAGACTACTCATGTTCAATGAGAAATAATTTTTCCTTGAGGGCAGGCTTACTGCTCAACGCGTCAATGAAGGTGTCTAGATGCAGATGCGTGACTCCCTCGTGATTAGTGCCGGGGTAGGCACGCATAACCAAGCATCGAATATGAGTTTCCAATTCCGGCAAGGTCGCCGCAGCTTGTCTATGCATGATTTTTTAGCTGTAAATGACTTGTTTCACCAAGGGCTGTGTCCCCGAATCTTTCCGACAACGCATTTTCTAGCTCCGTGTATGTTGGCGTTGAGTCTGATCCCAATTCTGCCAGCAGTTGAAGAGCTTTTCCCGACAGTTTTGCAACCATATACTTTTCCATTTGTTGATCCGTCCACTGGTTTTGGTGGCTAATAATTTCTAATTGGCACTTATAATTGGCCCAATTATTCTCCTCACTGAATTCGAAAGGGAGAGTGACTCGGCCATGGCAATGATATGGTACTCTAGGCACAAATCCAGGTGGCGGTGCTGGGGAGACTGGTGTAAATGCAGCTGCTGGCCTGCGTGTTGGTAGTGGTGTTGGTGGTTGTTCCCGTCATTGTTCTCACTGATACCGTGTCTATGACGGTGAGTCCCGACCATTGCGTATACCACCCTGATGTTGATGTGGGTCCATAGACAGGTGTTGCTCTATAGACTGGTGGAGGCATACTGTCTATACGATGCAGGCGTTCTGTCAGTCGCTGTGACGAGTACTCCTCGTATGGTGGTGGTTTTTTCTGGTATACTCTTGAAAGGGAGGTTCAGCATCTCCCGATTCGTATCACGGTACAGATGGCTGGCAAGGCGATGACGTTCCAATTGGAGATGCGAGACATGGTGCATGATGTGCGGGTCATTGGTCACCTTCTGATGATGCTGGTGAGCATAAAGTTCATAAAGAGTTGGTATGGGTGCCCATCGCGGATATCCAACAGTGTGATATATTGAGTACCTGCCTGCGAGGCATCGCGCAAGGTCCCCTTGCTGATCAGTGAATACTCATGTAGAAACGGTGCTGGTTGTTCCGCACTGGGGAAACTTCTGGCATATTCAGTGAGTACGCGTGCAGTTCTCCCGTCATATGATGCTGCTTGCAAATCCAAGGAGTGCTGTTTGTCTGATGAAGGAGAGTGTAACATGTGTGTGTGTGCTAAGTGTAGGCGTGGGTTCACTTCTCATTCAAGCCCCACATCAGGCGCCACTTGTAGCTCACGGGGGTACATGCTGGTCCGTCCTTCTGCTCCACTCCATTGCACCGCATGTACAGGATCTGCAGGATGGCTGGTTAGCTACGGTACTCGGGGTAACGGATCCTGTATCGTGACTCTCCAAAAGGTACAAAGACCGACTTCTAGAGCCGGTGGAATGATAACATTCCAGTGGGGCCATGCGAAAATAGCCGCCGAGATTGAACCTCACTTTTTTGTCATCCCAAGTATTTGTATCAATGGTATGACATCTCCATCACATAACTCAATTTAGGAGCCTGGACATGATAATTAATCTAGAAATATATACTATGCAAACAATGGCACTCGTTTGCTAGCACGAGAGAGAAAATATACAGTACATAGAACGAAGTTGGTGTCTTGTATGTGTGGATTCGTCAGAGGTACCACACCGATCCGTATATATCCGTGAGGTATCCCTGCAAGGGAACGTCCTAACCAGGCCACTTATGTAGCTTAATACAAACCATTATACAGCCAACGAAAATATTATTGTTGCGAGAGGAAAGTGCCTCGCGTGGGCCTCCATCACAGGAAAATGCCTTCAACACCGAAGCGGAGGAAGAGAGCTGGAAAAAAGGGCCACTCTCTTAAGCTAAATGTTGTTTGAGTCAACCTAGTGAAATTATAATTAATATGATGTACGCTGTATTACGTGAAGATGGGGCAGATGATTTCCGAAAAATCAAATGCCGTCATTTTATGTAGCTCCAAGAAACTGCATTGGTAGTTGCCGCTTTATTTATGCAGTCCTTCTACTAAATTCTAAACTACCATTTAGCTGTTAGATTTACTTCCATGTTTTGGCCACAAGTGGCAGGGATTTCTACCTATCTTGTGACACATGAGCCTAACTGGCGAAGATGCTTGGTTTCCCGAAGGTCACCCCATCCCTCAGAAAAGCAGCGTGCAGACATGTTACAAAGTGCCAGCTTCAGAATCATATAACGATCCGGTTACATATCACACCGCAACTATATACAACATCACTAGGACAAGTCATCATTTATATAAGCAATTTGAAAAGCGCACACAAATTTTATGCTGGGGAGTAAGAGGCAGATATCCATCTCTAGTGACCTTCCCGTGGGGGCGTGGTCCGGTCCTAAAGTTTTATATAAAATAAACAAAACAAGTAACTAGGATGGATCAGAGTATTGACAGTAAATCAGGTCATAGGACCTTGAGGTGCTCGTTAGTCATAAGCACAAAAACAAGGATAATATTTACATTTAAAATACAAATTATAAAATGCGGTCTCAGACGAAAGGGGCGGTACCCATTTGTCATCAGTACCTATAAAGAAATATATATATGCAATAGCTAAATAGTTGTCCACCAAGATTCACTACTCGTTCTACATACTGAAGAGGTTACATATGGGCCGCGAGGTCCATCCACGCGAAGGCTCCTCTAGGTGTTGGTAGTGAAGGAGTCTTCTACTCAATTAGTTGCCCCCCCATGGAATAAACTTAGATGCGGATGCTCGATTGCTGACCAGAGAATGAGAACTGAATTCCGAGAGGGACTGCTGCGGTGTAGGATACCAGTCAGTAAGCAGTTGCCCACGTCTAGCACCGCTCTGGCCACACAACCTACCACTTGTTCTCTCTCGCGGAAGTGTGGTCGCGATTCTCGATTTTTCGCTCCTTTTATACTATTTCTATTTTTTTAAAACATTGAAGGGTTATGCCAGAAGCGTGTTTGCAATCAACCAGCTACAACAAATTCTTTAGTTGAATAAATGTTGAATGTAATTTCTCTGAAAGCTGTTGCTATTGCAACTTCTGCTTCCAGTCAAATTCCAGTTTCAAAATATTCAACAGGCAGTAAATATGGGTCAACATTTAAAAATTTGGGATCAATTAGTTAACTCTTTCAAGGACAGAAAAGCAGAAAGCTTAAAATTTACCCTGCATAGGCCTATTGTGTGAAACTAATTAGTTTGGAAGCTACTGCAACATAATTCCAGGAAAATTTAATTTAGAATATTCAACACTCAGCATAGTTATTTTAAAATTGGGAGTAAACGTTGTAAATGATTAATAACGCTGGATTTCAATAGTGTGAAAGCACTAAACTACTAATTATGTCTAGCGTACACTTATCATTATTTACTAGCTGTCACCTACTATCGTCTACGAAGTAAGCCGCTAAGCCGCTAAGCCGCTAAGCGGTTGCCTATAATTGACCGGCCGGGCAATCAGCGACATCGTTTCATTTTGGTTTGCAATTGATGCAAGCAAATACGACGTTAATTGTCGAGTTTGATTCTGTTATATTAAAATTAAGTACCGCGCCCTTTGTTTTGAAATGCATGACACATTATTTTAAAATTATACAGACTACATGTTCTAAACTTGTGTCATCCAAATTTAAATGTGGAAGATATCCATCCAGTGCCGATGTTATGAAGCCATCTTTCAATTAGCCCCTTTTCATGCGGATGCTTCTGTGGATCTGGTATCTGAAAATGTGAATTTCCGTACCCTTTCCATGATCGTTTCTATTACTGCAAGTCCATGCTTGACATGCGGACATGATGCGATTTAACCATTTCACGCCAATACTGGCCTCTGCAATCGTCAAGTTGAGGACGCAGGTCAAAAGAAGGATATTTTGAGAATTTACAACTAAAACGACTGACTCAGTAACCGAACCAGCCATTCCATTGGTAAAATAGTCTTCGCTTGGCCTGCAAATGGCCATTCCATAAGGAAATATTCTGATTTTCCTGACAGAATTTTGTCATTAAAGGGTTAATTAATATTCGGCTAATTAATATTCGGCCTTCATAACGCGAAGTAAACAGGTAAATCTAAAAGCGCTGGCGATATTTTGCTGGTGTGTCATTGACGTCATAACCTAGCGGTTTCTCGCTCTCGTTGCGAGAAAATGGATGCGCCCAGGAGTCACGTTTTCGAGCGTTTCGGGAATATTCATTTTATTATTTCTCGGCAATGGAACAGTGTATTTTATATTTTTTTGCGGCAACTATTTCGGATTATAGTATATTTTTAGTTGACTTATTCCCGTTTTTCACTGGAATTTCCCTTTAAAGAAATTACGTACACAGAACCGCTACACTTTAGAATGCGTTCTCTCCCAAGCCTTGTCAGGGAAGCTCCGAAGCGCGCGTACCCGTCTGGCCGATCCACGCTACAAATGCCTCAGCTAAAGGGATACTAATCTCATCTCAAGTGTTGTATTGCACCGATAGATTTTGGTTTATAGATTGCATATCATTCTTTCCTGTCACATTCCCTTATCTGTATCACAATTATCTGCTTTGTAATATCGCGTAAATGTTGAACAAGCATAGCCCCCATGTTGTCTCCTCAAGCAAAAGTGTGCGATGGCATGTATGTGCCAATTCATTACACTCTTTACTATGTAGCACTCATCCCGTTGAATATTTTGAAACTAATTTGACTGGACAACCTCCATCAAATTAGTTTCAAAATATGCAACAGCTTACCTGTATGGTTGCTTTTATACCACATTGCCAAGCTATAGCTGGCCCCTCTATAACTGAGCGTATATACCGAGGCAGACATGCTAGGGTTTTTTCTGATTGATTGAAAAGTAAATCACGACAGGCATCATAGGCCGTAGAAATGTATTAACATTTAGCTACTAAAGCCTTCCTTGTCGGCATGATAAAAGCTAAAATGTCATGGATGGATTATGGGTAGCAGATTCTATCACATGAATGGTTAGTATAAGATAAGGTGTGCTTCCCTTTAAGTCTGATCAATATGCGAATCGGCGTTGTTGGATATGACGACTAATAAATAAAACTTTAACCAAAACATCACCCACAAAAGCATGGAAAATAGGAAATTCCACAAATTTAAACTGTGAATGATGGAATTTGCATGTCTGCAGTCTATAAAACATATCTGTTAAGTTTCATTGAAAGCTGATGATGCATAGTTGACAAGTAAGACGAATAAAAAACTTTAACCAGCACTCTTAATAGAAATGTGTCGTATAGCCTACTTAAAAAATCGAAAATTCTGAAGTAGGAAAAACTCCAAAAAATTTGACGGCGGCTGATGCAGATCGAATCTCTGCATTGCTTAGAACACCTATGTTAAGTGTCAATGAAATCGAACGAGGCATTGGTGAATAATAGACCTATAGTCAAGGGAAAATAATGGAGAAAATTTCAAAGCAACAGTAGGGGCTGAGAAAAATTTCAAGATGTCATCTGAGTAATGATGCTGGTTGCATCTCTGCTTTGCATAGTAACCTATAGTATACTTCTCTAAAGTTCTATTAAAATCGGAAGAGTCCATCGTTGAATAATAAGGCCAATGACACACATTAGCATAAATGACACGACCACGCTTACGCCGCCGTGGGAGACGCCGCCGCCGTAAAATGTAATCCCTATTTCTCTCGTTCCATACGGGACGATACAAAAACACATGAACCCATTATAACTGGACACAATGTGCCATTTTTAACGACAACATTCAGCCATATTGTTTTCAAAATCGTACGTCGTTAACTCATTGGAAAACGAGATTTTACAAATATTCATAAAAGACATTATCGACCTTCCACGGATACTAAAAGCATACCTTCTAGTTTCTACCCAGAATGCTAGGTCACGTGGTAACTTATTCAGGATTATAAGTCGACCGTGCATGACCTCTTTGTGTTCGCCACAAGCATACACCGCACCGACGGACGATCGGCGTCTCCCATACTTTTCTCGATCTAAAATATAAAAAGCTTTCAAAAATATACCAATAAGTTAAAGTAAACAAATGATTATGTGTAAAAACATGACATATTTTGTTCATTAACCGTATGAACCCTGAATTTCGAGAATCCTAATTTCAAAGGAATTATATAGGGAAGCTATTGAATGTTTTGAACATAAGTCGACAGAACATCTACGGCATTCAGTCTAACTTGGTTCAAAATATTTAACTGCGTAATGGACCTTTCCATTTTTAGCTATGCCCCGCCCATCTCTAGCTAAGCTCCACCCACACCTCAATCGTGTTGGGATCGATCGATCTCTGAACTTCCTGACTTTCAATTTCCAGAAAATGACGGCAGCAACAGCGCACAGTCAAATTAGTTTCAAAATATTCAACGGCATATTTATTAAATAGTAGAGACTGAAGGAAATGTCATTTTCCCTTTCTCCGAGATCTAACAATACTCACCATTCTGTTACTTCTGATATACAGCTGGACTTGACAGCTGGCTCTAGGACTATAGACTTAGACAGATTTACCGACTCCTTGGAACCGGTTACTCGGCTCCCAACTGCCGAGTACCCGTCTACCATAGAGCTCATATTGTTTGCATAGCCACCAAACAAGAGAAATCCATGGCTTGCCTCCGTGGGGCTGGGAGGATGGGTCCGTAACAGAATGGTGAGTATTGTTAGATCTCGAAGAAAGGGAAATTGACATTTCCTTCATTCTCCTTCGATCAATACTCACCATTCTGTTACTTCTGATATACACCAGATTTGATCAGTAACCTGGTGGGAAGGGGCAAGCCATCAATGCTACTTTTGCCTCTTGGAGAAAGATTTAGACGTAAAACTTGACTAACGGAGACCTAAAAGGACCGTCAACTTAACGGAACCGAATCACATTCGCATCACTGCCCCCCCCCCCCGCCTTTTTCTCCTAAGGGAGAGAAATCACGAACATGTATCGCGCCTGAAACACAAATATGCCAAGAGGGTTAACTGCTCCTTGCATATCCACATGTATTAGTCTGGGAATGAGCATGAATATATAAGATGAATGAACATGATATATAGACATAATACAAGAAACTCTCACTATTGAATTACCTTATGATAATTGGACTTCAGATGTACAGCCTCCAACCATTCACTGGTCCGGCCATGAGTGATACAATCTGGTTGTCATCCTCACGCTCGACCATGCCTGCTTTAGGTTCTTTTCTTACCAAAGTGAAAAAATGGTGAAGAGCAGTGTGGTCACTTAACTATCGTCTCAAAACAGCTAAAGCGAGTGGATTGGCTGAGTCTGACACATCCCTCATATAGTAATCCGTAAATGAGGACTCACAGTGCCATTGTGCAACGGCCATGATGTCCTCTAATGGAACACCACTGTAAAGGGTGGTCGAGGCGGTTATTCCTCTAACATCGTGTGCCCTTGCGCCTTGCACCTGGTGCCCAGTCGCCATCTCATGAGTAGTCTGAATGCATTCGACTACCCAACGAGAGATAGTATCCATGGATGCGGCGCCATAAGGCTTCTTATGGCAGATCCACAGATGTCTATCGTTCGACCGTAACGAGTCAGTCCGTTTCCTGTACTTAGTCAAAGCACGGACCGGGCACCAGACACTGGCATCACGATCAAACCTAGATAACTTCGGTATTATGATCGGTTTGCCGGGATATCTCAAAGATTGATTCTTTGACATAAACTCTGCTCTTGGCAGAAGACGCAGACCCTCTCCGGAGACAATAAATCGGTCCCTCTCTGCCGAAAGCGCATGGATCTCACTGCACCTTCTAGCTGAGGAAGCTGCCAATAGAAAGACCGCCTTTAGAGTCAAATGCTTTAGACTAGCCGAATGCAACGGTTCGAAAGGGTGCTTGGCCAGTACATTAAGCACTAAAGATAGACTCCAGGCTGGAATGACTACCGGTTGTCTCGGTCGGAGATTGCTCATTCCCTTCACCATCACATTTAACTGGGCCACCTCTGGACTATCCCTGTTGGCTAGACAAGGGATAACTGATGCCAAAGCTGACTTGTATCCAGCAACTGTGACGGGAGCTAGTCCTGAAAAGAACAGCTCACAGAGAAAGTCTGCTATTTGCTGAATAGTGGATTGAAAGGTATCAATACCCTTTTCTTCACACCAGTCTACAAATCTGTTAACCTTGTTGTTATATGACTTGAAGGCTGACCTCCTTCTCGCAGCCGCGATGAAATCAGCAGCTTGTCGAGAAAAGACTTCCGACATGGAACGTTGTTTGATAACATCCACGCAGTCAATTTGAGCATTTCGGGACGCTCGTGTAGGAAGCGTCCCTTGGCCTGGGAGATTATGTTCGGAATCTCGGGCAACTGCACTGGGTTTTCCACCAGCGGATCTAGCAGATCCGTGAACGATGCCTTGCTGGCCCAATACGGCGCTATTAGCAGGACCAGACACGGTTCCTCCCTGATCTTCACCAATACCTTCGGCAGAAGAATGGTGGGTGGGTATGCGTAAGCGTGCATCCCTCTCCAGCTTATCGCCAGAGCGTCTGTATCGACGGCATTTGGATCTGGAATCGGCGAGACATAAGTCATGATTTGAGCATTTTCCCTTGTGGCGAACAAGTCCACGTTGGGTTTGCCCCAATGCTCGAAGATCCTTCGTAGAACTGGAGGGTTGAGGGACCATTCTGTTGGCAGAATTCTCTGTCTGCGAGACAAAGCATCCGCCAGAATGTTCAATCACCCAGGAATGTGAGCTGCTTTCAAAACAACCGAGTAATTCCTGCACCATTGAATCAAGTGCCACACTTTGATACACAGTGTGGGTGACCTGGTCCCACCTTAGCAATTTATTTATGATACTACCGTCGAATTGTCCGACCGTATCAATATCACCTTGCCCCTGATCATCGGAAGAAACTCTTCCAACGCCAGTTCCACTGCAATCATTTCCAACAGATTGATATGCAGCTGGCTCTCCTGGAGAGTCCATGTGCCCGAGACCTGGTGTTCTCCCAGGCAGGCCCCCCACCCCTCCAGCTATGCATCCGTGTACACGGACAGCTGGGGGTGGGGTAGGTGCAGCGAAACCCCATCTAGGAGATTCTGACGCTTTTCCCACCATACAAGATGCGACATTATCGGCTCCAAAACTGGTACCAGTTCTAACAGGGGTTCTGTTCTCTGTTTCCACAGAGACATCAGATACAACTGGATAGGCCTTCGCATTAGAGGAGCGTACGGAATCACCTGCTCCATGGAGACCATCATGCCCAGCATCTGAAGAAACCGCCTCGCCTGAATGTGGTTTCCCACTCGAAAACTCTCGAGGATGGCTAACAGAGACACCACTCTGGGCTCTGACGGGTAAACCCTGCCCTCCTCGAGATCGAATCGCATCCCCAAATAAACGAAATGTTGAGTGGGCGTCAACTCGGATTTCTCCTTGTTGACTATCCAGCCTAGATCTGAAAGTAACTTTAGAGTCAGAGCAGTATCCACCTTCAACCTGGCTGCCGAGTCTGCCTTGATCAGCCAGTCGTCTATGTAGGTGTGTAGCGCCACGTTCTCTTTTCTGAGAAACGCTGTCACCGCAAGGACCACTCTTGTGAAAACCCTTGGAGCTGTCGACAGGCCAAATGGGAGAACAATAAACTCCCATACTTGATTCTGAAACGCAAATATAAGAAACCTGTGACAACTCCTGTTCATCGGAATGTGGAAATATGCATCTTTCAGATCGATCGATACACACCACACTCCCTTCCTCAATCCTGCCATTACCGACCTCGGCGTTTCCATCTGGAACCGAGGCGTATGGATAAACCAATTTAATGGCCTGAGATTGAGTATGGGTCTCCATCCCCCTGTGCTTTTCGGGACAAGGAACATATTGGAATAGAAGCCTGGAGTGTTCTGGTTCGCTGGTTTTATTGCTCCCTTCAGAAGCAAACCCGACACTTCGTTTTGATCGGCTTCTAACTTGTCTGGTTCCCGTGGTACGGGTGTCCAGACAGGTGCCAAAGACAGATTCTGCGGCAGAAAGTCCCACCACTCCGGCATGTACCCCTGGGATAACCATCCCAGGACCAGACTGTCTGACGTCACACCTCACCAGGCCTCGACGAAACGCATGAGCCTTCCACTCACCATAGACGCCTCAACGTCTAACGGGGTTGTCCGGCTCGCAGTCCGCCCCCCCCCTTTCTTAACGAGAGAGAGAGAACCATTTCCGTCCTGCCTCGGCAGGTATAACTGGCACCGCTGTTCCTGTCGCACAGGTGCGGTCCAGGCGGATATGAAGGGAGCTTTCGTACCCCCAGGTACGATCCGCTCCCTTCTTTCCGCCCTAGGACTTACCCTTACCCTTCCCCTTGCCCTTCCCGCCTCTAGGGCGATCCGGAGCAACATTGGGGAGGGTAGGGGCCTCCACAACCTTCCTGGCTTTCTTAGCCGGTGGCGGCTGAGAAAATCCAGACGAAGCAGAAGTCGCAGCAGGCTTAGCTTTCGTCTTGCCTTTCTGCTTCTTCTGCTTCTTCGAAGGTTGGCCAGCTTCCCTACAGCCCCTAGTGCGTGCGCTTGCCGCACTAGCTCCAGCTGTAGGTTTACCACCAACCGATTCTGCGCAATGCTGGCAGTGTCCTCTAGGATGGCCCACGCCTGGCCACCGAAGATGCTAGGCCCTGTCAGGGGTGTCCCAAGAAGACGCTCCCTGACTGCCGTAGCTGGACGCATACGGTCAAGAACCATTTGCCTCCTGGACTTTGTCACACGCGCTTGTACCCTTGCCAGTGCGTCCATAGACAGCACCAAGTCGTCATTGACGCATGAAAGTGCCACAGGTGGCACAGGGTGGCCTGCCCCCGCTGCAGCCCACACCGACTGAAGAAGGCGATAAGAATGGTTGACAGCACTCATAGCTGCCCTCACACCCTCATCGCATAGGGACAGGACTTCCTCCTGGTGTGCCTGGGACATGTCCACAAGTGCCGGACCGGGGCCACCCGCTCCAGCACTCTGTTTACACAGAACCCATCGAACATCCTCGGTGACCGACGGTACCACACCATATCTGTCGTAATCACCCCTGCGGAATACGACACCTTGCCCACACCTCCCTGGAGGCCACAGGGAGCTGGCCCTTGGTCGTAAGCTGCTTGCTATAAATAGCCCCCAGCAACTCTACGAACTGTGGATCCAGTCCAACCGACTGGATCCGTGCCACGGGCAAGATCCCCATCCTAATCGATGCAACCGACGGACGGGGCGCGTCCTCCTCGGCCGTGGCCGAAACCACAGACGGGTCAAACCTGGCTAGCCAAGCCAGAGCCTCCGACCAGTCTACTTCCGAGGAGGACACACCCGTGAACACGTCACCCGTTGACGCGCTCACGGGCCTGCCAGCCACGGCCTCCCGGCAAGGAGCCGCGGCTGACACGCCAGGCACTCCGGTACCAAACGGTTCCGCCGCCACCCCATGAAACACACCAGTCCATGGGGTAGGTCCGCCCGGAAAACCGTACGGACCCGTAGCGGACGCGGAACCGTGGCCAGACACGGGCGCCAACGGCACCCCATGTCTGACCGCCGGACCAGGCGAGATTGGTGAGTACCACGCCCGGCCCGGCACACCGGTCACCGTGTCAGCTGGCGTCAAACCAACCATCACGGGACCGGTGCCTGGTACCAGATTGGCCTCAACCACGGGCGGTGCAGCTGCCCTGGCTTGCGCCAAGCCAGACAGATGGAGGACGGTTCCGTCCAGGATGGAATCGACCTCCATATTCTCCACCCGTGGCAGCACAGGCCGCAGCAACCTCTCCTCCTCGGCCACCTCGTCTTCAGACTCCGAAGAGTCGTCACTAGATGAGGAAACCGTGGAGCCGTCCTGGCGGACGGCTCTCACACCTGACGGACCAGCCACCGCTACTGGACCACCCGGAGGTGGCCGCAGAGAGACAGAACCCGTCAGGCCGGAGCCTGACGGGACTGCCAGGGGGCCGTACGAGACGGCTCCCTCGGTGACCAGTCCAGAACCCTGTCCTAGGACAGGGTCCGTACCAGGCATGGGGAGAAACTGCCCCCCAACCTTCGGCAGCAGTGACGACACCAGCGTTGGCAGAACGCTATGCAGAAAACCCTGCATAGCCGGACCGAACCACGCTGGCGGTGCCATCTCCGCCACCTCCAGCTGGGGACGTGGAGCGCCCCCACCGGCCGAACCGGACGTTCCACGATTTACCTTCGCACCGCCTGACCCCGCGTCAGACCCAGCCACATCCTTCTGGGCAAGGAACTTTAACATCATATCCGCGGACCACACTGCACACACATTACACATACTATAAAGGTTACATGGAGTACACCTAAAACAGACATGGTCCTTAAACAGGACACGTACGAATTTGTGGCACTCGTCACATGATGGCGGGGCTGGCTTGGCCTATAAATAAGCACAAACCTACAATAAGCAAGCGGAACGAGACACAGATGGAAGGCAGACAATTAATTTTCAAATAATTTGACCATAAATTAACTGTACCCTCCCGCACCCCACCCCGCAACGTTACAGCAAAGATCGCATTGATTATGACGACAAGAACGATGCGGGCATAAATACACCCATAATTGATCCTCCAGGATGTATAAAGGAACCAGGAATCATATCGCATAGCATTCGGGGTATATTTACCAATCAATATAAATTATACTCCTAACGAAAGCCGAAACGATATGTGAAGAAACAACAAAATATAAACAAACTGCTGTAGCACATGGTAAAACCGCAGACCGCACATCTAATCAAGAATTTTGAAACCACCGCTCATTCCAAACCGATAGTCATAACACGTAAACTTGAACATTCCAAAGTTTCCGGTACCATTTTTAGTACGCTGCACCCAGAACAAGATGCGCGAATTAATGAACAAATTTTTTCTTCACATAAACATCCGAGCATCACGGATGTGACGTCACCCGCTCGGATCCTACGGAGAACGACGTCAGCCGATATTCGTGTTAGAAATACCGTAGCAAACACCTATTTTCATATCTGCCGATCGCCTGTTTGGGTTTAAAGAAGGCGATCATCCGGCATATCTCGTTGTTAACACACGTCCCAGATTCTTTGGGGTCAGAAATTGGAACATGCGACACAACGAAATTTAGAGACCTAAGTCTTTTAACTATGGATAATAAGGAATTATACAACCTGGTTATCCTCGGCGGTATCCATATTATCCAATTATCCTTGCAAGAGAATCACTAACTATCACTATCACAGACAAAAGACTTAGAAATTAATCCTGAATCTCTCCACTGCAAAAATCATGTATGCTCTTGTTGCTATGCAAACAAGAATGAGCTCTATGGTAGACGGGCACTCTGCAGTTGGGAGCCGAGTACCCGGTTCCAAGGAGTCGGTAAATCTTTCTAAGTCTATAGTCCTAGAGCCAGCTGTCAAGGCCAGCTGTATATCAGAAGTAACAGAATGGTGAGTATTGATCGAAGGAGAAATACAATTCGTACAACGTGTCGGACTATTAAGAGTTAAAGACGGGCCTAATAGAATCATTTATGACTTAATGATTATGACGTGATCCTATACGCTGCTTAGCTGAGTATGACGTCATATGACGTCAGATCATCGAAGGATACTCGAAAGAAGAATTATAAAGTTGTAAAGGAGTGTTGGGTTCTTTTGCCTTTCAGGATCAAAGGGTTAATAAAATTAAGTATTTCGATAGACTACAAGTTATCATGTTTTCAAAGCAAAAACAGAAACATATCGATGAGAAATGCCCTGTTGAAAATTTTTAACATAAATGTTATGGAAGAAATCAAGACGCGTCCACAAATCAAGTTTAGTTCCATCATAGCAAAATCTCTTATTAAATGAACCATGAAATGTAGGTCAAAAGTAGATCACACAGACCCACCTTTCATACACCGTACACCTGGTCCTTAAGATACATCCACATGTATACCAAGTTTAATTAATATATGTGAAAGAGTCTTGAGACTATGGCCTTGACAAACTTGTAGAGGGCGAACGGACGGATGGACGAATGGGCGGACGACTGGATGGACAGACAAAGTGGAGACTATAAGCTCCCCGATTTTTTTCTGGAAGCCTAATTATCTCCCTCCCATTTTTTGTCACGTAATTCTTTTCGAATTTTCCTTATTTTTGGATCATGATAAAAAGTTGTGAAATCATAGCGCGCTCATATCCTTTGCTGGGTTAAAATGTAATCCCAAACGGATCAATAATGTCTGAACTATTTATAGATTGAGAAGTTAATCTGAACTGGATCTTGGTTTCTTTCATCCGGATCAGGACTAATGTATGGAAATTATTTTCAAGGGAAGAGCCTTTGCCGTGTTACAATTTTAGCCAAATTGGATCCAGAATTTTTTTTAACTACTACTTTGAAAATACTCTGGATCGCTAAGAAATGATTATAACTCTCACCATCAGATATATGTCCTTGTATTTTTCACACTAGAGTGCTTGAAAATAAAATTGTTAAAATTGTAGGCTATTCTTTCAGAGGCTTAAATCGTGTGCCTAGATGTCATGAAACGAAATAAATCTTAACATATGATGACTTATTTCGACATAAATTAATTTAAAAAATTTAAGTTGTGAAATTGAATTAGAGACACGAGTCACTAATTGATATTGACTGGTAAAATTCTATTTATTTATACCGAAAGAAATCGCCATATTTTAAGATTTATTTCTCTTCATTGAATTTAGTTACACAATTTAAACCTATAAAAGTATACAATTTTAACCATTCTATTTTCAGGCATTCTGGTGTGAATGTACACCTTTAATGTATATGGAATGGTGTGAATGGAGCGTCCGTATAAAAATTCTTGTATTGACCAACTGTAAGAATTTTATGGGCTTGGTTCCGTATATTAAATTTCTTGCCCTATCAGCTTTCGTAAAC
The DNA here is from genome assembly GCA_034401795.1 of Chaetoderma sp. LZ-2023a. Lineage (NCBI taxonomy): Eukaryota > Metazoa > Mollusca > Caudofoveata > Chaetodermatida > Chaetodermatidae > Chaetoderma > Chaetoderma sp. LZ-2023a. Next base: position 86,253,735 of record CM067367.1, read on the forward strand.
GTTAACTAGTGGGAAGGGTTACTTTCGACTCTGTGTTTAAGTTGCATTCGTAGATAGATATCAAACAGTTTCAGTATCATCGGGTGCGCAAGACCTTGCAGAAACTGCGCCATCCGGCGGGCCACTCTGCGCCAGTGTAAGCGCTGAAAAGGGAAAATATATGTGTATCGTAGTGTAATGTAGCCTACAGATGATGATGATGATGATGATGACAAGTTATATTGTTTGTGATAACTGTAACGGTATTGGTAAAGTATTATTATTATTATTATTTATAAACCCTGTATATACGTTATACCTGTATGTCACAAAGTGACCTAAGGTTAGTAAAACTATGACTATGACGATGATAAATAAGTTAGTGTTTCGAAAACAAAAACATGTTAGTTACCAAGAAATGTTCTGTTGAATATTTTGAACATAATTTGATCAGGCAGCAATGTCTTCAAATCCAATTACGTGTAAAATATTCACGTGTACGTTTTATTTTGTTATGGAAATATTTTAATTTATTTCTTAACTGTACTGTACTGGAATGAGAGATCGAGTAAAATAGCCTTATACATTCACCCTGCCCTCACCCAGCTTTGTCATAGATTAAATACTAGAATGAGAGGATCTGAAACGAGTTCCCTTTTCATATCACTATTATTAACCGAGTCGAAAATTATTATTATTATTATTATTATTATTATTATTATTATAGAGCTGAAATGTTCAATTCAAGCTGATTAACGTTTTACAATAACATAATGAGTGATTAGGTATTTGAAAAACATTTTGTTGTATTGCCATATCGCGATGCAATAATTCTGTGCCACTTCAGAACATTAAACCACCAACTAGACATCGAGACCAAGAGATGGGAGGGGATTGATTCTTATCTGTGCCCCACCCATTTATAGGTAAGTTGCGCCCATTTTGTATAATGCATGTTTGAATCGATTGTAACATTTTAAAACATGAATGACCAGAATCTCAATTTCAAGGTAACTATACAGGTAAGCTGCTGAATATTTTGAAACCAATTTGATTGGGAGCTTTTCATGGCTATTATATGCCAGCAACAATACCAACTGAAATTAGTTTCAAAATATCCAACGTAAAGTTTATTAAATTGTTAATTCACAAGCGACATAGACTTCGGACGTTTACCATTTCGTTTCTTTTAGTTTGTATGTCCCTCAAAACAATTGTAATTCATTCCGAAATCTTTAAAGGAAGGGAAAGGGGAAATAACAAATGATGTTTATTGGCAATTTCATACACTATTAAATAAACTACCATCGGTAAGAAATCGGGATTATATGAGAAAAAACATTTACTCAGGCCGTGTCGATACTGTTTGGAGAAAGGGTCTCTGGGAAAAGATTATAAATAACGGAATTACAGGAAAATGCTATTTTTAATATGTATCAGTCTATTGAATCTTTTGTTTTTCATAATTCAAATAAGTCAGACACATTCCCGTGTAGGATAAGCGCTAGACAAGGTGAAATTTTATCCCCTTTTCTCTTTTCGATTTATCTGAATGATTTAGAAAGTTACCTAGAAGAACACCACACATCAGGGCTGACAACAATTAACGAACTAGTTGATAATTTACACGTGTATTTATATCTTATTGTGCTTCTCTATGCTGATGACACTATGATAATGGCAGAAACACCCAGGTCGATACAAAATGCGTTAGATGTATTCAAGGACTATTGCGAAAAGTGGAAACTGCAGATCAATCATTCAAAAACTAAAATAATAATATTCGAAAAACGTAAGAAAATTAACCAACCAAAATTTCATATAGGTGAAGATAGCATGGAAGCAGTAGATGAATATTTATTTTTGGGTGTGCTTTTCAAATATAATGGTAACTTTTTTTCATGTAGAAAACGAAACTTAGCTCAAGGGATTAAAGCAATGTACGCACAAATTCACAAAATTAAAGCGATCGGTGTCCTGATAGATTTACAGTGCACACTTTTTGAGTCTATGGTTATATCAGTTATATTATACGCGTCTGAAATCTGGGGCTTTGAAAACACGAAACTGCCAGAAATTTGCCAAATATGATTTTATAAAATTATGTTACAAATGAAGAAGAGTACCCCGAATGTTATGATCTATACAGAGTTAGGTAAATACTCATTAAATATTATAATACAGTGCAATATAATTCGATTTTGGGCGGCCATCGTAAACGCTGGATATGGAAAACTTTCGTCTATTCTTTACTAGACCTGCCTACAGTATACGGAGACAAAGAATATCAAGTTTAAATGGATAGAAAACGTTAAAGAAATACTAACAACAACAGGGTTTGATACAGCCTTTAACGCAGAAAACGTAAATAAGACTAACATCACTAGGCAGGTAAGAATAGCTTTACAAACTCAATTCAATGAAAAATGTAGAGCTGAAATTTCCAATTCAAACCGATTAACGTTTTACAATAACATAATGAGTGATTCGGTATTTGAAAAATATTTTGTTATATTGCCATATCGGGACGCTATAATTCTGTGCCACTTCAGAACATTAGACCACCAACTAGACATCGAGACCAAGAGATGGGAGGGATTGATCGAAATGAGCGCATCTGTAATGCATGTAATTGCATAGGTGACGAATTGCACTTTCTTTTTAATTGCACAAAATTTAGCACTGAACGACAAAGACTAATCCCTTCTTACTACCTAACCAATACCTCGCTAGAAAAAGCAAAAGGACTTCTTTCAATATGTAACACTTTAAATAATGTGTTCTCCAAAAAATTGTAAATACCTTTTATATGCCAAGAAAAAATAAGTCACCATGTCTATTATCGCTGTTATTAATGTAATTAGTATTTATTTATTAACCTCGTGATAATCACTGTATATTTTGTCACTTTACTCGCCATAATAATTGTTATAAATATATACCCTCATATGCTGGCTCGGTAGCCTAAGTGTAATAAACGTGAAACTGTCGATGTTTCGGTTACTGTCGTAGGTGTGAACCCGCTAATTCGAAACTTACGTCGGAACAGTTAATTCGTCAAAATCGGCAGATTAACTAATTCGAAGGAGTTGTTTCGAAGGAAATCCCTAATGTGAACGCACGCGTTTCAGATTGCCATTGCTAGGGGCGCTATTTAACTAGAATCTCGCGAAACACCACGTGATTATTGCTGATCATTTCAGCGATTTGTTCAGTTGTTTGGACACGTCTGTTCGTATTTATGCATGTGTTCATTCTCACACGTGTTTCTTGTTTATTTATATGCTCGTCCGTCCATCCGTGTGTTCGTGCGTTCACTCATTCCTTCAGTCGGTTAGTCAATAAGTCTGCATGCATCAGAAAAAGAATGAGCGCATATATATGCGTGTATATAAATCATCAAGCGCGGGTCAATTGAATTAATTTAGGCCGCTGATTAATCCATTGCGTTGTGATTACACATAATTCACGTCCTTAAGCGATGAGACGTTTAATAACACAAGGATCAAATGAAATGACAAACATTGAATAGAATCCGCTTATTGGACAACATTAATAAACACTTTAAATAATGTTCACATTTATGAAAGAAAGTTTAAATATTCTCATAGAAAATATCCATTTGCGGAGCGAGAGATTAAATTTGAAAACTTAACAGCACTTATGTATGCACATATTAAAATAATACTTTGATTAAAACGTGCGTCACCACTCTCCAAGCGATTAAGCAGGTATGCCATAAAAAGATTGATTGAACCACACCGCCTTGTTTGATAGACGACGTTTCTTTAGGTAAGGTGTTTCAAATAAACTATCCTGGCGACTGAAAATTAATCGTTGATCTACTAATGTAGGGATGGAAATCTCAATTTGTTTACAAATATGGACCTTTCTTATTGGCCCAAGTTTTATTTTAAAATATGGGCCGTGCTTCGTTTACAAAAGGGAGCACGATAACAAATTGGCGTATCGTCCGTCTATGCACCATTTTCAAACGGGCACGTCAATAGAAAATTGTCATATGGGTTGGCGCCGTTTACAAACGGCAGCGCCGTTAACAAATTGGTATATGGGCATGCGCCATTTACAAATGAGCCAAATTGGTTATTGGCGCGTTACATCAATACAAACAAAATCCCCATGGTGCATTCAGAATAGTGTTTATAGTTATTTTGTTAACTGAACCTCGATAGTTATCTCATATTTGTATATAGAGAGCAGCAGAATGGCGAGCATAGGGTTATGTTAGGAGGTGTGTTACAACAATAGTAATGATGAGGACATGGCTTGGAAGCCAAGCTAGTCTGCGTTTACAGGGCCGCCTCCGAAATTTTTATGAATATCAATGCTCTCAAGGGGCATATCCTGATTTCGTTCATACACTTATTGGTCATATTGGTTGAGTCACACCTCGACACCCCCACCCCAACAACACCCACAACACCCAACCCTCCCCCACCCACCCACCCACCCCACCACACCCCAACACGCCCTAAAACACATCCCATCCCACGGACGCACGCACTGACCCGCTACTGGAACTGTTACAAGGTGTATCATCTGAAGGTGCTTTTAAAACAATAACGTTGGGTTTGCTGCATTTATGGTCGGTTGAGGCCCGACTTAAGTGATTGAAACACAACATTTTCGTTTTTGTATCCAGGGTATTACCGAATTAAGCTTGTGTTCACATTAGATAGTTAATCCGGAGCAGCGTCGATGTTTCGGTTACTGTTGTAGGTGTGAACGCGCTAATTCGTAAGTTATGTCGGAACACTTAATTCGAAAAAATCGGCGGAGTAACTGATCCGGAATAGTTGTTCCAACGTAGATCAGTAATGTGAACGCAGGATAATATAATGTGTCTGCAATTTGTGCGATAATAGTAATATCTACAATATGAATATTAACTCTTTCAGCGTACAATTTTGAAAACGTCCTAAGCGATGACTCCAATATGAAATAAACGGTTTCAATCACACAAGAAGGAACTTAAATGACGAAAATCTCTAAAGAAAAGGCATCCCGTGCAGCAACAGGGAAGCTGGCCAAATTGTCCGATCAGATTTCTGTATATAATTAGGCGAGATTGCCAGGACCTTCCAATGAAGCTTGGTTCTGGCTGGTCAGACGAACTAGTGTTTTAACCCTTTACTAGCTAAGTTTACTTATTATATAGTCAGTTGCAGGACAAGAGAAAACTATTTATGACTGGAATTCCTGGCTCACTTATCGAGCCAGCGATTCTACTGGATAAATTTTCAAAAATAGTATTCTCTTCGTCTGCAAATAGACATTTCCCAAAACGACTGCAAATGGCGTTTTCGGCCAGTTTCAGCTGGAACTGGTTAAATGACTTAATAACAAGACATCAGTGTTACACTGTAAGGATATTGGCGAAAATCTTGGCATTTTGCATTTCCAAAAGAAAATCAAGCTTTGTATCAGGATCGCAATGACCTTGAACTAAAAGAGCTGAATGTCTGTGCTGCTCATCCTGGTTGAGGTAACTGTATGACGATGCTTAGTTCCACTACTTTGGGCAAGTCTGAAACAAAGGCCAGATGAGCTAAGCAGAACTAAACTGTTGGTCATTTATACAAATATCACAATGACCTTAACCTCTTACCTCAACATCATTGTACTTCATCCGCTTGATATAGGTAAACTTGTGACCAACTCAAATTCAACTAGTGTGAACCGATCCTGAGATGTACGACAATATGTGGTTGGGTATAAAATGCGAGCCAGAGCGGGAAAAATGGTGGTAAAAGAAGTTTGAGGCGGAATATCTCCATAACCACGCCGCCGATTGTTACCAAATTCAGCCTCGAACTTCTGTTACTACGGTTTTCCCAATCTGGCTCGCATTTTATACCCAACCACAATAGGTTGAGCTAAAGCAAAATCTTAACCGTAAAAGTAGAGGTGTCTTTTTATCAAGGTCACAGTGACATCGAACCGACCGACTGACCGACCGACCGACCGACCGACCGACCGACCGACCGGATCTTATTATGAAAGAAGTCTTTAGACATTGGCCATGGTTCTGACTAAAAACAAGAATTACGCGGAATCAGATGTGTCCTGTCTATCATAGTGACACTGACCCTTGACCTTGACTTTGTGACTTAATGATATCATGCTGCTTCCTGACATTATAGGTAACCATGTACCAACGTTTAGTTGTAATACGATTAGGTAATCCTGAAATATAAGCTGAGAAGTTTTGCCAAACGTCAGAAGCGTGATACATATGTCTCGTTTTCTGCTTGGCATGTGAGACAAAAACCGGATTCGAATCAGATCAAATTCCGGATACGTGGATATATGGGGCCAATATCGAATTTGCACCGTTGGTTAATGGAGCAGCATGACAACTATTGAATTTGATATCGAATACTGATATTAGTCCTTAACCATTGGCCAATTGGCGTGCCAATATCAAATTCGATATTGATCCCTGCGCCACTGGCTAATGGCGCAAATTTGATATTGGCGCATTACATGTTATAAGATGGCGTGCGTCTACACATAATCCCACAATGTTAGTATTCATGTGAAAATTACGTAAATTCTTATTTACAAATGTAATTATCGTGCAAGGCGGCGGCGACCGGCGCTTCCGCTGCTAATGCTACTGCTATTGCCACTACTACATTTCTGCTGCTTTTGTGTGCTGAGCCAGGGTGGGCATGGGCATAAATGCCTTCTCACTGTCGACCCACTGCGTCAGTGTGGACTGCACCTCAGGTGTTATGTAAATGTAAACATAATGTACTCTGCAGGGCACGAGCTACAGGCGCATCTCCCACAATTGCTGGATGAACATCCCGCGGCTGCTGAGCTTCAACTGGCATGTCATGCGGATTAAAGATCTCTCCATGCATTTCGCAAATGTTATGCAAAATGCAACAGGCGGTGATGATTGTTGGTACCAATCGCACCATTGAAACATGGGCGTCCAGTCGTTTCGTGAGGCAGCACCATCTACCCTTTAATCTGCCAAACGTGCACTCAATTGTCATCTGGGCTCTGCTGAGGCAGTAGTTAAAATTCGCCTGATCAACTGTATCAGGTCTTTAAGGGTAGGCCTTCATGACCCATGGAAGGAGTGGGTAGGCTGGGTTTCCGACTCTCCGATAATAACGATCGGCGCATCAACATCTACAATCCTCTCGGCTGTGTCTGGGAAAAAAGTACCTGACCGACCACATGCGTACACCTCGGAATTCCCAAATACACGTGCATCATGGGCTTTTCCGGGCCATCCTACCGCAACGTCCCAAAGCGATACCTGTAATCGCATATAACTTGACAGATGACCGAATACCACCCCTTCCTATTACAGTAGTCGTTCCGGAGTTCGCTGGGTCCTATAATAGGTGTTTGTCCTGTCGATGGCTCCACCACATTGAAGAAATCCCAACATATTCCGGGTAACCGTGTGTAATTGCTTGGAAGTCCTGATGGTTGGGTCGGCGAAGGTACCGTGCTTTTAAACTGTACAATGACAGTAACAAATTCCATAAATATTTCACAGGACGTAGAGCGATGTCTCCAAAAAGTTCGTGAGTTGTACGACAATCATATCCGGTGGCCAAACGCCACACAGCTATTGCAACTCTCTGTTCAACAGCAATTGCATTGCGGAATCTTATCACCTGCCTCTCCATATATGGCATTACAGATTCGGTGAGCAGGTTAAAACTGGCTCTTTTCATTCTGAAGTGGATCACCCATTGAAGATCGCCATTTCACGCCTGGAACGTATACCACCAGTGCTGTGGCCTCAAGCGACTCCACAAAGTTTTGAAACAATTATGATTGTATCATGTTAGGAAAATAATCAAATCAATAAGTCAATAATTACCCATAGGAGTCATAGGCCCCCAAACTGGGGTGGGTTGGAGGAGAGTAACAGCCCCCACCACCAATAACCCCTTGCCTCCACACAAGTCCCTTGTTTCAGACCTCCTCCACATATACCCACCTGTCAAAGTTAAAACGCTTCTGGCGCCCCTAATAGGGCAATAAGATTGTTTTGCATTTGAGCATGTCTATCTGTTTGTCTCTGCTCTATCTTGTAAGCTACTGATCCCATTTGGCTCCACCTTCCTCTCTCTCCCCTCTCTGCTTCTCGGTCATTCCATCTCCTCCTCCCTCCCCTTGTTCCTCTCCCTACACCCCTAGCTCCCCTCACTCCCACTTGCCCCCTCACCTCTCTTGCACCATCTCGCTCCCCGGCGCGCCCTCTCCCTCCCTTCCTCTCTCCCACTCCTTCCATCTCACCCGATCTCCCTCAATCTCCCTCCCTACCCCCTCTCCATCCCTCTCACCACCCCTCCCTCCCTCTCAATCCATCTCAATCTTCTCACCTCACACCCCACACACCTCTCTCTCTCTCTCTCTCTCTCTCTCTCTGACGAAAAAATAAATATATGTGCAACTTATTGTGGGTACATTTGTAAGAAATCGAGATTTTGTCTGGTTATGTATGTATCTCTGACCTGGCCTAAAAGGCCCAGTGAACTTATGCGGCGAGCGTCCGTCGTCTGTATGCATATCTGCCATTCGTCTATCCATCCGTATGTCATCCATCTGTCGCTCGTCAACTTCTTATTTAAAACGTAGGCCTATGTCATTATTTAACACTTGATGGATTTTTCCACAAAACTTGAACTGAATGTCCCTATACTATGACGGTAGGTAGGCTCCCGCACTCCAGAATGCCGATTCGTCAGTTTTCCGGCGGCTCCCATGGATTTACAAAAACGTCAGGGTATTGGTTAAACAAGCATTTAGGCTATAGTAAGCTGATAAGACCACCAAATTAGGCGACGGAAAATCACGGCGATATGGCGTTAACAGCCGCTCTGAAGTTGTGACGTCCAACGTCCTATTATATACGGTACTGCATTAGCTAGGTAATAAATTTTAGTTGGTCCATGTTCACTGAATAGTTAGTCGTCAGTACGCAGTGTTCTGACCTAATTATTTTTAGAACAAGATTATTGATACTTATTGCTGTATATAGCGGTAACGATTATCCAGAGAATTATTATAAAATTAATGAAGCAGACATTGTAAGCCTTATCAGCTAATGCTCTGATAACCATTTGACTGAAAACCATTGCAGGACCAACCTTCAATGAAACTGTTCTCAAAACAATCAGCAATGTAGTAAAAATTGCTAACGAAATTTTAAGCCATTTGATTAACAGGCGTTGTTGAGAAAGGCAATAACAACTTTGTCAAATTATTATCAAAATAATCGTTACCAGTCTTTATTAGCTAACAATTGTATGTATGTGAAATTCGTTAGGCGTTTGGAATATGCTTGCAAGTTCAAGTTCACATTTTATTCACATATGCCTTCATATGAGACAACTACTTTAGTTGTGTTCATTACTTTGTCAGTCAGTTGGTAATTATGCCAGTTTTAATCACTGCATGTCAGATAGGGCATATGCCTGGTTGACCTATTAGGCATTGGATCTGAATTACCGTAGGCCTTCTTACTTTCCCTACATTGTTCGCTCAGATATTGACTTTGCAGATTATTTTGAGAAGAATTTGAAGGAAAGTTGTTGCTGCTATGACTTAATGATTTTCAGTCAACTTGTTCTAAAAATAATTAGCCTAGCACATTGCGTACTAGCGATTCGACGAACACGGTTCGACAAAAATGTATTACGTGGCTAGTGAGGTATCTAAGGAGAATTATGGCGCTACATCATACAGCTACTGAAAATGAAAAAAATTATTTATAAGAGAAATTATAACAATTGTCACCAGTTCCCCCTATTTTACCTTCGAATACCCATATTAAGTATATGCACATGTCCATTAGCATGTCTTAGTAGGTCCGCCAATAATGCGGAGGCGAACCAGTCTCCTGGCGAAACATCGACGCATATTATGGTGCATCGCAAATGTATGAGAAATTAGCCGCAGTCTCGCTGCAAGCTGTAGCATTATCGTTCTGCGAAATTGAACAAGCTGAATAACTCGACACATTCTCAAAACAATTAGTATGTGTAATCCAAAAATGCAAAACGCAGCAACTTGCTATTCGTTCACCATTTTAAATATGTATATGTAGATCTCGTATATACCGCTCTCACTACGAGTGGTGATAAACGACGGCAAGTCAAGTCTCGTAGTCAATCACGTGGTCAATCACAGCGCCCTCTCGTGAGCTACTTCAGTTATGCCAAACACGGTCCCGAAGTTTCGGGGAGCCTGTTTTACACGAAGTAAATGCCCTAATGTCAGTACAGATCAGTAAAAATAAAGCCGTAGCCTCTTAACAGCTGGCAGTACTACTGACAATTGGCAACTACGCACTTTACGGATTACAATACAGCCTATACTCGCTACCTCCGCTCACGAATCTAACACTGCATACCGTATACTACATAGAGAACACTCCAGACAATCTCTGACATTACGCGTGAGCAGTGTTCAGCGATAGTTTAATAATCATTCAGTAAACACTGTAAACATTGTACATTGTATTTTTGCGATTTCTTGAAATGGCGTGCGATGAATGTATAAAGACGGACGTCGAGGCTAAGTCGTGCCCAGGAAATTTAATGCTGTGTCGTATGTGTTGCGAGAGGAGTTTTCCGGCTATAGATGACAGACGAAAACGTAAAGCATCATGTTCACCCCAAGGAAATAACTCTGCCCCTAACCAACCCCAGGTGTCATTCATTAGCGTTGTGCATAATGAATGACACCAACCCCAGGCACACACTCCCGTACACGTAGGCACATACACAAACTCTTGCATGACCATTCCAACGCTCAGTCAGGTTATAGAGGACGCGAACAAAGTATTAATAGACACACCTTCTAAAGAAGCTGTTATGGTAAACAGACCAATTCAATTAAATTTATTGCGTAAAAAACATATAGTATGGTGTGTGCATACAGCACATACAATATATACAATTAAAAAACATAAAATACACACGCATTAACAATATATACACAGTATAACAGTCAGCATATCTACAAAACAGCAGGATATGTGGAAAGACACAATGTATTAAGTTATGGTCACAGAGGCTTATCCGAATGCATGGGATAAATAGTTGTAGAATGTTGTTTTTAGCACACATGCATGGACAAAGGGTAGAACCAGTTCAGAGATTTCTGTATCGCCGTTATTGCAGGACATGAGGAACACGAACTTCCCATCATCAATTAATGATGGGAAGTCGCAAAAAGAGACGAGTGCATTGAACAGGTTCAGTCTTTCATAGTCATAAGCAGAACAATGCAAGATAAAGTGCTTCTCGTCTTCAATACACTCTGATACGCACATCTTGCATATCCTGCGTTCATGTGATACCTTTTGGTGTCTTCCGAGTTCAATCGCCAGGCTGTGTGCACTAACTCAGTTTCGTGAAATCCTTACGTATTCAGAGATTTCGAGAATTAATCAGATAGTTTTCCATCGCAAAGTTAAACTTGAACGATCCACAAGTGCGTAATTTAGCATTTATGTTTAGAAGGTTATCTTTCCAAACGTCTACATATTTGGATTGCATGAAAAGTTTTAATTTCTTAACATCAGATTCCGTGTGACCAACAAACGTGTTATCTCACGTATAATCGAAACCAAAATAGGTACACCGTTCGCTGATGAAGAAAGGCCAATTACAATTACTCGATATATTAGAATAGGATTCACAATACGCTTTGCGGACTATGGAAGTATCATCTAGTGCACGCATCCTGTGCCAATATTTCATTGCAAGCGCCAAACAGGCTATAAGAAGCGTATGATGACCCAATTAGCCGTGGACTACATCGTTGGTTGCATTTCCACGAACACCAAGTATGTATTTACAAAATTTCATAACAACCCCTTGTTTCAAAGCCATGAGTCCTAAGACCTTTAAGAAAATATGGGCCCCAAACTTCGCATCCGTACATTACAATAGGGGAAATCAATCGCTTGAAGAAAACAAGTCCCGTAAATATGTTATTCCTAATGTTAAATTGCCTTAGTTTGAAAATGGCTTTAGTTGCTTGCTGCTGTTTTAAAGTTACCAGAAGCAACACATGCTATACCCAGGTAGCAATAAGTCTGGAATATTTCAATAATCTAGCCGTTGTATGTAAACAGATAATTATTTAATAGTTTACCACCTTTATTGAAATTGAGTACCTTATTTTTTTGCAAAATTAACCACCAGGCCCCATTTATCACAATAGGCACTTAGATTATTGAGTGCAGTTTGGATCCCGGTATGTGATTTAGACAGTAATACAAGGTCGTCAGCGTACATGAGGCAATTGGTAGTTTTGGTATCTAGCGCGACTCGGTCACACTGTTGAGTAAAAATGTTGGGCAGGTCACGAATATACATATTAAATAAAAGTGGGCTTAACACACACCCCTGGTTAAGCCCAACACTAGACGGGGGAAAGGATTACTGTGGTAATTTTGAAGTTTTATGGAATATGAAAATCCGGATTACATGCTCTGTAGTGTATTTAAAAAGTTAACACCTATTCCGGATAATAGTAATTTATATAAGCGAGCGTTCCTGGAGACAGAGTCAAATGCAGATTTAAAATTCACGAAACAGCAAAATAAATATTGTTTAGATGATTTGGCATACGTTTCAATCAAGGTCTTTAAAGCATAAATATGATCAGCGGTGCGGCTGTTCTTTTTAAATCAAATTTATGAATCTGGTAGCAATTTATGCTCAGTAGAAAAATGGTAGAGTCTATTATATAAAATAGTGCAGAACAGTTTGCATAAATTGCTGCCGACTGTAATACCTCGATAGTTACCAGCAGCATGTTTATCTCACTTTTTGTGTAATGGCGTTAAAAAGTTGCAACGCCAGGCCTCAGGGAAAGCACCATTAATAAGTATATTGTTAAAAATCCTACATATAATAGGAGTGAGTTGGTGCTGTCCGACTGTTAGCATTTCATTCAAAATGAAGTCAGGGCCTTAGAACTTGCCATTTTTCAGCTTTGAAATTGACGCAATGACTTCACTTACAGTAATTGATTTGTTTAGTTCATTAAAAATTGTGGTCTTATTAGATGCAAGGTATTCATTCATAAAACTGTTGAATTCACTATTTATTAACATGTTGTTGTTGGTAAGTTGGGTGAAATGTGAGGTCCATTCTGCCATTGGGACAGGATTTTGAACAACAGTTTCCGATACTTTAAGCTTATTAAACAATTTCCAGAAAAATTTAGGGTTACGATCATGCAATGTTTTGAACTGATTCAAAATACCTTGCTGAAATTGAATTTTCTTACGATTTATAAGCTTCTTGTATCTAGAACGAGTTGATCGGAGTTCTTGAAGAAGCTGTGGACAGAATGGGTTAACACGGAGTTTGCTGATAAACAATTTGATCTTCTTCTTCAGCTCAATACAGTCTGGTCCGAACAATTCATTGGTCTTATTCTTGTTTGGTTTAGGAGTTAGCCTGCCCAACGACTTACGTTTAACTCTGGCGAGTTTTGCAGTGGTAATATATAATTCCGTAAGAGTTGACGGCCAAGTCACTGGTAGTATCATGGGCCAGGTCAATACTAGCAAGTTTTTGGTAGTCGAGTTTTCTAGCGCACATCAAAATTTGATGTCATCGCCAGGTGACCACCTGAATGCAGGAATAAATATTGTGGATGAAACCTCGTCCGCAGGCTTAAAAATGCCAGTTGAAATGATACATGATAACATGCAGTGAATAGAATGTGTTATGCTGGGGAAGTCAGCATGTAGTCAATTGACCATCCAATGTTGCGACCACTATAACAGTGACAACAACCACAGCTCAGTCTACTGCTACACAAAGGACACCTAATATGAGATATATTTCACCACTGGGGGTTTGTAGGCTGGATAATGGGCCGACGCAAATGAATGGTGCCTCGACAGTAATTGCCACACCCACAGTGATGATGTCACGGGTGGGGACTCCCATGGCACCAATGACATCAAGTAGCCCAATTTCATATGGGATGAACATAAACCAACACGGACAGTATTTAAATTTCTCAAATGACCCGGCAATACAACATCTAGATGGTCATCTCCTAATGACGCCGCAATCTGGTTATTCAAGTAACGCATCAGACATGAAAATGGGCAGCCTATCAAATATAACTGCTCGGGAAGAAGGTGGACGATATTAACCACTCACAACGTAAAATCACAGAGACCCTTGTACGATTAGAACACATCGAATCCGACGTTCAGAATATTAGTAGAACGATCGGCAGGATGAATGAATGAGTGTGTCATCTTGAAAATCGGTCAGACGAGCAAGACGCAACTATTCACGCCCAAAGTGATTCTACAACTGCCCTGCAAACAGAAGTACATCAGCTCAGAAATGACAATAATGCCCTCCGTAATTGGTGTGGTGAACTACAGGATCGTACTATCGACCACGAAAATCGATCCATGGAGTATAATCTATTGTTTAGAGGCATTAGTGAAAACCAGGGTGAAGATGTGTATAACGTTCTCCATCAATTCATGATAAATGAACTCAAGATAGGGGAGCCTCTTCAATTCCAAAACGTACATCGCATAGGCAGGAACACTTCTAACAATAATCAACCAAGCCCGAATATTGGTAGAGTTCTGTTTATGCAGGACCACGAAGGCGTGCGTAAAGCGGGATATGAACTGTTAAGAGACTTTGCTTACAGTATTGTTCAACAATATCCGTACGAAATTCGAGAACAACGCAAACAACTTGTGCCTATAATGATGCGAGCTAGACACGATAACCAGAACGCCAAATTAGTGTACAATCGGTTATACATTAATGGAGAGATGTATCAACCCGGATAGGAAAAACCGCAGGGATACACATTTAGGAACCGCCCGCGTCGTTACAAGAATCCTGACGCGGAGAATTAGCCAAATAACAACAACAACAACAACAACAACAACAACAACAACAACAACAACAACAATAATAATAATAATAATAATAATAATAATAATAATAATAACAACAACAACAACAACAACAACAACAACAACCAACAACAACAACAAGTGATAGTGGTGAAAAAAATGAGAACATTGAGATAAGGAGCATTATAACGACATTAATAGGAAGAGTATAGTTCACACTAGGCACATATCTATCACTACAATGACCACCGCCGGCGACAACGACAACAATAACAACAACCAGTCCAGAGACATGATAAAAAATAATTACAAATCAGATAAAGGAAATTATATTAAGAACTTGTCGTGTGCGGATGACACGGATAAGGTTAATGTGTCTTCTTACTGTCTACCTGACAACACCGTCACACATGCTGATGTTACTTCCACTACTTATACTTTTACTACTTCTGCTACTAATGCTGCTGCTGCTGCTATCACTACTTCTGCTACTGCTGCTAATGCTACTACTAGTATTGCTACTGCCAAGCTGCTACTGCCAACCCGGATGCTGCCGACGCTGCTGCGACTAATGATGCTGCTGCTAGAATTTCTATACCTGTTACTAGTGCCATTAACAATGTTTGTAATTTTGGCGATGACGATGGCGATGATGGTGATGGCGCTGGTGGTGGTGGTGGCGGCGGCAGTGATGATGATAATGTTCATGATCATAATGTTGATGATGGTAATGATGATAATAATAATAATAATAATAATAATAATAATAATAATAATAATAATAATAATAATAGTAATAATGGTCATCATCGACGTCGTCATCGTTGCCATCACCACCAACCACCTTTATTGTCGCTGTCGCCATCATCGTAATTGTCATTATGGCATGACTGACAGTGGCTATGAGAGTAATGACTGCCAACACACTGTAGCTCACAATCTCGACAACGATGACTACATAACGACCACCAGCGCCACCGACAACGATGGTAACAACAATGACGACGACGACGATGACGACGACGGCAATGATAACGACGACGACGACGACGACGACGACGACGACGACGACGACGGCGGCGGCGGCGGTGGCGGAGATGGAGGAGGTGGCGGTGGCACAAACGGCATTAGGTCACGAACTGGCTTGTTGCATATCGGTGCCTTAAACATACATGGCCTTAAGTCTAAAGTAAACACCCCAGAGCTGTATATATTTGTAAATAATTATGATATAATCTGTCTATGTGAAACTAAGCTCAATGACTATGATGACGTTTCAATCCCAGAATATGCACTTATTAACCATAACAGGCAAGGAATCACAAGGTCGGGTGGAATTAGTATCCTTATTAAGAACAGTTTGAAAAAATATATAAATGAAGTACACACCGATAATGAATTCGTTCTATGGATTGAAATAAAGAAAAATACAATAAAGAGCGGCAACCCGATACTATTAGCAGTTTATATACCGTTTATATACCACCCGAATCATCGAGATATTACTCAAACGAAGCGTTCGAAAAAATCGAAAATGACCTAATTATATTGAAACAAACTTTTGAATCGATATGTCTTTTAGGTGATTTTAATGCAAAGACGGGGACTGACAGTGATTTTGAAAGATTAGACGACTTTTTCTTGTAAAATGTTCATCTAGATGATACAACCGAATCTGATCTTCAATTATTAACTGAATTAGGTCTCCCAAAAGAACGATATAGACAATGCTTAGGACGAAACATCCCAATGGTGCGAAGCTACTCTGTAAAAATATAAACATCTACATATTAAACGTGAGGGCCGATGTAGATTGCGTCATGGGTAAGGCAACAACTACGCATAACAGCTTGCTAGACTATGCAGTAGGAAGCGGACAATTCATTAAAATCTTACAAGCATTTGATGTGAAGCCTTTTGATCCGATGATATCAGATTTACACCATCCATTGCACTTAGAAATCGAATATAATAATAAAAATAATAATAATAATAATAATAATAATAATAATAATAATAATAATAATAATATAAGGATACGGTGGCACCCTAGTAAAAAACAGCAAATTACTAACAGCCTAGAGCAAGCGGCGGTAAATAACATATTACAAAAATTAAATCAGGCTAAGAACTCCGAAAACTTGGTTACGTTAAACTCAACTGTAGACACGATAGGGGACATGTTTATTATTAAGGTTGCGCAAACCCTTGGATATAAAAAGATATATAAAGGTAAGCGACGGGTAAATAACAAAGCCTGGTTTGGAAAGGTATGTGCTGCAAAAAGAAAAATATATCATAGGAAAAAGAAGCAATACAACGTAAATAGAACAGCAACTAATCACCAACAATTGAAAAAGGCAAGTAAAGACCATAAAATTCCCATTAAAAAGTATTCAGGAAATGCGCGTACTCAACTCCATTCTAAGCTCCGTAATCTTAAGCGAACAAACAGTAAGGCATATTGGAAAATAATCAATAATAAAAAGAGAGTCACTAGTGACAACGCAAATATCGATTTACTTTCACTTTATGAGCTCTTTAAAAAGGTAAACGGCGCGGTGATGAGAACAGCGCGGATGACGATATTATTACAAATATAGCAGATAATCCGGATTTGGACGTCCCAATAACAAATGAGGAAATACGGCATGCAGTATATCTATTAGGAAATGATAAAGCATGCGGTACCGACTTGATACTAAACGAATATATTAAATCCACAATTAATACCATGATGCCCATTTATGAAAATTTATTTAATATAATATTTGACAACGAATGGGTACCGGAAAAATGGCTAATCGGAAAAATTATACCAATATATAAGAAAAAAGGAGACCCATCGGACGCAGAAAATTACCGACCAATAACACGTTTAAGCTGTATTGGGGAAACTTCACCACAATTATTAACGCTCGTTTGAATGCATATGCAGAAAAATATGAAATCATTTCAGATTCGCAAAGCTGTCTTAAAAAGGGTAGATCCACGCTGGACAATATATTTTCCCTGCACCTCATACAACAGCTCTTATCAGCCGAAAAGCAAAAGTTATACTGCTGTTTTATAGATTTTAAACAAGCTTTCGATACTGTTTGGAGAAAGGGTCTCTGGGAAAAAATTATAAAAAACGGAGTTACAGGAAAATGCTTTAAGATTATTTTTAATATGTATCAGTCTATTAAATCTTGTGTCTTTCATAACTCAAATAAGTCAGACACATTCCCGTGTAGGATAGGCGCTAGACAAGGTGAAATTTTATCCCCTTTTCTCATTTCGATTTATCTGAATGATTTAGAAAGTTACCTAGAAGAACACCACACGTCAGGGATGACAACAATTAACGAACTAGTTGATAATTTACACGTGTATTTATATCTTATTGTGCTTCTCTATGCTGATGACACTATGATAATGGCAGAAACACCCAGGTCGCTACAAAATGCGTTAGATGTATTCAAGGACTATTGCGAAAAGTGGAAACTGCAGATCAATCATTCAAAAACTAAAATAATAATATTCGAAAAACGTAAGAAAATTAACCAACCAAAATTTCAAATAGGTGAACATAGCATAGAAGTAGTAGATGAATATTTACTTTTGGGTGTGCTTTTCAAATATAATGGTAACCTTTTTCTTGTAGAAAACGAAACTTAGCTCAAGGGATTAAAACAATGTACGCACTAATCCACAAAATTAAAGCGATCGATGTCCCGATAGATTTACAGTGCACACTTTTAGAGTCTATGGTTATAGCAGTTATATTATACGCGTCCGAAATCTGGGGCTTTGAAAACACGAAACTGCTAGAAATTTACCAACTACGATTTTATAAAATTATGTTACAAATGAAGAAGAGTACCCCGAATGTTATGATCTATACAAAGTTAGGTAAATACCCATTAAATATTACAATACAGTGCAATATAATTTGATTTGGGGCAGACATCGTAAACGCTGGATAAGGAAAGCTTTCGTCTATTCTTTACTAGACCTGCCTACAGTATACGGAGACAAAGAATATCAAATTTAATTGGATAGAAAAAGTTAAAGAAATACTAACAATAACAGAATTTGATACAGAATTTAACGCAGAAAACGTAAATAAGACTGACATCACTAGGCAGGTAAGAATAGCTTTACAAACTCAATTCAATGACAAATGTAGAGCTGAAATTTCCAATTCAAGCCGATTAACGTTTTACAATAACATAATGAGTGATTCGGTATTTGAAAAATATTTTGTTGTATTGCCATATCGCGACGCTATAATTCTGTCCCACTTCAGAACATTAAACCACCAACTAGACATCGAGACCAAGAGATGGGAGGGAATTGATCGAAATGAGCGCATCTATAATGCATGTAATTGCATAGGTGACGAATTGCACTTTCTTTTTCATTGCAAAAAATTTAGCACTGAACGACAAAGACTAATCCCTTCTTACTACCTAACCAATACCTCGATAGAAAAAGCAAAAGGACTTCTTTCAACATGCAACAGGCCAGTTCTACAAAAAATGTGTAAATACCTTTTATATGCCAAGAAAAAATAAGTCACCAAGTCTATTATCGCTGTTATTAATGTAATTAGTATTTATTTATTAACTTCGTGATAATCACTGTATATTTTGTCACTTTACTCGCCATAATAATTGTTATAAATATGTACCCTTATATGCTGTCTCGGTAGCCTGAATGTAATAAACGTGAAACTGAAACTGTGAACACAACGCTTTAGTCCAAAGGAAAATGCCTTTCCTTCGACATAGTTGCTCCGACGTAAATATATAGACATGAACACGGCCTAAATCTAGAAGCGCTTAAATTGGAGCAAATTAGTGACTTCGCTGGTGGTTCGCACTCCGCCTTGTGTCAACTGTGTGTGCAGGTATACCTCATAGGCCTACCTGAATATAACGAAACCGCAACTGAATATAGTTTTGCAAGCAGTATGAATAGTATTCTCTATAGGCCCGGATGTAAAACGATTAACTCGCTGCTACTACTAATTCACCATTGATCCTTTTCAAAACGTTACATTTGAAAGTCAGTTTTTCTTGTTAAAGCAACGTTCGTTCAAAATGATTTCAAAACCCACTGCTGGTTTCCAAGGTCGCAATATGATGCCTACTGGATATTTTGAAATTCGTGTGACTGAATGTAAAACCTGTCTCTGGAAACAATGGCTTTCAGTCAAATTGTTTTAAAACTGGACAGTATTTTACCTGTATGACGCAGTGGCTAATCAGCTTAGCGGGAATGTAACTGAGCTTATATGACCGGCTGTAGCGGGTATTATTTATTCACCCTGCATAAACCAGAGCGCATAGATTCAACTGCTTCACTAATTGGTTCCAACCAGACTGACATAAATCGTATTTAGCTGCTTTTTCTAACTATTCTGATTTATTTCTGTTTTACACTGGTGAGTATAGGTTGATTATTATATAAAGCTATCATTCAAGAACTTATATTAGTTCCCTCATCCTTCCTTTAAATTAAACGTACCGTTAAAGCCTGTGCTTTTGCTCTTCTCGGCAGATCTGTGCAGGAGGCCTCCACTGCCTCGCTAATATCTAGAAGTGTAAAAGACTCCTTAGTCTTTGGTATTTCCAGGGGCGGTGGTTCTATCTCCTCGGGGAATGTTTCCAAGTACTCAAAGAACCTAGGTAGTAACATCAACATTAGCATCTTTACAATTTCAAGCTCGAATGTCCGAATTCGAAAATTCATCTACAATTTACTAACTATTTTGCTGAATATTTCGAAACTAATTTGACTGGGAGCTGTTGCTGCCTACGTCAGCAGCAGCTCCTTCTCAAATTAGTTTCAAAATATACAACAGCTTAACTTTATGGTTACCCTGAAATTAATACTGCGGGGGGGGGGGGGGGGGGGCGGGGGGTGGGGTTGAGTGTTAAAATGCGTAAATAACTGTATTAAACTAAATAAAGCGTATATTACCACGAGGGCGGCAATTTCTAGTACTTGGTGATTCTTAAATGAACCCACAAGACTTAGAAATTAAGATTCAGCAAAAGGTCACTTTGCGCCTTTGAGGGAAATTTTAAGTTCCGTATTCAAGAAGTTTAGCAAAATGTCCTTCAATATGCGTCTGTCTATTTGTCTGTCCGTCTGGCCGCCCGCCCACCCGTCGGTCCGTTCGTGTGTCAGTCGGTTATCCATCTGTCCATCTGCCCATCCGTCCCCACGTCCGCCTGCCCGTTCTAAATTCCCCAGAATTCTAAATTCAAGGTGACTATACAGGTAATATGTTGAATATATTGAAACTAATTTGACTGGGTGCTGTTCAAAATATTGAACAGAATGTGTATTAAATAGTAAATCCATTGAAGATATACAATTCGAACAGTTGATGGGCTTCTCCAGCTTCATATGAAGGATTGGATCTCAATTATGATTGCGACGTCAATCTCTATGCGACGTAATTGATTACGACGTCAATATTTGAATGACAGATTGGATTCATCCATTACTGATACGCCCTTATAACCTACCATTTTCTCTCTAAGGAGCGAACAATGGCCGTCTGCGCAGTAAACATAATATTGGCAGTCTTTATTGTCAAGTGCGGAAGTTGTCTAATGACGTCATCGGTGCACTCCAGTTTGTTCTCTAAAAACACAGATTTAAACCAATGAATATGACCGGGTATACAATAAGAAAAGATTATCAATGCACATTGTGGTCGGAGATCACACAAACAGCACCACCACCACCACCCACCCACCCACTCAGCCCACCCTAAAATCCATCACTCCTCACCGACCGCCAACTCCCCTCCCCTCACTCCCACCCACCCACCGCACCCTCAGAATAATATGCTTCCAGCGGATCTCCTGCACCTTTGAAGAAAAACTCGAACAATTAATTGCATTTGGAATTAGTATATTTTAACTCATTTTCTACACAGATAAGCTGTTAAGTATTTTGAAACTAATTTGACTGGGGGCTATTGCTGCAACAGCTCCCGGTAAAATTAGTTTCAATTAGTTTCAAAATTTTCAACAGAATATTTGGTAAATCGTAAATTCGTCAAACACATACAATTCATAAATTTTTAGTCACATGTTTTTCGATTTTCGTGACAGAGCTTAGCTACACCATTCACGAACCAGTTTCACAAAGGCTACTTAAATACACTGCATGGTACTTAAGTACGGAGTAAATATCAAATGAAGCATTCTGATTGGTCTGTTGTCTACTTTACGACTGGACGTAACTTACGCACATTTGTAAAACTGGCCCCTGATGTGTGAACTCGACGCAGCGCAGAGGCAGAGGTAACATTGTGATGAAGTAAGAATCTTTGGACATAGTTTATTAATGATTTCGTAGAATTTTATGATCACTTCATATACGGATGAATCCAGTTTTAGCTATGTCCGCCCATTCCTAGATAAGCTCCGCCCACGCTTTGTCCGTGTTCGGATCGATCGAACCCTGAACTCCCGGAATCTCAATTTCTAGAAAGCTATACAGGTAAGCTGTTGAATATTTTGAAACTAATTTGTCCGAGTGCTGCTATACCATTCATGACGTATTTGAGTGTGATGTCAGCCGATCTGTGACGTAATTGATTATGACGTCATATGCTTGACTGACATGCTGGATTCCTTTATTGGACTGAACACTGCACATTTTGGGAACACTTTACACTTATTTTATATCCTGGGATATGAAAATACTGATGTTCCTTTCAACTGAGCAAGACACGCGCTCCGATTCTCTTATTCACTTTATTATCAATATCGTCCATCCATCGAATGACCAATCAATCAATCAATCAATCAATCAATCAATCAACCAATCAATCAACCAATCAATCAATCGACCGATCAATGGAAGGATGAGATCTGCCACTCAATTATTTGACATCACAATGAAATATGCCACTTGCTAGCTGACGTCACAATCCAAATGAAGTATCTCCTTCACAAAAAATGGAAAGCCGTTACTAAAGCGTAAGAATTTTATGTCTTTAATGAATTTATAATTAATTAAACATTCTCTTCATCTACAATTTACTAACTATTCTGTTGAATATTTTGAAACTAATTTTACTAGGAGTTGTTGCTGCCATCCCAGGCTAAATAGTGTCAACATATTCAACAGCGTACTTCTAGCCTATAGGTATTTTGAAATTTAAGTTCCGTGAATTCGGGTTTCAATGTTACTAATTGATTCCAACATGTGTACATAGTGGGCGGAGTTTGACGTGGAGGGGGGGGGGGGGGTGTGTGAATATAGATCCCTATATTGTTCCTTTAGGATTGTGATTGGCTTGGATGGCGTATAGTTTGGGACCCTGTAAAACAGGTCCCATTCACAAGTCCGCTTCGCTTAAGACATATTTGAATGCATTTTAATCACATAAACGCGGCTTTCATCCCGTTTAATATTTATCGATATGAACACACGTGCAGCACTCAGCAAAGGAATTTCATTGGTTAAATAACCATAGGAAATATTATATATATATATATATATATATATATATATATATATATTGTCAAAATAGCATTTTATATGATAAATAGAATCTCAAACTCGGTCCCAATCCATTTCATATCACTATCATCAACCTCATTGAAAATTATCACGTTGCACTCGCTAAAGCTCATGAAATGTGATAATCTTTTACTCTGTTGATAGTAGTAATATGAAATGTGACCTCGTTGCATATCCTCCATGTATTAACATATACTCATCCGCATAACCGACTCTCTCACTTTCTTTGTCCTTTTTATTAAAGAAGGTCCGGGCTATTTGCGTGATTTTGGTTTGTCTGTCTCTATGGCTCTTAATGGTGCGCAGTTGTTGTACCGATTTCCAGAACTGCAGAGGTGCAGCCGCTTTCTTCATCATCAAAAACCTCATAAAGTATTCTAAATGGACCGGGTCCATCAAGATGTCCTTAAATGTCCTGTGGTAATAATAATAAAAATTACTAGTAGGAGGACGACCGGTGGGTGAGGGGAGGAGGTGGTGCTGGAGAAGGCGGCGGCGGTGCCGCTGCTAATGTGGTGCCGGCAGCGACTGTGGTTGGTGTTTAAAGATCACGCCTAAACTTAATCTTAATGTACGGTCACACACGTTCTTGTGTTAAAATTTGCGCAAAATCGGTCCACAGGTTTCTGAGATATCCATATCATTTTCCCATTCGTGACGAACCTATGTCATTTTTATTGTGACATCGATTATCAACAGGCGCATGCACCTAGCCTACCACTAGTCTGAGCGGGAACCTTGCTAGCTCGCTGCACCTAGCCTGCCACTACTCCGAGCGGTAACCTCGTTAGCTCACATATAGCATTTATTGGGAATTACTCAGACAGACCTGGGTCTTGTTGGACGTCGTATCACTTCTCCGTCCTTCTTCAGTAAAAATGTCTTGGGATCGAATGTGATACCTGAAGTTGGCACAACTGGTCGTTCATACAGAAACACCCTCTGAACCCTCAAATCGGCCACACAGATTCTGTCAGCGAATATCAACTTCCGCAAGAATGCTGGAAAATGTATCAGATATATAACAGTCAATGAGAGAAAACCTGAGTAGTAGTAGTAGTAGTAGTAGTAGTAGTAGTAGTAGTAGTAGTAGTAGTAGTAGTAGTAGTAGTAGCAGCAGCAGCAGCAGTAGTAGTCGACGTCACTCAAATACATTACGTCATAATTAACTACGACACTTGCAGCGCGACATCACAATAAAAATGTTTAATAAATGACGTATTTAGCTCCATCGTGAACATTGAAGTCCGTCAGTTGTATGAATTGTATGCCTTTGATAAGAAGCAACAGCATCCCGGTAAAATTAGTTTCAGAATATGCAAGCTGAAAACGTCGATGAATACCAACACGCTGAATAGTAGCTGCAGTGTGAAGAACCATGATTTAGGCTCCTCCCAAAATGTTTTTGCTGTATTTATATCTATGTGATATAAAACTGTGTTATATATGCTGATCAAAAATCAACCGCATGCAACTTTGAGAAGCTTGGGGAGATTTTTATATGATCCTTTTAAAATGGCACCAGCAGTCGTCATGTTTTAACTGTGCAAAACGACATATTTCCTTAAACCTACCATATCGCATTTAAAAATGACTGGACCCGTCCTACAACCCAGATCTGCTATTTTCGCATAGATCGGATGATCCGTGAACAAACGCGCTAGGCATAAATAACACAAATACTGAATAGTGCGCAATATTGTAGAAACGGCATAAATTGTAGTTGTAGGCACATCATATAAAATGGGCTACAAAAGACTATGAAATTGTTCCACTGGCGTTAGTTACTTATTTTGGCATATATTTATCTTGCACTATGCTTTAAAACTTTAGAAATATCCAGAGCAAAGATACCTATTTGGAACAAATAAAATTGTATTGTTTACAGTATTATACTCCTGACTTGCTCAGTAAATCAACCACACATTCAAACAAGTTTAAAAATAAATGTCCTCGTGTCATATGTGGTTGAGACTTTGATGTGCGTGATGGATAACGGTTAAATATAAGTTTCGCTTCCATAAAAACACTGATCTACTGGGTAATGTACTCCAGAGTCCAGACATATACTGGTTTGACTCCTCTTCTTGTTCGTCCACATCCATATGTCCCTGTTTGAAGAGATCCCACTCTACTACGTTACTAATTGTCGTCATCAGCCCGAGGGACCTTCAAAATAGAGATAGAGAGCAAAAAGGTGGAGCGACAGAGCAATCGCATCTTTTCATTGAACATAACACCCACACCTTATCATCTGCACTGCATCAATCCCAAGAGGTTCTGTTAACACATTTGGTGACAATTTGGTTTAGCCATTTGGATGACCAAACGTCATATCCTACGTTTGCTTCCGTTTTGAGCCGTAACACAGCTATGAACGCAATCGCTTCACAAATGACGTCATCCATAAACTCTTCAAAATAGTACCTTTCCCAATGCCATACACATATGAAACTGTATCACACCGAGAGCGAGAGCGAGAGCGAGAGAGAAAGAGAGAGAGAGAGAGAGAGAGAGAGAGAGAGAGAGAGAGAGAGAGAGAGAGAATGAGAGAGAGAGAGACAGCGAGAGAGAGCGAGAGAGAGAGAGAGGGGAGAGAGAGAGACAGAGAGAGAGAGAGAGAGAGAGAGAGAGAGAGAGAGAGAGAAAGAGAGAGAGAGAGAGAGAGAGAGAGACAGAGAGAGAGAGAGAGAGAGAGAGAGAGAGAGAGAGAGAGAAAGAGAGAGCCTGTGCTGCAAGTTTTCCTTCAGCAATACATACGTACTTATCAACTGAGGCCTTAATGTACACTACGGTTCTACCAGGCTGGTGACTGATATTGCTAGTTCACATGTCAGTTGTTGTTTTGAGTAGAAATGAACGCAGATTACAAACACATGTGTGTCATCCAATACAACATTAAAGATGGATGTTCCATATAATGCCAGCCAGCTTCTCCATGTGTAGTTCGCAGATCATGTCTTTCATGTGGCATACCGCTCCCAATCTCTATTGGAACATGTTCACTGGTTGTTACAACAAGTATGTTTCCATTTAGATAGGTTAGGTGTTGAAGTCCCTTCAGATGCTGACAAATGATATTTATCATTTGAACTGTGTTCTCTGTCACATTCAGTTTAATTTTCCGTGGCGGAAGAAATGTATGCTCATTTAGTTGCTTGCAACACTGGCAGCCCTGGCTATCGTAGTACCACCATTTATGCTGTATTTGTAGTATTTGTCAACATGAGATGCACATCACTGTTAGCGTTTTATTGTAGCTGACTGCTAATACAATGTAAGAAGCTTGTGACAAAGTCCAAAACTGTCCCATTTGTTGGCCAGCAGATTACCAATAACAGAGCACAGCCATCAAGGATAATCACTTGTGCTTTTTGAAGAAATCTGCCTGAATATCGTATTCCAGTTTCCTCTTCAAAACGTGTTTGGTCTTAGTTATGCGTGTGTTTCAATTGTCTTTAAAGATTGACGTTGGTATTGGTGACAGTTCACACTCCAGAAGGGCCATGATGTTGAACCTTCGTAATTTTTGTAACCACACCACTCTGGAGTAGATCAGATTTATGTCATAGGCTGCTGGTTGATCAACCGTAATGCGCTTTTGTGACAACCATTGAAACCACTTGCTTAGAGAGTGTACTATTTGAGCCTTCGGGCCACGAAGACGCAGACTCATACTCATGTTTTCCTTGCACCTTGGATAATAGAGACTGTATAGCTGTGTTGCGGCAAAGAAATAGGGAAGGATTGTTTTCACTGCCCATAAATCTAATGGTCAATCTGCTGCTCGCTCCACCTTCACAAGGGTCATCATGATTAGACAGGTTTGAGTAAATTTCCCCCTAAAGATGCTCGACTTTCAGCCGCTCTGGCATCCAGCGTTTTTACTAGGTCTGCATGATCTTCTACACATTCTAGAATCCCTCGTATTAACTCCCCCAACACCATACGCAATGCCCTAATATTATGTGGGAATTTCTCTGCGGTAAGCATTTTGACACACCTCCAAAGGTGCAATCATGATAGATTCTAGCCCATATTTTGACATCCTTGTACCAACTGATCCAATGAAACGTATCAACATGTGCATTCCTCTAAGCTGTGGTATGAAGTTAGTGAAAATGTTAAGATACCTCCACATGACATTGATAGTGACACGGTACAGTCGTTGATCTGTTGTAAATACAGTGAATACCTGTCTAGTTTGTTCTGTTAGCCGTTTGGCCTCAACCATGGCAGTCATTATTGTGCCTGGATCTGAGGGGCACCATGTCGATGCGTGGTGTATCTGGATTAGTCGCTATGTTTTTCACACACATAAAATCAATGCCATTAGCCCTTGTCAGTGAAATGTATTGGTGTACTAAGATCATTAGCGGTAGAACTGTATACTTTGTCTCAGAAATTGGCAATGAAGATTGTTTGGTCCATTGTATCGTTGCACAGTAACTGCTGTGGCGAGTCTTTCTTTCATTTCTTCGTTCCTTAGATGCCTGATTATGTGTGGCTCATTATCTTGATTAATGGTGTCCTGTGCCTGGGTTACAACCAGTACACGAGCATGAGTTAAACACATGCAATATGGTGAGGATATATGCGCTTAAAAATAGACCTTTCCAGTCTTTTTGTATTTCCCGCCCGCCTCTAGCTAAGCTCCACCAACACTTCGCCCTGATGGGATTGATCGATCCCCGAATGTCCTGACTATCTATCAATTTCCTGAAAAACTATACAGGTAAGTTGTTGAATATGAATATGTTGTAACTAATTTGACTGGGTGCCAAGTCAAATTAGTTTCAAAATATTCAACAGGATATTTATTAAATAGTAAAGACATACAATTTGTACAGCAACGCATAGTCCGTCTTCAATTATGCGTTCGTGACGTACTTATCTACGTCATTCATGAGGTCATAATAACGGCATTGATTGTGATGTCATTCTACACATCATGTAGTGGAGTATGACGTCATATGATGGATGTATACAGTGGAACGGTCGATTGTCACCTATGACTTGTACTTGTGCTGATAATAATATTACCTAGCAGAGCAACTGACATGGTGGAGTCCAATTTTGCTGATATATGTGGAAGTAGTACTTGTAATGTTTATCTATTGTCGGCCATAGCATCATTGAAGTTAAGACTGGTTTTGTAAATGTCTGTGTCGTATGGCTGGTGCTTTGTTTCAAGAACAATTCTTTGCACACTATTCTCACTGACAAAATCTTTACAATCCTCAGCATCAAGGTGATGCTTTGCTACGAAATACAATCAAATTGGCCAGCCCAGTGCCTGATAAAAACCATTAGATCATAGCGAAATGTTCTTGTTCTGTTTGGAAAGGTCGCTACCATTATATGGCTTATACATTTGGTACACATCAACGTAATTGTACAGTTTAGTCAAATCAATGTTAATGTCAGGAACTATTGCATTCATTTCTCGCGAGATTTCCTTCGATACGAGATCGAGAAAAGAATCTCGTGTGTAATGAGTAGCAATTGGCGTAATTTTCGCTAGAATTTGGCCAAAAGGAGAATTGAATCTTGAAAGGACCCAGACAATACGCTATACATACCAAGCACTATTATTTCATCCAAACTTGATGATACAAAGCTCATAGTCTTCTATATGAACGATTGTTAACAGACAAATAGCCCCTCTTAATTCGTCGTAAAATCCAATCGGTCACACACAAAATGCGGACGAGAATTTGCTGACGTTGCGTAGATGCTGATATCACATAAACCACTGGACGGATCGAGTTGATTTTAATGTATGTATCAAGCTAGTGATACAGGTGTTAAGATGATATCAAAATAACCACAATGGCTCATTTACAGTTTACTACGGAGATTGGCTTGGTCCCGACCTATCTGGTCTCCTAAGTTGAGTCTGTGTAACAGTCTAGACGTTATGATGACGTAGCAAAATGGCAGGTTATTACGTTAGGGGCGTATTCTCAACATTGAATCTATGGCTCTTATTTTTTGGATTTGAACTATAGATTCAAATGCGATATCAGACTCTGCTAGTGATTGATGGGCATTAGCCTTATTTGCTGAAGCACTGAACTGATGAGCCATACAGTTCACCTTACAGTCCTGATGGCACTGGACACCTGCCACGTGAAGATCACTAACTGATCCGTGCCTCCTAACATGTACTTGCTGAGCAATATCATCATTAGGCTACTATATGTAACGTAAATCTAGAATAGCCTGCATAAAGTGTTCTTATCTGACCCTTATCTGATCAGTCGGTCAGCAGTTCTACACTTTACAACTTGTCGATCTGGATGGCGGGGGTCTACTTCTGCTTTATAGACCTCTGCACAAAATATACAATGCTGCTTAAAGTCAAACACTGGTCGCTCTGAAAGCAGCCTCAGCTTTTTTAGCAGTGGTTTAAAATTCATTACTGCAGATACCGTTTGAAGACAAGTTACGTTTGATATGAGTATTGGATGTGTAAGTAGAGACACAGTGTCTATTATAAAAGAAAATGGATGGGTTGTTCGATTCGGTCAAATTTTGTTTGAAATAAACATGCAAAGATCGTCACCTCGCTGTTTACTCGTTTCGATTACACTGTTAATTATCACAAATCCAGCAGGTATTAGTTTTAGCAATATCACCGCACTTGATATAACAACTATTTTCAGGCGACTATTCCTATCCAACATAGATTCACAATATTAAACTAAATAAACCATGGTTATGTCATTCACAGAACGGAAAACATGTGTTTGTTAGGGCATGTTATTTAAATGTCACATATATTCATTGAAATACCATATATGATACAAACAGACGACACAAACTTTCTTAGAAGTTCAATAGATATCAAAAATAAATAATGGTTTTACTTGCATAGCAAGTTTATAAATTTAGCCTAGAACAAATATAAAAGTGCACAAACAAATAGTTGTGTATCCAACAGTATGTTATTATCCATAATCAGTGAAGGAAATGTTATCTAACATTCAGTCTTAAAAAAGAAGGGGAGGCATATATAAACATTAAAAGTATATTGCCTCAGTAACTACATGTACGTTGAACATCAGTCTATATTTTTTTAATACAAAACTATAATTTTGCCTACCGTCTTTATTTCCTGATGTTCCGATCTATGAGAAAATAGAAGATTAGATGTGATTTCTAGGGACTCTTCCAGTCATTTTGTTATGCGATATAACATAGATTTACAGAAATATGACTCTTGTGCCCAGCTAAAATAAAGTACAGGTGACGTTGCCATTTTAAAACGTTCATATAAAATTGTCCCGAAACTCCCAAAAATAGCCTCTGGCAACCGGACTACAACATCTACTATGCTACTCTCTGCTCAGATAGCATCTCCGATATATATATCAGGCAGCCTTATGTTAGCCCAATCACGCCCAGTGTTAGCCAATATCCTCAGCATAGCAGTGACCGACACTGACTGGTATTATTACGTGCCGTCATCACTAGACTCACCTTGTTTTATGGTCTTTCGCTTCAACTCTGCCATACTTCCATAATTCTCTCTCAGAAGGTCGTAGAAGTCTGATAAATTATAATCTCCCAGTAAAGCTGAAAGTGAATATAGATTCTAGTCACAGGTAGACATGGCAATAATAGAGTGCATGTCTCGCTATGCCCTTCCCATTCCAAGCTAAGAATATTTTACACTTGTTGAAATTAATATAAAACTGTGTAACATGAATTCTCAGAATCTAAATTCCAAGATAAAGATACAGGTAAGTTGTTGACTATTTTGACAAGAATGTTTATCAAAATCGAAATTCATCAACGATATACAATTCGTACACTTTTGTGACGGACTTTTCGATTTCGTGACGGAGCAACGTCAGTTTGATTGTGACGTCAGCAAACATGCCACGTATTTGATTATGATGGCAGATGATTATGTGACAACAGATGGCATCCCTCTATTAGAGCATGCTAAAGCTGGTTCAAAATCATATATTACCTTACCAAATGAATGAAACAAGTTTAAACTATGCCCCGCTCATCTCTAGCTAATCTCCACCCACACTTTGCCCGTGTTGGGATCGATCGATACCTGAACTCCATACCTATCAATTTCCAGAAAACTATACAGGTACGCTGTTGAATATCTTTAAACTAATTTGACTGGATGTTGTTGCTGCCCATGGCATCCTATGGCAGCAACAGCGCCCAGTCAAATTAGTTTCAAAATATTCAACAGCATGTTTATTAAATGGTAAAGACTCGTAAGATTCGTAGAACAACGCTTAGGCCGTCAGCAATTAAGTGTTTGCCACGGGCTTAACTACGTCATTCATGACGTAATCTATTATAACGTCATCATACATGTCACGTAGTTGACTATGACGTCATATGATTGATGGATAAACTGGAATCCTCCAGTCTTGCGATACATTTGATATGAACCTACAACCTGTTTGCGATTATTCTATATTACCTTGAGGGTAGGTGGAAGTTGCCGCGAGCTCGAATGCCCTGCTTTGATGGTCTGTAGTTAGCGGGTCTTTCTCTACATCCGTATCATCGTCACCTCGATAACGTAGAGAACTGGTAGAATTCCGTCTAACAATATTCTCTACCTGACGCAAAGAAAATTGTCAGATAGTGCTATACTTCAACGATTCCGCTTCTGAACTGCTAGCTCGCATTATACTTCGGGAAATCTGGTTCATCTTTACATTGAAATTCAAATTAAAAGAAGCATCCATTTCTAGATATACCTCGCCAATCTCTAGCTAGGCCCCGCCCACGCTTTGTCCGTGTTGGAATCAATCAAACCCTGAATTCCCAGAATCCATATATCAAAGAAACTATACAGGTAATCAGTTGAAAATTTTGAAACGGTTTGATTGGGTGTTGTTGATGTCTATAATTTCAAAATATTTAACAGACTGTTTATTAAATAGTAAAGACAAACAACTCGTAAACTTGTCCGACTATGAAATGTTCCTGACGGAGCTAGATACGTCATTCATTACGAATGTTGATTGTGCTGTCACCCTACATGTGACGTAATTGATTATGACGTTATATACTTGAGTAACAGATCGGATCTATTCATTGTAATAGAATTTTCTTGTCACAATGCATTTCAATGTGCCCCCCACCCACCCACCCATAACAACATACTAATAGTCTCCTAAGCTACCGGTGGTGAACTGTGCCTAATTTGCACAAATCCAATATGGCTGCCATGTATAATAAATGTGGCATATGCATAATAATAATAATAATAATAATAATAATAATAATAATAATAATAATAATAATAATAATAATAATAATCTTTATTTAAGGAGGGTATACATCGTCAGTAAACTGATCTTCCCGAGGCCCTCACACACACACACACACGCACGCACGCACGCACGCACGCACGCACGCACGCACGCACGCACGCACGCACGCACGCACGCACGCACGCACGCACGCACGCACGCACGCACGCAGATAAATATATAACTATTTACAAATATACAAAATATACAATATTATAACACAAGTAAAATGACTGTTGAATTAGATAATTAACATATTTGTTCATTTTCGATAGATATTACTAAAACAGTATTGCAGAATAATTACCTCGTCGAATGTCGATGTTCGAATTACCGTTCACGCATACATACGCGCAAGGTCGTACACATTCGTTCACACATACACACATACATAGCTATTTAGAAATAAACAAAATATGCAATATTAGAACACAAGTAAAAAGTTGAAATCACATTGCCCATATATCACTATAATTTAGTAATATATTCATGTATATTTGATTTGAATGTCAGCAGAGTAGAAGACTGAGTAATCGTTTCAGGCAGAGAATTCCACAGTTGCGCTGCAGTGTATTTGAAGCTTTTTCTGCCATATTCCGTTTTAATCCTCGGAAGTTGTAGGTGATTGCGTGTTTTGGAACGTAAATTTCTAGTGTGCGCCACCCCAACGGAAGTGAACATGTCTTTCATGTAACCAGGGGCCAGACCATTTCTAGATTTATATGTCATGATACCCATTTTAATTTGCATTCTTTTAGTTAAATTTGTCCAGTTTAATGTTTCATATAGTTGTGCAGATGGTGTCCTGTAAGGCATGTCTAATATCACCCTAGCAGCCCGTTTTTGTAGTTTTTCTAAACTATCCAATAATGTAGGTGAAGACGGACAAAATACAAGACTACAATAATCAATGTGTGAAAGGATATACGACTTATAGAAAAGATTTCGTTGCTCAATGGTAAGATAATGTTTATTTTTCCGTAGAATATAAATCAAGGACGAAATCTGTTTACAAAGTTTGCCTATATGTTCTTTCCATGCAAGCGTATTGTCTATGTATACCCCTAAAAGTTTGTCAGATTCCACAACATTTAAGCTTCCACGATTTGTAGGGATTATAACATTATTATTTACTTGTTTCAATTTATGCTTAGTTCCTAACATCATAAACTTAGTTTTGTCCGTATTTAACAACATTTTATTATTTACACACCATTCTTCTACCGACTTCATACCATTAATTAGATTTTCTTGAATTTCAGCGACATTTGAGCTAGCAGCATGCATAGTTGTATCATCAGCATACATATCCATAAGATTGTTGACACACATGGGTAAATCATTAACATATAAAATGAACAGAAGTGGCCCTAAAACTGAGCCTTGTGGTACTCC
The DNA here is from genome assembly GCA_034401795.1 of Chaetoderma sp. LZ-2023a. Lineage (NCBI taxonomy): Eukaryota > Metazoa > Mollusca > Caudofoveata > Chaetodermatida > Chaetodermatidae > Chaetoderma > Chaetoderma sp. LZ-2023a. Next base: position 86,287,869 of record CM067367.1, read on the forward strand.
TATATCGATGGGCAGTGGTTTAGAATTCTTTCCAGAAATTGAAACGTATTGTTGTCTGCCATTTAAATATGAAGAAAACCACTTTAATGTATTATAGCTGAATTTGTAAATACTTAATTTTGCTCTCGGGTAACATATTGGCCTGGTTTAAATGAGATCAGAAACGAGAATTACATTTCAATAAAAACGCTAAAAATAAACGGTTGTATCATATTTTACGAAATAAAAAGAATATTTCCAATTTTGCCAAACTTCACTGTTAGAATTGTGGCTATGGCCAATACTTTTGAAACCTCATAAAACTAATGGTATGACGTCATCGAGCGAAATGTTTTAATACAGTATGTTTTTTTTGTTTTGGAAACATATTAAATTATTCCTGAGCTGTACTGTTCACACCTCCCCAAAACCGGATGCGAGCGTCACGCGGGCGAGCGTCACGCATTAAGAAATTAGTTTACGCTTCCATTATAGGCTATGATAACCGCTAAACTGCAAGCGTGCGCGACAATCGGGAGGTGTAAATCGCTGACGCGCCGATCTAAATTAGAAATTAATTCTAATTTTTACGCCCTACGCGATCGACAAATCGCATATGGCCAATCATTTGACTGGACAGACAGACAGACAGACAGGCAGACATTGATAGCACGTGGAATGCAGTCAACCAGTCAAATTTCACGTGGTTAGTGTATGTTTGTCTGCCTGTGATTGTACGTAGGAAAAACTTAAAACGATCTGATTTTAAACAAACTGATTTTTGGAACCGAGTTAGAGATGGTCGGCGCATAGCTAAAACTGGATTCCCCCCATTCGGCTTCCATGTATATGTATTCCGTCAAACCACTTTCTCTTGTCATGGCACTATTCCTTCAACAGAGTTGAAGAACTGACAGAAGTTATCATGTATGACGAAGGTTTCTCGACCAGCGCAATTTCCTCCAATGTGTCTTAATTGATACATGTATCCTCTGCTGATCTTGCCTCATCAAGTCACATCTGATTATACATTGGTTACAGGAGTAAGTTGTGCAAAAGACAAGCTGCCATCACCACGACATCAACTTTGTCAGCAGCAGATTAATCTTCCTAGGTATTCTCTATCTTGTGAAAAGAATCCCAAAAACCTTTTTCAACAGCCATCCTTGCCCTGGAATGTCAAAAATCCTATGTGCCTCTTTCCAAAGGCTTATTTAGTCCCCGGTATGGATGCATTAAATAGCATTTAAGTGGGAATGCTGCATCTCCAACTGTGACAAAGGGAATTCTGCCTGACTGTGCTGAACTGGGCAAGAGAAGCAAGGCAGTAACATTCATCTTGTCCGATAAGATGTGTTCTGCCAAATCAAACATGCTTATTCATTTATGAAATCTTTCACCTATTAAAATAAATTTTAAAATAGTCAACATTTGATCTTAATAATTGCTTTGTGCCTTTTATAAGATAGTGTTATGATAGTAGAGCCTAAATACATTGCAGTATGTAGTAGCGATTTATAACACCGGTATTATTTTCAAAATCAGCATGATACAGGCATAAGGTGGCTTGACATTGTTCCAGGGCTTAAGATATGTTTACAAACCGTCCATTCTTTGTGAGTATTTAGTAACAATTATGATTGTCTTTCACTTGCTCCAATTAGAAAGGTCAATATGAAAACAAAGTTTCACAGCCGACATTGTATAATAGGAAACAGATTCCGCAGCTTATGGATACCCTAAGTTATGAGGTTATACGTCAGGACATTAATATTATAATAATATAACCTGTTTACTGATAAATCAACAGAAATTGCACTTGGATATTTCTTAGAACATGCGCCGTTTATAAATACACGTAGACGGCAGATTTGTTGATAAATAAGAATAGGTCCGCTCATAATTGAATGCACGCGCGTAAAAATGCGTTTCTGATACGTGCGCATGACGGACGTAATCGCACACTCGTGTGACGCTCGCATCGGGTTTAGAGGTGTCAGACCGCAATACGCGACGTACTATATAGACAGCTATGTCTGACCAAGTCAATCTCAAAATAGAGGCGTGGCTTCGCGCCGAGAATACGCCAATAACGTAATGATCGCGAGGCCTTATTCTCATTAGAGAGTTAATCAGGAATAACGCCATATGTCAGTACGGCGTTATTCTTGATTATGTCGCTAGTATGAGCACGGCCTTAGTATGTCATCACCGCAACTAGCCTGTTATTACACGGAGTCCACTTTGGAAACCAGGCAGGCCAAGACCCAGTCAATCTTTGTCGCGGACTGTAAACGCGCCACTGTGTATCGCGTTGATTGTGGTATCATTTTAACCCCAGTATCACGAGCTTGGTATAGCAATTAAAATCAACTTGATGCATCTAGTGGTTCGCGTGATATCAGCATATCCATAATGTCATCATTGAATTTTAAGACGAATAAAGAGGACATATTTTTCTGTTAACTATTGTTCATCGAGAAGACAATGATCTATATATACAATTCGTTTTTGTGTGAAACAATGTTGTCTGATAGGAATAGAGTAGTTCTAGTGTCATTTCACGATTCAATTTTCTTCATCACTATAATCTAGTAGAAATTCTTACACCAAAGGCCACACATTGCACACGAGACACCCTTTCTCGATCTCGTATCGAAGGAGATCCCACGAGACACGAATCCTGAACGAGTTTGAGATAGTGGTACATGATATTACCATAGACAATATCGCGACAGCACACATAATCGCGATAAATAGATTTATCGACTATCTCATGTCTCAGGGTTGTAGAAAGTCGGTATTAGTCTTGAGGAAAGTGGTTGGCGTGGGTCGGGACACACGCATACACCGACAATATAGTCAGTGTAACTCAGCATCAAACTGATGAATATTTTGGAATTAATTTAACTGAAAATTTGTGCTGTCCTGATCAGCAACATCTTTCATTAAAAGTAATTGCAACATATTCGCCGTAAATTACTAACGAGTTTCTTATATTCTCATATTATCATAGTAAGAATCGCGATTTTTACTCGAATCGCGATATATAAAAATATCCTTCACTAATAGTTTGAATCGTCTATACGTACCTTGCTTGGCTGTTGTCCCTCTTTGTCAGTCGAATCTCTTCGCTGATCTTTGCCGCTTATGGATCCTGGCCGACTCATAACGGAGAGTAATGGTGGTGCAGTGCGGGGTCGAGATGTCTCGTTTGAGGAAAGTACTACTGATTGCCTACCAGCAAACGAGACCTTGTCACCTTCTTTATCAATTGAAAGATTAGGAAGAAACGTGGTGTCTTGTTTCGATTCTTGCCTAAAAACGGATGGCTGGGTTTCTGGCTGCCAACACTGCGAAAATGTTTGTAAATGGTTTATGGCGAAGCCGGCCAATACCGTCCTCCGCAGGTGCTCTTGAGGAATGTTCATTTGCAGAACATAAGAAGACGATTTTTTTAATTTTACCACCAGAATGACTGCCCGATAGCCGAGCCAGTCGTTCCAGTGGTGCAATTTCAAAAACAGTATTTTCTTGGCCTGGAAATGTAGATTCAATAAGGAAATATTTTGATGTTATTAATCTAATTTAGTCAGGAAAGGGTTCAAATGTCTTCCCAATGGATGAATCTAGTTTCTCAGTTAACCATATGACGTCATAATCAACTACGTCGCACGTAAGCTGATGTCATAATCAATTACGTCATGAATGGTATGTTATTTAGACCGTCATAAATGCTTAATAGTCCGCCAACCTGTACGAATTGTATGTCTACTATTTAATGAACATTCTGTCGAATATTTTGAAACTAATTTAACTGGGTGCTGTTGCTCGCCTGTATAGTTTTCTGGAAATTGGTATTCAAGGAGTGCTGGGATCGATTGATCCCAGCAGGCGCAAAACGTGGGTGCAGTTTACCTAGAGATGGGCGGGGCATAGCTAAAACTGGCTTCCACCATTCACCATTTAACCATTGGACTGCTATGTGTCTCGATTTCAAGACAACCATGCAGAAAAGACGTCGAATAATTTTAAACTAATTTGGCTGGAAGATGCTGCTGTCATAGACAGCAACATCTGCCAGTCGAATTAGTTTCAAAATAGTCAACATATATCATAAAGAATTGGTGATTTCGGATCTGTAGGTGTTAAATGGTTAAGTATATATATATATATATATATATATATATACAACAAGGGCATTCAGAGATATTGCCTTCGCCGTCGCATTTTGCTAATTTTTATTTTTGTCAAAGTTGTGGAATCCGAGTGCAAGGTCAAAGACGTTCCTGTTTTAAAATTTGAGCCAAATCGGCCTAAGAGTTTCAGGAGGCCGCAGCTTGGCCAGAACTACTTAACCAGATAACCCGGTTCGCACCTGAGCTGTCTCGCCACTATCTCGCCGTCGTTGGAAATCGGGGTTTGAGGGGGATGGGGCGGGGGGGGGGGGGGCTCAATAGACGCCAATCAATCAAACCAATCACTTCATCAAGAGTTCCCGAGAGATTCATAGATTCATAATTTGATCCGATTCGGATACGGATTTTGTAACCAGAACACGGCAAATGGCTGCAAATTTACTTTGTTGCGTTAAGATTTGAGCCAACAGCTATCCAATTAAAAATAATTTAGTTCTAGAAATAAGATATTGTGTTTTCCCTTGGGCGTATGTCTCTTCGTAGTGAAACATTGCATCGATAGACAAAAATATTGCAAAATTATAAATAATAGCATGTGGTCTATGTGATAAATAGAATCTCAAACACGGTGTTATTTTATATCAAATTTATCACATACGTTTAGCTTCAGAATATTCAATTGAATATTTATTTAATTGCAAGTCAAGTTTCTAATTGAACCTCTCGGCTTTAAAGGGTTAGCACGTGTTTGCCTAGGCAAGCTCACCGAATGCTGCATGAATATCTGCCTGTCGTTAAAGCTGAAGTTAGTCCATACTGGATGCAGGGTCTGAAAATATACACACAAAAACATGCATACATGCAATCATGATATGACCTACGTATATCTGCGTGTCTGTGCGCGTGCGAGTGTATAAATTTGGCCCGTTTTTTAAACGGCGCGCGGCCCATATGTCAATATCAAACTTGCGTCAATAAGAAATGCGCATAGTTGTAAAGGAATTGTGATTTCTACCCCTATCTTCGTATATCACTGACTATTTTTCAGTCGCTGGGGTAGTTTATTTGGCACGTCTTACTTAAATAAATACCATCCGTCGAACACGGTGGTGGTGGTGGTGGTGGTGGTGGTTCACACAAATTGTGTATGGCATTGACAGGGAATCGAACCCACAAGCAGCGAAAGCGTCAAGCGTCAAGCGTCATAGACCAAACACGCTTCCACCACATGGCGGTGCATTCTCCCGCCGGCAGATGGTTAATCCTCCGTGACGACGTAACTCTAGACAGACCCTCTGCCACATAACTAGCCAAAATCATGGCGCGCATGTTTGGTAATATTTGAGAACAATTCGTGAGATGCTAGTATACCTTAGGTAATATACATATAATATAACACTATTTTCGTGAAAAAATATAAAATGCCTCAGATACCAGTGGCAAGCGCTTGATAATCGGATGTAATCAATGACGCGGCTAGTCGATCTGCTGGCTGTTTTGTAGTAACCTTGACAGCCACGCGATGACGCGATCATTGATAAACGTTGTTTATTTATTTTTTTCTGAGTTACCCTCTAAAGCTTTAGTTTGTCCGCTCTCTCCCGGACACGTCACAGTTTATTTTTACTGTGATATTCACAGATTGCTAAACAGAATTGAGCTAAGCGGGGTGCAGGGGCGTGCTGTCAGAAACTTAGACAGGTTGTGAAAAGTTGCTTCTCACAGTACATTAAATTTAATCTGCTTAATAATAATAATAATAATAATATTATTATAGTTTTTACGGAATTCCCTTATGACGCCTTTTTCACGCGTGCGTACGGCCAGCTGCTCACTGTTTTGTTAGTAAAACAACAACGCGGGCGCGGTTGATGCTACTCAAAGCTATAAGAGTTGCAATTTTACGTCAGCTCTACCGATAAAGTTGGCGGAATTGACAAAGTGAAGGCAAAATACTACAGCGATGATATGTCAGAAACGCCTCCGCCCCATCAGTGCGTGAGAATATTGGTAAAATGCAGGCGACGCTATCTCACGACTTAGATTTCAAAACCCTGTACCCCATATTTAGGTTGGTTTTGCACCAACTTTTTACTTAGTAAATGGCCATTTGTAGGTTAAGGGAAGATTTTTTGTACTTTACTTTATTTTACTCTTCCAGTAACAAAGCCAGCCATTTAATTTTTCAAAAAGTAATCTTCCTTTGGCTTGCAAATGAACATCTTTCAAGATATACCACTACAGAAGCAATTTTTGGCAAACATGACAATTTCCCCTTTAATGGTCAGATTTCATTAAGAAAATTTCAATTTTTTCACACAAAATGCACATTTACACTTTGGAGATCATAAGAAGGCAATTTTTAAAATTTACAACTGAAATGGCTGTCTTGATTATGGAGCCAGGCATCTCAAGATCAATACAAATGCTGGTTTTGGACAATTTGGCCTTTAAAGGGTCAAAACTCACTTTGTTGTATTACATATGTTATACGATGTTAGGAGACAAAACTATGTTGATAAAATTATAAAATAATTGAAAAGAAATTGGGAATTAGTCATTCTTGGGGCAAAGTAATTTCAATTAGCAATTCCAATTCCTAAAAATTTACCAATTTATCAAATGTGGTAATTGAATTAGTACAACTTCCAATTACCATCAGTCCTGGTCATTGTTAACTTGAATCTGCTATCTAGAGCCTATAAATTTCCGTGTATGAGCGGAGTTACACCCCTGTCTGTCAGGAACTTGCTTCCACCTATTTAATTTTCAGCATTTCCTGAGTGAATGGCACATGGCTAGATACTCATACACCACTCCTATTTAAAAGACAAATTGGTGTCTATGCTTGGGCATATCTGGGGGACCATATGTTCAGCAATATTTTAATATGGAGTGAGTGATTCAACACTGGCAATGCTACCTAATTTCTCTGAACCAATTCATGGCATGACACTTGCAGATGCACAGATCTGATTATCTAATGCGAAAACATTTTGTAGAATTTACACTGTTTGCATACACTGAGATAAACATTGATTGTTCTTTCTATACTCTCTACTTTATCAAGCATATCTCATCAGTCACCCATATTTTAAATTATGTAATTATTTTAATATTTTTGCTATTGACTGTAGATTGTCAATGCAGAATTTGAAGTGGAAGTGAGGATCTACATGGGTGGTTCTGTTATTTTAACTACATACACATAATTTATGCAATAGCAGTTGGTATCATGTCTTGAGGCCCAATAAAATAATTTACCTATCTAGGAAAATAATAAAACTATGAAAATTCAATAAATTTTACAATCAGTCCAGTCTTTTTATGTAGGAATATAAATATTGCAGTATTTTTGGGAGCAGGTGAACTGTATCCGTTGTTGCAGGTACATGTATGTGATGAATCCTAGACATCCATATACCTTTAACCTTTAAGGAGATGTAGCTATTCATTAACCATTAACACACATTTTGTGATTTAATGGAAATTGTATAGGCTCTCTATCTGTATTCAATTAAGTTGCCATCCCCTTGAACAAATTGCTGAATGAAACCATGACTTCCTATCAATTTCATTTCAAAATGTTCAGCAAGATAGGTAATCAATCAGAAATTTTGCATACATTTTTGAAAGACTTAATTAAGCTCATAAAAGTTTTCTACAACTGTTTTCCAATTCTTAAATTTTATCGAATGCTCATATATCCAAATTATATTATATTATATAATTAACACAAACAGACAATAATTTAAGGATGGCCTCAGTGAGATGTTAAGATGACATGTCAGTTAAAATGTCAGTATATCAGTCCATATAGAATAATAAGCCTGTGATATCAGTATTTAAATCAGAAACATTTAAAATTAGGTTGCAAACACGCATTCTGGCAGGAATCTTGGAAATTTGTACTTAAATGCAGAAATTGATGTTGAAATGCAACAAACATTTTGTACTGAAATTTGTGAAAAAGCAAAGGTTTACAGAGAAATATATACATTTTGACTGTTAATATGAATATCTGGGCTCAAAATTCTAAATTTGTAATGGAACATTTCATCAAATATCAACCAGTGTTTAAAATGTAACAGGAAACAAGATGTGGACCTAAAAGGAAAGAATATGTGTGAAAATTCCAAGATTTGGTACTGAAATCTGTGACTTTGTGATTAAAAGCAAATGTTTACCCAGAAATATATAAATTTTGACAGTTAATATGCATATATGGGCTCAAAATGTTAAATTTTTCAATGGAAATATGATTGATTATTTTTCTAAGTATAGGCTATTGTTTAAATTTTAAGTTGGAAATCTGAAAACTGTGGTCAGAAACATGGATATTTTGGATCCTTAAATGCACAATCCTTGACATGAAACAAGAAAATTTGGACCCATAATGAAAGAACACGTGTATGTGTGAAAATGCAAAAATGTGTTATTGAAATCTGTGAATTTGGGATCATAAGCAAGTGTTTACCTAGAAATATATAACTTTTGATCGTTAATATGCATATATCCGGTGTTCAAAATGGTAAAAAGAATTTCAAATGAATAGTAATGTGAAAATTTAAGCTGGAAATGTTAAGATTCTGGTCAGAAACATACAAAACCTTTGACAGGGAACAAGAAAATCTGGACTAAAAAGTAACTGCTTTGTTCAGTAACAAAAAATATGGATGCAAAATGCAAGAGTATGAGAATTTAGGCTGGAAATACAAGCATTTCTATTTGAAGAATTGATATCTAAGTTCCAATTATAAACATTTTAACAGGAAACATGAACATTTTAGGCAAAGAATGAAAGAATTTAGGCCCAAAAAGGAAAAATTTGTTTATGAAATGATAACCACTGACCAATAATGTCAAATTCCTATTCAACAGGTCCAAACCCTATATTATTGACATGCTCACTCTGAAAATTCATCAACTAACCCTTTAATGATCAAGCCGGCAAAAACCACTCTCTGCGGTGGTATTGAGAATATTTTCAAGAATTTATCACTGGAATGCCTGGCTCGATAACCAAGCCAGGCATTCCAGGGATAAATTTTCAATTCCTGGACTGCAAATGGGCATTCAATAAGTAAAAATGACAATTTCCTTAACCAATCTTTACCATTAAAGGGTTAATCAAACAAATTCAACTGGCTAGCATCCAGAATGCACACAGTACTGAAAATCCAGGATGAAATGCACACTGCTATTGTCAACATGATTGTGTTGTCAAATGAGATGATGAGTGATAAATATACATGTATGATGTATGCGGGTATGATGTGTTTTTCATATAGCTGGTTTATTGGCTGAAATATAAACAACATATTAGATTCTTAACCCGTAAATGGTCAGAATTTTTCAAGAAAATTCAAATCTGCTTGTTGAAGTCCATTTGCAATGCAAGATTCTGAGGCTACTTTTGGGAATTTACCACTGTAATCACTGATTTCGGCTATCAAGCCAGTCATTCCAAGGGTAAATTTCCAACAAATAATCTTATTTTAGCCGGCAAATTGACATTGACACACCTGTAAAAGCTGATTTTGGCCGGCTTGGGCATCAAAAAGTTAATAAACAGAAACTCAACTTTATTTATCTATTATATTATATATCACATAGAGCCATCTTTAATCAAAATTCAGATCAACTACCACACGGATCAGACTCAACAGTCAACATGGTCAGCGTTAATGGTCAGAACTTGTCAAGAAAGTTTTAGTTTGTCTTTAGTGTATGTCCATTTATAGGCCAAGAACAACAACAGGCTCCAGTTAAACTTGCCTCAAAATCATTCACCGTGTCAGAAACATGACATAAAGTTGACACTTTGTGATTTCAAGGGTTAAAGGGTTAATGTTAGTCCACTGCATACTTAGTTATGTGGGTATTGGAGAACACAACATTTATATGGAGTTGCTCTAGCATAGAAGCCCACACTGGCTATCTTGAAGCTCGCTTAATATTATTGACACTTTGGGGTTTCAAGGGTTAAAGGGTCAATCTCATTCCCCCATGGTGTAGGGAACATTTTGTTGAATGTTTTAAGACAGTTTAAAGTGGGGATGATGGTCGGATGCTGTCCATGACAACAACAGCTTCCAGTAAAACTAGCTCCAAAACATTGAAACATGTCAGAGCCTAAACATATAGTTGACACTAAATATAATTGGTAGTATAGCTAACACTATATATAATTGGGTGTTGAAGAATAGACACACATTTATAGTGAGTAACACTAGCCCAGAAAGCTACACTGGCTACTTTGAAGGAATACATAAATGATAATAATGCAGGTGAAGTAAGTATAGATTAATACAATAATAACAATTAGTATGGCTAGTATTTAACTAGACATATAATTAGCACTCTGGGTTTTCAGGGGTCTCTGGGGTTATTATTTAGGCTTAGTCTCAGTCTACAAACCTGATCATAAACCCTGTATGTGCTATCTTACCACTGAATTTCTGCAGATCACATTTATTAGATAAAGATCAGTATATGCTTTGGGGTGTCAAGGGTTGAAGGATAAATCTCATTCTCCTCTGGTGTAGGCAAAATTTTAATGAAGGTTTTTAACCCCTTAGGCCTTAAATTTGTTCAAGAAAATTTCAATTTTCTCAAAGAAAATGGCCATTTGCAGACCAAGAGTATTGTTTTTGAAAATATTACCACTGACATGATTTGTGGTAAATTTTCAAAAACTGTGCTTCGCTTGGTCTGCAAATGGACATTTCCAGGACCACTGCAGAAACCGTCTTTGGCCGATGTGAGTGTTAAAGGGTTAAGACAGTTTGAAGGGTGGGGTGGGGTGCTATCTATGACAACAACAGCTTCCAGTCGGACTACCTCCAAAACATTGCACCATGTCCGAGACTAGACGTATATAGTTGTCACTTTGTGGGTTTCAATGATTAAAAGAGTAATCTCCATTCAATACATGGGTGTTTCAATATGATGATTGTTTGATAATATTAAGCTTACGCAATCCACACTCCAATGTTTTAGATCTTAATAACAAGAAATAATTTAAACAAACTCGCCACTACATACCAGATACAACAGAAGATCATTTATGATGTATGATCGAGTTACATATTATGTTTAGTGATTTGATACTAATTTGACTGGAATGTGTTTTGCTACCTATAATTAAGCCAAACAGCGCAAGTCAAACTAGTTACCAAAATACTAAAGACGTTACCTTTAATTATGTTGGGGCTTTCACATGAACATACTAGGATTTCAGTGGTGAAAGCGTTGAGAGAAATACTATTCCAAATTACCGCATCAGCTGCAGTACGAAAATTGGTGTCTTGTAGTCCTAAGCGATTCTTCAATCAGGATGTACACAAACGAACAAGTAGTGGAACAAGAGCCATAAGATTTGCCAACATATATGTTGCTACATTCTGATCAAAGTTAATTAGACGAAGAAAAAACATTGAAAATTTGAGCAAATTTTGTATGTGACGATAGCCGCCACGGTTTACGCATGGGGGGGGGGGGTTACGTTAGTGACAGATGTCTGTCAAATTCGACCGAAAACCGTAACGCGCATTTTCATTGGCTGAGTGAAAACTACTTCCTGCGACTGCGCGCGGGCTTTTCTGGGAGAAAACAACCAGAGGCAACGTACGATGAATTACGACGTAATTAGTACGGTCCGATGGTGTTGCGAGAATGATGGCGGTGTGGTGGAAGCATTTATGGGCTATGCTGATTGGCGCTTTCGCCGGGTGTGGGTTTGATTACATGTCAATGCCAATATATCGCAGCGCCACGACTACTCGCTTAGCTTTTTATGACATGCGGACGTAATCACTGGGCGAGGTGTGACGCACACAAAGTTATAGCCAAATATAGGTTTTCATGTATGTAAATGGGCGTTGTTAAAGGGATGCTAATCTCATCTCAAATGTTGTATTGCACCGATAGACTATGGTTTATAAATTCGATATCATTCATATTCTGTCACGTTCCCTTATCTGTATCAGAATTATCTGCTTTGTATTATTGCGTAAATGTTGACAGGTGGCCGCCACCATTTTGTCTCCTTAAGCGATAGTAAGTGACGTCATGTAAGTGCCATGCATTACATTATTTATTATGTAATACTCATCTCGTTGAATATTTTGAAACCAATTTGACTGGAAGTTTGCCTATGGCAGCAACAACTTCCAGTTAAATTAGTTTCAAAATATTCAACAACTTACGTGTAAGATTGCTTTTATACCACATTGCCAAACTATAGCTGGCACCTCCACGACTGAGCGTATATAGCGAGGCAGATACGCTAGGTTTTTTTTAATTGGTTGAAAAGTAAATCATGACAGCCATCATAGGCTCCAGAAATGTATCAACATTTAGCTACTAAAGCCCGAATATCTTTCGTCGCTGGGGTGGTAAAAAGCTAAAATGCCATGGATAGATTATGGGTGGCAAATTCTATCACCTGAATAATTCGCGCATAAGATAAGGTGAGATTTCCTTTAAGTTTTCACAAATCATCTCTCTGCAAATCGACATTTTTTAATAGCAGATTTAAATTTTCTTAAGTTTTAGCATTATTTAAAGTGTTTATGAATGTAATCCAATAACGCGCGAATTATATACTTAATATTAGTCATTTCATTTAGTTCTTGCGTTATTAATCACTTTTATCCTTACGTACACACGTGTTATCACAAAACAACGGATTCATCAGCGGCATGAATCAATTCAATGGTCCCGCACTTGCCGTTGTAAGCTCAAACATATATACACCTGTGCAAAAGTTAAGCACCGGCAAAAACAATAGAACGTAGAAACATGATGGTACAACTAGGCTGCCATACTTTTTGTCCCCTGCGTTAGCTGACATAATTCCAAGTACGAAATGCACATGCATGCATGACTTCACGCCGCTTGCTGTCCGTGCGTGGCGGGAAACAGCACACGTGTTCAGTTATGTAAAAGTCCAGTTTGAGGTGTAGAACATTACATACAGATTTAGGCGACAAGATTAGGAATTTTGTGTTCATGACCGTGGTTTATTTGTACAGAGAGAATTAGCTCTTGATTGTGAACCGCTATGGCAAGACGAAGGTTAAGTGATCGTGTGAAATGGCAAATCATAGGCATGCATACCACTGGTATGTCATGCAGAGAGATTGGCAGACAGCTGAACATTAACCATACTGTAATTAGTCGTTTGATTGCAAAACATGGGCAAACTAACGAGGTGAAGGACAGGCCTAGATCTGGAAGACCGAAGAAGACTACTGCCCGTGATGATCGAGCCCTAGTACGCCTTGTTAGGAGATCTCCATTCACCAACAGCAGAGTGCTCAACCAGCAATGGGAAACGCGCAATAGAGTGTCAATGTCTACCGTCAAAAGGAGACTGTATGCTGCTGGCATGAAAGCTAGGAGACCTGTCAGACGTCCTCTCCTCACTGCACTGGATAGAGTTGTGGTCCCTCATTTTGTAAATCATGCACCTGGAACCCACCCTATATTCATGGATGACAACGCCCGACCACATCGTGCTAGAGCTGTGCATGAATACGTCCGCCAGAATGCCATCGAACCCCTACCATGGCCAGCAAGGAGCCCTGACATGAACCCTATTGAGCATATCTGGGACATTCTGGGAAACATGGTGAGAAGGAGGGATCCTCCTGTGCAGAACCTACAGGAATTAACAGACGCACTCCATCTTGAATGGCAACGAATACCACAATGGCGTATCAGTCGGTTGGTGACCAGCATGAGACGTCGTGTCCAGGCCGTCATCCAGGCACAAGGTGGATATACCCGGTATTAATAATGACAGTCTCAAACTCGTGCACAGATGTTAAACTTCGTTTTCAGACACCATTAATGACAATCTAGCCACGTGTGTCAACTGTAGGGCAATAGTTGTCAGTTGTGTCACCGTAACCATATTCAGGCCTCGTTTTCAAGTTCAAACAAAAACATACAGTGTTTCCCCACCATCATAATCAGCATTCCTCTAGTTGCATTATTACCTCTTGCACTAAGATGGATGGGTACATAAATGTTTATGCTATTGCTTTCTTCATAGCACATGAATATACCCTCGCATGTGCGTAAAAATAGGGTGGTGCTTAACTTTTGCACAGGTGTATATATGCACTCATTCTTTTTCTGATGCATGAAGCTGTATTGACTAAGCGACTGAAGGGATGAGTGAATGAACGAACAGACGGGTGGACTGACGAACATATAAATAAGCAACAAAGACACGTATGAATGAACATTTGCATACATACGGGCAGACGTGTCTTAACAAGTGAATGTATCGCTGAAATGATGGATGTATTTCCCATTGACGCAAGTTTGATATGGCATATGGGAGGTGCGCCGTTTACAAACCGGTGCGCCGATAATCAATTTTCAATTGGCCGTGCGACGTTTACAAATGGGCGCGCCGATAAAATATTCGTATATGGATGTGCTCCTTTTAGAAACGGTCCTGCGCCATTTACAAACTGACCACATTGGTTATTGTGTCGCTAGATGTGCGTCATTATGGATAGGCCTACGTTTGTTCATATCTGAGTATCTTGCGTTGGCACATTCACGCATTTACGCACACGCAAGTGCGTGGATGCCCGCGCGTGTATCAGCATGCATGAGTGCGTGCGTGCGTGCGTGCGTGCGTGCGTGCGTGCGTGCGTGCGTGCGTGCGTGCGTGCGTGCGTGCGTGTGTGCGTGCGTGTCTTCGTATTTAATGAATAAATGTACTCGGAGCATGAGTTCCTGTGCACAGTACAAAGCTTCGGTATTGACATCATATAGGAGCGAGCATAACACCGCTCGCTTCAGCTCGTCACCGAGACGAACAACGCCTGGACTCCCTTCTACCAGGTACTGATCCGCAATCCGCATGGCTATGCTTGACCGAGTCACTTCCCATCTGCAAGCAAGCGGAAAAGAATGAACGAACGTATGGAAATATATGAAAATGAGTAAACGAAAGAATAGTATTGTACATTGTCATAATAAACTACGTGGCGTGTATGCTGACGTCATAATCAATTACGTCATGAACGACTTGATTTATTCCATGTAATACGCTTAGTAGTCCGTCAGGTTGTACGAATTGTATGTCTTTACTATGTAATAAACATTATGTTGAATATTTTGAAATTAATCTGACCATAGGCCGCAACAGCAACCAGTCAAATTAGTTTCAAAATATCCAACAGCATACCTGTATTCTGGAAATTTAGATTCAGAGTCTGCGGAGATCGATCGATCCCAACGCTGGCAAAGCATGTGTGGAGCTCAGCTAAAGATTGGCAGGGAATAGCTAAACCCGGACTTCTCCACATGGACCCAAAAGTGACTTAGTTAGTGATCTACCCAAACCGGGATTATACTAAATACTGCCATATATCAAAATGATGGCAACACTTTTGGCAATAGGGGAATATTGGATGACAAGCTTGAAAATTATTACAAATCAAGTTATGACCTATTTTCTAAAGGGTGTTGGGCGAACATTAAGCATTACGAAGCACGTCCATACAAAGGCGCCTCTCTCAATTAATTATATATTCACGCATATTTTATCGCTTTTCTGGTTTCAAATATCATGATAATAAAAATATTAATTAAATATAATGTTTCTGTGTTGAAATGAAGCGGCTGAATGAGGTGGGGCTGGGTAGGGATGGGGGTAGTTTGCAGTGTTAATTGTCAATCCGTTGAACGTGTCTATCTTTAATTCTATAACGGCCGGATAATTGTATAAACCTCAAAAATCAATTATCTTTTTTAACATAGGATAGATATTTCTGGGAGGAATATCTGCAGAAAGTCTCGATACCTTTCAAACAGAGGCATATATTCCAAATATATGCCACCTTTACTGATCATGATGAAAAGACTGCCATTTGAGATTTTTTATCACTTTCAAAATGACAAGCAATTTGTCACAAAGTTATCTAAAGATAAGTTCAACATGATGTGGCCTGATTACGTCCTCGAAACTACATTGAACAAATCGCGGAAAGGAACATGGGGATAATCGGATTGACGTTGAGAGGACCAACTCTAGCTCGGTGGCTTCTAGCTCAGCCAATAACAGCTCAGTAGTCAACCAATTTTCAGACACAATTCTGCCGAGCCCAGAAATGCGAGCCTTGCTCTAACATTCAACACAGTAGTCCCAAAGCAGCAAACAAACGTTGGGACAATGCTGTTAAGAAGACGACACACATGTTTATTGAAACCTATTTGGATCCATTCTGTCTTCAAGATCCACCATCATAACTTGTAAACTTTACAACTGGAGTTGTGGCAACTGCCGAAGTTGGTGCTCTGGAATAAGGCGATGCTTTGGCTATCAAATTTGTCAATGGGCGGCTTGTGTCACCTGCAGACCAGAGTGTGTCAGTTAAGTGTTTCTATGCGACAATGCCGAGATCTGGTATGAAAACTATGAGTGAAATATAAGTCAATTAAAGATGGCAAACGCAGTGTTAAGATGAACGCTTAAGTTATGTATCTTAGATTATTGGCAATAAATGCAAAAAGTCGCTTGAAAAAGTGGTGGCGCATGAAAATTCTCCTGTACCTTTAAGCATGTTCACCGAAGATGGAATGATGCATTCTACGACAAAGGCAGAATTTATGCACACGCTAGAAGAGTTACTCACATGGAAAAAGGTTACTATTCTATCAAAAGCTGTTGCTGTCATCTTAGACGATCATGCATCAATCCAAATGTTGCCGATCCCAAGGGCAGACAGTACTTGTTTTAATGATATGGCAATTGTATTCATGGATCATATCTTTTGTGTAAGCAAACAAACAACTCAGATCAGTGTTGTGTTCGATTGCTACTTAGAGAATATCATCAAAGCTTACACCGGAGAGAAGCCAAGCAGAGAAAAACAAGGGAATATTGTCCATGTACTTCCAGTAGCTACTGTTCCCAGGAATTGGAAATTGTTTCTTAGCAGAACTGAGAACAAATCAACACTGCCAAGGTTCTAGACGGAATTTGCAAAGGAGAATGTTAGTGAAATAATATCTGACGATCAGTCACTCATAGTAAGTGGTGCCGTTTAATGCTAATTACCAAGACCACTGCTACAAGTGACGTCGCAGCATTACACTCCAATGATGAAGAGGCGGATACTCGAATAATCCTTTATGCTGTCTACACTGCTAATCCAGGGTCAATGACAATAGTTGTAGCCAGTCCTGGCACGGACGGTCTAGTTCTAATACTCCACCATCGAACATATATTCCTGCTAAGGAGATATTCTTTCAGACTGGTCACGAGGGCAAACACACTTCCCTTAAGCGATATATTCCAGTCCACGTTTTATATGATAAACTTACACAAAAGCGATTAACATTATGCTACGCATCTACTACATCACAGGATGTGACACGGTCAGTTCATTCCATGGCCATGGCAAGCGGGCAGCATTTAAGCAGATGATACAACACCTACGGTGGAAACATCGGACCAAGTATTGGAACCAAAACGTATAGCCTGTACATGATGTATCGCCATCATGTATGGAAAGTATGTGCATCGTATGAATGACTTGCGCTGTGAGAAAGCCAAGTATAAGATTGTAGTCAAGAAATTGCCAACTGATGATAGTCTCAAGCACTACAGCCTACCAAGTTGTTATCAGCTGATAATTTGGAGACAGGCTTGCTTTGCAATGCAAAACTTACCCGACCCCGCACAACATGGATATAAAATCGGTACCGACAATGCATTGCGTCCAACATTAATGAGTCAAAGTGTGTCTGCACAAGAACTCCTAAACAGTCTAGTATGCAATTGTTACGGCTACTGCTCAATACAATGTACATACTCACAACATGGCCAGGCGTGCATCAGAGCTTGTATTTGCGAAGCACTCCCGCCTTCTGAAGGCGAATGCGATTAATCAGTTCAAGTGTGGTGTGCAAGTCCATTCACCAAAGATGTTGGTTTGGATGCAGTGAACAGTGATACAGAGGATGATATGTGAAATTGTTAGGTATAAGTTTTTCCATTAGTTCTTTCACAATATCATGTATTCTTTGATTATCACCTAAACGTAACTGGACTGTTTATTCCATGCCACGAAGTACACCAAACGTGAAAACAGAACAATCTCTCTCATCAGAGTATGCGAAATGTGGGTCTCATTCAGTAAAATATGGTGTATACAGCGCTTCACTTAGGCGCTCATAACTCTATTTGTAATAAAAGGCTAGCTTGTCATCCTATATTTCCTGTTGCCTGACACTGTAAGTAAGACAATAACATAAGATAACATATAGTATGTTTCTGGTTTGGGTAGTGAGTTGTGGAAGTCATCCCTGCTGCAATACTAAATATGCAGCGATTGGAAATAACTACCACTGAGATTCTTTTTCTACACACCTATATCTGATCATCATACTAAAGGTTCCAGAGCACAATCATAGGTGAGTTTTTCGTGTTATGGATTTAGATTAAAATGATGGACGTCCAGTTTGAATATGTCAATATGTTGCCTAAAATCCACGCATTATGAAGCATGTGATCTGTGATTCATCTCACACATTTAGAAATCATTGAAGTACAAGTTACCTAATGAATTCTCATCTCACGTTTGTCTATTTCCATGAATCTTCTGCATGGAAGGTGGAGTTTTATATTAAAACAATGATTTTCTCACATTTCAATCACTGATTCTGGAGTCTTTTATTAGGACCATAGAGGTATTCAACCCGAATCCAATCTAAAATGCGTCCCTGGCACATGCAGAGATGGGCATATAATACCAAGCAAAGTGAGACGTGTCTATGTTTGAGCTCAATCACCTATGATACTCTCACCACATCCACTAAATTTTCAACCAGGGTTGGGGTAACTGTACCTTGTAATTGTTACTGACTGTAACTTAGTTACATTTTTCACGTAACTGAAGTAACTTGTAACTGAAGAATGTTTTCAGTTACAGTAACTGAAATGCAACCAGTCACATTGCAAAAGTAATTGAAATTTCAGATACCTTTCAGTTAATTTTCAGTTACATTTCAAACCTTTTAAACAAATCTATTCATGATTTTCTTAATTTGCAGCATAGCCACTCCTATACATGTGCTACTCCAATATCCCAATTTCAATATAATCATTCAGCTAAGCTGTTGAATTAATATATCGAAGCCAATTTTCCTGGAAGATATTGAAGTCATGGGCAACAACTTTCAAGCATCAGTGATATGTATTTGTGAATTGTACCATTGGCTGGCCTGAGTATTACCCCAGTCATTCCAGTGGTAATTTTTCAAATATTAATCCTGTAGCCTACAAAATACATTAGCTGGACCAATCTTGACCATTAATGGGTTGACCTACGCTATACGCTATTGACATACTCTGTACATATGATGTTTACTGCATGCTATTATTCTAACGATATGCTTGTTAGCAATGGTAATCTGACTAAATGTTATTGCTACGTCAGACAACAAGCACCTTTAATCAAAATCTTACACAGCTTTTACATTATGTGCTACCATTAGAAACAGGTGGCTTACTAAATCATTAGAGAATTAAGTTACCTCAAATTTGTTAAAGAAAGAATTTTAGTCTTCTCATAGAATCTAATTCCCATTTGTAGTCGATGTGATTATTTTGGAAATTTTCCCACTGGGATGACTGGCTTGGTTATTGATCCAGTCATTCCGCTAGTAAGGTACGAAAATAATCTTATTTTTGTCTGGAAATGGACATTTCTCAACACCACTACAAAAGTTTTAGTGTTAAAGGGTTAAAAGGATTAAAAACACCAAATATCTAATTATAAAGAAAACTAAAATCTGCCACAGTATGTGTTAACAGCATGTCCTGTTCTTTTCTTTATATGGCATTGATTAGGAAAGTCTAGGACACCATTGCTGAGGAATTATAATCACGCTAAGGTCAATTTTACATAAGTGTGCTTATAAAGATCAAAGGGCAATGGCATTGATAAAAGTCAAGCTGTCAATCATTTTGGTATAGCAGAGAAATGCATAAAGGCTGTGGAATGAAACTAATGTAGTTGTACGGGAAAGCTGTTGAGTATTTAAAAACTAATCTGACCTAAAACAAAGCTGTTGATGCAATATGAAACAACATATTTTGAAAGTAAAACTAGTCTAAAGTGCTCAGCAGATCAGCTGGTCGGAATGAATTTGTTATTGCAACATATGAAAGCAATAAATTATTTTCAAAATATTTAAATTCCTATGTTAAACTAAGCATAAATCAATGCTGGACATTTTGAAGCTAATTTTACTGGAAACCGTTATATTGCCCCATGGCATATGACAGATCATGTTATTGTAGAACGTCAATGCTCTAAGGAAATCTGTTGAATATTTTGAAACTGAATTCACTGAAAAATGTTGATACCTATGGCAGCAATGCTTTCAATCAAATTAGATCCAAAACATTCAACCGATTATTTCTTACAAGAAAATTAATGTTTGTTATTTGGTCTGCATGGTTGAAAGGGAAATGGTTAGATGAAGAAATATGTATACATGTTTATGCACATTTTTACAATGAAAGCATCTTATTATTTTGAAAACAAGCCGAAAGAAATTAGTTATTGCATATGACAATAACAAAACTAAAATCTGCCAGCTAAGCTAAGCTAGTCCAATTAGGTTGCACCTGTAGCTAGCTAACTTTTAAATGTAACTGACCCCAGACCTGTTCTCAGTTCTGACATTCAAAGGCGTAACACATAAAATACTTCAGGTTGCATAAAATACAGGCAGATGTAGGACTATTTCCCCGCTTCTACGGACTGTGGCTAGGAGAGAAGATGAGAGTCCATATTTTCAACTACCACTGATACTATATGGATTGATAAGGCGAGTCGATTGGTAATCATCCGGGCGGGGTTCAAATCCTGCTCGATTGTCAGGCGAGCAGGCGACGGACGAGTAGTCTGTGGAAACATAGGCAATCTCCTTCACTCCTCGTTGCCTCTCTCCACGCAAGAGTATAATGGGTACCAGTGTAAAGACTGGGGAAGTTACCAATCATAGACTGAAATAAAACCAGCCTGGAAATATCGTGAATGGGATCTGGAATCATGGACTCGATAGACGCCAGTCAAACCAATAATAACTATGTGGGTTGTTTGCGATTAGACGATCGTATTGACTATTGCGATGAAATAAATAAGGTGTCTTACTTGTTATCCGTGGAAAGAAATTCTCTAATACCATCCCAGAATTGTAAACTGTCTAATGGTCGATGATATTCTTCTTCATCTAGGAATGATCTGAATGGATACCCTGCTAGAGACTCAGAACACAGGGCCATGACGAAGTGACGGTTCTGTTTCTCGTAATAGGACAAGTCTCTGTTCGTGTTGCCGTGAACGTAGAAACATAAACTTCGATTCTGTATCGGATTCTGAACAACAGACGCCCCAAAGTAAATACTACTGTCTTGGGAATCGGGTTCCGTGACATTATCTCTGCGACTTCCAGCCAGTGTCTTTTTGCATACTATTGGCGCAGATTTACCACGTTTATACTTCGTGGTGTACGGAGATGATGGTGACTCCGGGCTCTGCCCGTCAGTTGTGGTGTATGGTGTTGCATATGCCGTATAACGAGTGCACGCGCGGGGTTCTAACACACTGTCCAGATCGGCAAAGCTGCCATCTGTCAGCCAATGATTACCAGATATACGAGATGCCGTGGCGCTCGCAATTCCAGATGTGCTTCCGCTGGAAGGCGCTCGGCTCAGCTCTGATGTGGACGAGGAGCTGCTCCAGTCTTGAGCTTCAAATTCTGCCAACACAACGATCACTTAAGCATTAAGTTGGTACATGCAGACGGAGGAGAATCGAGCCAATTATTTCTAGCCAAGCTCCGCACATTTTGTACACGGTTTTGAATCCATTTTATTACTTTGAACGCCGAGTTCCAAGAATCTCAATTTCTAGGTAAATGGGCAAGTAAGATGTTGAATATCTTGAAACTAATTTGACTGGGAGCTGTGGTTGCCATATCAACCACAGCTCCCAGTCAAATTAGTTTCAAAATATTCAACAAAATGATTAAATTGTAAATTCATCAAAACATACAATTCAGAGGGTTAGACCTACATCCGGGTCTTTGTCCCTTTCATCTTGAATTTATAGTCAGATAACACATGTCGTATTTCGATTATGACGTCACATACCTGATTGGCAGATGAGCTCCCTCCATTGACCTCTCGGAACTTACTTAGTACGCCGGTGTATTGCTCTATTTATTCCACCCACGCTGTCCTACCCGCACTCCCACATAATGAACATCACATCAACCAAACACTTTTGTTGAATCCATAAATCAACTGTAAAATTATAGGATTTCAAATAACGACGACGACGACGATGATTGTAATGATAACGATTGTTGCATTGGAGGATTCCAGTTTATCCATCAATCACATAAGGTCATAATCAACTACATGACGTGTATGCTGATGTCATAATCAATTACGTCATAAATGGCGCAACTAGGTTCGTCACGAACGCTTAATTGATGACTGACTAAGCCAAGCGTTGTTGTACGAATTGTATGTCTTTAGGCCTACTATGTAATAAACATTCTGTTGAATATTTTGAAACTAATTTGACAGCACCCAGATAAATTAGTTTCAAAATATTCAACAGCTTACATGCATAGTTTTTCTGGAAGTTGAGATTTAGGGCGTCCATAGATCGGTGAATCCTAACACAGCCAAAGCGTTGGTGGAACTTAGCTAAAGATGGGCGGGGCATAGCATAGATTCCTCCATTGAGTGATTCATTTCTAGAAAGTCACCGCCAATTCCTAGCTAGGCTCCACCCACTTGTTACGTGTGTTGGAATCGATTTGAAACATGGAAACCTGAATCTACATTTCTAGGTAGGTATGCAGCTAATCTGTTGACTATTTTAAAGCTAATTTAACTGGAAGCAATAACTCACAGTCAAATGATTTTCAAAGTAGTCAACAGAATGTGTATTAAATTGTAACTTCACTAAATACATACAATTCCTACATGACGGACTTTTCGATTTTCGTAACAGACCTACGCAATGTTGAGTGTGAGGGCAGCTAACAAGTGGTGTATTTGATTATGATAACAGATACATGAGTGACAGATCGGGATCCGTCCAATTTGAATAATTCCATTATCTAATGTGCTAATCTCCTACCTTGAAGTCTGGACAGTGCCTCGGATGGGAACATATCGGCCGTCACTCCTGCCTTTATGATGGTCTCGGAGTTGGGACAGGAAAATGGTATCTCCTCTTCGACCACTTCTCCGTGAGATGTCTCGGTAACAACTTCCGATGATGGCGTAAATTTGACGCCGAGTTCTAGTTCGTGCCGTGGAAACAATTGCTCAAACAAGAGCTGTGCCCGCAGACTCAAGCCATCCGGTTCCAGCTTCCAATCTTTCTCTAGGATCTTCTGCAGAACTTCCGGCTGTGTTGTCGAAAGTATGTGAATCACATATCTTGGTAGCCAATAGCATTTCAAAATTGTTAGGAGCGTTTGCTGGAGGGCACAGAATACTTCGGTGTCACCCAACGAAAACGTATCATCTGCCACAGGTAGGTTCATATCTTTCATTTTCGAATTCATGTCTAAGCGGAGATCTTGAGGGAAAACATCAAAGTTCACATAACCTGGGGAAGAGGAATAGGCAAGAAGATCGAGTAGCATGCCACATTATTTTTGATTTGAGGAATCCAGTTTCTCAGTCAATCAAAATGACCTTATAATCAACATGACATGTATGGTTACGGCATAATCAATAACGTCATTGAAAGACTCCTCGATTTAGTCCATTATAAACGCATAATAGTCCGTCATGTTGTACGAATTGTATGGCTTTTCTATTTAACAAACATTCTCTTGAATATTTTGAAACTTTATCATAGGCAGCAACATCCCCCCCAATCAAATTAGTTTCAAAAGATTCAACAGGTTACATAGATATAGTCTTCAGGAAATTGAGATTCACAGAGGGCAGGGATCGATCGCTCACAACACGGGAAATGGTTGGTGGGTCTTAGGCTCTTAGCCAGAGATGGGTGATGCACAGCTAAAACTGGATTCCTCCATTTGAACGATGGATTTCCATCTTTCATGAGGCAGGTAAGCTGTTGAAAAGGTCTCAGTTAAATTATTTTCAAAATATTCAACGTAATGTTTATTAAGGTGTAAATTGACCAAAGACAATATAACTTAGATTGCTATTGTCTGACACTTGCCACGTTGGTAGCGGACCTTGGGCATTTGATATTGACATCAACGAATAAGTGACGTATTTGACTATGACGTCAGATACTTGAACGACAGCAAGCGGGAGGGGTTGGTGGTGTTGAGGGATGCAGGGAGGGCGAAATGAAAGGGAAGAGAGATCGGGAGGGAATGAAGGAGGGAATGAGTGAGGGCTGGGTGTGGCATGGAGGGAAGGGGAGACTGAGTGAGAGGAAGAACGAGAGAGAGAGAGGGGGAGGGAGGGAGGGAGAGAGAGACTGAGTGAGATAGTGAGTGAGGGAGGTGGGAGAGAGCGAGTGATTGAGGAAGTGCGCGAGGGAGAGGAGGGATGGATGGGAGGGAGGGAAAGAGCAGGGGGAGAGGGGTGGAGGGCGGGCAGGGTGGGCTGGAGAGGGAGGGAACGGGTCAGGTCGGAGAGAGGGAGTGAGAGGGCGGGAGATGTGGTAGAGAGAGCGAGAGACAGAGAGGGGGTGAGAGGAGGAATAGAGAGAGAGAGAGAGAGAGAGAGGGGGAGTGAGGGATGGAAGGAAGGACAGAGGGAGGGCTGGTGGGGATGGAGGGAGTGAGTTAGTGAGTGAGTGAGTGAGTGAGTGAGTGAGTGAGTGAGTGAGTGAGTGAGTGAGTGAGTGAGTGAGTGGGTGGGATGGGTGGGTGGGTGGGAGGGTGGGTGGGTGGGTGGGTGGTGGGTGGGTGAGTGAGTGAGTGAGTGAGTGAGTGAGTGAGTGAGTGAGTGAGTGAGTGAGTGAGTGAGTGAGTGAGTGAGTGAGTGAGGGGATGGGAGAGGGGTGGTGGTAGTCGTGGGTGGGTGGGGCGGGTGGAGGGTGGATAGGGGGGTGGGGGTGGGGGTGGGAGGGGAGGAGTATACCTGCCAAACCAAGCGATATTTTATCTTTCTTCAGATTGTGTGCGCCTGTAGATATCAGGTATTTGTTTTTGATGTGACGGTATTGCTCCTGGCGTTTGTTTTCATGCTCTATCGGTATATTATGGAACTTCTCCAGATCCAACCAACAACAATATGCTTCATATCCGGGGGTGCCTAGCAATGAATGCCGGAAGTATTGCATGCCAATCACGTGACCGACTAGAAATTCCAACAGGTGCTTAAATGTGCCGCTCTCCAGTTCCTCTGCCAATAATACATATATGGTATATGTTAACCTTTTGAACCATAGAGCCCCAATATCGGAATCTAAATGGAACACAAACTTAAAAGCGGCAAAGCACGCCGAATGATGCGTTTGTATAACTTAGATAAAATAAAATATAATTTGCATATTATAGAACTCATAATTAGTTAATTTCGCCACGGAAAGTCATTTTCTTCCATTTCCCATGATAATCCGGTGTGACGTCATCGCGTCAATAATTGTTGTGGTATTACATGGTTGACGATTCACATGATGGCGTTACACTGTGAACTTTCTTGGGTGGCAAAAATTATGGCTTTAATCGAAGTTTTGACAGGGATAGTCTATGAAAAGTTTCTAAATTAATTTTAATTCATAAAATATGATAAAAACTAAATTTTTGTGGGTTTTTGCAATCTAATTCTAGTTTGCGGTCTCCTTTAAAGAGAACCATAGCAGGTAAGGTGTTGAATATTTTGAAACAAATTAGACAGGAACCTGCCATAGGCTGCAACAGATTCCAGTCAAATAAGTTTCAAAATTATCAACATAATATTTCTGACATGTTAAATGAGTTATCTTATTTAGTTTTCCGTGTTCAAATGACTAAAAGAGATCATTGCAGGCGTCTAATACAGTTACGAAGGTATACATTAGCTCTGATGCAAGCTTACCAAACACTACCCGATAGCGCTGGTTACAACTGTATGGCCCGGTATAATGACCCGTTCCCGTTTTAGCTCTGCCCCACCCATCCCTAGTTAAGCTTCATCCACTCTTCGCCCGTATTAGCCTAGTCGTTGAGGGGTGTGAACCGTGATAAAATCCCCACCTAAGGTTTAGTGGTGTCATTCGAAGCAGACATTAATCTAGAATCGCATACTAAAAATCCCCATTGATCGGATTTGGGCGGAACTTTGTACATGGGTTTTAATTTGAGGACCATTTTTACATCAAGTGTGAAATCTGATACGGTGCCATGGTAGTGGAAAACAGCGTCGTTTGCTATTTTCCAACAAAACACCACATTCAACAATCTGAAATAATACAAATGTGAACAAATAAAATATATTCCTTGCCACTCAACAGCTGAGATGCACAGGTATCAGCGAAAAAGAAACACGTTTATCACTGAGGATAGTATAGAGATGCCCATTAACACACGCTTTGAGGTCGGGGTGTGCCGTGCGATGACATGAGATTATAAGTCCAAACCATCATTTTCTTCATCAATCGTTGCCAGATGGTCGATGTTGCTGCAAATTTGACCTCGGCACCATGCATATGCGATCAAACATTTCAATCCGTTTTTGTTGCTTGCTGCCACATGGATTCTTTGTTGTTACTTTGCATTTGCCTTAGATGGAGCAGCTTCAAGATCTGTCATTATCGGGCATAACGACCCATTTTCCAGTTTCCATCCACAAACATTGTGGTCCCGTTCATCGCTACTAAGAGTTAGCCATCTGACAACCTGTGGCCAAGTGAAGAAAGCTGACGTAGGCCTACGCCCAGCTTATCTCAGGCGTAAAATAGAGGCGCAAAGATAAGCTGAGTGCAGAAATCAGACATCGAGTAAATTTTGTCGCAAAGCAGACGGCGTAGTCACGCCTGTCAGGTAGCAGACGTGTCAGTGACGTAGCTTTCAGTTCTCACTTTTCTTTATTCACCCAGGCCGAATTACATTGTCATATAACGTGTACGCTGAGATTATAATATTTTAAGCAGTAAAGATTTATACAATTATTGCTCGTATATATCACGTTTATCATATTACATCAAATCTTAGATTTTTCAAAAGTAATAGTAGTAGTAGTAGTAGTAGTTAGTTAGTTAGTTAGTTAGTTAGTTAGTTAGTTAGTTAGTTAGTTAGTTAGTTAGTTAGTTAGTTAGTAGTAGTAGTAGTAGTAGTAGTAGTAGTAGTAGTAGTAGTAGTAGTAGTAGTAGTAGTAGTAGTAGTAGTAGTAGTAGTAGTAGTAGTGCATACTTTGTTATTATTGACAGCGTTAATCATGGCTGGAATGGTACATTGGTTTGGGTTTGATGATATGCAATACCGTAGGGCCTTACGAAAGACTCTTTCGTGATAGAAGCAACCCGTTGGATATATATGATGATGTGGAGCTGTATGATCGATTTCGGTTCCCGAGAATTAAGCTGCTGGCATTAATTGATGAACTTACGGGTGATTTACAACGGCCTACGCGAAGAGTATTACCAGTGTCTGTTGAGATACAAACTCTTGTAACTTTACGATTCCTAGCAAGTGGTTGCTTTCAAAATAGTGTAGGGGAATATGACGAACATCGATCGGACGACTGCATGTCCGATTATCCGACGTGTTGTGCTAGGTCTGAAAAGACGATTGCCTCTATATGTACGGTTTCCAACTGAACAACAGGCACTAGAACATATCAAACAAGGCTTTCACACAATTGCAGGATTTCCTAATGCCATGACTCTCGGATGCTGACAGAGAGTGAAACTTACAGGCATTTCTAACAGCATCCCAATATAGGGTATGTCTTGGGAGACAGCGGATATGCCTTAATGCAATGGCTGATGGCACCGGTACTCAATCCCATGGGTGATGCAGAACATAGATACAATGCTGCTCAAATGTTAACAAGGAATGCAATTGAAAGATGCAATGGGGTACTCAAACGGAGGTTTGCGGTTCTCAACAAGATAAGAATGACGCCAGAACGTGCATGCGACGTGATACAAGCTGGCATTGTCTTGTATAATATTTGCATTAATGCGGTACGGATAGGACCAGAGGATGACATTGTGGAACAAAATCAAAACGTAAATGAAATTATTCGCCATGTTGATTTACCAGGACGCGTGGCTCGAAGGCAGCTTATCCAAAATATATTTAGCTTAATATATGCCGAGATAATGATGAACAGGAAAAACATTATGAAATTACGTGTACTCTAGACTTTGTTAAACTAGAACGACATATGCCATTGAAGCCGCGACCTTTTATGGTTTTGTCACTAAAGATAGGTAGTCATCAAAGGCAGGTGGTCATGAAAGGCAGGTTGTCACTAAAGATAGGTGGTCACTAAAGACATGTGGTCACCAAAGACAAGTGGTAATTAAAGACAGGTGGCCATTAAAACAGGATTTAATGATGGCATAGAAGCATCCTGTGAAGTTTCATTTTGCTCGGATAACCCCTTGATGAATTAAATATCAATTGAAAAAAATTAAAACAATTTTTATGGTTTGACCACGGAGGGAGGGAGGGAGGGACGGACCGGCTAACAAAGGCTCCTCTAGAGCCGCTCGCTGATCGCGATCACGGCTTATAATGATTTCCTAATATGTTTGAGACTGGAATTTTTCGGGTAGCATAATGAAAATTTGTATAAACTGTCACCGCACATAAAATATGCGTAGATAACCGCCAAAGCTGATACAATGGTGCATATTAATCATTGCTACTGGTATGTCAATTTTGATATTGACGTCAATAGACCAATTATATATCTCAGTTACAGCGTGAATAAACATTAGTTTTCACTAAGACATAACAGTGCAGTCAGTCGAGTGTACGCCGTATCAACTCATACACATTATCTTCCAGCACTTACAGTGTGGAGCCTACGGTAATAGATACGTTGTTCTGTGTTATGTCCCCTCCCAATCATAAGGGGAATTTCCCAACCAGCAAGCCAAATTTGGGCCAGTTTCGGCCCAGTCGGTTTTGACAACAGGTTCAAGCTGGTCCCAAGCTAGCCCATTCTCGAACACCATCGGACCGTACTAATTACGTCGTAATTCATCGTACGTTACCTCTGGTTGTTTTCTCCCAGAAATGTCCGCGCACAGTCGCAAAAAGTTGTTTTCACTCAGCCAATGAAAATTCCCGTTACGGGTTTCGGTCGATTTTGACAGACATCTGTCACTAACGTAACCCCCCCCCCCCCCCCCTTCGTAAACTGGCTATCGTCGCTTAAAAAATGTGCTCGAATTTTAAATGTTTTTTCTTCGTCTAATTAACTTTGATCACACTGTAACAACATATACGTATGTTGGAAGATCTTATGGCTCTTGTTCCACTAAGCGTTCGTTTGTGTGCATCCTGATTGAAGAATCCCTTAAGAATACAAGACATCAATTTTCGTACTCCAGCTGATGCGGTAATTTGGGATAGTATTTCTCTCAACGCTTTCACCACTGAAATCCTAGTATGTTCATGTGAAAGCCCCAACATAATTAAAGGTAACGTCTTTAGTATTTTGGTAACTAGTTTGACTTGCGCTGTTTGGCTTAATTATAGGTAGCAAAACACATTCCAGTCAAATTAGTTTCAAATCACTCAACATAATATGTAGCTCGATCATACATCATAAATGATCTGTTGTATCTGGTATGTAGTGGTGAGATTGTTAAAATTATTTCTTTTTATTAAGATCTAAAACATTGGAGTGTGGATTGCGTAAGCTTAATATTATCATATCGAAACACCCATGTATTGAATGGAGATTAGTCCTTTAATAATTGAAACCCACAAAGTGACAACTATATACGTCTAGTCTCGGACATGGTGGAATGCTTTGGAGCTAGTCCGACTGGAAGCTGTTGTTGTCATAGATAGCACCCCACCCCACCCTTCAAACTGTCTTAACCCTTTAACACTCACACCGGCCAAAGACGGTTTCTGCAGTGTCCTCGTTTTAAAAGACAATCTTGTATACTCGAAAGGGTCCAGCGCAGAGCCACTAAACTTGTTCCCCATTTGAGAAACTACTGCTACACAGACAGGTTAAAGGGTTTGAACCTCATGTCACTAAAATACAGAAGGCTTAGAGGAGACTTAATCGAAACATACAAATTTATCCATGATGATTACAACATTGACAAAAACACATTCTTTGACCGATCAAGTAACACACGTACTAGAGCTCACAGATTCAAGCTCAACACTAAACGCAGCAGAAAAGACATTCGTAGGCATCTTTTCCCGAACCGAATTATTAACACATGGAACTCACTCCCTTCTTTTGTGGTCGAGGCACCAACGCTTAGCGTGTTTAAATCAAAACTAGATATGCACCTAAATGACATAATATACGATCATGACATAACCAACTAATAGATATATAATAATAAGACAATCTAGAGATATACCCAAATTCTAGGCGCAGAAGGATGTAACCATGAGCGTAGGTGGCACACCGCAGCTGACGCGGGGATAACCCATCTACCCCACAGCACCTCCCAAAGTCAACCAGGGTCCTGATTACTGTCAATGAATAATGCCAACCAAACAAATAAACAACTGTAACTAAACAAAGTACAAGCACTATAGAATACAATACTAACTCAACTCCAGAGGCAATAACAAGCCAAGGGCTTATGCCTCGTAAAATGATGATGATGATGATGATGATGATGATGATGATGATGATGAGTGGTCCTGGAAATGTCCATTTGCAGACCAAGGGGAAGCAAATTTTTTGAAAATTTACCACAAATCATGTCAGTGGTAAAAATTTTCAAAAACAGTTTTTGACCATTAGCGCTTAAAAGGGTTAACAGTTGTATGTTGACTGTTGAGTCTGATCCGTGTGGTGGTTGATCTGAATTTTGATTAAAGATGGCTCTATGTGATATATAATATAATATATAAATAAAGTTGAGTTTCTGTTTATTAACCTTTTAATGCCCAAGCCGGCCAAAACCAGCTTCTACAGGTGTGTCAATGTCAATTTGCCCGGCAAAATAAGATTATTATTTGGAAATTTACCCCTGGAGTGACTGGCTCGATAAGCGAAATCAGTGATTACAGTGGTAAATTCCCAAAAGTAGCCTTCGAATCTTGCCTTGCAAATGGACTTCAATAAGCAGATTTAAATTTTCTTGAAAAATCGTGACCATTTAAGGGTGAAAAATGTAATATGTTGTTTATATTTCAGCCAATAAACCAGCTATATGAAAAATACATCATACCCCGCAGACATCATACATGTATATTTATCACTCATCATCTCATTTGACTGGCTGTTTTTTTCACAACACCAATCATGTTGACAATAGCAGTGTGCATTTCAGCCTGGACTTGCAGTACTGTGTGCATTCTGGATGCTAGCCAGTTTAATTTGTTTGATTAACCCTTCAATGGTAAAGATTGGTTAAGGAAATTGTCATTTTTACTTATAGTCCAGTAAGAAATGACAATGGAGCCGGACATTTTAAGTAACAACCAGATTTTTGCCCAGAACTCTTCCATTCTATCTAAATTAAGACCACAAAAAATTCCCCATGAATCCCAATTGGGGAAAATGCTTTTTTAGCAAAAATTCAAAATGGCCGCCAAAATGGCTGAAAATTATACATTTCTAGATAGTTCAGTAACTATACACCTGTGCAAAAGTTAAGCACCACCCTATTTTTACGCACATGCGAGGGTATATTCATGTGCTATGAAGAAAGCAATAGCATAAACATTTATGTACCCATCCATCTTAGTGCAAGAGGTAATAATGCAACTAGAGGAATGCTGATTATGATGGTGGGGAAACACTGTATGTTTTTGTTTGAACTTGAAAACGAGGCCTGAATATGGTTACGTTGACACAACTGACAACTATTGCCCTACAGTTGACACACGTGGCTAGATTGTCATTAATGGTGTCTGAAAACGAAGTTTAACATCTGTGCACGAGTTTGAGACTGTCATTATTAATACCGGGTATATCCACCTTGTGCCTGGATGACGGCCTGGACACGATGTCTCATGCTGGTCACCAACCGACTGATACGCCATTGTGGTATTCGTTGCCATTCAAGATGGAGTGCGTCTGTTAATTCCTGTAGGTTCTGCACAGGAGGATCCCTCCTTCACACCATGTTTCCCAGAATGTCCCAGATATGCTCAATAGGGTTCATGTCAGGGCTCCTTGCTGGCCATGGTAGGGTTTCGATGGCATTCTGGCGGAGGTATTCATGCACAGCTCTAGCACGATGTGGTCGGGCGTTGTCATCCATGAATATAGGGTGGGTTCCAGGTGCATGATTTACAAAATGAGGGACCGCAACTCTATCCAGTATGGAATCTTGATATCTTTGTCCATTTAGTGTTCCAGGTACAGTCAACAGATCCAGCTTACAATCAAATGAGATGCACCCCCATATCATAACGGAACCTCCACCAAATGGAACTTCTTCCATGATGTTATGTTGGTCGTACGCCGTGCGTCTGGACCTCCATACACGAGTTCGACCATCTGTGGCATGAAGCAGGAACCGACTTTCATCGGACCAGTGTACCCGTCTCCAGGATCTCATGTTCCAGTGTCTTCTTTCGTTGCACCACCTCAGACGCTCCTCTTTGTGGTGTGCAGTGAGGAGAGGACGTCTGACAGGTCTCCTAGCTTTCATGCCAGCAGCATACAGTCTCCTTTTGACGGTAGACATTGACACACTATTGCGCGTTTCCCATTGCTGGCTGAGCACTCTGCTGTTGGTGAATGGAGATCTCCTAACAAGGCGTACTAGGGCTCGATCATCACGGGCAGTAGTCTTCTTCGGTCTTCCAGATCTAGGCCTGTCCTTCACCTCGTTAGTTTGTCCATGTTTTGCAATCAAACGACTGATTACAGTATGGTTAATGTTCAGCTGTCTGCCAATCTCTCTGCATGACATACCAGTGGTATGCATGCCTATGATTTGCCATTTCACACGATCACTTAACCTTCGTCTTGCCATAGCGGTTCACAATCAAGAGCTAATTCTCTCTGTACAAATAAACCACGGTCATGAACACAAAATTCCTAATCTTGTCGCCTAAATCTGTATGTAATGTTCTACACCTCAAACTGGACTTTTACATAACTGAACACGTGTGCTGTTTCCCGCCACGCACGGACATCAAGCGGCGTGAAGTCATGCATGCATGTGCATTTCGTACTTGGAATTATGTCAGCTAACGCGGGGACAAAAAGTATGGCAGCCTAGTTGTACCATCATGTTTCTACGTTCTATTGTTTTTGCTGGTGCTTAACTTTTGCACAGGTGTATATATAAGCTAGAGTGGCGATTAAAACCTCTAAAGTTAATGTTTTGGGGTCAAGGAATTGAATTCTGATATTATTTCTACAGAATAACACATGCTAATCATGGTAA
This sequence comes from Chaetoderma sp. LZ-2023a, assembly GCA_034401795.1. Taxonomy (NCBI): domain Eukaryota; kingdom Metazoa; phylum Mollusca; class Caudofoveata; order Chaetodermatida; family Chaetodermatidae; genus Chaetoderma; species Chaetoderma sp. LZ-2023a. The sequence continues at coordinate 86,321,534 of CM067367.1, forward strand.
TTTATTCAAAATGGCGGAAAAACGTCAAAATGGATTATACATTTCTAGATAGTTCATTTACCATATAAGCTAGAGCGGCGATTGAAGCCTCTAAAGTTAATGTTTTGGGGTCATGGAATTGAATTCTGATATTATTTTTACAGAATAACACATGCTTATTATGGTAATTTATTCAAAATGGCGGAAAACGTCAAAATGGCCGTCAAAATGGCTGAAAATTGGACATTTCTAGATAGTACAGTTACCATATAAGCTAGAGTGGCGATTGAAGCCTCTAAAGTTAATGTTTTGGGGTCAAGGAATTGAATTCTGATATTATTTTTACAGGATAACACATGCTTATTATGGTAATTTATTCATCATAATTCACCTGTCAGGATGGCAGATATAACTAAAATTATGCATGGTGCAGAGTCAGCAAATTACGGCTGGCTCCACCAAGTAATATTCTGCTAAAGTTCAACGTGAGAATTTATACATTGCCCCTCGCATTTGCAGTGTATGCTGCATGGAATTAATCTCTTGGCACAAGTACAAGATACACAACGCTCGCTCTTACAGGAGCATCTGATCTCTGCCAATATATCTGCTGGTGCTGCTGCTTTATCAGTGATTACCGGCACTACGGCATCACCTTCAATCTTGTATCCGAACTCTTCCTTTTGGAGAATCGTTTGAAGATGACGCCATGTGCTTACTTTGTGATGTACACGTAGCGAGTGGTAGTACATACCTCTGCTGGTAGGTTGCATTCTCTCAAAAGGTACATATTTGGATGATACCACATTTAAATAGCGCAGTTCACAGAGTCCTTCAGCATTGGTTCTCCCTATGTACAAATTCGTGGCAAAATTTTCTCCTACCTTTAGAAGCACTTCTTTAGGTGTTTCTGTGTCACCAAAGACCAGCGCATCTGCGCGTAACTGCTGTGATGACTGGAGCAATTTCATGAGCTTCAGTTTCCCCACGCCATGCATTCCAGATGTTGTATCACAGCCTGACATAGCATGAGCAAATGGCAAACACATATACATCTCTCTCCCTAACACTTCCTTTGCAACTTTAATGGCAATGGTATGTTGTCTGGTCTGCATATAAACATGTTTCCCATAATTTGTGTGGTGGATCAATATTATCAGAATGTCTGTATCATCAGCAACAACAATAACATTTTCATATGTTTTTGCCAATTCCATTGCCTTCTTAACTATGCAAACATCAGCATCACCCTCTTCACCAGCATGCTCTACATGGATGCCTGCCTTCTGAAGGGGCTGAGATAATAATTTGATCAAACCCTGCTTGTTCTTTTTGTTTCCAAGAAATGCCTTCTTGTCTCCAGGTATTGGTGTTTTCATCTCCACAACAACATCTGGGAACATTTTCTCCTTTCGCCGTCGCTTTTGTTCCTGATCTTTTGTTGTTGCCACTTCATAGCTGTCAAACTCTACCCAAAGAGGAAGGCCATATGAAGAATGGGAGACAACAGAGGACACATATGCATCACAAACATACTCCATAGTGCCAGTCTTGGCCCAAACCAGATTGTGCAAAAGAGCACATCCATCAAGCACTTTAGCTGCTGGTCCAACTGTCTCTGATGTGATTTTTGTATCCATCTCAAGTATACATTTAGCCATATCCGCCTTATTTACTTTCCTCATACTCCCGTCATCTTTGAACAGTGCAGGCGATACAGCTGCAAGTTCATGTGAAAACACACTTTTGTCAGGAGGGCAACCATTGACATATGACATGGACACAAATCGATGGTACAGCTTCTGTGATGACATTCGGACTTCATCACCAGATATTTTGAGGGGCTTTCGCATGGCAGGAAATGTTTAGCTTGTTCTACACTCTTAAACTTTACATCGCCAAATTTCTTCTCATTCAGTTTTTCTTGGATTGTGGTCCCAATTTGTAGGGCATTAGCTACATTGATGCGCTCATCAGCTACTACTCCAGTTGCAATGTTCCTGAGCTCGCTATCTTGGCCAGATCAGAATGGGTTGTTCCCTAAAAGGAATTGCTTAAAGGTTTCCATGTCTTCCAAATCCTTTCTAATGTTTCCTGGATGCATCTCTTTATGTTGTTCTGACCAGGACCCAGTAAACTTACTGGTAAGGCAACGTAGAGCATCAGTGTACATAGCAACAACATGTGCAGTGAGTAACCAATTGTTTCTTGCAGGGTCTTTGTGGGTAATATTGATGAGTCCACCTACAGTCTTCCCTGATCTCATCAGTGATTGTTCTATGGTCATATCTGACCAGGTTCCACTCCAGAATCGGATTTTCTTCCTTCTCATCGCGAATTCTCCATTTTGTATTGGTTCTTCCAAACATTCACATAAATTCAGACAATCTTGAAGATACAACCGGCAACATTTTGTATAGTTGTTGTGACCTGCAGCTGCTAGGAAAGGTAACATTCTCTCTATAGCCAAAATATATAACTTCCAGCAACCCGTTCTTTCAGCTCTAATGAAAAGCATTGTAATTTCAACCATGCCCATAAACATTAGCCATAGCTTTGCCATTCGGTTGGATTCGTGAGATTCTTTTTTCTAATCACTTCTTCATGCAGCTGAATCAGATCTTTATTTGCAGTTATTTCATCCAAGCAGATTTCACCAGCTAATACGGAGCTGTAGAATGTTTTCAAACGTGACCAAATGTTATCACTTTCCACAGGTTCCTCATTAACAGTATATTGATCTTCACAACCACTACCTGGCATAGGAGTTGTTTGGAAATTGCTTTCACTATTCTGATTTCTATCTGACATATTAACCTGATGATGATCATCATCATTGTCAATCATGTCCATACAATCTGATGCTTCATTCTCTGTGTCCATACGGCAGTCTACATCTACATTCTGAACACCACTGCTCGATTGTTCTGCTAGTTCTTCTGACAAGTCAGTGTCCACAGCATCGCTAACTTCAGGCTCAAACAATAATAGATTATTTGTTAAAAGGCATGCTCTTAGCGTCTTAGTATAAGATTTGCCCTCCATCGTTTTAGGTAAGGAGTTTTTTGCATACACTGTACCCCACAACTCTTCAATACCACCGTCCTCCATTAGTTTACACCCTGCGCCAAGGAAAGACATAAGTAAATGGAATCCTCTCAGCCGCAAGAACATGTTCTTAAACTCATTCTGATTGTCTTGCTTGATTTTGCAAGCACTCAAATACAATGGTTGGTCAAAGGTAAGTGTTGCACAGCACATTCCGACTTTCATGGCCTGCTGTTTTACATATACCATAGTACTATAAACAGCTTCATCTGTTGAAGGGTTCAAAGGTACCATAGGGTTGAACACCACATTTGTGCAGCAGTACTCTCCTTTACTTATGTCGGACATGAACCCCTGCCAGGTTGGTGGACTCGGTGAAAGCCTACTCGATAACAGCCACAGCGTATCCATTATTTGACATTTACGTGTGGAAATGTTTGTAGTGCTAAGAATTCCTATCTTAACATCAGACATGCATGATTTCAAAGGACGCTTGAAGCATTTGATGATTGAACTGAAGTTCCCATCTTGCATTATATCTGCTGAAGAAGGATTCTGTCTAACAACTGGTTCTGGTGTACGCTCACATGAAGTCTCAGTTTGACATGCAATTATACCCATTACATGTGTGGTATCATTCCCTGATATCTTCATTATAGTCAAAGTTGTCAGCTACCCACTGACAGAAACCGCCCCCTTTGCTGACTTCAACTAGACCGGATATTAATGAATCCACTCGCTTTCCAACAGCAGCACTCTTTTCAAACTGCAGAATCTGAGTATATGATATACATAGACCTATGGATGACAGAACATCAATGAGCACCCTTGATCATGTTGTCTGCTTGATAAGGAGGCCAACTGATAACATAAGAGGTGATATGTATGATTGTTGGCCTGTTGCCTGCATGAGGATGTGGCACAATGAAGTTATCAGAAGTTGCTTCTTCATGTTGGCTGATTCACTTCTTGATTCTGAGAAAAGGTTAGCAACAAGGGTGTGGAGTGAGTCTGGAATGAACTTTTCTAATTCACTCAATTCAAATTCTGATGGACTTGGATAAGTGTCATTATCATGTTCTATATTCAAGATATCTTCTCTAATTTTTGCACCTATCAGTTTTGTCTGTTTTAGGGTTTCTTCACTGTCTCCTAGGTTGTCTGCATTAATATATGACTGATGTAAAATGTTATCTGCAGCAGCTCTGAATGTAAGTATGTTAATTTTCCCTTCATTTTGTGCAACGCATACACATTCACCAAACTGCTTCACAAGGCGACGTTTCAGATGCTTCTCTGTGTATGGCGGAACACCTTCTGGCAAGTATGTTGTGAGCTGATCTCTCAGATCCTGAAGGGAGAATTGACCCTGCATTTGCTCTGTTTGTTGTAACCAGTAACACAACTTGTTGAAAGCACAATCATTAATCGTGTCAAGGTTTCTAGAATTGCCACATGTTATGTCAACACAATTCTCGCACCCTGAAACACCTTTCCTAGCATAAATAATGTCATACAAGTTCGGTGATAATGAGCCTCTACTGCACGGAGATCTCCCGCAAAATGTATTCGTGCTTTTACATTTACTGCTAGATTGTCGTGGCTATTGTCACATTTTTTTCATTAGTGAGTCTTGGTTGAGACTTCTTTTTTTTTTGCTTGATACAATCTCCACACTAGATATCTGAGATGCTCGGTATGGATGGTGCTTGGCATCATCAAAGTCAAGTTCCTTTGTACATATCAAGCAATGGGTTGGATAATCAAAAGGCTTGCTTTTCGTTTTCAAACGTAGTGTAACACCATAACAATCTGGATCACTGGAAGTTCTCTTTGGTTGTTTTCCTTTTTAATAATTTTTATAGCAATTTTCATGAACATAGTCCTTCTCAGTGGAAGATGTTTTCAAATGTATGTTATCATCTCGTTTCAATGAAACTTCATTTAGGGTTTGTGTCCCTTTAGCACCAAGTTCTCTGCCATTGCATGTATCTGTACATCTACATCGCAAATGATACAGGGCGTGTTCAGCCCGGCCATCGCTGTTTAGCCCGCACAAGCTTCACATTCAAATTAGCAAGCCAAAAGGGGTGAAATAACACACAGGCTATATTATCAACAATGCGAGATTGAAAAGAAATCAAAGGTCATACAGTGTAAATCGTGAAATTGGAGAAAGTACGAGCATGAAAAAGAACAAGTGCAATCTGTGCTTGACCCGAGCAAAATCCGAGTTTTACTTCGTCTCGCAACGAGACATCACGGACAATAATACTGAAATATATCAAACATGCAATATAAACACGAGGGAAAGGAAAGGGATATTAAATCAGGCGCAACCTATGGGGTTCATATGGCATATATTCAACTTTTACTATGTCTAACAAGCAACCAACAAACAAATTCAACAGTATAAAATATGTGGTTTATATAATTTACTTAAATTGCCGATTTCTAAAATTACCCCGGAACTTATATTTCTCAAACGATATGTATTTAACAATATGCTAAAAAGGGTGCAGAAAGTTATCCACTGTGACCTTGGCATTTGACCGTTCGACTCTAAATTATGGAGACATGAATATGACTATGTGGACAACAATCAAGCAATGATTCATCGAGGTATTCCCAGTGAGACGTGAGTAAGCAAATTTTGAAAAATGCCGCCGCAAATGCTTCAAAAAGAGATTTTATGTAGCTGTGACCTTGACCGTTGACCTTTTCACTAAACCTTTCGCATATATGTTCGGAACCTAACTGCTAACGTCCCACCCAAATTTGGTTAAGATACTACCAGTGGAACCAGAGTTATTAAAAGAATAGCTCATGAACCAACAAAAATCTGTTTTTAGAAGTCACCTCTTTGACCTTGAAATAACCTACTTATTCCCATGTGGGAATCGTGGGGAATTTTTTCTGCAGACACTATGGTATATATTGGCAACTTTGAAACATAAATTTGCTTGTTACTTAAAATGTCCGGGTTCGACCAAAATCATGTCAATTCTTACTGGGCTATTAGTGAATATCCATTTGTAGGCCAAGAATGGAAAGTTTTTCCCTGGAATGCCTGGCTCGGTTATTGAGCAAGGCATTCCAGTGATAAATTCTTGAAAATATACTCAATACCACCGCAGAGGGTGTTTTTTCCCGGCTTGATCATTAAAGGGCTCTGTTAGTTGATGAATTTTCAGAGTGAGCATGTCAATAATATAGGGTTTGGACCTGTTGAATAGGAATTTGACATTATTGGTCAGTGGTTGTCATTTCATCACCAAGTTTTTCCATTTTGGGCCTAAATTCTTTCATTCTTTACCTAAAATGTTCATGTTTCCTGTTAAAATGTTCATATTTGGAACTTAGATATCAATTCTTCAAATACGAACGTTTGTATTTCCAGCCTAAATTCTCATACTCATTTTGCATCCATATTTTTTGTTACTGAACAAAGCAGTTACTTTTTAGTCCAGATTTTCTTGTTCCCTGTCTAAGGTTTTGTATGTTTCTGACCAGAATCTTAACATTTCCAGCTAAAATTTTCACATTGCTATTCATTTGAAATCCTTTTCACTATTTTGAACCCAGATATATGCATATTGATTATCAAAAGTTATATATTTCTGGGTAAACACTTGCTTATAATGCCAAATTTACAGATTTCAGTAACACATTTTTGTATTTTCACACATACGTGTGTTCTTGCATTATAGGTCCAAATTTTCATGTTTCATGTCAAGAGTTGTGCGTTTAAGGATCCAAAATATCCATGTTTCTGACCATTGATTAACCCTTTAATGGTAAAGACTGGTTAAGGAAATTGTCATTTTTACTTAGTGAATATGCATTTGCAAGCCAAGAATCGAAAAAATTTCCTGGAATGCCTGGCTCAGTTACCGAGCATTCCAGTGATAAATTCTTGAAAATATTCTCAATACCACCGCAGAGGGTGGTTTTTGCCGGCTTGACCATTAAAGAAAGGGCTTTGTTAGTTGATGAATTTTCAGAGTGTGCATGTAAATAATTTAGGGTTTGGACCTGTTGAATAGGAATTTGACATTATTGGTTATAATTTCATAATCAAGTTTTTCCATTTTGGGCCTAAATTCTTTCATTCTTTGCCTAAAATGTTCATGTTTCCTGTTAAAATGTTCATAGTTGGAACTTAGATATCAATTTTTCAAATAGAAATGTTTGTAATTCCAGCCCAAATTCTCATACTCTTGCATTTTGCATCCATATTTTTTGTTACTGAATAACGCAGTTACTTTTTATTCCAGCTTTTCTTCTTCACTCTGTCAAAGGTTTTGTATGTTTCTGACCAGAATCTTAACATTTCCAGCTAAAATTTTCACATTACTATTCATTTGAAATTCTTTTTACCATTTTGAATCCAGATATATGCATATTAACTATCAAAAGTTATATATTTCTGAGTCAACACTTGCTTATAATCCCAAATTCACAGATTTCAGTAACACATTTTTGCACTTTCACACATACATGTATTCTTGCATTATAGGTCCAAATTTTCATGTTTCATGTCAAGAGTTGTGCGTTTAAGGATCCAAAATATCCATGTTTCTGACAATAGTTTTCAGATTTCCAACTTAAAATTAAACAATAACCTATATTTAGAAAAATATTCATATTTCCATTAAAAAATTTAACATTTTGAGCGCATATATGCATATTAACTCTCAAAATTTATATTTTTCTGGTTCAACATTTGCTTTTAATCACAAAGTCACAGATTTCAGTACCAAATCATGGAATTTTCACACATATTCTTTCATTTTAGGTCCACATCCTGTTTCCTGTTACATTTTAAACACTGGTTGGTAGTTGATGAAATGTTCCATTACAAATTTAAAATTGTGAGCCCAGGTATTCATATTAACAGTCAAAATTTATATATTTCTCTGTAAACCATTGTTTTTGACAAAAATTCACAAATTTCAGTACAAAATTTGTGTTGCATTTCAACATTAATTTCTGCATTTAAGTACAAATTTCCATGATTCTTGCCAGAATGTGTTTGCAACCTAATTTTAAATGTTTCTGATTTAAATACTGATATCACAGGCTTATTATTCTATATGGACTGGTATACGGAAATTGTAGACTGACATGCAATCTTGACATCTCACTGAGGCCATCCTTAAATTATTGTCTGTTTTTATTTATTATATAATATAATATAATTTGGATATATAAGCATTCGATAAAATTTAAGAATTGGAAAACAATTGTAGAAAGCTTTTATGAGCTTAAGTAAGTCTTTCACAAATGTATGCAAAATTTCTGATTGAATACATATTTTGCTGAACATTTTGAAATGAAATTGATAGGAAGTCATGGTTTCATTCAGCAATTTGTTCAAGGGTATGGCAACTTAATTGAATACCGACACAGAGCCTATACAATTTCCATTAAATCACAAAAAGTGTGTAAATGGTTAATGAATAGCTACATCTCCTTAAGGGTTAAAAGTATATGGATGTCTAGGATTCATCACATACATGTACCTGCAACAACGGATACAGTTTACCTGCTCCCAAAAATATTGCAATATTTATATTTCTACATAAAAAGAGTGAGCTGATTGTAAAATTTATTGAATTTTCATAGTTTTATTATTTTCCTAGCTTTATTTTGCTGTGCTTAGCAAAACATAGTAAAAGAAACTCTAACCTTCACCATGAAAGATAATTCTCTACATTTACCTACCTCAATTGCTAGGGGCATGTGATTGGTAAATTATTTTATTGGGCCTCAAGACATCATACCAACTGCCATTGCATATATTATGTGTATGTAGTTAAAATAACAGAACCACCCATGTAGATCCTCACTTCCACTTCAAATTCTGCATTAACAATCTACAGTCAATAGCCAAATTATTTAAATAATTACATAGTTTAAAATATGGGTGATTGATGAGATATGCTTGATAAAGTAGATAGTATAGAAAGAACAGTCAATGTTTATCTCAGTGTATGCAAGCAGTGTAAATTCTACAAAATGTTTTAGCATAAGATAATCAGATATGTGCATCTGCAAGTGTCATGTCATGAATTGGTTCAGAGAAATTAGGTAGCAATGACAGTGTTGAATCACTCACTCCATATTAAAACATTGCTGAACATATGGTCCCCAGATCTGCCCATGCATGCAAACCAATTTGTCTTTTAAATAGGAGTGGTGTATGCGTATCTAGCCATGTGCCATTCACTCAGGAAATGCTGAAAATTAGATATGTGGAAGCAAGTTCCTGACAGACATGGGTGTAACTCCGCCCATACAAGGAAATGTATAGGCTCTAGATAGCAAATTCAATTTAACAATGACCAGGACTGATGGTAATTGGAAGTTGTACTAATTCAATTACCACATTGGATAAATTGGTAAATTTTTAGGAATTGGAATTGCTAATTGAAATTACTTTGCTCCAAAAATGACTAATTCCCAATTTCTTTTCAATTATTTTATAAATTTACCAACATAGTTTTGTCTCCTAACATAGCATAACATATGTAATACAACAAAGTGAGTTTTGACCCTTTAAAGGCCAAATTGTCCAGCATTTGTATTGATCTCGAGATGCCTGGCTCCATAATCAAGACAGGCATTTCTGTTGTAAAGTTTAAACATTGCCTTCTTTTGATCTCCAAAGTGTAAATGTGCATTTTGTGTGAAAAAATTGAAATTTTCTTAATTAAATTTGACAATTAAAGGGGAAATTGTCATGTTTGCCAAAAATTGCTTCTGTAGTAGTATATCTTGAAAGATGTCCATTTGCAAGTCAAGGGAAGATTACTTTTTGAAAGATGAAATGGCTGGCTATGTTACTGGGGCAGTAAAATAAAGTAAAGTACAAAAAAATCTTCCCTTAACCTACAAATGGCCATTTACTAAGCAAAAATTCAAATATCATTTACCAATCCTCACGATTACAGGAATAATGCCGAACAGATAGCCCTAGATCCAGGTCCTACAGCCTCTAGCCCATAGCATATGGGCTCACCATGTACACTCTGCAAATTTCAGATGTTTTTCCAGTTGAATATTAAAATATACTATGCTGATCAGCTATCTGAGTATGACTGTATTTAGCATTATTTTATTTACTATTATACATTCTCAAGGTTGCTGCCAGGAAAAGAAATTGTCTTAACCATCACCCCTCCCTCTACCCCTCCATATAATATCTAAAACTTTTAGGGGCCTAATGCTCCCAACCCCACCCTCTATTTCTGCCACTAACCCCACAAAACACACAATTTGTGAAAATAACACTCATAAGATTGGAGAGTTTAATAATAAATTCACCAACTGTGTCATGGTGGATTTAAGATGCTATCATGGGGTGTGTCCAACCTAGCAGTCATGGTCTGGGTGTGGTTCCCAATGGCGATGGGGTAGGTGGGGTGTCATGCCCATTCCCCTATAATAAATGGAAAATGAGATGCTCTGAGAAGTAGTTTCCTACAAATTGATTAATTAATTCATAATTAAATTGAAATTAATCATTGTTTATTTACTTGGATGTGGGTGGGAAATAATTCAGTCCACCACCACCACCCTCCACCAAGGGCGGAGTTGGGGTGGGGTGGGGTGGGGTGGGGTGGGGGAGGGTGGGTTGGTGCAAAGCCAACCTAAATATGGGGTACAGGGATGGGTACTTCCACAGAAAATATTTTGAAATCTATGTCGTGAGATAGCGTCGCCTGAATTTTATCAAGATTCACATGCACTGATAGGGTGGGGGGCGTTTCTGACATATCAACGCTGTAGTATTTTGCCTTCACTTTGTCAATTTGGCCAACTTTATCAGTAGAGATGACGTAAAATTGCAATTCTCATAGCTTTGAGTAGCATCAACCGCGGCCTTGTTGTTGTTTTACTAAGAAAACAGTTATCAGCTGGTCGTACACTTGACGGCCAGTCATCTGCACACGCATGAAAATGACGTCATAAGGGAATTCCGTAAAAACTATAATATTATTATTATTATTATTATTATTATTATTATTATTATTATTATGATCATGTCGATAGTCACTTACAGGACTGGCGGTATGATCAGCGAACGAAAAGAAGAAGAAGATTATACTGTGAGAAGCAACTTTTCACAACCTGTCTAAGTTTCTGACAGCACGCCCCCGCACCCCGCTTAGCTCAATTCTGTTTATCAATATGTGAATATCACAGTAAAAATAAAATGTGACGTGACTGGGAGAGAGCGGACAAACTAAAGCGTTAGAGGGTAACTCAGAAAAAAATTAATAAACAACATGTATCAATGATCGCGTCAAGGTTACTATAAAACAACCAGCAGATCGACTAGCCGCGTCATTGATTACATCCGATTGTCAAGCACTTGCCACTGGTATCTGAGGCATTTCATATTATTTTACGAAAATAGTGTTATATTTTACGTTATATTATATGTATATTACCTCAAATATACTAGCATCTCACGAATTGTTCTCAAATATTACCTCGTGCTATTGTCGCTAGGCCTACAATCCATGGCTCCGTGTATTTACACTGATACAAGAGGCGTGGCTTCGTGCCGAGATGTCGGTCATATCGCCGAAATGTAAATAGAACGACGATTTTGATTGGGTCGCTCAATTTAGTAACGACGCGCGTGGATTGGCTAAAAACTTTGCGCAGCAAACGTGCGCGCCGTGATTTTAGCTAGTTATGTGGCAGAGGGTGTGTCTGGAGTTACGACGTCACGGATGATTAACCCTCTGCCGGCGGGAGAATGAAGATAGCCTAGCAAGTTAGTTGGAGATCAATTGGGACCCAGCTGGGCCCTGACTGGGGTGGCCCACTCTGTGCTAGCCCAGTTGGCGCCCAACTAGAGCCCGAGACCAGAACCGTATGTGCCTCAATATGGCTGCCCAAATAGGCCCCACTCAATAACCCAGTCGGGTTGGGCTCATCATGTAATGTTGGCTGGGTTGCATATCAAATTAGAACGCATTCCACCAATTGAGACAGATTGCAGTTGTAGGTAGACATGAGACAGAAAGTCAAGTTTGGTGGATTTCAATCAAATCTTTAATGGTAGTTACTAACATGATTGCAGATTGAGGGACAATGTTTACATTATGTTGGACTACCGCGGTGATTGGGTTGGTTGAGTAGAGCTGGTGCATAACATCAATGTTGGAGACAACGTAGGCATATGCGAAGGTGAGCCATTGACTGGATAAGCCAGTTGAATTTAAAATGGCTAATTATAGGTAAATTGAGATACATATGTGTTGTGTTGTTGTTGTTGTTGTTGTTGTTGTTGTTGTTGTTGTTGTAGCTGCTGCTGCTGTTGTAGCTGCTGCTGCTGTTGTAGCTGCTGAAGTTGTTGTTGTATTTGATTTTGATGTTGGAGCAATTGAATTTCGTGGTCCAATTTGGTAACTTCTTTCTCGTTTTTGTTTCTCCAATTCAAGTTTTTCCGTGTCCAGCTTTGTCTTTTTAATTTCCATTTCAAGGAGCTCACTGTGCAGTTCTTCCCTCGATGGCTCACTCGCTTGTCGCTTTTCTTTTCTCGTTGATGTAATAGGTGCTTATTGACATCGACTTGATGTAACAGTTTAACCTGAGGATATAAATGACGCATGAATGTATGATACAACAGCCTTTAAAGACTTATAGTGAATGCATTCGATAAATGTGACACTTCATCACGTTCATGCCGAATCCGGCCCCGAACGGTCTCTGTACTGGTCTTGAGGAATGCCCATAAGCAGCCCATTTGTAGTCCAAATGCAGAATAATTTATGTAGCTTTCCAAATAAAATTACTGCCAAGATACTCAACCCAGTCATCACATTAAATAATTTTCAAAGATAGTCTACTATTGACCTACAAAGGGACATTCTGACGCAAAATCTTGTAATTCTCTTGGCCAAATTTCGACATTAAAGAGATAAATATTTTTGTATAAGTTATTATATCGAGGTTGTCGGATGGGGTAATACAGTTTACTCTGTATGTTTGTCTGTCTGTCCGTCGGTTTGTCTGTTCGTGTGTGTGTTTGTCTTTTCTATCCAGTCATCAAAGGGATGTGGCAACCCGTTTGCGCACGTACGTGCGTGTGAGCACGCGTGTATATGCACGTATGTATACAAATACACGTAAGTCCAAATAAAACTGTCAAATTATTAGGCCTATATTTCATCTAGACATTTACCAGAAGCGTTTACCACTGTTCTAGCGCATCTTCCTACATGTTGTTGCAGCTGCTAAGGGTTGTTGTTGTTGTCGTCGTTGTTTTGTTGTTGTTGTTGTGGTGGTGGTTGTGGTTGTGGTGGTGGTGGTGGTGGTTGCGGTGGTGGTGGTGGTAGTCGTGTTGGTTCCTGTTGTTGCTGGTATTTGTAGCGATGTTGCTATTTCCCATATTGGTAGACCTGCCACACATAGGCTATATAAGATACGGTTACTGCTGCTAGTAATAGGCCTATTCGCTGCAGCCAATTCTGCATTCGATTATTAATAATTTTGGTACTATTAGACTACTGCCACCGACGTTTGTTGTGATGGTAGAATTCCGTCGGTTAATACTACTGCTGCTAGCATCTCAGTGATAAAATCACACAATACTGGCAAAAAACATGGTATAGGTCTAATTGTAATTAATTTATACATACATGAAGGCTTTGTCAGCTCGGCAATCTCTGCATCATCCTCTGCCTCATTAACTATCGGAGGTGGCGAAGTTGTCTGATGTATTTCTGCTGGTTCAGAGAGCTCTTTAGTTGCACCAACTGACGACTCTGCTCCAGATGCTATTCCCTCTAAACTGGGAGATGCCTCACCAATGATATTTAGCACGAAGTCTGTTTATGGACCTTCTCGTGGTTTTGGACCACCGCCTGTTTTTGGCTGTTTATGTTTAGAATAGTCTTTCTTAGCACGGCTCAACAAATCTTTCCACGTATGCTTAAGCTCTTCTGTCGGCCGTTCTTGCTGTCCAATTGCGTTTACCGCATTCCAAATTTCTTCCCATGTGTCCTTCTTCCTTCGTGCCGTCACAGAACCGGATAATGTTGAGTTCAAAAGGTTTTCTTTATATAACGGAAGCATTTTGAGGATTTCACAGTTCTCAGTTTCGCTTTCGCGACATGTTTGCTATAACGCGTGGACAGTACAATAAATCACCGTCAAAAAGAAAGTTATGAGAGCTGTACGCCGGGGGTAGATAAGTCCGTGGCACGTGCCTTTCGTGCACTCGGCGTTAAACTAAGCCCGTCAACACGCGTAGTCGCGCTGGCGCCAATACGGACGTTGTTGCTTCGGCGTAGCTCATGTGCATCTCTGATTTTTACGCTTTCTTTCTGCACTCGGGCACAGTGGATGTTAACACGGTGGCTGTGGAAGTAAGCTGCACGCTCAGTTGGTGGCAGTCGCCGTGGCTCTATCTTACTTCCCTGCACAACCATCTGCATATATTGGGCATATCTCAGAGAAGTAAGCATGTCCTTCTCAGTGCCACCATACAGGTAGGCCTGTTCGGTTAATCGATATTTCATCGATAGTCGATTATTTCTCCTGTCGATTATATAATCGATTGTAAAATAAAATAATCGAAAAATCGAAAAAATCCATTTAATCGAGCAAAAATCGATTATTTATTTTAATCAGGCATAATTTAGTGTTTTGTGATACAGCTATTGCATCGGTGGTTTGATGATTGCTCTAGCAAGGTAGTTGTATAAACATCTATTCCTAGCTTTCAATCCTGCACCTCCCGAGTCATAATCCACGCACGTGAATGTTTATACAAGTAATTGCTTGATATGCCAGTGATCGGAATCATTTGGTTGATATTGTTTAATATCCCGCTCTGAAGGCTGTAGGCTGAAGTGTTGGTGACCATTTTGCGAAAAAGTGCACAAAAAAAATGAATTACTGTTTTTCATAGTAAAGTCACAAAATTTCGATGCGAATTTTCACAAATTGTGACGATTGTTTTGGAACTAATTTGACTTAAAACTGTTGCTGCCTAAGCCAGCAAAAACTTTCAGTCAAATGATTTTCAAAATATTCGACTTTTCTAATGCTGGAAAATATGGAAACGTCGTAGATAAGCACTATGGGCGAAATCTATATCATAATACAAATAAAAATTATATGGCCATTTCGCGCAAACATGCACGAAATTGACTTCGTACTAAATTCAAAAACTTTCGATCCAAATTTTCACAAATTTTGCCGATTGGTTTGTAACTAATTTGACTTACAGCTGTTGCTCCACGCGCAGTCAAATAATTTTTTTAATATTAGGCTTTTCCAATGCTGGAAAATTGGGAAACATCGTAGATAGCCGCTACAGGCGATGTCTATGGTGTTCTATTAATGCCGTCGCGCGTCGTGGGCGATAAAAAGCATGCGGTGTTATTGTAAAACGTCGTGCGTCGGGCGTCGTGGGCGATAAAAAAAATTTGTGTTTTTAAAATTTGTGTTTTAATAAAGTCACAATATCGCCGTCGATATAAAATATCGCCGTCGATATTACAAAATATCGCCATCGATATTACACAATATCGCCATCGATATTTTGTAATACCGACGGCGACGTTAGAAAATATCGACGGCGATATTTTCTAACCTCGCCGGCGATATTACAAAATATGGACGGCGATATTTTGTAACATCGCCGGCGATATTGTAAAATATCGACGGCGATATTTTTGTAATGTCGCCGGCGATATTGCAAAATATCGACGGCGACATTACGCAATACCGCTGACGACATTATACAATATCGTCGGTGACATTTTACTGCGTGGCTCCTCTTAGTTTGGTCACATCGTATATATAGCCAGGCTACGGTGAACGCTATTTTAGCCTCCTCCGAGTATACGACTCCAAATATTTTCCTCCTCCGAGTAGTGGAATCGGGTAGATAAGTCAGAACTTGATGTACTTTTAGGTTTGAGTTCCCGGGAACCGTGGAATACTTAGTATCGGAATTACGTACTGAATGTATATTTTCGATTCCGAGAAAAGATGCCGGATTCAAATAAGGGGCAAAAGTAATTATATTCCCAAAATTTTTATTTATCGACCAATTCCCTTAAAATTTGTATAGTTACATAGTGCCAATAGGAAATCGTAGGACTATTGTGGAAAACCTATAGTGTTCCATCGAGATTTCGGGGGAAACCTCTTGGAAACACATCTCAAAATATAATATTCCATGATAGCTTTGTATATTTATATTTGACACCTCTATGAATTTTTACCCGCTGCGCTTATCCACATGCTATAGACCACGCCTACAATTGGTATATTGTCCCTGTGCCGACATGCAATTGGTAAATGGGTCTCCGCTTTGACGAACAGGCGCGCCAATATACACTCGGTACATGGGTCAGGCCCATTAGCAACGCATCCGATTGGTTATTGGGGCGGCACATGATTGATTTCTCTACTGGTCGGATTGCTTTATTCATCAATATTATGATTGAGTAAACGCATTTGCCATTTGAACCAGCCCTCAATAAGTTTATGAACGGGATGTCGACGCTTATAAGCCTACTGCTTAAATACGGAATTGGTTGATTTAATTTCGAAAAATTACAAATATTCTTATTGGCCAAATGATTTGTATTTATCATCCAATAAATTGCTAGAAATAAATGTCCAAATATTGAGATTTAGTATAACGTACAGTTTAATTTAATATACTAACCAATAATGACTAATCTCGCAATATCTATCAATCAACGTCATCAACCGATTTCATGATTTTGTCACAATTTGTGTTAGTGTCTAATTGATTGACCGATTGCTTAGCTGATTGAATGGCTGATTGATTCATTATCTGATCGATCGCTTGATTGATTATCTGATTATCTGATGGATTGA
The DNA here is from genome assembly GCA_034401795.1 of Chaetoderma sp. LZ-2023a. Lineage (NCBI taxonomy): Eukaryota > Metazoa > Mollusca > Caudofoveata > Chaetodermatida > Chaetodermatidae > Chaetoderma > Chaetoderma sp. LZ-2023a. Next base: position 86,338,445 of record CM067367.1, read on the forward strand.
TTGACTGACGGATTGATTGATTGATTGATTGATTGATTGAGTGCGTGAGTGGGTGGGTGGGTGGGTGGGTGGGTGGGTGGGTGGGTGGGTGGGTGGGTGGGTGGGTGGGTGGGTGGGTGGGTGGGTGGGTGGGTGGGTGGGTGGGTGGGTGGGTGGTTGGTTGGTTGGTTGGTTGGTTGGTTGGTTGGTTGGTTGGTTGGTTGGTTGGTTGGTTGGTTGGTTGGCTGGTTGGTTGGTTGGTTGGTTGGTTGGTTGGTTGGTTCATTCATTCATTCATTCATTCATTCATCGAATCGGGGTCAATCCATTGTTTTTAGATTAGGCATTTCTTCGCTTCTGGGGTTTCACATCCTTGGTTGTCCTTAAAGTTCTCATATGTTCATGTAATATAGGTATCCTAGTTAAATTTAGGACTATTTGTTACTTTATGGACACTTTAAACAACTAGGAGTATAGCCACCATTTTAGACAGCTATTTGCAGGCACCATTATTTTAGCTTCTATTGTCTTCGCCGGGTCGCAATTGTTCGTATAAAACCATTCTCGTAACGCTAATGCTATTCATTCGTCTTCTGGCGTCCATGGTGAGCGCATAGTAAGCGCCTAAAGTTCAAAACAACTTTCCGTCAAATTGTTGTCAATATAATGAGCTAATAATACAATTGTCACTAGATACAGATTTGATAACAATTTAGATGAAGACGCAACAACTTTCAATCAAATTGTTCTCAAAGTAATCAACAGGCAGTCAATGTTGCAAGATGTGGTGAAGATATTTCGAGCAACTTTATTGGGAGTCATTTCTGACTAAAGCAGCAACAGCGTTGTCAAATTTTTCTCCGAATAATCAGCGGGCTTTCTGTTTGGTTAGTTAACAAGTGCATGTCAAAATAGTTAGGCCTATATGGTATGCGGAATCAGACCCATTCACAGGTATGCTCGAACAATCTGTTCAGTTCATAGTCAATCAGGATGTAAGCGTATTATTCTAGTTCATGGTAGTTCGATGTCGGAGGCGATTGTGCACGTGCTGGTGGATTGCAGTATCCTTGTGAATATATTTCACTCTGGTATACGCATATGGTATAGGTCTAACTAATTGTGGATGCACGTGTTAGCTAACTTTAGCGCCATTCCGAACAGCCAACCACAAATTGCCAATTGAAACTGGGAGGTGGGAGGGCTTAATCAAAGAAAATCGGATATGTAAATTGTGTGACCAACATGACACCGGTGATGAATATCATTACCTATTTCTCTTTAAGTTTTTTTAAAAGAACAGAACGACACTACAACCAAAATACTTTCGGGTGAAACCAAACTACCACAAATTTTGCGAACTCTTATCAAGTAATAAAATCTCAATTTTAAGTACGCTATGTACATTTATAAGAAGAGTATTGAAACATTTTAAATAACAAGACAACGACAACAGTGATGATGCCAACAACGACTATAACTAGGAGGACTACGTCGTCGACGACGACGACGACATCGACTACGACGACGACGACGACGACGACGACGACGACGTTGATGACAATATCAGCGGCAGCTGCAACTACTACTGCTACCTCTACTGCTACTACCGCTGCCTCGACCGGGGTAGCTACCGCTGCTATTATCACTGTCACAGCCTGCTTACAACACACCATTCCTGTCGAAAATCAATGTTCCTCTAATAACACCTATGTACAATGTGTATATATCTATTATCTTTAAAATTGTACATGTTGCAAATTAGAAATATGTTCTGGGAGTGGAGACCTCCGAATTCCTCCATACTTTTTCGAATTTCGTCTGGAGGAATTGGAACACTCCGCTGGTCTGTCCGGCCCGTCGTTGCACTTAGCATTCTGTCCCAAACAAACAACAACAGTAAATGGCAGTGGCAGCAGCAGCATCTACTACTAGTGCTGCGTCTACTGTTACCTCTACTGCTACTGCTACTGCTACTGTTGCTGCCCCCGCCATTGCCGCTGTCACTGCGACTACTGCTACCACTACCACTACCGCAGTCTGTCCTGCAGCTCATTACTACCGTCGTAAACCAAATTTACTGGAATTTACTATGTTTAATGTGTACAGACTACAATTTTTAATTATGGTCTGGCAGTGGGGACCTCCAATTTCCTCCATACCGTTCGAATTTCGTCTGGAGGAATTTGAGCGCTTCGCTACTGGACTGACCGGCCGGTCGCACTCATCATATTTGCTATAAACAAACTTTTCTTTTCATAACATCTATATGCACATCACGAGTATATGCAAATCACTATTTAATTGCATTATTCAGATTGGCTAACAGTACACCTATTGAAAACGCGCTCATACGCCCCAGGGCCTTTGGCGATGGGTTGATGGTTGTGTATTTCTGGGGGCTTAGGTTGTGTGCCCCGATGTGGTGGGGCCGGTGGGTCCTGTCACGTGGTAGCTTTGTACCGTGTGGTTGATGTATTTTGAATCGGGATTATGCATCCCAAATTCAACTCAAATTGACAACGGAGAGGATTCTCTTGCTTTTTACTGAGTGGGGTTATCACGTGCTGGGATTCGTCCTCGTCCTAGTTTCATTTGGGTGCACAATGTGAGCCTCCGTGGGTATGTAGGTTTCGCGATTTTGTCCTCAGATGTCCTGGCGTGGAGGCGCGCCTTTAAATTTGAGGGAGTTTTGATTACCTAGGTACTTATATTATGTTGAAATAATAATAATAAAAATAATAATAATAATAATAATAATAATAATAGCGGCGACGACGACGACGACGGCTACGAGGATAATAATAATAATAATAATAATAATAATAATAATAATAATAATAATAATAATAATAATTACCAACATTCCATGTAACCGCCATTGACCGTCTAAATGTATGTATTAATGGACCCCATATGCCACATTGTGGCCTGGGTGTAAATAAATTGAATTGAATTGAATTGTTAGCTAACAAAATAGAAAGCACGCTGATTATTCTGAGAAAAATTTGACAACGATGTTGCTGCCTTAGTCAGAAATGACTGCCAATGCAGTTGCTCGAAATATCTTCACCACGTCTTGCAACATTGACTGCCCTGCTGCTTATTTTGAGCACAATTTGATTGTTGAAAGTTGTTGCGTCAACGATTTTCAGCCAAATTGTTATCAAATCTTTATCTAGTGACAATTGTATTATCATCTTTTTACATTGACAATAATTTGACGAAAGGTTGTCGCTGCTATAGGCTTCAACAGTTTTCAGTAAACTTGTTATAAATATATTTTGTGTCACTTGCACCATAGGAAACATACAACTAGTATTATACTGTACTATGCTATGCTTACGATACACTCACTTACTGTGGAAGCCAACAGAAGATTGACTGGCATTAGCGTTACGAGAATGGTTTTATACGTACCATCAATTGCTCACCGGTGAAGTCAATAGAACCTAAAATAATGGCGCCTGCAAATAGCTATCTAAAATGGTGGCTATACTCATAGTTAGTTAGTGTCCATAAAGTAACAAATAGTCCTAAATTTAGCTAGGATATATATATTTTATGAATAGATGAGAACTTTAACAGGCGAGTTAGCCGGTTATTTCTATCTGTACACATATGGTAACCCAGTTCTGACATTACCATCATAACAGCTGGTCCAGACGTGTTATACTGTCTTATAGGCATATACAGAGACACGTCGTTAACTGACTAGTATTACGCGTTGGGTGTGGCGCGTTTGGGTGTGGCGCGTCTGGTGTACATAGTCCCACAGTAAAGATCTATCAAACCCATATTCAGTACTGATTTTGTCCGGGTGGGATTATGTCCGGGATTCGATGGGCAGATGGGTGGATAGATGTGTAGATGGGTAGAGTGACGCATGGGTAGAATGGTGGATAGATGGATGGATGGTGGGTGTGTAGAATGATGGATGGGTAGAATGATGGATGGATGGATGGATGGATGGGTAGATGGAGCCACCCACCCATCCCACTACCACTCATCCATCCATTCTCACTCACAAATACCCTCATCCATCCATCACTCCATCTTCCCACCCAACCTCTCTAAACTACCTACCCTTCTATCCATCCATCCATCTAACCTTCCATCCATCCATCCATCCATCCATTCATTCATTTATCCATCCATCCATCTATCTATCCACCCATCCATCCACCAACCATACGCGTTCCCCCTGTAAATGATAGTAATGTACACCGTTGCGCGCCTGAGTGCGTCTGAGTGGTCTCTTTTTATGTAATATTTACTGCATAATAGTAGAGACTCATACTCCTAGAAGCATACTATTATGTAGTTTTACTATATATATTTCATAATAGAGTTGGTCTGAAACACGAGACACATACATCAGAACAGGTTCTACCCAATACTTTTCTTCCGTTTCCACATCCGCCATCTTTACTAAGTTGAGTTATAAAGTCGTACGCACGGGTTACGAACATAGAATATTTTTCTTTTCATAAAATAATTGTGTGTGCCTTTATTCTTTAGATTACAATACAAAAATTGTAGTTGATGTAATTTCAGACAAACTTAATGATATGAATGACTGTAATCCTTTAATCTTTTAGGAAATCACTTTTGAAGCAGGAGACACGCTTCCAACAAACTACACCTCATTAGCTCCGGCTATAGACAGTGAGCGGAAATCAAATATCCTTTCAAGAGGCATAGTGTCTGGTTGACTGTGATTCCACGAGATTTGCTTGCCAATCTTTTTCGCGACTATGACTAGTAAGAGTGTGTGTGTCGGTCGGTGTGTCGGAATTTAGGACAAATCTGACAAAGCTGCCTAAGTTGCGATTAAGCGCATTCGCACTTGTTTTAATGCCATCTTTAGTGTATCAATAAACAGAAAATGGATTGGAATTTTAATTTTTCCAGTTTGGCGTTTTACAGCGTCATTCGTAGTCATTTGTCTAAACTATATCGGTATAGGCATAATGCATATCAAATTAAGTTTGATGTCTACGTTACAGATAACATGTGTTTGGTGTATGTCCAGAAAACGTGTTAATTCAATATACAGACAATTTTCATGTTAAACCCCTCATATTTTAGTCTAGCTTCCATATGATATGATATACACGTATGCCTTTTCTTCGACAGATTTCTGCGAGATGACCTTGAATGACCCCATAAAATGACCAAATAAAAAAAGTAAAATGGCCACCTCAGACCCGTTTATTGAGACTCTAAAGGTGACATTTAAAAAGAAGATATTTTGGAAAACAAATCTCATGGGAGACTATTTTGTGACATGGCCAAAAAGTTTCTGGTGTAGCTTAACCATTTACATGCATTTAAAGGGAAAATTCATAAAATATTGTGACCATGTTGTTCACGAAGATTCCATTACTTTTGACACCTCTTTCGTATATTCTGAAGGCTTTATCGTAGAATCTATTTACAGGTAAACCTGTCTATAGAGGCTGCACTGGGTACCAGGGAAAGGTGGCCTTTATAGACGTGTGGATCATAAGTAGAGGGTAAACTGTATTGCTACAATTTATATAGTTTGCTTGTATTTCTACACAATAGTTTCATGAATCTTTATCATATTGTCCTTAATAATGTCCAGGGGAAGAGTTAATTACAGAGTACTTTCGCGCTGGGCACACACGCAGTTGGACACATGCGCTCTTCTTTACACCAAAGACAGAATTACACTGAGGTATGTATTTCAGACGTCTCTTTTGTCCAAACTAAGATTTTGCGTTTGAAAAACTAATCGCTTAAATGCCTACTATTGCAATGACACCCTCTGATTCATGGTTGCGTATGCAGTTAAGACACAGTTCAAGGACACCGAGTTCAAGGGGCGCCGGAAGCAAATTTGAGGGGCGGGCCCAGGTTCCACAAAAAGGCACGCTGGATGGCATTGTTTGGACGAAGATATGAAATGGGTGCCACCCCCAACCCCCCACCCACCCCACCACCACACACACGCACGTACGCACGCACGCGTTCCTAATTGTATTTGCAATCAGCGGGATTCAGAGGAAAAGAGTTCATTTGTGAAAACTAGGTTATCCATGACAAATCTACCAATCATGTTGAACATGTGAGCAAGGTTTGTTCAGCCCTTGCCTTAGATGAAGACCATGAGGTTTCTAAAGTTTCATGTCAAGCAGTTTCATAGGTCTTTAAATGTAGTTTTTAAAATAGTGCAAAATCCACGATGCCCACCAATAAAATCGATCAAGCAGCTTTCCGGGACCAACCATGGATCTGACCCTATGGATCCTTCCTGCCCAGCAGTTCTTAAGGACTCGCTTAAATAATACGATGGACATATGCTGGATGAATAGACAGATGAGGTAGCAACACAATTAGGTCAAACTAGTAACAAACTATTCAACAGTTACTTTGTATGGAATAAGTAATTTAAATTATGGTTTCACAGCTTCTTACTTAGCCGTATTGGCGTGTGGGTGCCAGAGGCTATTCAGAGGAGGCCTTCAAATGTATGATTTTGTTTACGTGTGGATGGTGGCTTTTATGGTTAGAACTCATAGGGCATTGACATGCGTATCACGATCGTACAACTTGGTAGGGGTGGGGTGGGTGTGGGGTGGTGGGTGTGTGGGGGGGGGGGGGTGCTGCGGTGGCGGGGAGGGGTTTGCTCATACTCATATAAATAGCACAGTATTTAAAAAATGCAAGACGTTGATACTTAATACTTAGAGATGTTGGAGATATAGGAGATGGCTTTTAAGCGCATCTAATTTTTACATTCCCTCGTTGGAGGCCCCAGCCACACCCCCTCCTCCCATTTTATATGTGCGGGTGGGTGGGGTGGGGGACAACAAATCTTAGACACATTCCTCAAATACACCCACCGACATTGCATTTCGGTCAAGTGTATACAAATTAGTTCTACCTTTGCATCTGCTTCACACGTCAATTAAAAATTTGATTTTGAGAGGAGCTGTTAATTCTAATATCCCTTGTTATAGTGTTTCCACATTGCTGCACCCAGCCGCCCATCAATGCACATATATTCTATTCTACCCACTAAGCAAGGCATTAACGGAGCGTGAACCAGTATCACTTCAAAAATTCCGTTACCTTTACGTGCAACGATACATGCAACATTTACAGATAAAATGTCAATATGTCACATTTAACTGCCACTACATAAATAGCGTTTGCATTGATGATTTGATTCGGCCTAGACGCACTCGCATATTACTTTATGGACTTTGTGTTAATATCAAAACAGCCGAACATTAATACTGCCCAGTCTGCTCTTAATATTCTAAAAAGCTTGTTTAAAGTTCTAAAGTAAAGTTTACACACTTTTTGCAGAGAAATGGGTAAAGGGCACAGCTGACCCGCTGCCACCCCCCCCCCCCCCATCCCTCCCCCCCCACACCCCTGCCCAAAGGAATACGGGGACAGCCGCCCCCGTGCTTCCGGCGCCCCTGACGAGGTTAAAGGTTAATGTTGTTATTATTAGTAATAGACATTTCTGTGTGTCCGAGAATGTTCCCGGCCGAATTTGACAAAAAATGGTAAACGGGTGACTAAAGCTGGCGGAACAGGTGGGGGTGGGTGGGGTGGGCGAACATGTCCCAAATAATTGGGGGTGGGGTTGTATCATATGACATGTCCCAAATGAGAAATCAGTGATTGTGCATGACAGTAGTAGTGTCGGAATTAAAATGCTACCACCTCCCTCAACTGGCCGCCGTTCGGCGATCCGTGGCCCCCACCACCATCTCAATCACTGGGGCATAGGTTGTTGAGACCTGTGGTTGGTGTATGCCTCTAGATGGAGGCCCCAGGGTTGTTGAGACAGGTGGTTGGTGTATGCCTCTAGATGGAGGCCCCCAGAAGTTGAGAGGGCGGTGGGGGCCACCATGGATCAGTTGAGGGAGGTAGTAGCATTTTAATTCCGACACTACTACTACCACACATAATAGGGTCTGAACGCCCATTAAGAGACAAGCCTCCACAGCGATATACACCAGAAGGGCCTCTCTCTCTCTCTCTCTCTCTCTATCTCTCTCTCTCTCTCTCTCTCTCTCTCTCTCTCTCGCTCTCTCTCTCTATTCTGTGTAGGCACAGACAAACACGTAGTCTTGCATCGGCATGATGGAACCACCCATAGTGTCTTCCATCTACCTTGACAACGCTCACCTGTTAGCATGCTAAAGTGATTAGCATTTGCACCATGGCAGACTCTGGCATGTCCACATGTTACGAAGAGAATCCGGTGCTGAGCAGGTGTCTCCAGCAGGCAACCACGTCCTACCCTCTCCATTCCATAGAAGTGGCAGACAGGCTCGATCTCTTCACCAGGGGGAAAGCGGTCGTAAATGTTTCTCCGCAAGGGGTCGACCCAAGGATTGTACTGGGGGTCATCCCGGAATTGAGCCCACTTGGCATCCAATATCATGGCAGTCTCAGCGCCCTGTGCCACTGCTGTAGACGCCAGCACGAGCAGTATGATGAGAATCATGGCTATATATGAAGAGTTAAACTGAACAGAGTGAACCCCTCGAGAAATATCTGTGCCAGATCGAGCCCTGTTCCATCCGGATCGATAGTGATCTTCATCCCCTCAGGAGCAGGGGCTAGCTGCTTCACTCTGCCACCGGCTAAGAAACGTAGCTCTAGGACTATATGAGTCATTTGCGGGCTAGTGACTCCGACTCGCTGAAGCAGTTTAACAGCACCCTTGGCTTTGGAGACATGTGACACATCATCTACCTGTAGGATGCCCTTCTGGAGGTTAACAGCTTCTTCTGGTCCATCGAATGGACGACGCAGCAGGAGCTTTCCACCTGTTACCCTGATCCGGTGATCCACCGTCGTCAGGAAGATACCTTCACCTATGTAGGTGAGGAAGGATGATCCCCCATCGTAGAGCTTTCGAACTGTCCCATCCCTTTTCACAACAGTGGAGAAGGGAGTAACCTCTATGTCAATGACTGCGGGAGGACTATATAGTGGCAACCATGTTTGCAAGTCACCACCAGGACCAGCGCGGTACCACACTTCATTCTTCTCAAATATGAACTGCAGGTTTTTTGCCAGGGTCAATAGCAGACCATCATGGGTCATCGGCGGGGCACCGCTCAAATAGGGTTTGACCAGATGAAAGCTGAGGTCGTTATTTAGGGTGTTGATGTCTGCCACCTCTGTATCTGAGAGCTCAATCAACGGCTGGAGGATGTACCTCCTCATCGTACCGAAACACGATCTTGTGGCCATCTATGTTGCGACCCAGGCGCTCCTTCGACACATCCTTGAGGTCTGTAAGCAGCTCCACCCCATCGCCACCAATGGGGTGGAGGGAGAATGCCTTTGGGTTTGCTTCGTACTGTAGGGTGAATGACTTGCCATCGCTGTCTTCTACCTTGGCAGCATCAACTGCGTACACATCTGCCAGGTCAGCAAGACCAGTCGAGTGAGCAAATACGGGTTCCATAGCACGCTATAGGAGGGGCTTAAACAGGAGATATAACCATGCCGATTGTCCGGCTGCTGCTCTCCGGTGGTGAGAACGTAATCTCACCCTCTCTAAATGGAAACGGGTGGTACAGTACCATGTAGAATGGGTCCTCTTCGAGGTGCCCCAGCGGGGCACAACGTACATACACGCCGATGTGCTACATCAACCTCCGGGCAGTGCACACAACAGCTCACTAGTAGAAGTCGGTCGGGACGTGATAGAGTATCTCCCAGGTGCCAACAGCACCCTATGGAAAGCTATCAGTCCTAGCCTTTTCACACCTGTAAATCACCTGTTTGACAGCCCCTCCATTGACATATATGCCAGCACGGATGGGATATCGGACGCCCATTTAAACTGTACACAGTTATTACTCATTGACCTGATGACAACATGATATCACACCAGGAATATCTGACCTTTGCCGAGATGATGAACCCGATAGAGGGTTGCCCAAAGGCCGCACAGATGCTCGCACAGCAACAGATCTGTCAACAAGAAGAAGAGCGACTACAGCGGGAGAGCTGGTAACAAAAGGCTGCCAGCAGTGCAAGGAGGTGAAGGAACAGTGAAGGTTTCCGATACTGGCAGGCCCTCCTGGAGGAGAGTAAGCGGGATGCAGGAGTCTTGACAGACGACGATGAGCCAGATGTCTTCACATACGAGAATGAGCCAGATGTCTATAACGATGAGCCAGGTGTCTTCGCAGACGAGGATGGGCCAGACATACAGTTGGACGAGGAGATGGCGCAGAAGTGTAAGACCAAGAAAGCCACCCAGTGGCGGACCTACTATCTTGGGCATAAGGTGACGTTCCAGATGTCACTTCTCAGAAAGCTACTGGCACCCGGCATAGCGCTGGATGCCCACTGTCTGAGAGACGTCTGTCTCGACACCAGCAAGCTGGTACGGTTCGCCAAGCTCTCCAAAATGAACCCTTCTTTGACTCATGAGCAGGTTCTGCAGGTGATGCCGGTTTAATCTCCAGGTATACTATGGAAAAATCAGAGTGGCGGAAGCAACCAGAACTATACCCCTCCCTGACAGATGATGAGGGCGGTACCATCCACGGCTGGCAACTCCAGCAGATAGATACCATCAGGCAGAATCTCGTCCATGAGGCAGAAATGTACAGCAGAACGTGCAGGTGATATAAGACAGCCTACAACGTCCTCGCGCATACAACTATTGCTGCGGGTGTGATTGGAGCCAGTGCTGGTGTGGCAGCTGTGGCCACTCTCGCTACAGGGGTGGGTGCCATCGTCGCCATCCCTCTGGGTGGCGTGAAACTAGCCACCACTGTCTTGGCCATGGGCTTGGTGGTGGGGCAGTGGCATATCACAAGGAGACTGGAGAAGCATGCTAAGTACGTGACACTGACACAGAATACGCTATGGACTATCGACGAGTCTGTCAACAAAGCTCTCGAGGATGGCCAGGTCACCGATGAAGAGTACCACCATATATTGAATGTCCCAGCCCTGTACCGCACAGAGAGACCTAAAGTGCGACAGCAATACCTCAAAGGCTCCAGCGGGAGGGTTGATATGGAGGAGCTAAAAAACAAGATGCTACGGCGAGGTCGCCTCGCTGGACTCTGGAGTCGAGACGACTACAAATAGTGTGCTGCCTGTTCGGTAGCTTTAACAACACCAGTATAGATGACCTTCCCATGGAGCAGAGGCCCAGGCCATGTTCATCCGTCTCGTTGAGGATATGATCATCGTGGTAGACCCCAGTAGTCTTTTTGCTAAGTTCCAGCAGGGGTTGCAGAAGGCCCGTCGCAAACTTGACTTTGCCATAGTCGAGGGGAGTTCCCCCGGTGTCCACTTCGGCTTCAACTCTGACGTCAATGCACCTAGCGTAGTACGGGCCATACAGTCATTCCGACCCTGACATTGCAGCCAGTGGATACGGCAGCTCCAGGCGTTCCGACCCGGACGGTGCAGCCAGTCGACATGACACCGCTTCCCATGGCAGCTCTACGAGTGTTGTCATGCCGAGCTATCATGGCGCTTGGGATCAGCCTACTCAGCCGCTAGCAAATCAGCTATAAGACGATCCTGACTCTTTACAGTAGCAGTGGGGGCCACAGTGAGACACTGAACCAGCTTGGCATGCCCTACAGCACCTATACACGCTGCCAACATGCACATCCAAGGGCTGGAGGGTTCTGCAGTGCATCCTTTTTCCAGCTTGTAGTATCGCAGAGCCCTGTTAAGTTCTGAGTCCGTTGAGGCCATGGTGGTCTGCAACTGCTGGAACACAATTGACAGATACTCCCGATCCTTGTAGAAACCTTTAGCTCGCAGGAGCTGCTCGGCGATACTCCCGCCCATGATAAGGTGAACAGTGAACCCCTGCTGAGTACTTTCTGCATAACCGGTGTCATGGCTCTCCGCTACAGCGGCACTGACCTCCTCCCTGAAGTAGTTATTTGCTCCAGACTCGAGGGTATCCAGCATCTCTCACTCTTCCTGGCTATGGAGGCTAAATACGGCAGCCCACTTCCCGACCGTTAGTAGATCTTTGGGTTCGACCCTCACCCTTTGGAGAGCTAGAATAACAGGACTGTTGGTTTGGGCCACAGTTAGGCTGAGTGCCCTGCCCTGGGTGCTCTCAAACATCCGGTAGAGTATCCGAGTCAGGAGTTCTTTTGTACTACGAGCTGGCGCTCCTTCCTCTATGGTGGCCAGTATCTCCGCATCAGACGGAGGTGTGACCTTGGCTCGCTTGTGGATAATCTTGATGTCACGAAGCAGTCCTCGGATCAAGAGATCAAGAGCATGACACTCGAGTTCAAGCTTCAGAGCACAATAGAACAGACGGTAGAGCTTCCACAGGTTCTGAACAGCTGGTAGATCATGCAGAGCAACGGCATCGTGGACACCAGCTATGTGAACGATGAGTACCGAGTCCTAGGTCTGCTGGCTTGTGGCCCAACCGTGTTTGTGAAGCGAATGGGGTACCACGCTGCGGGGTGCAATGAGGGGTTCACGAAATTCGAACTATGGGCTGGTGTCGAGAAGCCCATGGCAGTCCCACTCTTAACCCTCCTCGAGAACACACACGTGAATCCGGCTGCCATGCAGGATAGGCTGTTCCTCCGGGCGTACACTGAGCAGCTCGCAGATGCGACAATGAATGCTCCAAGACTTAATGTCTGGCATGACGAGAATGACCAGGAGCTGAAGCAAACGGGTTCTAAACAGCGGATCGTGCATGTGCAGTGATAACACCAGCAGGTCCAAGCCACAGCTAACCAAAGGGTAGAGCTGACATTGCATCGTGGTGCATCGGACTGTGTCGCTGTTGCGGTCCTGGTTCAAAAGGGAGGAGACATCCAGCAGGAGGATAAGCTAGACGACTTCAAGCTTGTGGTTGGCGTGAACAACGTTCTTGGTGAGGTACGAGAGCTGGGCAGGGACATCCCACCTAATCAGGGTAACAAGCTCAGCTTCAACATCGGAAACCTCATAGCTGGGACTCGCTCATTAGGTGTGATGGTACTTTACTTTGGCTATGCTAAGGTATGCGTGTCAAACACATCAGGTATTCAGCTTGAGCATGCGTAGAGCATGACTCTGTCATCACAACTGCAGCTGCTACCACTACTATAAGCTCTGCTGTCTTCTGACCTGTCGATGCTTCATAGTCGAGCGTTGGCTCAGATATCGTTACAGCCTCGTAGTACTCATCGAGACTCTCATCTGCCTCTTGGATGCTCTGGTTGGCCTGAGCTGGGAGTTGTCGTCGGCGTGCCTCCCTCTGGCGCATAGGCTCGAATGCTTTGCTGTACTCAAACTTCTCCTTAGACAGCTTCTCCATCGCCTGGTTATGATGCTCACGCTCGACCTCTGCCGCCTTCTTGTCGGCGAAGCTGAATCCCCAGTTCACTAAGGAAAACACGCCCGCATTCAAGATTGCGGATACCATGCTATAGACTACAGTTTAAAGCTTCTATATAGCTGCCCCAGCGACGGATCCCCAGAGCGATGTATGAACCAGAGGCTGATCCAGGCGAGGATATAGATGACGAGGACTATGAGGAGGACTATGATGAGGAGGATTATGATGCAGACCATGATGTCGGTGGTGAATATGATGATGTAGAGCCTGAATCCCGCAAGCTTGAGCAGAGCGAAAGGAATCTATTGCACATACGTAGAGGTTCTATCAGTCCACTGGCATCAGTTGAGGCTCTGATCGCTCTGTTTACAATGAAGGCTGGCGAGACGGTCCGCAAGATCACCAACAATGCTCTCCATGGTGTGGAGAAGATTTCTGAAGCCATACCAGCCATCGCCTCAGGAGTAGGTACGTTCCTCGGAGTAGCAGGCCCTTGGCTACCATACGTTGCCATAGTGCTCACGGTCATCTGGGCCACCGAGCATTTAAGCCATACTATATAAGGATGGCGTCTCTGTATGACCGGGGCAAGTCCCTTAACTTCCGAGGGTTGATCGATAAACTACTGTTCAGTGAGGATCCAGCAGAGATTAGATGCCAGTGTATGGAGGTGTTTGAGGAGGTCTTCAGTGATGGTCGAATGAATGACGGCCATCTGTTCGTCTGTTTACCCAGGCCATGCATGATAGGATGGGAGTGGACGTCAGTGATGAAATCCGGGAGTTTATCAACCGTCTTTCTTGAGGAACTCTACTATCAGCCTGGTGGATATTACCGTAAGCCCCCTTAACTACTTGAGGCCGCACGTCGCAAGGGCCACAACTTCACATTGGAGACAGTTAGCCAGTGACTCAGCCGCCAGGCGACGTGGCAGATATACAGACCTCGTCCACGGCACATCAGGCATACCTATTTCGAGGAAACTGTCCCGAACAGAGTTCACCAGGCAGATGGTCTATTCCTTCCACATGACTCGGTTGATCGTAAGACCTACAAGTATGCCCTCACCATCGTCGATGTCGCCAGCAGGTACAAGGCGGCAGTACTGCTCACAGACAAGTCAGCTGGCCAGGTGGCCCAGGCATTCCAGGGTGCCTACGAGGCTTTGGAAAATCCCCTCCAGTGGCCGGAATTGTTGCAGGTGGATGAGGGTAAGGAGTTCAGAGGTGAGACTGCAGCCCTCATGCGGAAACACAGTATGGCAGTTAGGCGAGGCGAGATAGGGAATCACCGTGCCCAGGCTATCATTGAGCGGTGGAATCGGACACTGGCAGAGAGACTGTTCCACACCAATATGCCCAGGAAATGGCCACGCTAAGTGAGCATTCTAGAGTATGGGTGAGAGGGCTGCCTGCTGTGGTGGAGAGATCCAATGCCGAGGTTACCAGGCTAATCGGGAAGAAGCCGGTAGAGGCTATCAGACACTCTGCTGGTCACAGCTCTAGAGGAGCGAACAAGGGAGAGGAGTGCCTACAACCTGATGTTCTGGTTCGGTACATGTATGAGCCTGGTGAGCTGGAAGCTGGTCGACGGCGTGCAACAGATCCTAACTGGTCGATAGATGTTCACAGGCTTGACAGATATGTGGCGGCAGAGGGGCGGACTACACTGCATTACCTGGCACACGAGCACGGAGTGCCTAGGCGGCCATTTGTCATAGAAGAGCTTCAGCTAGTCCCTGCACCTAGGGTGCTAACATGATACTCGATGTGCTCGGTATTGACACCATCTGGCAGCACATGGCGTTTATCATAGTAAGAGGAGAGTCTAAGTTTTCCTGCTCATACGTCACCATGCTCTGGTTGCGCATGCCTAGGCCTTGGTTTTTAGCTCTGTCCACCCCGCCATGTAGAACCTCTGCCAAGAGACCTCATTTTGCCGCTTTGACATTCCCTTAGCCGAGCACTTACTTGCAGCTGTGCTCTCCACGTAGTAGCATTTGGAACAGAGAGTGATACCATGAGAGCCTTCGAATTCGAGCTTGAACAGTCCCGGAGTCTGTCCAGACCATTTGTCCCAAGCTAGCCAGTCCCGCTTATGAGCCTTGTATTCTGCTCATATCTCAGGGTGAATGACGTCATCGAGGTTGGAACCTGCTATAGCGATATACGCGGAGTCAGTGTCCATCTGCAGGTACTCAAAGCTGTCATGAGCTATGTAGCGATCGAGGAAGTCGTAGTAGAACACCAGTATTCGCAGCTTCGCGAGCTCATAAACGGCTATCCCTACCTGGAAGGGCCTTCGAATAGTGATTCTCGGCTTGTGACTCTGGAGCTCGTATGACTCACCAATCTCCTCGAGATCTTCGAACCATGCACTACGTAGGGCCTTGTGTACCACGTGTTCATCCTTCGTGAAGCTGGTGTTGCTATGACGTTCTAGGGCCTCGATGAGCTTCCCGTAGGCACTGTTGCCGAGGAGTTTTTAGAGATCTGCCAAGAGCGCTTTGCTCTTATCTACATCTCTCGAGCGGCCAGCATCCATAACATTCTCCACTAACCAGTCGATTGGGCACTTAGCCTCATAGTCTATGGTGCGGTATACAGAAGTGATCTCCAGGCCATGTGTTATATACCACTTGAGTGTCGGTGCATACTGCAGCCACTTTTTACCAGAGAGGGCACCGACCAGCTTCTGGGTGGTGGGATGCTTCCTCCCTGTTCGCCCTAGATATGCCAGCATCTCAGAAGAGATTGCCTCTACTGGGATCTCACGGTTATAGAAGAGAGGAGGCATTTCCTAAAACTTTGCCCACAGAGCCTTGGGGACCTCTATATCTACCTCAGCAAACCCAAACCAGCTGTCTGCTAGGAGAGCCTCCTTAAAGCTAGATACTCCACTGACACCGGACCAATGGCGCATTGTCTCCTTACCACATGGCATCTCTTTGGCCATCGTTGACAGGTACAAAGCATTTGCGTCGTAGCCGAGTAGACGTTGGCAGACACACTCACTCTGGTGGATTCGAGTCACACTGGCCTCGTGGTATCTGGTGAACACAATGCTGGGACCTCCAACAACAGCACCCTTCAGTATCTTATAGGCTGCCTTGCCCGGTTAATAGAGGCTAACATCAGGCATGTGCTGAGCAGTTCCGCGTAGGAGGTACTGCAGTGACACACCTGGGAGAGACACCATGTCTTAGTTACCAGTGTGTTATCAGTCCAATTGATCTGTTTGCTATTATTGCACAACAAATAAGTATTATTATTTGTAATCTAATTATCGGATCCCCGTTGGCTCAGTTGATAACAGCGCTGAATTCTAATTAAAAAAACATGGTCCAAATCTCTCAAAAAACCTCAGCTAGATGGTTCCAAGTTCGAAACGGTATGAAAAATAGGAGCAACGGTGAACCACCTAAAAACCCGCAGAGAGAGAGATAATGCGGGGGTTTGCCCGAAGAGGTGGGGCATGGGAGTTTTATTTTTTTTAGTTGTTTTTTTGTTTCATGACATTTTCTGAAACCCCTGTGGGAGGCGTGGGCGCCCGACATGACATCACGTCAAGACCTTGTCTCTAAATTGGCGTTCAGACCCTATTATGAGTGGTAGTAGTAGTGTCGGAATTAAAATGATACTACCTCCCTCAACTGGCAGCCGTTTGGCGATCCGTGGTGGCTCCACCACCCTCTCAATCCCTGGGGGCCTCTATCTCGAGGCATACACCAACCACCTGTCTCAACAACCCTGGGGGCCTCCATCTAGAGGCATACATCAACCACATGTCTCAACAACCTATGCCCTTGGGATTGAGAGGGCAGTGGGAGCCACGGATCGCCGAACGGCGGCAAGTTGAGGGAGGTGGTATCATTTTAATTCTGACATTACTACTATAACATAACTTTTGATAGGCATTATGTAGCCCTAAGGTAGTCCTTAGTCATGCCATGGTAGGCATTATCTATGCCTTGGCAGGCCGTAGATAGGCCATAACTAGACCTTAGCCATGCCTTGGACGACCTAAGGTATGCCTTGGTAGACTGTAACCATACCTATGGTGAGCTGCAGCTAGATCTTGGTAGGACTTATGTAGGCAGGTGCTATGCCTTGGTAGCCCGTTGGTAGGCATTGGGTAGGCCGTAGTTAGGGCTATGCTAGACCGTGGTAGGCCTTACTTAGGACTGTCATACGCCTTGGATATGTCTTGGTAGGCTCTAGCTTAGCCTTGGGTTGGTCTATTGTATGACATAACCAGGCCTAAAGTATGCCTTGCTAGGCCTTAAGCAGGCCTATGGTATTTCTAAGATTGGCCTAAGCTATACCATGGTAGGCTTTAGCTAGACAGTAGTAGGCCTTAGCTATGCCTTGGTAGGCCTTAGCTATGCCTAAGATAGGCCTTAGATGGACAGCAGTAGGCCTTAGCTATGCCTTGGTAGGTCTTAGCTAGGCCTAAGGTAGACCTTAGCTAGGCATCGGTAGGCCTTATGTTTGCATTAGCTAAGCCTTGGCAGGCTTTGGGTAGGCCTTAGCTAGGCCTTAGCTAGGCCTAAGTTAGGCCTTGGTAGGCATTAGATAGGCGGTAGCTACTCATAAGGTAGACCCTAGCTAGGAATTGGTAGGCCTTAGATAGGCATTACTTAAGCATGCCTAAGGTAGGCCTTACCTATGCATTGGTAGGCCATAGATAGGGCTTGGTAGGCCTTATGTAGGCCTAAGGTAAGCCTTATCTAGGCCTTATGTATGCCTATCTAGGTCTTGGTAGGCCTGGTAGGCCTTACTTAAGTCTTAGCTAGGCCTAATGTAGGCTTTGGTAGGCACATAGCTAGGCTCGACATTGGTAGGGATTAGCTATGCCTTAGTAGGCCTTAGCCAGGGTAGTGTATGCCTTAGATAGGTCCTGTTAGGTTTTAGGCAGGCATTAGCTAGGCCATTGCCTGGCCTTGCCAGGCCTTATGCAGAACTATGGTAGGCCTATGGTAGGCATTATCTATGTCTAATGTATCCCTTAGCTATGCATTTGTAGGCCTTATCTGTGACTTGGAAGGCCTAAGGTAGGCCTAAGGTAGGTCATTGCCTGGCCTTGCCAGGCCTTATGCAGAACTATGGTAGGCCTATGCTAGGCCTATGCTAGGCCTATGGTAGGCATTATCTATGCCTAATGTATCCCTTAGCTATGCATTTGTAGGCCTTATCTATGACTTGGTAGGCCTTGGGTAGGCCATAACTAGACCTTAGCCATGCCTTGGTAGGCCTAAGGTATGCCTTGGTAATCTTAGCCATACCTATGGTGAGCCGCAGCTAGACCTTAATAGGCCTTATGTAGGCAGGTGCTGAGCCTTGGTAGCCCGTTTGTAGGACTACGTTAGGCCTTGGGTCGGCCGTAGTTAGGCCTATGCTTGGCCACGGTAGGCCTTAGTCTGGATTATGGTACGCATTGGCTATACCCTGGTATGCCTTAGCTAGGCCTAAGGTATGGCTTAGCTCGGCTTTATTATGTTTTAGGTGTGACTTAGCTAGGTCTAAGTTAGGCCTTAGCTAGGGCTAATATAGGCATTGGCTAAACAGCTATGCATTACGTAGGCATTGATATGTTTTGGGTAGGCCTAATGTAGGGCTTAGCTAGGAATTGGTAGGCCTTAGGTAGTCATTAATTAGGACTTGGTATGACTTGAGCAGCCACAGGGTAGACCTTAGCCATGCATTGGTAAGCCTTCGCTTTGGTAGGCCGTAGTTAGGCCTAAGGCAAGCATTAGCTAGGCCTTAGGTATGCCTTAGCCCTGCCTTGGTAGGCCTTAATTATGTCTTGCTAGGCCTAATGTAGGTTTTGTTAGGCCTTAGCTAGGTCTTAGCTAGGCCCTAGGTAGAACTTAGCTAGACATTGCTAGGCCTTAGCTAGGCCTAAGGTAGGCGATAGCCTGGTTTTGCTAGGCACTATGAGGACATATGGTAGGCCTATGGTAGGCATTACCTAGGCCTAATGTAGCCGTTATCCATGCCTTGGCATGCATTAGGTCGGCCATAACTAGACCTTAGCCAGGGCTTGGTAGGCCTTGCTAGACTTTAGCCATACCTTTTGTGAGCCGCAGCTAGGCCTTGGTAGCCCGTTGTTAGGCCTATGTTAGACGTTGTGTCGACCGTATTTATGCCTATGATTGGCATTGGTAGGCCTTAGTCTGGATTATGGTACGCCTTGGCTATGCCTTGGTAGGCCTTAGCTAAGCCATGTGTTGGCCTATGGTATGCCTTAGCTAGGCCTAAAGTAGGCTTTAGCTAGGTCTTGGTAGGCCTTAGCTAGGTTAATGGTAGGCCTAAGGCCCAAGCTATGCCATGATATGCCTTAGCTAGGCCTAAGGTATGGCTTAGCTAGGCATTGGTGTGTTTTAGGTAGGCCTTAGCTAGACCTAGATAGGCCGTGGTAGGCGTTAGGTAGGCCTTAGCTACGCCTAAGGTAGGCCCTAGATAGGAATTGGTAGGCCTTAGGGAGGCATTAGTTAGGCCTAAGGTAGGCCTTAGTAGGATATAGCTAGGCGTTAGCCAGGCCTACGGTATGCATTAGCTATACATTGTTAGGGCTTAGCTAGACCTTAGTAGACATTAGCCGCGCTAAGGTATGCCTTATATATGCCTTGGTAGGTTTAGGTAGGCCTTAGCTAGTCCTACGGAAGGCCTTTGCTAGACCTTGGTTGGCCTTAATTATGTCTTAATTAGGCCTAAGGTAGGCTTTGGTAGGCCTTAGCTACACCCAGGGTACGACTTGGTAGGTGTTAGGTAGGCCTTAGCTACGTCTAAAGTAGGCCCTGGCTAGGAATTGGTAGGCGTTAGGTAGGCATTAGTTAGGCCTTGGTAGACTTAGGTAGGCCTAGTGTAGGCCTTAGCCATGTATAGGCATGATCTATGCCTTACTAGGCCTTAGCTTGACCTAAGGTCACCCGTAGCTAGGCCTTAGGTAAGCCTTGGCTAGGCCTTAGGTATGCCTTGGCTAGGTTTTAATTATGTATTAGCTAGGCCTACGGTAGTCTTTGGTAGGCCATAGCTAGGTCTAAGGTATGCATTGGCTAGAAATTCCTAGGGCTTAGCTATGCTTTACTAGGCCTTAGCCAGGCCACATTATGCCTTAGATATGCCTTGGCAGGTTCTATGTAGGTCTAAGATAGGCCATAGCCTGGCCTTGCTAGGTCTTATGCAGCTCTATGGTAGGGCTACATGGTAGCCCTTAGCTATGCCTTGATAGGCCCTATATATGCTTTGGAAGGCCTTGGTTA
Source organism: Chaetoderma sp. LZ-2023a (assembly GCA_034401795.1). NCBI lineage: Eukaryota > Metazoa > Mollusca > Caudofoveata > Chaetodermatida > Chaetodermatidae > Chaetoderma > Chaetoderma sp. LZ-2023a. Next base: position 86,359,030 of record CM067367.1, read on the forward strand.
GGCCACAACTAGACCTTAGCCATGCCTTGGTAGGCCTTGATAGTTCTTAGCCATACCTTTGGTGAGCCACAGCTAGGCCTTGGTAGGCCTTATATAGGCATATGCTAGGCCTTGATAGCCCTTGATGGGCCTATGTTAGGCCTTGGCGCGGCCGTTGTTAGGCCTCTGCTATGCCTTGGTAGGTCTTAGTCTGGACTATGGTACGCCTTGGATATGCCTTGGTAGGCCTTAAGCATGTCATAAGACCGTGAACATAGATTTAAGATATCTATAAAACCGGTTTGAGAAGAAAATAAAAACATGCTCAAATTCAAACCATCGCCAAAAGTTCCGCCCAAAAGTGGTCGATGGGGATTTTTAGTATGTGATTCTGGGTGACCTTACAAACCGAATGACACAAAAAAGACTTAGGTAGGAATTTTGTCTAGGTTGACCCACCAAAACTGGCTCCTACGAGTAGACTATGTTGGCATCGATCGATCGCCGTACGCGTTGACTATGAATTTCCAGAAAACTATACAAGAAAGCTGTTGAATATTTTGAAATTAAGCTGACTGGGCGCTGTTGCTTCGTTTTCTGACATATACTGTTACTTGATTCCGGACATACGATTCAGTAGCATTCGGTCGATACGTTCTACCACTTCCAAAATATAATTTTAACATTTTTGACGACGACGATGATGAGTATAATTATAAATCACCGCTGGCCACACAGCATATTCTCAAACTTAGCACTACACAAAGTAGTGCACTATGTATGATAGCACACACCCTCACACACACGCACGCACGCACGCACGCACGCACTCACGCACGCGCGCGCACGCACGCACGCACGCACGCACGCACGCACGCACGCACATACACACACACACACCCATTCCCCCCCCCCACCCCACCCCACCCCACCCCACCCCCTACCCCCCCACACACCCCCCCCCCCCGTAGCAACAGAAACTGCCAATGGATGTACATGTCCTTCGAATGCAAGAGAATTCGGCGGATCTGAAAGAATTGGAGTGTTCAGTGGGCGTCAGCGAGCATCAGGCCAGGCACATAACATCATAATACAAACGTATTACGATCAAACTTACGAAAAACGTAATTTGAGACAATACACTTAATGAGCTTTAGGATATTCGCAGCCGAAAATTCATTGCAGCTGGAAAAGGTTACGACTCCTTCCTTCCGCAAAACCAGTCACTCGTCATCAACATCCGAAAAGTAACACCTGGTAATACAATCATGAACTGATGATGACTGTAATGATAACGGTGATGATGATGATGATGATGATGAGGAGGAGGAGGAGGAGGAGGAGGAGGAGGAGGCGGGGTGTGTGGAGGGTTGGAGTTTGTTGTTGTTGGTTTGTTTTTTGTTCTTTGGTGGTTTTTTATTTATTTTTTGGCGGTGGGGTGGGGGGTGGAGGGCGAGGAGGGGGGGGGGGAGGAGGAGAGCGATGGTGACAATGATGACAATGGCGACGACGACCATGACGACGGCGACCACGACGCATTAATACCTTCGTGATAGCAGAACATGAGTTCATGTTGAATGTTTCTTAGCTGAATGCTGAGTTGGTAATCTAGATAAAGCTTGCTGGCCACGAACAATGGATAACGCTCACTTCGGAGAAACTGCACCACGCGACTGCGTTCACACCTCTGAAGAGATAATAAATGTGTACGTCACTATGACTAGATTGATTATGATGAAATCTAAATCGAGTTGTAATTCACCTTTCCAGAGTACCCACCCATCATATGACGTCATAATGAACTGCATGATGTGTAGAATGACACCATAATGAATGACGTCATGAATGACGTCGATAAGTACGTCACGAACGCATATTTGAAGACGGTCTATGTGTTGTTTTACAAATTCTTTGCTTTTACTATTTAATAACTATTCTGTTGAATATTTTGAAACTAATTTGACTGGGCGCTGTTGCTGCCATAGTGGGCACCAACAGCAACCAGTCAAATTAGTTACAAAATGTTAACAGCTTCCCTGTATAGTTTTCAGGAAATTGATAGTTAGGGCATTCGGGGATCGATCAATCCCAACACGGCGAGCTGTATGTGGAGCTTAGCTAGTGATGGGCGGGACATAGCTAAAAATGGAAAGGTCCATTCCGTAACACACCTTTTTCTGTCTGTGAAATTTGTGTCGACATACTCAACAACGTATCTGCATTGTTACCTTGAAATGGATGAATCCAGTTTTAGTTGTGCCCCGCCCATCTCTAGCTAAGTTCCACCCACACTTTGCCCGTGTTGGAATCGATCGATCTCTGCACTCTCCAAATCTCAAATTCCAGAAAACTGTACATGTAAGCTGTTGAATATTTTGAACCTAATTTGACTACGTGCTGTTCCCGCCTATGGCAGCAACAGCGCCCAGTAAAATTAGCTCAGAAATATTAAATATAATGTTTATTAAATAGTAAAGGCATACAATTCGTACAACAACGATTAGTCCGTCATCAATTAAGCATTCGTAACGAACCTATCTACGTCATTCACGACGTAATTGATTATGACATCATCATACACGTAACGTAGACGTCATATGATTGTTGGATAAACTGTAACCGTCCGTCCCGGCCACTGCTCAACAATATTGCCCAATAATGACAAACGCAGCATCTTATCATTTTGGGTTGACTATTATTGTTAATTTTGTTTAATTTCCATGATTTTTCATTAAAATTTATAAACGAATTTTATTTGCAACATCTAAGTAGTAATAAAATAGCCAGCATTGTTACCAAACATAACACAAGCACCAATAGATGATTCTGATCCGTCACTCAAGTATCTGACATCATAATCTAATACGTCACATGTTAGCTGACGTCACAATCAAAATGGCATAGTTCCATCGAGAAAATGTACGAATTATATGTCTTTGGCTAATTTAATAAACAGTCCGTTGAATTTTTTGAAAATAATTATACTGGGATCAATTGCTAGGCAACACCTTACCTGTATAATTGCCTTGAATGTGTGGTTACTAGGAACAGAGGGCTCAAAGTATCGGCTACACATAGATTCCAACGGGCAGACAAAGGGGGTGGGCTTAGATAGAACTGGGGTGGCATATCTAAAAATGGATGCTTGTAAGCAAGTATGCAGCTGGCGTGAAACTTACGTAAATGTTCTTGTCCACCGGAGGATCTAGACTGAAGTAACCGTCATGGAAGCGATACATGATCCTCTGTCCAAAAACCTGCCAATCATAAATATTGAAACAAACATGTCAGTCGGATCGAGTTTTGTCAGTTGTGTCAACATTCAATTCAATCGAATTGCGATTTTTGAACCAATTCACAGAACTCGATTTCGGTTCTCCTTAGGCTATATGTAGAAGGGACATTTTTCTTACGCAGAGTTTACATGTCAGATTTCAAGAAATTAACATCATTCGACACTGCAGCTGTATCACGGTCTGTTGTAAGTACTGGACAGCCGAACACAGGTAGCTGACAATATTGATTATGGGAATGCGTTCATTGGATGAGTAGTCACCATACAACTAGTCATAGGAGACGAACACGTATTTTCACCGATACAACTTTTGTCACGTTCCAGATTTGCATAACAATTAGCAGTTAGCCCGACATGTTAACCCTCCTATTTTTCATAACCTGTTTAGAGATTAGAGATTCTAGTCAAGATGCTGGCGTCTTGGAATGTGTCTGATTTTCTTCAAATATGTTGCTGAAAGTTGTTATAAATGCACTTTGCAATGATTTTCTTGTCATTATTTGACAGATTTCTCGCACATTCTTTGATCGATGCTTTCTTGACCAGGGTGTTTGGCAACATTCAGAGGTAATAGGGGAGCATATCAAATTAGAGTTATGCTCAGGAAGACCGGCTTATTCTGGTAGCATGTACTTCGTGCGCGTTTTTCCTTTTGATACATTTTCATAAAACCACAGTCGTCTCATATTTCCTTTCTCTTGGCGTCTGTACTCAAATGTAGAAACATCTAATATTTGTGTCCTACTTATGTGGTCTCTTGCTAACTTCTAGGCCTACGGGTCTTGAAGTTCTAGTCGAAAGAAATTAACTCTTCGACAGTGTTTAGCTTAGTGTAGCGACTTGGATTAATGTGAAGCCAGTTATAATTTGTGTGCTCTCGCCTTATTAATTTTTACTGTTCACGTTTAACGTGAAAGGCATTTTTGCCTGGTGTTGGCACTTGTAATAGTGTCGGCCGGCCTAACTGGTTAATCCATAGCCGAGTGTACTGTGCGCACTTTTTTTGATTTGTGGCTGATGCAGTTATTACATTCAAAGTTAAATGTGTTAGCTTGAGGACACGAACCCGGGACACAAGACGCCAAGAGCTAGGAGGCATCTTTTCGCCGCTTAACAGCAAGTAAATATTTGTACCGATTTGCCTCCTATGCTAAATTATTTAGGATAAACTTTAAGTTTATTCACTTCCGGTTTCATTATTTCCGTTTTATCTGTCCCCTTCGCTTTACGAAGAGGCAGCGATAGTTGAAATACAGTCCATTTTTATAGGGCCCTTTATGATTCAATTTCAAGTAACTGGTACAGAGGCGCCTCGCAATATTGTCTGTTAGTTTTTTGTCATAATTTTTACTGTCACTAAAGACAATTTTGAGAACGTTTTGCTGACCCAGTAGAAGCAAGTTTCCAGATGGCAGAATTTACAGATAGCCAGCACTGAGATGTTATTTTGTTCAATAAATCATGGTTTCCTGTAGTGAAGCAAGTTATCGAGTTTGCAGTTAGCATTAGCAGAGAGCCAGCGCTGAGATCCTTCTTATTATCCAGTAGATTCCGTTTTCCTGTTGAAGCACGGTGTAGACAGCAGTCAATTCATAGATAGACAACATTTTGTTATTATTCAATAGATTCCGCTTTTGATTTTAGGAGCAAATACAAAGTTTATATAGAATCAACTGTTCAGTACCTATTTTCTTTTTATTGAGTACATTCCGCTCTTGATTTTGGGAGCACCACAGTGTTTTTTTTATAGAATCATTGTCATTGTAATCCGTTTAGAATTGCACCACGTAGGCACACTCGTTAACATTATGGCACGCATAAGATGATTTGTTGAGTATTATTTTACACTACACTAGGAGATTTTCCAGTATTATATTTCGTGTCATAACCATTTGTAAGCCGTGCTGATGCTAAGAAGGTGCTTGCCTGCCTTAGCAACTGTTTGAGTATTGTGACGTCAGTATTCTGAACTGATTAATTATATAGTACGTCCGGACCCCCCCCCCCCTTTATTTTCTTAGGCTAGAATAGGTGGACCAGATTTCGTTGGGATGCAAGTAATGAAATTGCTGGATCTAAATTATTAATTAAGTCGTTCTAGATTTAACCTTTTTGGCAAAACTGCATCCTGAAACTAAATTAATTAATCCGGTTTCACATAAACCAAGCGTAGCGTTACAGGGAAAGGACAGGCCATCCGTAACACAGGATAGTCTAAACTTTAATTTTAATTGATCGATTTAGTTAAAACTTGATCTCCGTCGCCTGTGATTTAGGTTTCGCACGTTCTGGAATCAAACGGATAGGTTGTGTACAAAATCATTATATTAACGACGTGATAGTTTCTTACAAGCATCATATGTCCTATTTGTTCTAAGTTAGTATATATGTATACTTACTGGCAGTGCCAAGAACACGTTGAAATAGTCCACAAATGCTCGGTCCTGAAGGAGCAGGGTGAATTCCTTCTCAGACGGCACGGCGACACCCATACCTGAAAATAAATACGCATTATGGGCCCAGTGTTCTTCTTAACGTAGCAAATGTTGGGTATACGTGGTAGCATTTTGGAATCTAACAAGATTTTAAAAAGTAAAATAACACGACCCAGATGTTTGTAATTTCTTTTAATTATTAACTGGGCCTAGAATGTATGGGACAGTTTAAAGCTATGCAAATCATGAGCCAGTCTAAACATAAAAATAGTCTTTTATGCATACAATAGTGGATTTATGGAAAAGCCTCCCAATACATGAATGGATGAATCAATTCTAGCTATGCCCTGACCATACATTGAGCATGTTGGAATCGATTTATATACACTACTTTGAATCCTGAATTCTCCGAATTCTATTTTCAAGGTTTTTATACAGATAAGTTGTAGAATATTTTGAAACTAATTTGACTGTGTGCAGTTGCTGCCAACAGCACCCAGTCAAATAAGTTTCAAAATATTCAACAGAATGTTCATTAATTAGTAACGACATAGGTGACAATTCGTACCATTTGAGAAACTATTCCAGGTTTATGCCTGAGTACTTCTGTCAATTATGATTGTGACGTCAAACTATACGTGACGTAGTTGATTATGACGTCAATACTCGAGTGACAGGTTGTATTCATTAATTCAAGCAACAGCCAAGTTATCATTTTGGGGGATGGGGTGGATACATTATGGGTTAACCAGACAGTACGACTATCTTGCTGCAGATATAAATCCCATATCTTATTACCGAAGTTGACCCTGCATGTCTGCCTGTATGTCTGTCTGTCTGCCTTCCTGGCTGCCTGCCTGCCGTAATACTTAGTAATATTCCTGAGCAAAATCGATCTAGATGTGAGGATATCAGAAATCTCGTTTGTGGTGTTTCCTATTATCTTTTTCGCCATTATTGGCGGTCCTACCGTGTAGTAGATGCGCTGAAATAACTAATTCAGGAAATCCATTCCACAATTTAAAAACTAGGTGGGTGCCTAGGGCGTCCCCAAAATTATAGGACACAGACAATATAAAATTATATTTGTATAAACGATCTAATATATAGGCATATATATATGATAATGAGATACCTTTCGCCGGTCTTTGCTGTTCATTTTCTTGTTCATTCTCAGGCTTAGTATTGCGTATGCTCACCATCAAGACAGCACACGATTCGGGAATCCGTGTCAAACTAACTGGCTGAACCGTCCGACTTCCACAATTAGCGATAGCACAACAACAGTATTCATAGGATAGACTAGATGATACCCTAGTTGCATCAACAACGAAATTATGGCAAATTTAGCAACGAAATTTATGCATCGTTGTTTAATGACGTGATTGTCGTATCGTTGGCTCTGATCAGGCGAAGCTATTACGACTATGACGTCATATAAAAATGACGTAACAGTGATCTTAAAGCAATGTTATATAGTTTGTAGCGAGTTTGTGTCTGTGGGTGCGTTTTATATATCCGACTGGAGAAGTAAAGCTGGTGTTTGAAAAATCTGATAAAACAATATAATAAACATTTTTCAAGTACGACAATCACCATGCCATTTTAAAAAAAGCGCCCATTATGAGCTCCCACCGGAAAAATCACAAAGATTATACCAAAGATATACTGGAACATCGTTAATATCCATTAAAACCAATTCACCTTTCCATTGTAGGCCCGACTCTATCTATCGACCATCTGACGTCATAAGGCGCCATAATTAAGTGGCGTTTATGATGGCGTCATAATCACTACGTCATGAATGATTCTATATAGTCCGTCTTTAACGCTTCATAGTCCGACACATTGTACGAATTGTATGTCTTTATTTAATAACATTCTGTCGAATATTTTAAAACTAGTTTAACTGGACGATGTTGCTGCCATGCAGCAACAGCATCCAGTAAAATTAGTTTCAAAATATGCAACAGCTTACATGTATAAATTTCTGGAAATTGTTAGTCAGGGAGTTCAGAGATCGATCGATCGATTCCAACACGGACGTGATGTGAGTGAAGCTCAGATTGAAATGGGCGGGGCATAGCTAAAAATGGAACGGTCCATTGGCAACCAAAAGTTGATGTTACATGCAAACGGTTAAGCAAAAAGCCCAAGCTTTTGAACACTTTATGGTAAGAAAGAGAAGATTGTAGACATGGTGGCAACTCAGACTTCCTACAGATGTACTTTGCAACCGATAACAAGCAGTATTCGGTGACTAATCAGTGACTGTCGTTTAGGTGACAGGTGCCACAGGCGATATACCCTATTGGTGACGCCGTTCACCGAACGGTTGTATCATCATCACAGAAGAGTTGGATTTGGGAATATACATAGCTAACCATGTGTGCGCGCGTGCGCGCGTGCGATTAGCATTTTTGTGTGCGTGAGTAGGCCTATCGTGTGAGCGTGTGCGTGTGCGTGTGTGTTCGTGGGACACTAAGAGTTCGGAGTTCTTAACAATATGCAACAAACGCAACATCCGTCAGGGATGGGTTGGTGCTTGTGGTGGGGTGTGGAGGTGAATTTGGGTATTACCAATTTTAACCAAACTTTTCTGTAAAAACACTGGATTGGAGTTGTATTAAATAGTGTATATAAACCAGGTAATTATTCTACTTGTCACCTGATGAAGAACATTTATATATGAAAGCTCGTCAAAGTAAGCTAATTAAGTTAAGCGTATTTAAATGGAAAACCATCTTATCTAATACTACAAATAGAATTTGCCACCCATAATCCATTCCTGACAATTATTATTATCGTGCCGACAACGAAAGACGTTCAGACTTTAGTAGCCTATGATGGCTGTCAAGGTTAGCTTTTCAACCAATTAGAAAAAAACGAGCGCGTCTGCCTCGGTATAAGCGTTCAGTCTATGTATAAGCGTTCAGTCATAGCGGTGCAATCTATGGTTTGGCAATGTGGTGTAAAATCAATTATGCAGGTAAGCTGTTGAATATGGTGAAGCCAATTTGATTGGAAGTTGTTGCTGCCATAAATTAGTTTCAAAATATTCAACAAGATGATTTTACATAATAAAAATTGTAACGAATTGGCACTTACATAACATCACACACTATCGCTTGAAGTGGCAAAATGGTGACGATCAGTGTTCAAAGAGGGCACACATACCAACATAGAGGCCACAAATATAAGCGCAGAGGGCACAAATACAAGCAATTTGAGCGATTATTTATCACCTTATTTAGATGCAATGTATGTTCATCTAATTTTTCATTACGTAATTGCATTTTTCTGTTACTTTAATAAAAATGTAATTCCCTCGGTTGCCATTGTAAAACAATTCCATGAAATAAATGTACATTTAGATTTCTCAGATGTCGTCTGTTATTCACTTATATATATGGCCACGCTATTACACGGCATACAACACTTATACCCGCCAACAACAGTTCACAGTAACGGGCAATGCATAATTTACCCCTAGCAATATATATTTATATATATTGCTAGGGGTAAATTATGCATTGCCCGTTACTGTGAACTGTTGTTGGCGGGTATAAGTGTTGTATGCCGTGTAATAGCGTGGTGGGGAGGGGGGATTACTTTACTTCTCTCGGAGGTGGGATGGGGGTGGAGGGTAATCTGAATGCAGGTGCTGCTATTTGGGAATTAAAAAAGGTCTACTAGTCACGTCATCAAGTCGCTAAGAAAACCCTTCCATACTTAAGAAAACTTAAGTTTAGGAAATTAACTTTAGATCGCTCTTTATTTCTTGACGGATTCAACAAGTGTTCCAATACAGCAATCCATGTCTAGTTATTCCCCGCCCATTTCTAGCTAAGCTCCTCCTACTCTTAACGGGTGTTAGAATAGATTTTAGATTTCCCGTATCGAAATTTTAAGTCAACTAGGCTAAGCTCTTGAATATTCTAAAACTAATTTGACTTTGGGCCTGTTGTTGCTTGTCATGGCAGCATCAGCTCCCAGTCCAATTAGTTTCAAAATAATCAACGGAATGTGTATTAAATTATAAATTCATCAAAGACATACTTTCGTGAAGAACATTTCGATTTTCGTGACAGAGCTACGTCATTTTTATCGTGACGTCAGCTAGCATGTGTCACAGGACTATTTGAGTATGAAGTCAGATTGTAGAGTGACACTTCGGATCCCTCCACGAGTTTTCCATTTAGATATTTATTTTACAAAATAAGTAAAAAACAGTTATCGTTTTATAATCTTTTGCTATGTCTACTCGCTTTCACGTATAGTATAGGAGCTAAGTAGAAGAATTGTGCACATTTTGTCAAAAGTATGAAACTGCACACAAGTAGTATAGGTATGGTGATTCATTTAAAGCTTGGTACCCATCGCCATCACCAGAGCAACGGCCAACATGTTGGATTTCAATATGACCACCATTGAAATCTACTATCTACCATATCTCGACCTCTAAGCGACATAAATTCATGGTTTTGGTTTCTATGCCCACATTTTCAGGGTCAAAGAACCCATTTCTGTAATTATAGACACTGGTAGGTAACAGCCCTGGCAGCCATATTGGAATCCAAGATGGTCGCCATGCGGAAATCCGGATTTCTTAATATCTCAACTACTGTATATCATAGAGACATGATTGTGGTGTCTATTTCCACATTCTCACGGCCAATGAATTTATTTCTGTAATTACGGATTGGATCGTGGCCATATTCGAATCCAAGATGGCCATTATGCAGCAATTAAAGGGGCATTCCAGACTGCCATTTTATGATGCTGGATATGGCTGATATCTATATGGATTTCAATACCTTACATAGGTATATCATTTTTATATTAAAGAGTCTTTAAAGATGTTTGGTTTTGGTGATATATGGATATAAAATAAAACTCTTATCATAATACTGTCAGATGTCAGACAGATTTCAAATTGTTACAATTTAAGAGTCGTCACTTGCCCTGTAGGTGGGGCTTAGAATACACCTTCCGTATCCTCTGCGTGTCGTAAGAGGCGACTAAAGGAGGTACGGGTGAGGTAACCCTGACAGAAACCTCGAGTGCTGAAGACGGAGGTTCCAGGCCGCACGGCGCACTCTAATAAACCATGGATCCACGCACTTAACGCTTATGATCATGTCGATAGTCACTTACAGGACTGGCGGTATGATCAGCGAACGAAAAGAAGAAGAAGAGTCGTCACATGCTCCTCTACAATTGCATAGTTCTGTACACTGCAGGTTTGATGACCTACCTTCACATTGGCGCCCACATCATTTCTTACAATCAGTGTACAAGTTCATGACACGATAGTGAGGCCTCTGAAAGTTATGTCCAGTATGGTTTCCATCATGAGTCGGGACCAGATCAACCTCAGTCGCCATGGCTAGGAAGCATTGGAGATGGCATAAGCGCTCGAGACCAAACATGGCCTGCGTGGTATACAGCCCTTCTGACATTCTGAACCAAAGCAGCTTTGGTTCGTGAAACATGTTCAATGGTCCCAGATCCTTGTGCAAATAATATCTTTCTTGCCTCGTTAACTTTCTTTACTGCACAAGTCCTAATGTATAAGATGATGTTAACATTTCATCCATATAGTTTGCGTGTCGATTTCTTCTGCTTGAGATGTACGGGTGAGAACTGCGCTTGTCACAGCTGGAGCCTGGACATACATCCCATGCTGACCAAGCAGGCATTTCCCCACGACCAAGGAAGCTAGATACTGTGCCACAGCCACTGATAGCATGGAATATCATTAACGTGCTTTTGTGCTCATCTTCTTTGCAATTTCATGAACTGCAATGTGACCAAAATGAGTGCATACTCCAAAGCCGACCCATAGTTCATCCATTTTAAGAGGGTGAAAATATCCAGAGGCCAAAACATCAATATCTGGATCCACTGTTCAGATAGTCACTTTGCGGAATCCTTGTTATGAACAGTATGTTACATGTATAACAAGAGTCGAGTGTCGGCCTCCTCATGAGTGCGAGGATGGAGGTACTCAACTTCGTTTAATTTACGGTTATTCCGGGTAACAGTCACAACATTTTGATTACTTGTGCTAACGACTAGCTTTCCATGAATTACATACCAGTAAAAGAAATTTCTTGGCAATGTGTCTTGATTTGAGACACATAACTGATTAGATTGTCTGGACTATATCACAAGGGGGAAATATATGCCAGTATCAAGGCTGCTGCGCAGAACAGGAAACAATGTACCTTTCCGGTTTTAGCTATGCCCCGCCCATCTCTAGCTAAGCTCCACCCACACCTCGCTCGTGTTGGGATCGATCGATCTCTGAACACCCTGACTATCAATTTCCAAAAAACTACACAGGTGTGCTGTTGATTATTTTGAAACTAATTTGACTGGCTGTTGTTGCTGCCTAAGGTTTCAAAATATTCAACAGCATGTTTGTTAAATAGCAAAGAATTACAAAGACATACAATTCGTACAACGTATCGTGAGATTTGATGACGTCGATATGGAACCCTTTGTGACGTAATGATTGTGACGTCATCATACACGCGCTGAGCTGATTATGACGTCATACGAGGTCTGATGACGGGTGGATACTCTGGAAAGGTGAATTGCGAGAGAAAACAAAGTTTTGTATGGATCCACTGGACTCAAAACGAAATTGGTCTACTTAATATTGATTATGGTAAAGTTTTAACTCCATGACATTATCACGTAACCACGTCAGCGTGGGTGATGTGAAAATATGCAACACAGAAGTCAAGGGTGGGGGGGGGGGCGGCACAGAAGTCATTTACGCGCGGCATGTACGTGGGCCTACAGTCCACCTCTGGTTGCTTTGAAACATAGGACTCTCGGTTCATGAGCTAGCGCGTATGTTTACCTTCTTATCGTACCAGTGTACCGCTATATAGAAAGATATTGAGGATTTAATCGTAAAATGTTGATACATTTCTCTAGACTCAGACGGCTGACATGGTGTACTTTTCAACCGATCAGAAAACAGATAGATTGTCTGTCCTGTATATACGCTCAATCATCGAGGTGACATTTATATACTGAACCAAAGAAGTTTAGCAATCTTGGATTTTTGCCCGTCACATGAAAAATATGCAAGCTAGCGTGATCAATATTGCTTTGTTTTTGGCGGAAAATGATCACTCATTTTTTGTCATGAAATCAACTTCTTTACTCTCTTGTCCTGCCTGTATTTGCACTGCACGTGCTAGTGCACTTTGTGTTTCCTGGTCGAAATTCCCATGCAGCATGTGTGAAATGGCATCACATTTCCAATCAGGTAACCAGCTTAAACCGAAAACAATCGCAAAACTTTCGCATGTCAACATGGGTCGCCGTCCAGGTTTAACTGAAAATCAGCGTCATGAAGCAATGGGAAGACTTAGCGCTGGCCAACGCGTTCGCTACGTTGCGCGGCAATTCAATGTGCATGCCAGTACCATTTCTCGTCTCCGCCAACGTGTGCAGCAGACTGGACAAGTTCGGGAACGAGCAACAACCCAAAGGGAAGATCGGTATTTAGTGACGTCACCTCGACGTCACAGGTTCGAAAGCGCGCCACGTTTAGCCATGAATTTGCATAATGCCACTGGCAATAGAGTTCACGCACAAACTGTTCGAAACCGTCTCCATGCCGTTGGATTATGCGCACGTCGTCCGGTCGTTGCAGTTCCTCTAACAGCACATCACATTCAGGAACGTTTATGATGGGCCCGAACTCACCAGCACTGGCGCCTTGCACAATGAAATAACACGTTATTTACGGATGAATCCAGATTATGTGTGCAATTTGCAGATGGTAGGCGCCGCGTATAGAGGAGAGTAGGAGAACGGTATCAGGCTGACAACATCACCCAGCATGACAGATACGGCAGTGGCAGCGTCATGGTGTGGGCAGGGATTTATGGTACAGGAAAAACAGATCTTGTTATCGTTCATGGAAACCTGAATGCTCTGCGTTATTGTAACGAAGTTATCACACCGGTTATCATTCCATTTATGCGGCAGCATCCGAGCTTCTTGTTTCAACAGGACAATGCGCAACCACTTACGGCTAGGCTTACCACTGAACTTCTTCAGAGGAACAATGTCCAGGTTGAAGATTTCCGGTCTTCCTATCTGCACACTTACTATCGGCACCCTCGAAAAGACTATGATGTTTACGATTGCTGCGACAATCTTACTTTTCGACGATGACTTACTTCTGGTTACTAGCTCAATGGATGAGATGAAGATATTTATATTCAGTAACCCGGGCCTATCTAACTTAGCAGAAGATGCACAGATAAGATAGTGTTGCTCTGTATTCTGGAGATAATTTACCACATAACCAAACTCTTGCCTTGAGTATATACAAGGTGATATTTTATTACTATTTCTAACTGTACACTAATCTACTACAATATGAGGATAGTGACATTTGCTGTCACCACTGTAACATTGAATGATACACAATTACTATTATTACTTATTCTACTCTTACTGTACCTAATTTTGTTCTACGTAAATTCTTTCGTAACTGACTACTCTCAACTTAAAGTTGATCTGTTTGTCCAGCTTACTACTAACGTAACAACGACTCTATTCAGTATAACCACAACTGACACGGCAACGGTCTGCCTTGGAATCACGGATGGTGAAGATTACAGATTTAAGAGACAAAGTGCCTCTTATATACACTTTACAGTTTCCTATGTTCTATACATATTACGATATATAGATATATATATATATCGTAATACATAGTTTCCGTTCCCTTCATCCTTCTAGGTAGATACAATCACAGTTTGATTGGCCTACATATCATTGCCTCCAATCAACATCTGCTTATCCCTTCCTAGAAGTTCACACCTATTCCTGTTGGTCGTTCTGACCAATCCCTGTTCGCCTATCTCTCGATTTCACTTTGAAACTCTATTCCTTTTGTTTCTCTGCCACAGAGTTTGATTCGATGCGCATTGATTATGACGTCATCTTGACTAATCAAATTCTGGGCTTCTCTTCTACGGAGATAATGTAAAACAGGGTCAAAGCGGTGTTGGCTGGTTCTGATTTGATGCGATCTGTCAGCTAACTAACAACATTAGGGTATGTGTTGTTGTAGCATGCCTTTCTTTGCTTGACATATAGTTGATATACAAATTTCGATTGTGTTATGAATTCCTACAGGACGCTACAATGCCTCTGTCCTGTCCCTTGCCTATCCTGGATAAGCCTGTAGGAAACGAACGTTAACAAGCACATGAGCTGTATGATCTCATTGCCAGCTGGTGTTGTTGTACTTGCTTAAGGGAGTCGGAATGCCGACCGTCAACAACTAATGTCAGTCTGTCACCTATAATTCCTATCGATCCCTATCGATTCTTTTCACTCGAATATTTTCAGAACTACTGGCCGAAACGACTGCTGAACATTATAAAAGTGTGTGCCGATCCCACAGCAACAACTTTCATCTTCAACTATTGACAGATTCCACCAACTCAGAACCGTTGGTTCTACTTCAATTTATTTCATTCCTAACTTACTAGATGATTATTCTAGCTACAGTTTCGCATCAGTTTCGATACTGCTTTCTCCGAAACTGTGTATCAGCAGCACTGGCCAATGTCAACCAGTGCAGCGTCATAACACGTACATACATGATACTATAATGTTACTCATTTCATTAGCTCACCTGGTATTTTCAAAGATGAATTTCACTGAGGTCTTACCCGTAAATATAAGACATCCCGTGGGGTCATGATTTCCCACAAGACAATCCGATATCTACAAGGTGTTAAACTGGCCAGCAAGTTCACCTGACTTCTCGCCTATTGAACATGCGTGGGACATTCTTGGTCGTAGGGTACGAGAAAACCATCCCAATAATCATAATATCCGTGACCATGAACTTGCTCTGATTCAGGAATGGAACGCTATTACAGTTCCTGAGATCAATCGTCCCATCAGAAGCATGAGAAAACGTTGTACTGCCGTTATGAATGCCGGAGGTGGTCACACACGTTATTGAAACGTTGCCACCATTTTTGCGCTTCGACCCCTGCGCTAAATAAAGTGACGTTAGAGGAGCAACGTTGATATTGTGACAAAAATGAATTGATATTCTCATTAAGAAATGCTCTGTCAATGAAATAATGTGACTAAATAAAATAAATATTTTATGAGATTGTATTTATTTCATTCTTTGTACAGAATTGCTAAACTTTTTTGGTTCAGTATAGTTTCACATGGTGGCAGGCCCGGATTACCCACTAAGTTACTTAGGTGACAGCCTAGGGCCTCGCGCTCAAGGGTGGGTGGGAGTGGGGTGGTGGTGGTGGTGGTGGGTGGGTGGGGGGGGGGAGGGCGGGGGGATGCCTCGTTCTTTATGAAATGAAATCTTTATTTACACCCTGGACCATATAAGAATGATATATGGGGGATTTACATAATAGTTATATAGAGCAGGTACATATTATATTTTTACAGTTAGATTGTGTATATTTACAAGATACATCTATGCCATAGATCCTGATCGTCGTCGTCGTCGTCGTCGTCGTCGTCGCCGCCGCCGCCGTCGTCGTCGTCGTCGTCGTCCCACTTTTTGTCGTTGTGGTTGATGCAGCAGTTGATATTATTGTTGATGTTGTCTTTCTGTTGTTGTTGTTGTTGGTGGTGGTGGTGGTGGTGGTGGTGGTGGTGGTGGTGGCAATACAGCCGTCTTGATTAATGTCCACTTGCAGTCCATGCGATGAGTATTTTTGGAAATTAACCACTGGAATGACTGGCTCGGTTACCGAGCCAGTCGTTACAGTCGTAAATTCAATATTTTCTCTTGGCCTTGCAGAGCGAGAGAATGTTATTTTCGTAAATTTCACTGGTAAATTTTTAAAAATCATCATCTCATGGCCATCAAAAATTATAATTCTCTTGAACAATTTTGACCAATTAAAAACTAACTAGATTGATCGGTCGATGACGCGTCATCGCAAATCCCCACATTCACCGCTTTGAGCTGTTGACACACCCTCACAACCCACCCCTGGGGCGGAGCCAAATGTAAACGTCCTTTTGCACTCCGCAATCATATTGGTAACTCACATA
Organism: Chaetoderma sp. LZ-2023a; assembly: GCA_034401795.1. Classification (NCBI taxonomy): domain Eukaryota; kingdom Metazoa; phylum Mollusca; class Caudofoveata; order Chaetodermatida; family Chaetodermatidae; genus Chaetoderma; species Chaetoderma sp. LZ-2023a. The sequence goes on from CM067367.1 coordinate 86,375,830, forward strand.
CCAAATTTGGTTGAATTTCGTACAATAGTGTCAGAGGAGTTGCATTACAATCAATTTCATAACCTTTTGACCCCATCCCACACACCATGGAGGCGGGGCCAAATGTAAATGTGTGGTTGAATTCCGTCCAACAGTGTCAGAGAAGTTGCATTACAATCAATTTTTTTACCCTTTGACCCCCCTACCCCACCCACCTGCTGGGGGCGGGGCCAAATTTAAATGTGCTCATGTACTCCACATTGATATGGGTAACCGACAGACCAAATTTGATTGCATTCTGTCAAACGGTTTCGGAGAAGATGCATTACAATCAATTTCCGCAGGTTAAAATTTAACCTTTTGACCCTCCCCACCCCCGGGGACGGAGCCAAATCCAACTGGCATCTTAAACTCCGAAATCATATGGGTAACTGAGATATCAAATTTGCTTGAGTTCCGTCTAACGATTTCAGAGGAGTTGCGTTACAGCTGAGTTGACCTTTTGACCTCTGTCACGCCCCCACCCCCGCCCCTGGGGTGGCGCTAAATCTAAATAGCGTCTTGCAAAGCGGAATTATATGGTACGCCACATACCAAATTTGATTTAATTCCATCCAATGGTTTGGGAGGGGATAGCGGGATGGACGGGCAAACGGACAGGCAGACAGATGGACACACGGACAGACGGGCGGAGACTATTACAATAACCCAGACTTTTTTTTTAAACGTGGGGATAATCAAATTGTGCCAAATAGGTATCAGATTGCATCTCAGTGTCTAGATTTTAAAATCTAACCCTTAGGGGCTCCATCCTAGGACCTCGCGCCACCTTTAGTCGGCACTGCTTGGTGATATAATGGCAAGTATTGGCAAGCATACAGGTTAATAGGCCTATGTTGAATATTTTTTAATTAGTTTCATCGGAAGCTGTTGCTGAGACATTATACATCAAATGAGTTTCCCCGATATTTGCCCCCACCCCACCCCCACTCAACAACCCCACCCCCACCCGCAGCACATTAGAAGCCATTCTACTGACGCTCTTACTCAAATCTCATCACCACTTAAAAATAAAAAATTTTAAATTGTATACGTTTAGAGGCATAAATTGTGTGCCTAGATAAAACGAAATAAATCTTAACATGTGGTGATTTCATTCTGTAAAAATTAATAAAAGATTTTAAGTTGTAAATTTGAATTTGGGACATGTGTCACTAATTCAATTTCACAACTTAAAAAATTATATTAATTTATATGGAATGAAATCATCATATTTTAAGATTTATTTCATTACATCTAGGCACACAATTTAAACCTCACTCGGGTGATTGAATTTTCTACCCATATTCCCTCATTTTAGCTCTTTATTATGCCAACAACGAAGGGTGTGCAAGCTTTAGTAGCCAACTGTTGATACATTTCTACAGCCTATGGTTGCTGCCATGATTTACTCAAAGAATCGATGAAAACCTCGCATGACTGCCTTGGTATATATGCTCTGTCATAGAGGTGCAGGCTATGGTTTGGCAATATGGTATGAAAACACTAATACAGGTAAGCTGTTGAATATTTTGAAACTAATTTGACGGGAAGTTGTTGCTGCCATAGGCAACAACAACTTCCATTCAAATTAGTTTCAAAATATGGAACAGGATGAATTTTACATAATAAATAATGTAAGGCATTGGCACTTACATGACATCACACGCTATCGTTTGAGGAGATAAAATGGTAGCGATCACTGTTCAACGTTTACACGATATTACAAAGCAGATACATATGATACAAGTAAGCGAATGTGCCAGGATATGAAGGATATATGGAAACTATAAACCATAACCTATCCTTACAATACAACATCTGAGATGAGATTAGCATCCCTTTAATTGATTTATGCACTCCATCCATCAACTTCCCCCTAACTTTAAAGCTCTCGTGTTCCATTAAATATAGGCACTTTTGCACGAGATATGAGATGCCTGATCATTTTACCCAGCATGCTATGCTACCCGGCGTGCAATGCTCTGACTCCATAATCGTTGTAACTATTAGACGCCATATTCGTTTAGGCTATTGTCTGCACAAGCCAGGATTTCTCAAACAAAATCAACCTGCTTGCAGGTGCAAATAGTCATTTGTCCTCCAACTCTGGAAGCGTAAGCATGCACGTAGGGCGCATTTTCGGTAGTAAATTCGACAGTTTGTATTTCAATACTGTTCAGAGAAAGTATATATTCTAAAATAATCATCATAAATTTCAATCAACACTTTCTACGGATTTGAAGAACAATTTGACTTAGAAATCAACAACTTTGTCAAATCGATGTTCAAATCCGTAGCAAGTCGACGAATATTTTGACGATTGTTTTAGAATATATAGACTGAAAGCTGTTGTAGCAACATTTTTCATTCAGATTAGTATCAAATCTATACCAGTTAGTAATCCTAATAATTATTTTGACAATAATTTTACTAAATGCTTTTTCTGTCATTGATAGCAACAACTTTCACGCAAATTATTGTCAAAATATATGTCAAAGCTTTCTCTAAATTTATGGAAATTGACACACTTGTGCTGAACAGTATTGAAATGCAGGCTGTCGAATATACTGCCGTGAATACGCCACATGTGCATGCATTCCATGTACGCGTTTCTGCTCGCTGAAACTCTCGCGAAAAAATCGATTCAATACATTTTATATATAGTCATATTCATGTAAGCGTCTACGCGCGCTGACTACACTCGCGCTGAAATAAAAGTCGATCGGAGAGCGAAATTTCAGCGCGCTTGTTTTTCAGCTCGCGTGTTGGTTTTTTACACATGCGTGTTCAGTACTAGCTATACCTGCATGTCACAATGTGGACAAATAAATCTTTCATTTATATTCTTGAATTGGAACCCTATGCAGACATCAGAAGAATGGCTACCAACAATCAGACTCTTTTGTATTATTTGCATAAGAGACAGCGAACTCGAATCCGCATGATGCAGTTGATGGAGTTAGCATATCAAAGAAGACAGCACAGGTTTTGGATTCATGCAATTTTGTTAAAGCGACAAGAACAAGGGGCCTATCATCACCTCGTGCGTGAACTAGAGTTGGATAAGGAGAGATACCATGCTGTGTATTTCCGCATGTCTGGTGAGAAAATGGAATATGTATTAAGTTTCGTATGTCCAGCAATCCAGAAAAGGATGATGAGCAGAGAGCCTGTTGAGGCCAAGCAAAGACTGGCCATTTGTATCAGGTAAGTGAAATGATAAAAGAATAACAAATAATCATCATATAACACCTCCACTTTTGTTATTTTTCGTGAGCATGTTGACCTCTATCTTCGAGGTATCAATATTTCCAAATTGCACTTCAGAACATAGATGCAGTTAGGAATGTGTATAACATGTTAGACAATCCAAATGTCACACAATTAATGTACACAGTCACTGATGGAAGTAATCTCACATACTATTTAAAACATGAAGGGCGCTTCCCACACAGAAGGCTAGTGGTGTTTCAAACTCCGCTGGTCCTTGTTGAGTTGGATGTGGTGGGCATTGAGGCTGTGCATGTGTTATTGTGGAGATTGACGGTTGCACAGTCAGCATAGGTGTTTGAGCTGTCTTCTTCTTCTTCTTCTTCTTTTCGATCGCTGGTATCACACTTGGAGAGCCGTTCTCAAGATGAAATCTGCGGTTTTCTGCAGTTCTTCCACAGGCCCATACAGCTTTTCAAGAAAAGAGGTTGACAAAGGCCAGATCTCTTCTCTCAGCAGCTGATACGTACTGAAACATTGAAGTATGTGCTCTGTGGTCTGTTCTGCTTCTCCACAAGGACAAGCGGGCGATGTCGTAAGGTGGAACCGCCTGTACATGTGTTGGTTTAGTCTGTTGTGTCCAGTTCTGAGACGAAAAATGGTCACTTGCTCTGGCCTCGAGAGATGATGGTAGGCATCTTCTGATTGAGGTGTTCTATAGAGTGACTTGATGATAGTCTTCATCTCTGTATGCGTAACCATGTTTTCTGTCTGATTCTCTTCTGCACCCACCTTTGCCATCTTGTCTGCTTCCTCATAAACTTGGACTCCACAGTGTGAGGGGATCCACTGCAATGCTATCCGAAAGCATTTGATGGTTTGTAGTGCTTCTTCAAGTTGTGGCAGCTTACCTTTGGTGATAGCCTCAAGGACGGAGCGGGCATCAGATAAAAAGACAATCTGTGCAATAGGGTCTGCTGTTCTACTGATGGTATTAGCTGCATGGACCAGTGCTTCGACTTCAGCTCTGTAGTTTGTGCATTGTTTGCCTGTCGGTATTGCAGCTGACTCATGTTGTCCGTTTGGATACTGTGTGTGCAGTCCGGCACCTCCGCTCCTAATTGCATCTTTGGCTGATCCATCTGTGTAGATCCTTATCCATGTCTCCTGAGGGTACATTTCTTCCAGCATGGCTAGGGTCAGAGCCTTCTTGCTCACATCACTGTGTTCATCTTTGGTTGTGAGATGAGGTACTGTGGTGCGAATAGCTATGCTCTCTAGTTTGTTTTCCCAGGGTGGAGGATCAAGGGTGTGGTTTGGGTCTTCTATTTGTGCTGGCAACATTTCTTGGTGTTTCCTTTGAAGTGCTTTTGTCTCTTTCACAAAACTTGATCTTTTAAGTCTTCCTGATGACAGCTGTGCGTGCCTGATCTTCATCGGGTGGTTGTTGAACGATTTGAACTTTGCAGCTTGGATCAGTGCTTTGCATTCCCTTCCTTTACTAAGTGGGGGGATGCCTGCTGTCTGCTCCATTTTTTCTATTGGTGTTGATCTCATTCCACCAGTGATGATGCGCAGTGCCTGGTTTTGTACTCTGTCGAGGTTCTGTTGATGAGATTTAGCTGCTGTCATCCATGAGCTGGATCCATACTCAAGGTGTGGTCGTACGGCACCTAGGTAGATGGGCTTGAGGATCCTTTCATTGGCACCCCACTTTGTTCCTGCCAGCTTCCTCATGATGTTTAGCTTTCTTCTGGCCTTTGCCTCTGCGTTCTGGATGTGCTCCTTCCAGGTTAATCTTCTGTCATAGGTGACTCCTAGGTATGTCTGCTGGTTCCAACACTCGAGTGGAGTACCGCCCAGTGTCAGATTGCCAACCTTGGTTTTGGTGGACAGTGAGAATAGCATGGCTGATGATTTTTCTTTGTTGATGGTAATACACCAGCGATTGGCCCAAGCTGTAATTCTGTCCAAGGCGAGCTGCATTCTGTACGTGGCAGTCGTTGTGTACTCCTCGGTGCACCAGAGTACGAGGTCATCTGCATAGAGGGCTGCTTGGATCCCATTGGGCAGCTCTGCTACAATATCATTAATGAAGAGTATGAACAGAGTTGGTGATAATACTCCGCCTTGTGGTACCCCTTGTCTCAGCAATACATTCTGTCCAGATTGTCCATCCACCAGCACCCTAGCTCTGCGATTGTGTAGGTATGACTTGGTCCATCGGAACATGTTGCCACCGATGCCTGTGTGCCGGAGCTTCACGAGGAGGCCATCCTTCCACACCTTGTCAAATGCCTTCTGCAGATCAACAAAGGCAGCTAGCATCACCTTCTTGGCTTGAAAAGTGTCCTCTATGACCTGTGCAAGATGTGATGTTTGATCTTCTGTGCTCCTGTATCTTCTGAAGCCAGCCTGCTCTGAAACTATAGTGTTCTCCGACTCCATGTACCACTGCAACCGCTGGTTGACGATGTGCTCCATGGTCTTGCATATGCAGCTTGTAAGACTGATAGGACGGTAGCTCAGCACTTTCGTCTTGTTCTTCCATTTTTTCAGAATAGGAGTCATTCTGGCTTCCTTCCAGCACTGAGGAACCTCTCCATTGGTCCAATTGAGATTAAAGATATCTAGCAACTTGCGGAGAGATGCATTACCAAGATGTTGGATCATTTCATTCGTAATGCCATCTGGCCCGGGAGATTTCTTCTTCTTCAATTGGCGGATAGACTTCTTCAGTTCTGCTAAACTAATGTCAACTTTCATTGCATCGTGAGTGTTGGTGTCTGTTCTTTCCTTTTGCTCTTTTCTAACCTCTTTTTGACGCATTCGTGGTATAGAAATGTTGCTTTCTTTTGCATATGCCTTCACAAATGCATCTGCAGCCTTCTTTCCTGACAGTGTTTGTCCATCTTCTTCAAGAGTAATCTTCTCTCCCCCGACACCCTCATCATTCAGTGCTTTAGTCAGTCTCCATAGCTTTGTTGTGTCTCTCTCTAAATTAAACCCTGCCGTCATTTCCCTCAAGCTTCTTCTTTTGGCCTCCATCTTGGTCTTTAGATACCTGGCTTTAGTTTGTTGTAGTGTGAAGTGGTTTTCATGACAGGGATTACCCTCTGCATCTTCTCTGGCCTTGTCTAGTTTATCATGTGCTGCTTGCAGTTCTGTTGTCCAGTAGGGGCGGTAGTTTTTCCTGAACCCTCGAGGAATCGCTTCGTTGGCAGCCTTGAGGATACTTGGATTAAATTCCTTGACCACATTGTTGATGTTTCTCCATTCTACTGCTATATTTTGGGTAAGCTCATTGGAACGAATGCCGAACAGACTCCAATTTTCCCTTTTGTAGTTCCACCTTGGATGTTGAGTTGAACTTGTTGAAATACTTCCAGAAAGAGAGAGGATGACTGGGCGGTGGTCGCTTCCTCCTAACTGCGATCCGGCCACTCTACTGAGGTTTCTGTGAATGTCTTCAGTACAAAATGCCTAGTCCGGCGTTGTTGTCGAGTGCCACCGGCGGGAGTAGAAGGTAGGCTGATCTGTGGGATCATTGACATGTAAAAGGTGCGTTTCATCTTGCCATGCTTCAATGTCTTCTCCTGGTTTATCAAGTGTTATGTATCCCCAGCTCTGAGACTGGCTATTAAAGTCTCCCGCAATGAGGAAGTGGCAGTCCGGGACCTGGATTGTGTCAAGTGAGAGATTCTTGTCATTAGGGCAGTAATAACTGACAATGTCAATCACAGAGTTGCTGGTTGTTACCTTGATCTTGATATATTCTGCCTCTTCCATAAAGGTTTTGAGCTGTCTGAAGCGTGGCATTTCTCGTCTGCTCCAACTGCATGTAGAGTTGCCAAATCTGTCCCTCCATCCATATCTGCTGAGAATGCGGAAAGGTTGACATCTTCTCCCTTATCATATTATAGAAACCACTAACTCGCTTCTTCGCTTCCAATTCCTTTTCCACATGCTCGATTTTTTTTCGATTCGGCTACATAATCTGCTTCGAATATATCCATCATGTTTTCCATCTTGTCGGAAATTCACTTTTTTGTGGGGGGCAATCAGTACGGTCTTTTGAAGGTGCGCTCGATCTAGATGCCTGCGGCAGTGGAGATATATCACTGGCCCTCTTTCTACTTGGTTCCATGGTCGAACTGAAAGTGGACAGAAGAAAAACATCATGAAACTACATTGTATGTAGATTATATATTAACTCTTTAAACGTTCAACACTTAATTCTTCTCACAAGAAATCTTCATTTGCAGACGAAGATAATATTACTTTTGAGAAGTTAGCACTAGAATGACTGGATTGATTATCGTGCCAGTCATTCTATTGACAAGTTTTCAAAGATTGTCTCCTCTTCACCTACAAATGGACCTTTCACAATGTCACTGCAGATGCTGTGTTTGATATGCTAATGGGTTAAATATGTATTATAGTTGGTTATCATATAAAATTATAACTTGGTTATTATTTCAGATTTTTGGCAACTGGAGAATCGTACGCATCTCCGGCCACACAGTACCGAGTTTGTGCTACTACAGTGAGCCGATTGGTACCTGAGGTATGCAATGCTATTTGGGAGACTATGCGAGGAACCTTCATAATTGTACCGCAAACTGAGGAACAATGGAGAGTGGTTGCTTTGAACTTCATGGAGAAATGAGACTTTCCACACTGTGTAACATATTGTTATTAAGGCACCCATCAATAGTGTCTCCCTGTTCTATAACTACAAATCAACATTTTCCATTGTTTTGATGGCGCTTGTCGATGCTTGTAACAAGTTCATATGTGTAGACAGTGGAGCATATGGCAGACAATCAGATGTAGGCGTCTTTTCAAACAGTGAGATAGGAAAAGCATTTACCAAACCAAAGACGCTTAAGCTGCCACCGGCGGAGCCTATACATGGTGCCGAACACCTTGGACGAATGCCCTATGTTATTGTAGGGGATGAGGCTTTTCCTCTTCAAGAAAACGTTATAAGGCCGTACCCGGGTAAACAATCCAGTCTTGATCAAGATGCTAACAATTATCGACATTCAAGGGCGAGGCGCATCGTCGAGTGTGCTTTTGGGATCCTGGCTACGCGTTGGCGAGTATTTTACACACGATTGGCCATAAAACCTGCCAGTGTTACCAAGGTCGTGCAGGCAACTGTCATACTACACAATATGCTACAAACAGATACCACCCCTGGTGCAGATGTTGAAGAGTAATTGACAGAATATCGACCAGAAGAGGTTCAGGGATTTGAAGACGTGGTTCATCTCGGCAACAGAGGTTCAGCAAATGCAGTTTACATTAGAGACAGATTGAAATGCTATTTTCATCAAAATCCTTTGCCTTGGTAGATAGCTCATGTCCAGAGAGGTCTATATTAAGTCTAAGCGGAGCTAATCTAGAGACATATAATGTTCGTGTACATACTGTATGGCATGTGAACTCGGCATGGAGCATTCCTCTTCGGGATCACAGCTCGTGACCACTGCGTCCCCTTGAATATTCTCAGACTCGGCATCATCATCGAGATTCCTTGCTGTAGTACATCTTATTTGTGTAGTCAAGTTGCTGACTGTACTGAAAATAGTATGATATCAAAATTGAAGGAGATAAATCACCACAACTGCATAATAGTTTTAAGGACTACTGATTAATGTTTGTACTCTAATTAAGCTTGAGAATACATCTGCGTAATGTAATTCTTCCCAATGCCAAAACACAGTGATGCCACGTTACCAGTCATCTACAGTTGTAATCCAAATTTGAAATGTTGTTTATTAATTTGTAATCGGTAAACTGCTGTCAGAATTAAATATTAATGATTAAATGGGGCCAATGACATCTACTCAATAATGATGCTAGCTAAACGACGACGTCACCAAAATCATGTGACGTTATAGCATATCACAACAGAAATATAATGTTCGTAATAAGTTATAATATACTATACTTTAGAGTGTTTGCAATACCTTGCCGCTGCCACGTGTCCCAGCAAGAACTGTATCCGATCATAAAATTGTCCTTTAGATACCACTTTGGCTCCAGCCCCACTCATCTTTGAATCCTTTACTTTCTTTCTTATTGTGTTGAAATAGTCCTTTATATTCTTCCATTTAGTTCTGCATTGCTCCCCTGAAAATATATTGAACCTAGATGAATGTACACGTGATACAAGTTTGTTCGGACGATAATTTCAAGGGCTATGGTCATAAAACTTTATATGTGGATGCATTTTAATGAGAAGGTGTACAAGAACCAAGTCACTCCGTGCCCGTGCCGTAGACTGATTTTTTCCAAGCCGCGGTGGGGGAATTGACGGGGGTCTGGTTCCCCACTCCAGGAAATTATGACATGTAAGTGCTCTCATATCGCATCTCCTGCATTTCCAGAGGTAAATAGAAACCACCAGCTTATTCTGAAATTTCACAGCACACTGCAATATCCAAAGGTCAAGAGGGGTCGGCGGGTTCTTCAACAAAGGTCAGAGGGGTCGCCGAGTTCTTCAACTAGAAAATATTGACAAATATATGATCTCAGCTTACGTCTCTTCTATTTTCAGAGGTAAATATGGTCCTTCATTTTGTCTTTAAATTTCACATTACTTTTTATTTGATTGATCCGCCGAATCATTCATATTTCTGTCTGTTCGTCTGTCAGATCAACAGTTCTCCCTATACAAGACTGGCCGGGTCACAACATCAAGAGTTTGCGAACTATGATCATGAAACTTAGTATGTGTATTCAAACGTATGTAGGCATGCATAAAACTCCATTCGCCCCTCCGTTTGTTCTCCCTCTACAAGTTTGTCTGAGCCATAACGTCAAATCTTTATTATGTATGATCATGAAACTTGGTATGTGATCCATATATCTTATCGTGAAAGTATGCAGGCAGCAAATCTAGGTTAATCTGCCCATCTGTTTGTCAGCCCAGCTATCCATCCGCACATGTGGTAATGATTACTCGTACCAAGTTTCCAAAGAATCGCAACTAAACTGTCAGAGGATCAGTGGAGACAGACAGACAGACAGCAAGACAGACAGACAGCAAGACAGACAGACAGACAGACAGACGGACGGTCGGACGGACGGACGGAGGGAGGGACGGAGGAAAGGAGGGAGGGACGGACGGACGTATAGGCGGACGGACATGCTGTGGTCGTTATATCCCCCGTTTTCCGGCGGTGTGGGTGTGTGTGTTGTAAAAACATGATGATAATTAACAACATCAACGGATTTGCAACATGAAACAGTTGACATGGGTTCATCTTAATAGTTACTTACAATCAAGTCCATCTACGTTCATTGATCTTGCAATTTGCTTCCACGTGTTGCTTACAACTAATTTGTTTATGTGATCTTTTTGGGTCACATCATACAGGAGAGGGTGCTGCTCGACAAGATTGATCAGCGTCTCATGTTGCTGTGTTGTCAGCTTCAGAAGCTGACACTTTTGAGACATCTTTGTATAGCGGCTAAAGACTAGGCTATCCAGTACAATTAATGTATGATAAACGTGCTTATTACGAGAATTCCGCGTGCTTATAGGCTCGGAATCTCGCCTGCATGGAAATGCACATGCACGCTCGCCGAAACGCGCGCGGGAACACGCGAGAAGAAACGCGTACATGGAATGCGGGCAACTCTTCCAGAGCTGGAGGACAAATGACTATTTGCACGTGCAGGTGGGTTAGTTTTGTTTGAGAAATCATGACCTATAAAGACAATAGACTAAACGAATATGGCGTCCAATTGTTACAACGATTATGGGATCAGGAAATTGCATGCTGGGAAGCGTTGCATGATGGGTAGCATAGCATGCTGGGTAAATTGAACAGGCATCTCATATCTCGTGCGAAAGTGTCTATATTTAATGGAACACGAGAGCTTTAAGAACTGGCTGGATAAGTTGGGCATTAACTCTACCAGCAAAATATCAGCCTACTGCCCAATACGGTTCACGGTTGGGCACCTGCTAATAAATTTGAAAACAATTCGACTGAAATTTGTTGCCGTATATTACAGCAACAACTTTCAGTCAAATTTCTTTCTAAATATTGAACATGATCCAAATTGAGTTCAAGTGAATCCAAGTTAATCTCGAAGAAAATGAATTTAAGAAATCCGCAAAGTAATTTTCCACGGCTATTGACTTTTGTTCAGGCTATTTAACCAAGCATTAACCCTCCAATCAGACGGACGACGCTGCAGATTGTGCGATGTAACAAGTATTTTGTGGATTAAACTGAAATTAATTTGTATAGAAAATAGTATTGCCTAATGCAGCAACATTTTCCAGTCAAATTACTTTCAAAATATTCAACAGCTTATGGTTGAAATCTAGATATTCGGATATCAGCGCTTGAAAAATGCTAAGTGGTGAAATGGGAATGCAGACGAGCGTTTTGACCAGGAATATGTGTACGCTGATTATGAGATAGCTTTGACCTATTTAAAACCATATGTCTGAAAACCGTATTATATACAGGCCCATTTCGTTGTCACAAGCCTCGAAAACCACGCGATAAAACTGTGTAATTTTAACAGTCCGTGAATAAACTCTCGCGCGGGTCCGCCCGTTCTTGTTCCATCAAGAGAGGATCATTCTAGACCAACTACTCGTTTCTGGCATTCGTGAAATCGGTAAAAAGCCAGAACCTGCGTTGGTTGCCTCGTGATATATATATACATATATCAAGCCAGGAAACATAACATTTGAGTGTAAAGCCGAGTAGATATTAATAGGGTGCACTATGGAGACGCTTGTAGCTCGGTCAACGACATTACTGGCGAAACGTTCAGCGCCAACTCTAGGTAAGGTTGGAAGTGACGGTCTACAAACAAACATATGGGCACGCACGCACACACGCACGCATTCAAGCACAAACGCGCGCACACCTATACATACACCTACAAACACACCTACACACACACACACACGAACACACGCAAGCACATACACGCATGCGCCGATGATGCGTGGGCACGTATACGCGTCCGTACGACATTTTTGCGGAAAACGACCCTGTACCTAACCATTGTCAAGCCATGGTTTGTCGATGGTCGGTCAAACGATGGTCAATGACCATGGTTTGGCCATGAATTGACCATGAAAAACCATCATTGACCATGCATGTTAAATGGCACCATAGTCGGACTAGGGCTGGGCGCGTGTACACGTTCAGGTTACGTGTACACGGTTACAAAAATCGTAACCGTGTACATGGAAAAAATGTATAAAGTATACCCATTTATGTTCAAATAAGTAAGATAACCCTCAAAGAATATGTATATATTTTTTTGCAAATTAATTCTCCGAATTTGCCGCCACACTATCTGTCAATGATTTCCGAATTAACCCTTTAATGCTCAAGCCTCCCAAAAAACACGGCTCCTAAAGTGGTCTTGAGAAATGTCAATTTGCAGACCAAGAGTAGAAAGGTTTTATCTTTTAATTTTTACCACTGGAATGACTGGCTCGATAACACAGTCAGTCATTGCTATGGTAAATTTTCAAAAACAATCATCTCTTGGTCTGCTCATGGGGATTTTTATGAGAAAATTCAAATTTTCTGAACAACTTTGAGAGTCAACAGGGTTAACTAATTATCCGCTTGTAGACGTTTGGAATGATAACCTTCCAAACATAAATGCTAAATTACGCACTTATGGATCGTTCAAGTTTAACTTTGCGATGGAAAACTATCTGATTAATTCTCGAAGTCTCTTAATACGTAAGGAGTTCACGAAACTTAGAGTTAGTGCACACAGCCTGGCGATTGACCTCGGAAGACACCAAAAGGTACCACTTGAACGCAGGATATACAAGATGTGCGTATCCGAGTGTATTGAAGACGAGAAGCACTTTATCTTGCATTGTTCTGCTTATGATTATGAAAGACAGAACCTCTTCAATGCTTTAAGCTAGGATTCCATTAACGCGTATGCGTATGCGTATCCGAATGAGTGATTCCATTTGTACGCATGCGTATGCGTATGCGTATCCGAAAGAAGCGATTTTATCCAATTCTAGACCAACACGTGACCATTTTCAGAGCAACAATCATGGCGCCTAACTGGTCATGGTTAGAGTATTCTCTTCTTGAAGGAGAAGAAATGCTTATCATGATGGTTGCCCATTACTTAGTTAAAAGAAAGCAAAAAGCTAAGATAACGCACAGATGGTGGGTTCACAGTATCTTACAAAAACGGTATCAACAGCGTATCATAATCTTGTCGCGGAGATGCAGTTAGATGGAGATAAATTTCAACAGTATTTCAGACTGAGCAGAGAACAGTTTGCTCAAGTTGTGTTTCTTGTGGAGGCAGATCTAGTAAAACGGTGTAGATGTAGAGAGGTTATAAACCCGCGGCAAAGCCTTGCTGTATGCCTAAGGTAAGTTCGTTAGACTAAACAAGTTGCTTGCAGGACACACGGATCAAAAGATTAGATCCAAAAACTAGTAGTAGTAGTAGTAGTAGTAGTAGTAGTAGTAGTAGTAGTAGTAGTAGTAGTAGTAGTAGTAGCCGTAGCCGTAGTAGCAATAGGTTGGATGACACACGGTCTGTGACAATCTGTTGGAACCAAAAATGTTATTGATGCGCAATATTTCACTCTCAGCTAGATTACATAACAATTGCTGTTACAGATTTATGATAGTATAGATAGGCTATTATAGTAATAAACATAATTAATATTTAATAATTAATATTCATAATTGACAACGTTCATTGACTGTGCAATTATTTCTCCTGAGGTACTACAACCCATCCCTCTATTACTACCCATTTCTGTCTGGACCTGATACTGGGGCTATGCATGGACAGAAAGTGGTTTTCTCCTTCGATCAATACTCACCATTCTATTACTTCTGATACAGCTAGCCCTGATAGCTGGGGCCTAGGACTATAGACTTAGAAAGCTGTACCGACTCCTGGAGCCGGGTACTCGGCTCCCAACTATCGAGTACCCGCCTGCCATGAAGCTCATTCTTGTTTGCATAGCAACAAGAGACACATGCTTTTTTGCAGTTGGAAGTCTTAAGATTGTTCTAAGTCTTTGCTGTGTTAAATTGTGATAGCTTGTGCGCTCTCTAAAGGATATTTGGATTACCATGGATGCTGCCGATGATAACCAGGTTGTATATTTCCATGTTATTCCATAGTTAAAAAGAATTTCGCCTGTGCCACATGTTCCAATTTCTAACCCCAAAGAATCTGGGACGTGTGTTAACGAAATATGCCAGATGATCGCCTTCTTTTAAACCCCAACAGGCGATCGGCAGATATGAAAATTGTTGGTTGACGGTGTTTTTTAACACGATATCGGCTGACGTCGTTCTCCGTAAGATCCGAGCGGGTGTCGTGACACCCGTGTTTCTCGGATGTTTATGTGAAGAAAATGTTTCATTAATCCGCGCATCTGATTCTAGGTGCTGCGTACTTTAATTTGTACCAGAAAACTTAGCGTTCTGCCCACGCTGGTGTCGTCCCTGCTGCCAAAGGTTGTAGGGCAGTTTCTCCCCATGTTTGATTCTGACCCTGTCCTTGGACAGGGTTCTGGACTGGCCACCGAGGGAGCCGTCTCCTATGGCCCTCAGGCAGTCCCGTCGGGCTCCGGCCTGACGGGTTCTGTCTCTCTGTGGCCATCTCCGCATGGTCCAGTAGCGGTGGCCGGTCCGTCAGACCGCTACGAATCCGCATGGTTTTCCGTGCAGGCCTACTCCATGGACTGTTGTGTTCCAAGGGGTGGTGGCGGAACCGTACGGTACCGCCGTTCCTGGCATATCAGTAATGGCTCCTAGCCGGGAGGCCGTTGCTGGTAGGGCCGTGAACATGTCAACGGGTGACGTGTTCACGGGAGTGTCCTCCTCGGAGACAGATTGGTCTGAGGCTCTGGCTTGGCTAGCCAGGGTAGACCCGTCTGTGGTTCCGACCATGGCCGAGGAGGATGCACCCCGTCCATCGGTGGCATCGATTAGGACGGGGATCTTGCCCGCAGCCCGGATCCAGTCTATTGGACTGGATACAAGGTTTATTGAGTTACTTGAGTTACTTGATGCTATTTATAGCAAGCAACTCATGACCAAGGGCCAGCTTCCTGAGGCCTCCAGAGAGGTGCGGGTGAGGTGTCGTATTCCACGGGGGGAATACGACAGGTATAGTGTTGTCCCGTCGGTCACCGAGGATGACCGATGGGTATTGGGTGTCCAGAGTGCTGGAGCAGGTCGCCCCGCCCCGGCACTGGTGGACAAATCTCAGGTACAGCATGATGAAGTCCTGTCCCTATGTGATGAGGGTGTGAGGGCAGCTATGAGTGCTGTCAACCATTCTTATCGTCTTCTTCAGTCAGTGTGGACTGAATCGGGGGCAGGCCGCCCTGTGCCACCTGTGGCGCTTTCGTGCGTCAATGACGGGCTGGTGCTGTCTATGGACGCATTGGCAAGGGTGCAGGCGTATGTAACCAAGTCCAGGAGGCAGATGGTTCTTGACCATATGCGTCCAGCTACGGCCGTCAGGGCGCGTCTTCTTGGGATGCCCCTGACAGGCCCTAGCCTCTTTGGTGGCCAGGCACGGGCCATCTTAGAGGACACGGTCAGCATTGCGCAGAATCGGTTGGCAGTTAACCTGCAGCTAGAGCTAGTGCATCAGGCGCACGCACTAGGGGCTGTAGCTAAGCCGCTGACCGTGCAACCTTCTAAGAAGCGGAAAAAGCACAATGGCAAGGCGAAAGCAAAGCCTGGTGTTGCTTCTGCTTCTTCTGGGTTTTCTCAGCCGCCTCCGGCGAAGAAAGCCAAGAAGGTTGTGGAGGCTCCTACCCTCCCCAATGTTGCTCCTGATTGACCGAGAGGCGGGAAGGGCAAGGGGAAGGGTAAGTCCTCAAAGGGCGGAAAGAAGGGAGCGGATCGTACCTGAGGGTATGAGAGTTCCCTTCACATCTGCCTCGACCGCACCTGTGCGACAGGAACAGCAGTACCAGTTAGACCGGCCAAGCCAAGACCAAAATGGTTCTCTCTCTCTCTCTCTCTCTCTCTCTCTCTCTCTCTCTCTCGTAAAGAGAGGGGGAGCGGATCACGAGCCCAATACCCCGATTAGGCGTCAAGGGGTCTATAGTGGGTGGAAGTCTCATGCGTTTCGTCGAGGCTTGGCGAGGTGTGACGTCAGACAGTCTGGTCCTGGGGTGGTTATCCCAGGGATAAATGCCAGAGTGGTGGGACTTTCCACCACAGAATCTGTCTTTGGCGCCTGTCTGGACACCCGTTCCAAGGGAACCAGACAAGTTAGAAGCCATTCAAAACGAAGTGTCAGGTTTGCTTCTGAAGGGAGCAATAAAACCAGCAAACCGGAACACTCCAGGCTTCTATTCAAGCATGTACCTTGTCCCCAAGAGCACAGGGGGATGGAGACCTGTACTCAATCTCAGGCCATTAAATTGGTTTATCCATATGCCTCGGTTTCAGATGGAAACTCCGAGGTCGGTAATGGCAGGATTGAGGAAGGGAATGTGGTGTGTATCGATCGATCTGAAAGATGCATATTTCCACATTCCAATGAACAGGAGTTGTCACAGGTTTCTGAGATTTGCTTTTCAGAATCAAGTATGGGAGTTTATAGTCCTCCCATTCGACCTGTCGACAGCTCCAAGGGTTTTCACAAGAGTGGTACTTGCGGTGATAGGGTTTCTCAGAAAAGAGAACATGGCACTTCACACCTACATAGACGATTGGCTGATCAAGGCAGACACATCAGCCAGGTTAGAGGTGGATACTGCTCTGACTCTGAAGTTCCTTTCAGATCTAGGCTGGATAGTCAACAAGGCGAAATCCGAGTTGGCACCCACTCAACATTTCGTTTATTTAGGGATGCGATTCGATCTCGAGGAGGGCAGGGTTTACCCGTCAGTGTCCAGAGTTGTGTCTCTGTTAGCCATCCTCAAGAGTTTTCGATTGGGAAACCATATTCAAGAGAGGCGGTTTCTTCAGATTCTGGGCATGATGGTCTCCATGGAGCAAGTAATCCCGTACGCTGCTCTGATGCGAAGACCTATCCAGTTGTATCTGATGTCTCTGTGGAAACAGAGAACAGAACTCCTGTCAAAGCTGGTGCCAGTTTTGGAGACAATAATGTCGCATCTTGTATTGTGGAAAAAGCGCCAGAATCTCCTAGTAGGAGTTTCGCTGCACCTACCCCACCCCAGCTGTCCGTGTACATGGATGCATCACTGGATGGGTGGGGGCCTGCCTGGGAGAACACCAGGTCTCTGGCACATCGTCTCTCCAGGAGAGCCAGCTGCATATCAATCTGTTGGAAATGATGGCAGTGGAACTGGCATTGGAAAAGTTTCTTCCAAAAGTCAAGGGAAAGGCGATATTGATACGGTCGGACAACTCGACAGTAGTATCATACATAAATCGCCAAGGCGGGACCAAGTCACCCACATTGTGTCTCAAAGTGTGGCACTTGATTCAATGGTGCAGGAATTACTCGGTTGTTTTGAAAGCAGCTCACATTCCTGGGCGATTGAACATTCTGGCGGATGCTTTGTCTCGCAGACAGAGAATTCTGCCAACAGAATGGTCTCTCAACCCTCCAGTTCTACACAGGATCTTCGAGCATTGGGGCAAAGCCAACGTGGACTTGATCGCCACAAGGGAAAATGCTCAAATCATGACTTATGTCTCGCCGATTCCAGATCCAAATGCCGTCGATACAGACGCTCTGGCGATAATCTGGAGAGGGATGCACGCATACGGGTACCCACCACCATTCTTCTACTGAAGATATTGGTGAAGATCAGGGAGGAGCCGTGCCTGGTCCTGCTAATAGCTCCGTTTTGGCCCAGCAGGGCGTGGTTTATAGATCTTCTAGATCTGCTGGTGGAAAACCCAGTGCAGTTACCCGAGATTCCGAACATAATCTCTCAGTCCAAGGGATGCTTCCTACACGAGCATCCCGAACTGTTCAAATTGACTGCGTGGATGTTATCAAACAACGTTGCACGTCGGAAGGCTTTTCTCGACAAGCAGCCGATTTCATCGCAGCTGCGAGAAGGAGGTCAACCTTCAAGTCATATAACAACAAGGTTAACAGATTTGCAGACTGGTGTGAAGAAAAGGGTATTGATACCTTTCAATCCACTAATCAGCAAATAGCAGACTTTCTCTGTGAGCTGTTCTTTTCAGGACTAGCTCCCGTCACAGTTGCTGGATACAAGTCAGCTTTGGCATCAGTTATCCCTTGTCTAGCCAACAGGGATAGTCCAGAGGTGGCCCAGTTGAATGTAATGGTGAAGGGAATGAGCAATCTCCGACCGAGACACCCGGTAGTCATTCCAGCCTGGAGTCTATCTTTAGTGCTTAATGTACTGGCCAAGCACCCTTCGAACAGTTGCATTCGGCTAGTCTAAAGCATTTGACTCTAAAGGTGGTCTTTCTATTGGCAGTTTCCTCAGCTAGAAGGCGCAGTGAGGTCTATGCACTTTCAGCAGAGAGGGACCGATTTATTGTCTCCGGAGTGGGTCTGCGTCTACTGCCAAGAGCAGAGTTTATGTCAAAGAATCAATCTTTGAAATATCCCGGCAAACCGATCATTATACCAAAACTAACTAGATTTGATCGTGATGCCAGTGTCTGATGCCCAGTCCGTGCCATGGCTAAGTACAAGAAACGGACAGACTCGTTACTGTCGAATGATAGACATCTGTGGATCTGCCATAAGAATCCATCTGGCGCCGCATCCATGGATTCTATCTCTCGTTGCGTAGTCGAATGCATTCAGACTACCCATGAGATTGCGACTGGGCACCAGGTGCAATGCGCAAGGGCACACGATGTTAGAGGAACAGCCGCCTCGACCACCCTTTACAATGGTGTTCCATTAGAGGACATCATGGCTGTTGCACAATGCCATTGTGAGTCCTCTTTCACGGATTACTATATGAGGGATGTGTCAGACTCCGCCAATCCACTCGCTTTAGCTGTTTTGAAACGATAGTTATACGACTACACTGCTCTTCTCCCTTTTTTGGCATTTGTAAGAAAGAATTAAGAAGCAGACTTGGTCGAGCGAGAGGATATCAACCAGATTGTGTCATTGATGCCCGGACAAGTGAATGGCTGTAGGCGCCACGTCTAGAATCCAAATATCATGAGGTAATTCAAGATTGAGAGTTTTTTGTATTATGTCTATATATCATGTTCATTCATCTTATATATTCTGAATTCATGCTCATTTTCAGGCTAATATATGCAAAGAGCAGTTAACCCTCTTGGCATATTTGTGTTTCAGGCGAGATGCATGTTCGCGAGTTCTCTCCATTCTCTTAGGAGAAAAAGGGGGTGGGGGTAGGGGGGTTGGCAGTGATGCGAATGGGATTCGGGTCCGTTAACTTGATGGTCCTTTTAGGTCTGCATTAATCAAGTTTAAGTCTAGCTCTTTATCCAAGGGTCAAAAGTAGCAATTGATGGCTTGCCCCTTCCCACCAGGTTGCTGTCTAAATCTGGTGTATATCAGAAGTAATAGAATGGTGAGTATTGATCGAAGGAGAATGAAGGAAATTTCAATTTCCCTTTCTCCGAGCTCTAACAATACTCACCATTCTATTATGGGCCCAGCCTCCCAGCCCCACAGAGGCAAGCCATGGGTATCTCTTGTTTGATGGCTATGCAAACAATATGAGCTTCATGGCAAACGGGTACTCGGTAGTTGGGAGCCGAGTACCCGGTTCCAGGAGTCGGTAAAGCTTACTAAGTCTATAGTCCTAGGGTCCAGCTATCCAGGCTAGCTGTATCAGAAGTAATAGATTGGTGATTATTGTTAGATCTTGGAGAAAGGGAAATTGAAATTTCCTTCAGTCTGTCCTGGTAATTTTTTCATGCGTAAAGCACACCTCTCAAAAAACCCGTGCTCTTGATCTGTCACAGCCACTTTGCGTCTGAGCTCTTCTTTTGACTGTTTATGCTCTTCTATTAGGCTTTTCAGGGCCATCCCCATATCATAATCGTCACTTTCGTTGCTCATTTTGTGCTTGTTTCTTGGGGTCTTGGGAGTATGTGATGAAGATGTAGAACCGGTGACCATCTGGTGTCCATCTGGTGTCCTTGATTCGGTGAGACAACACTAGAAATGGAAAGAAATTGAATAATATGGCAGAAAATAACTACCCATTACAAATCACTACTCTTTCGCCACCTTTGACGTTCTGCACGACCACGCCATCACCACACCACACTCCGTGGCGGGAGTAACTCACTAAGCAAATTTAGTTGAATTCCGCCAACTTTGTCATTCTTCCCCCCCCCCCTCTCTCTCTCTCTCACACACACACACACACACACACACACACACACACACACACACACACACACACACACACACACACACACACACACACACACACACACACACACACACACACACACACACACACACACACACACACACACACACACACACACACACACACACACACACACACACACACACACACACACACACACACACACACACACACACACACACACACACACACACACACACACACACACACACACACACACACACACACACACACACACACACACACACACACACACACACACACACACACACACACACACACACACACACACACACACACACACACACACACACACACACACACACACACACACACACACACACACACACACACACACACACACACACACACACACACACACACACACACACACACACACACACACACACACACACACACACACACACACACACACACACACACACACACACACACACACACACACACACACACACACACACACACACACACACACACACACACACACACACACACACACACACACACACACACACACACACACACACACACACACACACACACACACACACACACACACACACACACACACTACGCCACCCCCACCCCAATAGGAATAACATTGAAATTATCCAGTAACCATGATGGACCATGATATATCATGATCAGTGAGATTGAAATTTAGTTACACACGAACTGACCATTAATTGACCATGATAGCATGGTTGATGACAAAGCCTCTGAAATTTATGGGAAACGTGGTCACACATGGTTTTCCATGGTAATCTGACCATGATGTACTGACCATGTTAACATGGTCATTGGGACCATAATGTGACCCAAAAAATCATGGTCGATCATGATCAAACCATAACTAGCATGGTCAATCGTGACGTCATGCTTAGCAGGAAAATATGGGACTCAAATACAAGCATTTAGTCTTGGTGATCGAAGAACGCCCCGCCCCCATGCGCCCCACCCCATGATCCACTGCCATCATGATTTCCTTTACTTATTGCCTTCTAAGTATAAGATCTGGATATGTTCTCAGAGATAAATGTCACGATCATTATTTTCTAGGCATAAAACAAAACCACATCATGGTTGACAAAATCATTTTACTGGATGGGGAAACAATAATTTGGAAAACTCATCTTTATCATTTATTATTCATAAATAACCACTCAAAATGTTGGTCTTTTGCCTCCTCTTCCTTTTCATATGTTTTATGCAAATCAGTTGAATAATTATGTCACCAGAGGTGAAATGGACACCAATTTTGGTCATTGATTAAAATCTGACAAATGCACATTGTTGTAACTGGCAGCGCACTTACAAAGGATCATGTTGGCGCTATTAGCTTAAGAAGTTATTAATAGACGCATTCTGACAAATCTCGAGTGGTTGTTGATTTTTTTCACTAGATGTTGTTACTATAACAACTGACACAATCACCTTGTCGAAAACAAATGAAAATGCAATTATGGGGAAGTGAAAAATGGGATGAGCGTACAGTAACATTGCATCTAAATAGTGCTGTGCAATACATCGCCACTCAAAATGGGTGTTTCAGTGTCAGATGAGTAAGTAGGTCACTAGATGTTAAAATGTAGCGAGCTTTCGCTGCTGTTTACAATTGGGAAACTGTGAATTGCAGTGACTGACATCGTGCTAATAATGCAATGCGCTCGAGGTAGCGCCTGGAACTGGATGATAAACACCACCTGACAAATCTATACGGTCAACTTTCATTTATTTCATAGAATTGTTAATATGGTAGATAAAAGAAGATATCCACTATTAAAAGTATTTGGAAAGTGTAATAATAGGAACTGAAAATTTTAATGCTCATAATATGCCATTAGTGTGCTATGCAATTTCATGAATATTATATGCAAATCATTTGAGTAATAAGGTCAGCTGAGGTCAAATTGTCACATGTTTTGGCCAATGATTAAAATTTCGAAATTGTGCATTATTGCGACTGGCAAAGCGGCACTAAAGGAATATTTTTTGTGCGAACAATGGAAAATTAATTATAGGCGCAATCTGAGAAATGGAATGAGCCAATGTTTATAAAATTTATTTAATTGAATCTTGTTACTATGACTGCTGAGACAATGCAGGGTTTAAAAGTAACTGTAAAACGCAATTATGTGTCCCTGAGCATAAAGTGAACATTGTATTACCTAAATGACATTTAGTTATAATGTTTTTATTGCCACCCTCTACACACGGGACACAACCTGGCAGCTCCAAACGCACCGTAATAGACACCCCACCCCACCCCACCCCCACCCCTACCTCTCCCCCCCCCATCCCAGCCAGACCGGCAAAGATGGCCCATGTTTGGTCATGTGCTAAGGATGCCAGGGGACACACCAGCACAGAAAGCCTTGGAGTTTCAGTTACAGCAGTGCATATTTGTCAGAATTTAAGCAACGGCCAAAATTGATCTCTAGTGATATAATAATATAACTGATTTGCATAAAACAAACAGAAAATAGAAGAGGAAACAAAAAGCTATAGTTTGAGTGGTCATTTATTAATAAGAAATAATCAAAAAAACTGACAGTTTTGTAACACTTTGTTTCCCCATCCGCGAAAAATTACAGATCTTGACGCAGTTTTGCGGTCGAGGTGTTCGCGTGGATTTCACTCAATACACTTTCAACGAATGCGTTCATAACAAGCGCGAACGCGAATCCGTTTCAAAATTGGTTCGCGCGGAAATTGGCATACATTGCACTCTGAGGGAATCTTAGCAAAACTCGCGTGGACGATTCAGGTTATTACTATGGCAACGTTCATAAGAATAGGTAAATGGCCAAAATGTCACCCAATTCATCTGTGTGCGACACTCCGGATGCCATTTTATCATAGCCTATCATAGCTTAAACGATCAATAAGCGGCTTCGACAACGGGTAAAATGTAAACGTGGACGTGCAATTTATATATTATATTTAGGTTTCCAATTCCCAGCATACATTTAAAGAAGCGAGCCAATTAAATAGGTCATGTGTATGTATGTATGTATGTATGTATGTATGTATGTATGTGATATTGTCAAATGCACTGGCTCAGAATATTCAAAGTTGAAAGAATTCTTGTTTATTTTATTCCTTGGGATTGTCATTTTGTTTTAGAGACGCCATATGGCCTAATTGTCACGCAATGATAAATCCCTGAGTGGTATTTTGAAAACCTATTGCAGTTTGACTTTTACTAAGATGTCACGTAGATTCGGATTTTTCTTAAATGCAATTACTGGACGCTTGTTGAAAGGTTGTCTGAGATTGTCCTGTAATTTGTGATATTCATCTCTTAGGATTTTGGCAATTTCAGCATTTTTCCGATTGTATGTGAGAGTAAATGGGATAATCTCCCTTTGATCTAATAGGCCTGGGTCAGAATTTATGCCCCGAGGCCATTGTGTTTTTAATTGTTTAATCCAGAACGATTCTCTTAGTTTTCTTTGTTTATCAGTTTCCTCTGTTGTGTCTGAAAGAGGTAGCTGTTCGATAGGCATACTTTCAAAGTCACGAGGGACTGAATGATCAGGAAGATTAAAATGTTCAGCCACATGTGTGTCTTCCTCTAGTCTAATATCTGAGAGGTGTCTAGTTGCACGCCATCTTAGTGGATTTTTAGTTTCGCCGACATACTGCTTTTGACACAATTTGCATGAAATTAAATAAATGACATTTTTAGAATCACAATCTAAAATTGACTGAATTTGAAATTTGCTTTTGTTTTGAAAGCTTGTGAATGTACTCTGGGAAGGGAGAAAACCATCCAATTTAGACCTTTTCTTTTCGCATTTCCGAGATCCTCCTTCACCTACAATCGGACGATTATGACAAATTTTGGTAGGCCGAGAATTTCTGACATTATCCGGAATGAGTTCCAAATTACGCAGAGTTTCAGACTTTATTTTACGTAGGAACCGAGAAGAGTACCCTCTCGGTCTGAGAGCTTTGAATAAGGTCGAACATGATGATTCAAAGTTTTTCCTATCACTCGAATTTCTATGAAAGCTGATTATTTGTGATTTTACAAGTCCCTTGAAAGTATGCGGTGGATGGAACGATTTCTTGTGCAGTAGTTGATGGGAGTCGGTTGGCTTAAAGTAAACTTTGTAGTCTAAGTAACCCGTTGTTTCATACGTTATACCTTTGTATAAGGTTACATCCAGGAAATCTACATACATCTCATCAATTTCAGCTTTTAGTTTGATATTCGGATCATGATTGTTCAGAATGGCTAAAGATTCGTTAAATGCTTCTTTGGTATGTTGCCAGATCATGAAAATGTCATCGAGGTACCTGCGGTAAATGAGTGGCTGATTTGGACACGTTTTGAGTGCTTCCTTTTCCCACTATGCCATGTAACGGTTAGCAAAACATGGGCTGAAAGGCTTACCCATTGCACAGCCACAAATTTGTTGGAAAATATCACCAGCAAATTCAAAGTCATTGCCTTTCAGACTAAGCTCCAATAGAGCTATTACTTCTCTGTCGGGCCTGTTGGTGTCGGGGCAGTCGGCAAATGCTCTACGAATTGAATTTAGACCCTTATCGATATCAATGTTTGTGTACATAGCATCGACGTCCATCGCAATTAAGAATGAATTTGGAGGGACCGAGATCTTAGAGACCTGGGCTAGGAAGTCTTCAGTGTTTTTCAGATAGCTAAAATGTCTGTTCGCAATTGGCTGAAGATGGTAGTCGATAAATTCACTAATCCTATATGATTCCGAACCACAACCTGAAATAATGGGTCGCCCTGTTGGAGTCATTGGGTCGGTCCACGAGTCAACAGACTTATGGATTGTAGGAAGAAGATAAAATGTACGTGGTTTCGAATCATCTTTTGCAAAGAGGTATTTAAATTGCTTTTCAGTTATCTTCTTGTTATTAACCATTTTTTTTAGAATTTCATTAAATTTGCTACAGTTATTTTGCCAAAGTGGTTCCTTTAGCTTTTGGTAATGTTTCGGATTACTAAGCTGTCTATGTGCTTCTTTGATATAGTTATTTTATCCATTATTACAGTAGCTGATCCTTTATCCGCAGGTTTAATAACAATTTGATTATTTTTAGATAACCCTTGTAGGGCATGGCGCTGCTCATAAGATAAATTTTGCTGATCATGTGGAAATGTTGTATTTTTAATACGCTCTGAATACAGTTTTATACTTTCACCGATTGCTGGGTCAACCAGTTTCAAATTTGGTGCCCAGCCTGTTTTCTCAATGAATGGTGGAATGTTGCTATTCGAGTTTCGAAAAAAATCTGCCAATTTGACGCGGTGACCAAATTCAGCAGTTTCAATAATGCCATTTTCTAAATCTGCATCTAAACCAATTTTGGGTTTTGTAGTTGGTACAAAGGTTAATCCAAAATTAAGCAGCGATTTTTCGGTTTCGCTTAACTGAGAACAAGCTAGGTTGACAATATTACTGACTAGACCAATTTCTGGGTGGCAGCTACCTTGACCTGAATCTAGTTTAAATTAAGGAAATTTAGCCAATTGCTATAGATAGTGTTAACAGTCCTCTCGGTCCAATGTATATTGTCAAGACACTTTGAAATCTGCGGTTGACAGACGTGGTATGACAGTAACATTAGACCTAGGGGACTCTGCAATTCGATTAATTGCCTCAAGAATTTCCTTCTGGTTGGGGGTCGAGGTAGGTGAAAAGTTCAATTGGCTGAAATAAATCATAGTTCTAGGGAATTTTTTTCTTATCATGCCGAACATCAATCTCAGTCGAGTCTCAGTGTCTGAGAGTGGGCTGTTCCGGTCATTGATACCTATGTTAAGGATCAGTTTCTCAGGATGGATTGACCCTGTGTTATCGATTAATGACAGTTCTTATGTCAGTAATAGATGCGCCAGGGAAGCTGGCCACCTACGTGTCTGGATGCGGGTCTACGTTGATTCTGCTGAGATTTGATGCTCCCACAATCAAGATTTTTTTTACAAATAGTGGGAAGCTGCCAATTGGGTCTATTTACAGACTCTTTCCGGAATTTCCAAAAGGTGTTCTTCTCTAGCTCAGTGGGACGGGTAGGTCTTCTGGGCTTACAAAACGGAGATGGTGTGAAACGAGGTTGTGGGATCTTTGCTACAGGTGGCTTTTCACGTGATGATTTTCCCACCAGCTACACGCTGTGGTAGTGATGGAAAATCTTCAGGTGAAAATGGCATCATAGGGGATGATGGGGATTCAGGTAGTGGAATCAAGGACGGATCTACTGGCGAAATCACACTAACAACGGTTTCAGAGCGTTTTCTACGTGATGATCTTCCACCAATAACGCGCTGTGGTAGTGGTGCAAGATCATCACGTGGAAACGGTGACATAGGGGATGGTGGTGATTCAGGGAGAGGGATCAAGAGCTGGTCTACAGGCGAATAATTACAAGGGGACAGTGTGTCATTTAGACGTTTAAGGGGTGGTGAAACCTCAGTGGACGATCTTACTCTCTTCCTAGCCTGGGAGGGTGGAGCCACACATGTCTGTTCGACTGTTGGTTTACGCTTTGGCGTACCATTTTTTATGCCAACAGTCGAACGGAAATGTGGGTCAATAGGCCTAATGAAATCATAGAATCCTGCAATAGCTCTTCCACTGAGCTTTCTACCATGGTTGTTCTTGGCCCGGCGGATGGCAATAGACTTAGCGGGGCCGAGGTCAAGATTGGGATGGTCTTGGGTGGAGTGGATCTGGGACCTTAAACACCCTAGCTGACAGTTATAATGACCAATCAGCGTTCTCACCATTGATTTTGCCCACTCAGAGTTCACCGACCAAATGTCAAAGAGGGTATCCTCATTTGGCATGGCCGGCTTCAGAAACCTAGTTAGATCTCTTACCTTCTGGCCTGAACCATTAGGCAAAGTATCTAACCTGAGGTGGTTGCTCAAAATACTAATATGGTGAAAGCACTGGATCACCATATAGTACACCTTGACTAGGCGGGCTTGGGCAGACGAGTGGTGATGCGATTCACATCCCGCACCATCCCTTCGTCTACCTTTGCCCGGTCTGGCCATAGTGTACTTCTCAGTCAGGCAAATCCCAGTCAATCAATCAATCTTAATCAATCTCAATCAATCTCGATCAATCTCGACCAATCTCGATTAATCTCGATTAATCTCAATCAGTCATAATCAATCTTAATCAATCTTAATTAATCTTAATTAATCTCAACCAATCTCAATCAATTTCAATCAATCTGTCGCTCCCGCAATCTGTCACTCACACACTCAAACAACCAGTCAATCAATCTATCAATCAATCAATCAATCAATCAATCAGAAACACTCACAGTCGATAAACCTATTAATCAAGCAATCATTCAATCATTCAATCAATTAATCAACCAACCTGATAAACAAGCAACCAATTACAATCAATCAGACACCATCAACTAATCACTTAATCAGTAGGGTACACTCAGACAGTCAATCACTTAACAATGTTAACAGGCGCACACTTTACAAGTCTTGACAGATGGCATGTCTTTATATTTCCTAATTAAAGAGGGGTTAACTTACAGAGCTGAAATAGAAATAATATGGTTAGTAGCAATGATTAATGACATGTTAATATTTAATACCTAAGAACAATCAATACAGTAGTAACAATATAAATATTATAACTTACAGCAATACAGGAATAGAGGAATGTAGGAAGACAGGAATACACAGTAATGAAATTGTTCAAATCGTCAGAGGGCTGGACGCGTTTCGTGTTGATTACACTTCTTCAGCAGCCTTTTAGACAAATCTACCAGTCCAACAGTTTGCCCTACTATTTATTGGGCAAGTGAAGGTTTTGAGGCTTAATCATTTTCTTTAAAGTTACTAAGTTGTTTGCTTTGAGATACATGCCGCTTTCAGTGTAGAAATATCATTTTATAGCACTAAGAATTGATAACTTATTGTCTTTCAGTGCTTAGAATTGTCAACAGATACCACTCCAGGTACATTACTTTTAAGAGAAAGTCTATCTGGATATGTAAATGCACATTAAATACTGTCGCGGTCCAAATTTGATTTGATTGTTATGCCATCTAATGTTTGATTATGTTGTTCTGTGTGGTCGTAGACGTGCTGCACTAAGTCATGAGAAGGGCTCATCGCCACTTAATCAAATAAAACCCATCAACATTATAATATGTAGAGGCATCACTGAGACAGTGGTGGTGATTGTGTTTTTGTATGTAGCATTCACACCAGCTAAAGAACGGTAAGCTAGATATAAAATGTGTTGCTTAAGATGTCATAATTGAAAAATAGATTTAATTCAAGCACCTACATGTACACTCCAAGTTGCTTACATTTACTTGAAAAAATGTTGTCGTGGTGTGGTAGGTGATAATACATACACTTGCTATATTATTCATTATGTGTTATACAACCCTCATTTTCTACTGAATTCAAGGTATTTACATATACCAAAGTAGTAGTTAATGGGCTTCGCCAGGCCTAGATTTTGTTTGGATAATACCAGTGACGTCACCAATGACGTCACACAAAAGACTTACCCCTGTTTCCTGTGGAAATCCATTTCCTTAACTAGTACCTCCTAGTGATAAGAACACACCCATGACCGGAAACAGGACATCTGAACCGGAAACAGGATTTCCTGTAGTAGTAACATGTCCACTGAATTCCCTTGACTACTTCCTGAGTGATAGGATCACATCCGAAGTGGAAACAGGACACCATTACCGGAAACAGGAGACATATCCTTTCTGTGAAAGGAAGGTATTCCACTTCCAATACTTCTGGATTGGAAACTATACTTCCAGACCAGAAGTGGTATGCGGTATAAAAAGGTAAGATAATTTTGTATTTCTACATCTAAGTTTGTCTAGAAAAGCTACATCAGGATTTTTTCTGAAATATATCAAAGCTGTCTCATCATGGGTGGTAAAGTTGACAAAGCCGATAGATACCTGAAGAATTCTTCAATCAGTTTGGCACTATCTAATAGTCGTTACCTTAGAGTCTTGTTGATAAATGGGGAGAAATGAGCTGACTTTAGCGAATGTCATCCTGAAGCTTATCCTACGAAACATGGTGTTTATATTACTGGAAGTGCGTTTTATGACTTTAGCTGTCTTATAGGTGATTTGGAGGAATGCTGTGGTGGTTTATTTGGAGACTACAATCGTATATTGGTTGATGGAACTCGTATATGTGTACATGACAAGTTTCCAGGTATAGACATTCGTAGATATTGGCATAACGAATTGTTTTCTATCCTACCTGAAACGGAATTCATCTACCTATTTTGGATCTGAGAAGCATAAAGAGCAATGTGACTGATATTTTGATTGCATTGTGCCTTGGTGCTACACCATTATCTGCTACACCATTAGCTGCTACATCATCTGACTTGTCAACTTTGTCGCATACGGATTTGTTGACTGCAGTTGATAGCATTGAGGTTAGCTGCCCTCTTAAGAAGAAAAAGAAGGATAAGCATGGTTCAAGCAGAATTGGACAGGTTTGACGATCTATTAAGTATAAGGAATGTATATAAGACACTTGATATAGATGAAACTGCAATTGGGCTAAGAGGTGATAAAGCATGGGAAGAACTAATTGGATTATTTATAAATGCCAGGATCGGGTCAACGTAGGTATTTATGATATTTACTTAAACCTGAACGATGGTATGCCATTGTAGGAATAATACGTGACAGATATCAGCAGAATGGACCATATTTTAGAATGATTGATGACTTTCTGAGTATTAGTATAGAAAATGATGACATTTTGATTATAAGGTGTAGTGGATTATATGATCGTGAATTTAAATATTCGTTTCCTAGGGAGATATTGCAACGTTTTATTGGAATACATTCCAGCAGTCCTTAACCCTCGGTGACTGCTGTAATGGATTATAAACAGCCTGGTGAGTTACCACATCGGGGAACTAAACATAAACGCTTTGATCTTTTCAAACTTAATTTTAGTGACTCTGATTGTGATTATATTGACATAATTCTGATTGTTCCGGCTATTAAAGTTCCTAAATGTGATGACAACGAGAGAGCTGATAAAAGCTTCAAGAACTGTGACATATGTAATCATCCGATGACATTTATAGTGTATCGCTATGGACTAAACCCTCACTATTGTCTTAGTTTGAATGTTCAGAAGAGGATAAAGAGGTTTTATACTGAAATGCGATCTGCTCTAATAGATAAGATAGCCAGGGAAGAATGTAATGGATGTCAGCGTGAGAACGGTAGTCAACAAGAACATTCTTTCCTCGCTGTTGACTATTATCTCAACACTGTAGACAATATTTCACTTTACATGGGAGCAGCCTCTCAGAGAATCGGAATCTTTGAAATTCTACAATTCTTGAAAGGATCATCAGTTTTAGCTCATCACGCTGAGGATTTATTACGGATGTGTAAGAGGTGTTGGTGTGATGAGATTATACGCCTTGTGTATCAGTATCGTGAAAAATTGTAATAGCATTATCATATTTATATGAATATAATAAGTACTCTTAATTAAAATAACAAGTAGTCTTAATATAGATATGTCTTTCTTTTCATTAAATAAAAGCTTTTATTATATCTCATATATGTATATATTCTACCATATAAGCAGTCTATGTATATTATACCTGTGGTTTATATCCAATAAATCGTATAATATAATATCCGTATCTCTGATATTTTCATCTCTCTTCCCACGAACTTCCTATATTTAATCTGTCGTTCAAGTATCTAATATCAAAATTAAATTTTGTCATGTCACAATCACGATTATGTAGGGTTCATTGTCAGAATCTTTCATAAATGTTTTCTTAGTCAAATTAGTCTCAAAACATTCAACGTGTATGGGGTAGTGTAAATCTATAATCTGTCAGTTTTCAAAGCATCTCAAATCGACATAGATAGGCTTACTGTCAGTTTTACAAAAGCTTCTCAAAATCGCCTTTCCTCTCCCACCTCTCCCCTACTCGATACACTGTAGAGATCGTCTCACACTTAGCAGGATGTAGTCTGGAAGAAATTTGTTATCTATACAGTGACAGTGGTGTTGATTGCCACTTTCTTGACTGGTAAGAAACTAATCTCTCTGTTAATAATTTCAATAGAAATAATAACTTTAAATTTGTTATATATTTTTCTAAAACTATTTGACTGAAAGTAGTTGTTGTACTATTTTTCAGTCAAAATGTTCTCAAAATATTCAACAAATTTATAGACATTCTCTTGAAATTATTACTCAGGGGAAGTTTCTTGACAGTCATTTAAATATGAGGTTTGAAACTGTTCAAACGTTATTTGCTGCCTTATATTCAGAAGAGGACAAAATGAACACTGATATAATCTCAAGTACATCTATATTACTGAAACATCTGTCCACTATGTTTGTGGCAGGCCCGACACAGAGTGGCAAGACTGAGCTTATAAAACGTTTAATATCTGAAGGCGTTAGGGTAACCTCACCCCCTGGAAAAATAATATGGTGCTATGGAGCCTGGCAGCCTTCGTATAATTCTTTGAGAGGGCATGTTGAGTTTATAGAAGGCATTGGCTCTATTGAACTAGACAGAAATTGTAGGAACTTATTGATTGTAGATGACCTTATGGACAGATCTGATGATGGTGGCAAAATGTCTGCTTTATTCACACGTCGTTCACACCATGAGAACTGCAGTATTATATTCATAGTTCAAAATCCATTTCACAAATCATGATGTCAGAGAGACATTTCAATTAAGTCTCATTATATCGTGCTTTTTAAAAATCCTAGGGATGCCTCATCCATACGTTGCTTATCTCAACAAATGTTTCCTGGGAATAGCAAATATTTAATAAATGCATATAAGAATGTGACAGAGATGTCGCACTCATATCTGCTACCAGATCTTAAGCAAACAACTCCGGAATATCTCAGGCTACGAACGACCATTCATCCTACCGAGATTTGTTATATCTATATTCCTAAGAGGGTGTAGAGATCAAATAGTAAAATGTCCCCTCACAGAATATCATGACATGTATCGATGCTAAGATATTTATTTAAAGCATTGCCTAAGACGTGTAGTGATGTAATTTGTGGATGTTCGAAAGATCTCATTAACTGCTTATGCGAAGTGTCTTTGAATGTTATACAGGGTAATGTAAAACTGTCAGAACCATCTTATAGGAAACTCAGGAAATATAAGAATCATCTTCGAATCCTTTCCAAGAAACGTGGTCTCTTTGATACTTGAAAGCGAAAAGTGTTGCAAAGTGGAGGTTTCCTTGGCGCCTTATTGCCAGTGGTACTCGGGAGCGTGGTACCATTGCTGGGGAAGTTGCTTCGCTGAATGGTAAAATGGTTACTTATCAAAGACATCCAAAAGAATACATTCAAGTGCCATCATTTTCATCTTGTCTCTAAAAAAATAATATGTCATCATAGGGGTTGTTATAAAAAGACTAGCTAGGACGTACCCTAGGGAGAGTAGATGTGGGTGTTTTATAGGAAATTTTGTGTCTTGAGAAAAAAACATGGAACACACCAGGAAAATGGCTTTGATCCCTCAAGATTTACTTTAAAAAGTTGATGAACAGAGTAAGATATCCCTTTTACAGACTGATCCTATGATACATAAGGCCATAGGGTTAGATACAGAGATAAATCAGATTTTATCCCGTCAAGACCTGAGTGAATATGAAAAGGCTAATATGTATTCTGAGACTTTGTCAAAATACTAATCACTTTTACCGGGGTTCGACATTCAGATGGGACAGTGCATTGTCTACTGGTCAGATAGCATCAGCTGCTAAACCACATCATTTATCGGGATTGTCTCGGGGAATATTTGATCAGACTATAAGACTTATACCTAAGAGCTATAAAACCAAGGCCCAAGGCCTGTTAGAAATTCTTCGACCATCATCTCCTGGATTGATAAGTGTGAATGAACGTGGGGAGGTTAGCATTCAGGGAAGACACCACCTGAACAGTAATATTGTTGATTTGGTTACAAACGTTGTGTCGCACGGATTAAGAGGAAAACGTGTTGCTGATGATGACGGTGTGACAAGTGATTTTTATCAACTTTTAAGAATGCTTAATGTTCCTAAGCGATTATTAGAAATATATATGGTGAGAAAGAAGCAGAATTGTCTCCTTCCTCTTCGTTTAGCAGAACCTCTGGTCCTGGTAGGAGTCTCACTGGTAAGAAGAGGAAAAAGAAGAAAGAACGGAAACGAGATAGCTCGCCAGTCTCGCCTGGATGGGAAGGTTTATCTGTAGAGAGAAGTTCTAGGAAGAAGAGTAGGGGTTATCGATGCCAAATTAGCCAATATATATTTTAATCCCTCTAACCCTGCTTCTTTTTCCAGTCGTGAAAAGCTTTATCATGCATGGAATTGAATGATATCATGTTCCTATATCAACGAATGGTTAGGTCATCATGACACGTACACATTGCACAAACCATGAAAGGTTAAGTTTCCTAGACATTCTATTAGTCTCCTCAATGGATGAGCATTGGCAAGCAGATTTGTGATCTATGGCAATGCTCGCAAAAGACAATGACAATTAGGGTTGGGCGATATTGCTCAAGGCATGATGATATCGGTATCTCATTAAAATACCGCGGTATCACGATATATCGTCATTTGGGTGGGGTGTGGAGTTAGGGTGTAAACATAGAATAACATGTATTTCAAATTGGTGGTGTCTACATGTTATTTTCATTAAATTTGTTGCATTGAAACCGTAAATTGAGATCACCATGATTGCCATTTCCGCATATTTAATACACACAATTCCACACTTTGACACCCTTCAATATACAGTTTAAAGCAACGAATGCAATCCAACTAACCGTATTCATCACAAATAAGAAAAATAAAAGATTTTCTTCTGTTCTTGTGTTGTATTTTGTGTTATCTTTACCTCACAACAACTGTCAAAAGATTGAGCAAGGAATACGCATTAACTTCATTGCGCAGAAAGGACTTCCGCCGAGCGAACGCTGATTGGCCGCCGTATCATACTTGAGCCAATCAGAATTCACACTGCAGAATTCCGACAGCTGTTATCATGCCCGCCGCTAGCGTAGACGATGCAAATTAATAAAATAACACTGCATGATTTTGAACGAGAACCAGCGTGAAGACTGGAAACAATTATATCAGATTTTATTTGATCTGTAATATTAAATACTGATTTGCCCCATTGTAGACCTATTCAAATTCGTTCACTACTTAGTGGTCCTATCCATTGATCTCAAGGTGTAGCCGGGATGTGTGAAATTAACCCAGTTGACACTGCAGCCAAAACTGCCACAACAGATTGAAGACTGGAAATAATTAGGCCTAAATTATTTATTTTAAGGCTGTTTCTCACTTAGAATAAATCTGTAATGTTATATGTGGAATGAATTTTGATCTGATTCGTTTAAAAATGCTAAATATATTGTATAAAGTTACATAAAAACGTATCACGGTAAAGCAAGAGATTAACTTCCCCCTCACCGACCGTTTCAAGCTGTATTAATTAAGGGATTACGTGTGTGTGGTTTCCTATCGACCTAAAAAGTTTTAAAGTTTAAATCTTTCACGGTCAGAAGAATGTTTAACCATGCAGATCAATGACTAATGGATTGACCTGTAGTAATGACGCCATCAGATTGGAATGTGGGTGGTGCAAATGGTATTCCCCACTGACTAATACTCAGAATGAGGCGAGAAAAAACATGGCGACGTCTATTTATGTAATTATAAAAAGTGAACAACAAAGGATTATTTTGTACTTTAAATCATTTTATTAGCGCAAACAAACCATGAATTAAATGAACACAGATTAGTTTGGAGTTTATTAAGTTTTTATTACCTTAGACAAAGACTGGATTATTACTTAAAGACTATTACTGGACCAAATAGAGGTAAGAGTATGACATTTCTAACTTAGTTATTTATATTATGCTCACAGTTAAAAGTGCAATATCGTCCTGTCGGTATTGACGATACTTACGATTTTTCGAAATTATGACGATTTCGGTATCGGTATTCTGTATATCCCGATATTGACGATAATATCGAAAAATCGTCCAAACCTAATGACAATGTTAGATATCTACTTTGTGTAATTGATGCCCTCTCAAAGTATGTCTGGATAGAAAATCTACAAAATAAAATGTCGTTATCGGTTCTAAAGGGTTTCCAAAACATTTTCAAATGTAACGACCGTCGGCCATCTGCTATTCAAATGGATAATGGCGGTGAATTCATATCTAGTGGTCTTCAAAGTTATCTCAAGGAGAATGTCATCCATTTCTATACATCTCAAAATGAACCGCACACAACCATGATAAAAAGTTTTCAATGAACTTTGAAAGAACGGTATACCATTACATGACCCACAAGAATACTGAACGTTATGTAGATATTTTGCCTAAGCTATTGCATTCATATAACAGAACATTGCATAGCAGTATGCAAATGAGACCGATCAATGTTGATCGTAGTATGGAATATCTGGCTTGGCGAAACATTTATAAGGGCAAGCCACGTGCATTGTCTGGTTAAAAACATGTCTCGTTTTTTTTAAGACTGGGGACCATGTACGTATATCAGAACTTAAAATGCCATTTGAGAATGGGATATCACAGTCACTGGAGTCGAGAGATATTTAAGATTAAGGAAATCAAAAGCCATTACAAACCAATCTTATATGTTTTTAACACCTATGACAACGAGCGGATAGTGGGTACATTCTATTGGGAAGAATTACAGAGAGTTAGTGGTATCGATTCAAATAAAGAGTATGAAATCAAAGAAATTATTAAAACCCATCATAAGGGAAAGAGTGAACGTGAATATTTCGTAAAGTTGCTAGGCTATCCTAGTAAATTCAATTCCTGGATCTCTGAAGTGGGTTGTACATCCAGCTAAGAAAAATTCCCAAAGAAAATGATGAGGGCGAGAACAGACTGATTGTTATGTGGCGAGTGATGGGCGCATGCGTCCCAAAAGAGGAGATTGTCTACATTTCTCAGATTCTCATTATATATATAGTCATCATTACCTGTCTGGTTAATCTTAGTCGAAAAGACACCGAAGATAAGACAGGAATTTGGATTTCTTTGTTATCCAGTTGTCTGGGGTAGATTCTACTGAGTCCATGTTTAAAATGTTTAAAAACACACCAGCCTGACAATGTTTGAGCATCAATTTTATGTGACACTATCTAGTAACAGTTCTATGGCATTCTATCCTGACACTAAAGTCTCCGAATACAGAATCAGGCTACCATTGGCTCTTACATTTCAAGGTGAATGGGAAGTCGGTCTGTCTAGTGTGATATATCCTCGGAACCTGTTGACATTCTCAGAAAAAGCTTGTATTTCTTTGCGAGTCGAGTGAGAAGACAATTCATTTGGTTATGTATCAGAGACCACAAACTTAGCATCGTCTTCGATTCCAACTCAACCTAAACTGGCTACACCACCTCCTCGAGCAAAACGACCTCTAACATACGTATTTTACATTACCCCTGGTTTTTACAGCATTCGATTACTTTTCCTAAACCCTTGTCTGATCTCTTAGGGTTGCCAACTGGAAAGGAAACCATAGAAGGCCCCAACCCCATCACGTGAATATCAAACATATAATAGAGGTGGCTCTTCAAGCAGTCCTGATACTATATATATATATATATATATATATATATATATATATATATATATATATATATACTGTGATGTTGTGAGTCACAGTATAGTAGGTCACATATCCGCACCACTGTTAAGAGTTATTCTAATTGAATCCGCTGAAGGTGGTAAAGATATTTGTCATTGGTCATTTCCCAACATACAGTACCACCCGGTATTGAAGAACTACCTCGAGACTATTTGCATTCTCCTCATAGACAGGGTTGGAGATAACATAAAATTTGCCAACGGTTACTTTCTGGCGGTTGCGTGTCTATATTTTAGACATCGTCGATAGAAATTATTTTCCAAATAGAAACTACCTTGAAAATCAGATGTCTTGTTATAAAAGTCACTATGGCCAGTATGGGGGTCGTATGCCTGTATTCATGGGTAGTCAGTATCAGACAGGTCATGGAATTGGAAATGTATTAGGAGGGCTATTTCAATCGGTGTTACCAATGATGAAAATCTTAGGCAAATCGCTCGGACGTGAGGCCCTGAGTGCTGGCGTAGGGTTGGCCGAAGATGTCATGGCTGGAAAGAATGTCGGGTCTGATCTAAAATCTAGGTCTATAGGTGTGGGAAAGGCTGTAATTTCACATGCTATCGTGGCTGTTAGCAACCGAGGGGTTAATATGGAAATGCAACAAAAAGAAAGGTCGGATGAGAATTCCTAAGAAAAGCATTGAGTCTGGAGAAGGGAGAATACGTTCTAGAAAAAATAAGCTGAAAAATTAAGTCATAAGTGGACAGCATAAACGACGTCGACACCAAGGAATCAATGATATATTCTCCTAGAGAAAAAAGACAAGTGGTGATATCGATTTACCACTCAGCTGTGAGTACACTAAAAGTGAATTGGAACTTTTTGAGGGACGTCCTGTGGTAACTACTTTGGACGGTGGAAGATGGGCTCAATTTCAGCCCCTAGCCTCCCTGACAGCCACCGGGCCTATGGACTCGCCTGACTGATATCTGGATTTGTCTCAATCTTATCTATTTTTTTAAGTCAGATCATCGACTATGAGCACTCGAACGGGGGGGGGGGGGGGGGAGGGGGGGGGGAATAATTGGATGCTTTCTCTGATAAGTCAAGTAGACGTATTTCTTAATGGGCACAAAATTTCAGATTCCTCTGAAACTACAGCTACAGGGCATATTTGGAAAAATTGTTAAACTATGGGAACAAAGCAGCAAAGTCACATCTTCAACTAGCTATGTGGCATACCGATGACGCCAGGGAGTTCGATGAGATAAGCGATACAAATCTAGGATTCAAAGCTCACAGAGAAGCTTGTGGTCTTGGGGAAAGTGTGTAATTCATTGGTAGAATTCATTCCGACAAAAGAAAAATATCTGCTCGCTGGTGTCGACTTGAGAGTGAGAATACAGCGAACGAAGGACACTTTCTCGAGCATGTGTCCAGAAAATATTAACCATAATGTGAAAATGGATGAAGTTTATCTCTACATAAAAGAGGTTAACCCGTCATCCGATCTATTGTTAAGCCATGCTAAAATCCTGTCAGGAACTAATGCTATTTATGCGATCAAACGGGTCATAGTGAAAACCTTTACCATTGCCTCTGGTGTTCAGTCTGTTGACAGAGACAACCTCTTTGTCTGTCGACTCCCGTCATGGTTGATTTTTGCCATGATTCCGAACATTACTTATAGCGGCGATACCACTAAAATCCATTTAATTTTTGTCACAATAATCTGACATTTTTTACTTGCTATATTAACGCGGAACAAGTCACTAATAGCACAATTAAGCCCAATTTCAGCAAAGGCAAGGTAAATTATTCTGAGGCATATCTAGCCTTATTCTCTGGTACTGGAGAACTTTTTAAGGACAGAGGCTATCCGATATCATTAAATGACTTCTGTTATGGCTATACCCTCTTCCCGTTCGATTTTTCACCAGACTTGGTCGATTCAATTCACCAGTTCCCTACCGAGACTGGGTCATTACGCATTCAGTTTAACTTCAAGGCATCTCGGACAGAGATGTGCAACATCATTTGTTACGCCGAACTTAATAATAATATATTCATAGATGCGAGTAGAAATATTCTAATTGATTTCTAAGAATGTTGAACACTATTCAATTAGAGCATTTACTGAAGACAGACCCCATAACCAGAAGATGTTTCATAGGTGTGTTCCCTGTGGATCGCGTTCCATCCAGGATTGACAGATGACCATCTTGTTTGATAATCAATACTCATCCATCTGATAAGTCTGGTAGACACTCGATATACGTGTATTAGGCACCCCTTAATAACCAACACAGATGTGAATTCTATGACCCATTAGGCAGACTGCCGACAGATGGGAGAATGTTCTCTGCTTTCCATGGTGAAAGTCGGGTCTATCTTTACAACTGGCAATGAGTTCACCCATGATGTCTACAGCCTGTGGATACTACTATCTACATTTTCTCTATCATAGATGCAGAGGGAACTCTATTAGCAATATTCTACACGCATTATCCATTCTGAATGAGAGTAAATGGGAATCTCTCGTTCATAAACTTTGTCAGGAAATCTTAAAGGTGAAGCGATCTTCCACAGAACAGAAGAGACGTTGGCAGTCATGGCGGCGGCAGCTGTGGCACACCCCTCCTCCCCCCCCTCCCCTCCCCATCCCCACCCCATCTTTCGTGAGATGGGTGTATGGGTAGGCGAGGGATGGTTGGCGAGGAATAGAATACGATGTGACTGACTATTTCAAAATATTAAACAACTTCTTAATCTGTATGGATAGCTTGAAAAGAAATTAGTAATTCAATTTGTTTTTAATAAAGTGACTATTAAAAACATACTTTTCACAAGTCTGTTTTCTTTTTTTCATTTAAGACTGATGACGTCATCACCCCGCACCTCCCTTCACATACACCTGCGTGCAGAGGCATATGTGTATGTGCATGAAGGTGTTTGTATGGCTGTAAGTGGAGTACGATTTTCCCCATTCATAAAATTAAAACGAGGAAGTATTATTCATACATTTCATTAATACTCATTCATAAAAACACAGGAAATCACCGTCATCAAATCTCAAATAGTCTGACCCGGTGTATGATTTGTATGTCTTTGTAATTCTCTGCTATTTAATAAACATGCCGTTGAATATTTTGAAACTAATTTGACTCAGTGTTGTTGCTGCCTTCTTTTTTTTCATTTAAGGCTGATGACATCATCCACCCTCTCCTCACGTATGCTCTATGTGCTGCATGCATAGGTGTACATGTGCGTGCATGAAGGTGTTTGTATGAGTGTAAGTGGAGTAAGATTTTACCCATTCATAAAATTAAAAATTATTCATACATTCATTAATATTCATTCATAAAAAGACAGGACATCAAAGATCACATTTTTTTTCAAAGGTAATTCATTCATCATATAGTCCATTCATTATTATTGGTAAAAAGGGTGCTTGAAATGTTGGGGAAAACAGATAACAGAGAAGAAAGATGTAAAATAAATTGTTTTTAAATATGTGCAACATCAGATATTGACAGTAAAACAATTAAAATTAAGTTTTTATATATATATTTCTGAAAGATAGTACAACCTTTTTATAAATGACGATAATCCGGTTTAAAAAAACCATTTTTACATGGAACTTCTGTAGTGATGGATAAAAAAGAATTTTTTTTTTTTAAATTTACTACTGGAATGATTGCCTCAATAACCGAGGCAGTTATTCCAGTGCAAAGTTCTGAAAAAAATAACCGACTTCTGTCTTAATGAAATCACCTTTGTAGATCAAAGATAATGATGATTAATACTAGATTAGACTTTTTGGAAGTATTGTTAGCCACAGACAAAACGATTTCTTATATTCTGCTTAGAAGGCCAGAGATTCATGAGTATTCATCTTTCTTGGTGTCGAGATGCCCATATATTGAATCACCGAATACATCTGAGCGAGAATATGAAAAAACAAAGTCTTTTAACGTATACAAAGAGATTTTTTTTAAACATATCTCTATGAATAGGCAAATTGTTTTACAGTAAAAGATGTAACTCTTTCTTAGGACACCAACATGGATGAGACGAAATTGATTATGATGTCACCATTAATGATTGTGAGGTCATCATGTGACATAATTGATGATGATAATGACTAAGAAAAAAGTTGATTGTGATAGGATATACATGGATGAGACGTAATTGATTATGACATCAACATTAATGATTGTGACGTCATCATATGACATACTTGATGATGATGATGATGACTAAGAAAAAAACCCCAATTGTGATAGGATAAATTGATGATATAAAAAAGTAGCAAAATAATACATTTTTTGTGTGGCCGATGGTCTCCAGGCTAATATAGTTTATCAGAGAATAAAGAAGAGCGCTCCCTGAACTGTGAGCAAGAAACACAGAAGAAAATAAAAGCTATCTACATCTACACCTCTGAATAAATTGACCAACACAAGACAAAAATGTAGCTTGGGTTTGTTGTGCCTGCTGGGCAAGGGGGGAGCCGAAAGATGAGAATCAAATACTTATGATGCTATGAAAATTCTTATGACCGAAAGATGATAAAATTCAGTTTGATCATTTTATAAACAAAATATTTTTACAACCACATCAACCATGAAGAAAAATTAATTTTAATTAAAAATACCATCAAACTTAACATACTATCATTAAATTTTTTGGATGTCTTGATGTCCAAAGGGTAATGTGGAAAAATCTTCATATATGAATCGCTTAAAATAAGTTCATTTAAATTTCTTGACTAAATGTCTCGAGATGAGTTTATGATCAGGTGTCCTAATGATATTTTTTGGATAATTCGCAAAGGATTCGAGATTTTTTTTCTAGAACGGATTTATACAAATTAATTTTTGTGAAATATTTTACCAATATATACCATATTTTTCTCTGTTGGCAAAATGGGGGAAATAAC
This sequence comes from Chaetoderma sp. LZ-2023a, assembly GCA_034401795.1. Classification (NCBI taxonomy): domain Eukaryota; kingdom Metazoa; phylum Mollusca; class Caudofoveata; order Chaetodermatida; family Chaetodermatidae; genus Chaetoderma; species Chaetoderma sp. LZ-2023a. Next base: position 86,418,042 of record CM067367.1, read on the forward strand.
CTTTTCTGGATTCCAAATCGAACATCCAGAAAGCTTATGCAATGGTACAGGTATAAAACTAAGGCTGTCCTTGACGATTATTCCACCAATCACAAAATACAGAAATTTTCGGCCATTTTTTATAATTGTGGTTGGCCTTAAAGGTGTATTATCATAAATTTCTCTCAAGACTAAATGAGCTAAAACAATGGCGTGCCAATGGATACATACAGTTTTCTGGGTTTTCTTTGATAACATAATTGTCTCTGTAGCTAACAGCCAGGTTAGAAATTCATTCATGCATGATTTCCCGTAGAATACAATCTCCAGTTTGATATTACACACTGTACAGAGGGGGTTAATATCATCGCCAAGACAGTGTGAGCATACCTTATTAATCACAACTAAGTTTGGAACGTGCGTGCCTGAGGAAATGTATGTTTCAATATCGAAAAAAATTAAAATTTGAGCCGAATCATCTTCAATACCAGCCCTAACCAAACGTTTTTTCTCTCACTGTAGTTAACCCCTCTTAGACAGAAACATAAAACATTGATGTTCGTTCCGGTCAACAATTTCATGGCAATAACTACATTTGCTAAAGAAACAACAGTTCTTTGTAACTGAGGTATTATATATTGTCGTGTAGCAAGTTTTACAACAAAATATATTTTTACAAGTCAGTTTTCACATGACCTTCAAAACATTGGGTACTCTTAAACCAACGATGACATTCTGGACAATGGATGTAACCCTTATAATGACATGGCGGGGTAGATTTACAAGCCGTGCATATGACCTTACAAGAATGACGATTTTTTGTTATTATAAGATTTCCTGCACTGATTGCAAAAATAGCTAGAACCCATAACAGATGTTATAGAAGATATATACGCAATATGACCATTATACAAATAAAGATTCAGGAATGTTCTGCAGCTAGGATCGCCTTCAAAGATACATTCATTCATCTCCGCTGCTGAATATATACGTAAGTTGTAATCAGGCTATAATATTTCTTGGAATTTAATAGCTTTGGGGAGACAACAGATTCTGTTTTCCTCCAGCCCAGCTAATTGATGTAATTCAATGGCTTTTGTTTTCTGATACATGTTATTCTCTCGTTGCTTTCCAGTATGCCTCCTCCTAATCTTACACTTATCAGATGCTGTAGATTTGGGATTTAGATTGACGCGACCGATCGCAATCACTCGGGCCATACATAAATTATCTTGGTTGTCTACCATGATCAGACCTTGCTTCATTAAAAGCCATTTTCAGATTTCTCCCAGCTCCAGTTGGCATAGGGATGTGGAAGATGTCAATTGAAAATGTTTTTTCTATATTTAACGAATGCTTGGACTGAGCAACGTTAGACAATGATTCCATTAAATTATTCGCATTTAAATCAGCGCTACGATGGAGTTCTATGAAAATAGGGTGGGTTAAATATTCATGATTGAAAGTCATTCTAATTTGATCGTCTGGAGATGCATTGATTTCAGTCCTAATGGTAGCTAATATTTTAGTAAGAATTGCATGGAGACGTCTGTCTACTTGAAAGAAAGATAAGCGCTCTAATAAATTTTGGAGCTTCAATTTATAGGTGTATTCGGAGAGCCCAAATTTCCTGGAATGAAACTCACGTTCTCTAGAAACATTATATAAAACATGTAACTTATCATCATCATCATCATCATCATCATCATCATCATCCATGTTATTATTGTTTTCAAATGATCTTTCCGTATGTATATTTCTTACATTGATACTATCAATAGGAAGACCGGAATGAGAATGGTTGATTTCCCCCACACCACCCCCATGTTGATTAGAAAATAAACTAACATTGTTATCAGATATATTTGACATCAGAAATATGTTTGTAAAAGATGTTCCTGGCGTTTCATGGTCATAGTAAACATGAGAATCTGTAATATTATCACTTTCCACAGACACGTCTTAACATAAATTCCAAGCACTAGTTTACAATCCGTTACACAGATTATTAGCACTATCTAGAAGAGGAAATCCGTTTAGAATCTTCGTTTCAGGGTCATAGTAAACATGAGAATCTGTAATATTATTTTCACTTTCTATGGACCTGCGGTCTTGACATAAATTCCAAGCACTAGTATACACTCTGTTACACAGATTATTAGCATTATCTAGAATGGTGATGGAAAAATTGTCATCATTGGCAGTAGCAGCAGCAGCGGCAGCAGCAGCGGCAGCAGCAGCGGCAGCGGCAGCAGCATCAGCAGCGCCAGCCGCATCAGCAGCACCACCATCATCATCAGTATCAGTAGTAACAGTAGGAATTCCTTCCAGCCAAATTAGTTTCAAAATATTCAACAGGATGTTTATTAAATTTGTAATTTCGCCAAAAACAGACAATTCGTAAACTTCAGCATGAGATATTGCGTGACTAAACACATTCCACATTTTTGTCTTAATTTACCTCACCCCCACCCCACCCATAAAAGGTAAAATTAGTTTAAAAAAATATTAAACATATCATTAGCAGCAGTAGTAATAGCAGTAGTAATAGCAGTAGTACTTACTTACTGTAGAGTTTAAGTCAATAAATCGATCTGACCCAATAGATGTGCTGGCCTGAAGGGAGAAACTCTGTAAATGTTGGCTCTGAAAATACAAAGAATTTAATTAATTATAAATGTATGGAGAGAGGGAGGGTATAGGTATGTGAGTGGGTAGATGAGTGGATGAATGGGTGTAGCGAGTGGATGTGTATGTGGGTGGGTGGTGTGAGTGGTGTGGGCGGATTTGCCTGCCAAGAAAATATTATTTTTCAGATTTTATCTTGCTTCCAAGTAAAATTGGTTTCAAAAATATTCAACATATCTATTACCAACAGACACAGCAGCAGTAACAGCAGTAGTACTTACCATAGAGTTTGTAAAGTCAATAAGTTCACCTGAATCCATTGATGTGTTGGCCTGAGGGAATATTATTTTTGAAATTTTATCGCTGGAATAACTGGCTTGGGTATTGAGGCAGTCATTCCACTTGTAAATTTTCAAAAATAGTTTTCTCTTGCTATGCATATCTACATTCCGCAAGAGCACTACAGCGACTGAAATTGCATCTATGAATATGTTACGGTGTGTTACTTACCTGATTACATGACTTCGATGAAGTACTACCCTCAGGTGAATCAAAGACATCGTGAATGATTTTATCTATTTCGCCTCCATCATCTCTACTCCAGAGGTAGTCGTCTAATTCCAAGATGGGTAGATCTACCGCGGAATCTGATTTCAACTTTTTGACGGGGGAATTGGCAGGGGAAATGTTCTCCAAATTGGCTAAATATCGATTACGTTCGGTTTTTTCGGGTATCGTGACTAAGACATTTCCAGACGACTTCCATCGAAGCTTATCTTCTGGTGTCAGTTTCTCAGAAGTAATGGGCTGTTTCATTCTTAAAATGAGAGAGAGGTTCCATGACTAACTTATAAAAGATACAAGCTTACAAATCAAAACTATTTTTTCAAAATTTTTAAAAGACACAACCTTTTCAAATCACAACAGTTTTCACAACAAGTAATATTTGTCATTAGACATTAGTTATATAGACAGCATACTGCTACAGAACATATGTAACTAAGCTGATAACATTAACAGGAAGTCAACACCCTAGTATATCAAGCACAATACCTCCTAATGGATGCTACGATAGTTTTAACTAGGAACACACGATTAATGCAGTAGGGTGCATTATCATATTTAGTCAGACAAAATCGGCGACTAAGTTAATAACTATGCAATTGCTGAATATTTTCCAAAAAAATTTGGACTGAAAGTTGTTACCTAATTGGCGAGGTAACAGCATGCCAAAATTATCTTCAAAATATTCACCACTCAGTGAAAAAAATTAATATTACTGCTTTTCAGCCTTGATAAACATTTTGTCGAAGATTATACAGCCAAATTGTTCACAAATTTTCTCAACAGGTTCAAATTAGTAAAATTACTTACCTAAGTTAAACATCTAACGATAGATCCGAGGAATGAATGATATTAGCACACGATAGTTATTTCAGAATTACAGAAAATTTCATCACTATTTATATACTATTTCATCCGTGGATATTGAAAGGTGCAAAATTAAAATAAAGGGAAGTTTGAGTTTAGGCGATAACGACTCTGTAATATTCAAACAAGATATGCCTGTTTCCAAGATTTCCTTTCACAGTAGGTTTAATTTAAATTCAAATTTTGTAGCAGGAATAGGTTGTTATCACATGTTATAATAAGATTTATATATCGCCTAGAACCACCACTCACTAAATGGGTCTGATGACAGAATAGCGAAAGATGTCTGTCCAGAATATAGGACCATGATTGGATAAGAAGTGGAAATGAATCCATTAACTTTTCACAGAACACATTCTTTATCCTAATGTAAACATTTAATCCACGTCTACACATCTCAGTAAAAAAATTTTCAAAATTTTCAATGAAATTACATTTATATCATACAAACTATATTAAGGACTCTGACTCACAACGTTTAATTTGAAAACATAAAATACCATTTTAACTTCTTTTTTTAATAGAAAATTAAGATATGATGTCACAAACATTAAATTTGAGTGTGATGTTCCCAAAATCAGCCACACCTTTTTATAGCCTATTTTCACTTCCGATACATAAGTTCTGTTTCCGGTTCGGATGTATTGTTTCTGGGCCGCAAGTATTGTTCCCAATCCAGAAGTACCAGAAGTGGAACCGGTGTCCTGTTTCCACTTCGGATGTCATCTTATCACTCAGGAAGTAGTCAAGGGAATTCAGTGGACATGTTACTACTACAGGAAATCCCGTTTATTTTTTGGGGTGACGTCATTGGTGACGTCACAGGTATTAGCCAATCAAAATCTAGGCCTGGCGAAGCCCATTAACTACTACTTTGGTATGTGTAAATACATTGCATTCAGGAAGAAAATGAGGGTTGTATGTATTAATGAATAATATAGCAAGTGTGTGGATTATCACCTACTACACCAGGCTAAGTTTACGCCATCATAGCTTGCTATATTATAACATAATTTAATAACTTGATCACGATACTCATACTAAGGGCGGAATATCAGAAGAAGGGAAAATAACACGAGGAAATTACAGAAATCTTAGCTCAGTATATCATTTTAAAGTACCTGCTTGTGATTATCCTAATTTAGATTGACGGGGTCTACACTACAAATAACACGTAGGAAGAAAATTCGAAATCCTTTGCACGGCAGATATTTTAGCAACTGCTGTACAAATGAATGTTCATAAAGCATAGATTTAAACCTAACATAACACTAAATAAGCGTGCCAGTTTAAAAAAGGATATAGGGAAGAATAAATGAAAAATAAGCGATTTAAATTCTGAGCTGACGAGTGTAGGGACGATATACGCTCTCATCAAATCAGTAATAAGCGCGCCGCAAAAGAGTGCGAGTTATAACAACTAAAATTATATATTTCCCACCGTCAGAATTGGGTCGATTTTTTTTGGTCATATGCCATTGCTTCTTCGCCATAAAGCTGCAGACAGAAACTCTGTTGCAATTTTGCCGAGCTCATTGTTTAGATTGACTGGACTATGTCTGTAAATACGTTACAAATAATTGTAGAAACACCCCAAGGGGTGCGGATATGTGACCAGGAACCTTAGTGAGCGGTGACGCTCTCAGTCTGGGCGGTTCTCCTAACAGAGGAGGAGATTACGAAATAATACAACAACAACAACAACAACAACAACAACAACAACAGCAACAACTTGGCACTTAGCAGATGCGAGGGGCCCTGTTCCCCCGCCCACACACACCCCCACCCCCACCCCCACCCCCACCCCCACCACGGGTAAGAGCTTCAGAAACTTTGCACAGGTTGACCCCCTGAGTTCTAAGATCGTCCCTGCATGATGCAAGTGCGTATTATTAGTCTCTAGGAGTTGCTAGGCACCTTGTGAAAAAGCATTATGTAATCTTAGACTGATTATCCTGTCACATTGTTAGTTAAGCTACGTGTCTTGAGATAAGCCGCGTGTCACATGTGCATGTCACCCCGCATTTTGTAGCGAGCCTGTGCGGGTCAATATCGCGACACGCGAAGTAGTTTTGCTATCAAACGCTGGAGAGTCATTAAATAGAGCCCATTTACCCAGACCAGGATTAAGCATTTTGGAGGCTAGATCTAGTTAGTTGTGTGTGGGGTGGGTGGGGGCTCTACTACTACTACTACTACTACTACTACTACTACTACTACTACTACTACTACTACTACTACTACTACTACTACTACGTGTCAAAAAGGTGTTGAATATTTTGAATCTAATTTGACTGAAAAGTGATGCTTCCTAAGGCAACACCAGCTTCCAGTAAAGTTGGTTTCAAAATATTCACCAGCTTACTATAGCATGATTATAAAAGTGAGATATCAAGTGATTACAGGTTCAAAATGGTAAAATGCGATAATTGTCTTTGATTTGGGTGCCCCTTATTTTTCATGGTCCGGGGCCTACAGTCGGAGCCCCGCGGGCTACAGTCGTCTGTTGCCCCGTTAGTCCAGCCTTGTCTTAATCCGCCTATGTATTTCCCACCAGTCGTCACACATCTTCAGCATATTTGTACATCCATATATTTTACGTCGCGCTATGATAAGCTTTGCTCCGTCCTGTGTCAACATGACACTCTGATGGTCAAATTCTCCATAAATAGCCTCTGCTTTGCGTTAAAAATTGCTCCAAATCTGATCAGTGAAGCACACACGCGCGTTCACTTACGCGCGCACGCGCGCGTGCTACTACTACTACTACTACTACTTCTACTACTACTACTACTACTACTACTACTACTACTACTACTACTACTATATTTCGACTGACCATGTGTTTTGGGGAATTCCTGGAATAAATTATATAACAACCGGGGATTCCCTGGGCGTCGGGGCAGCAAGCAGTAAAACGAGTAATTCACTGCGGTGATTTATTACTTTCGACGCGCCGCTGCTGCGCCTCCTACGCGCTGCGCTAGTGTGGGTGCCCTTAAGTCTTCAGATAATGTCCTTCTGCAGGCCAAGTGAAGTGTTTCTGAAAATTTGCCACTCGAATGTTTATATCGCACTCGACCAGTGCACATATACAGATACTCATATTAGATAGTGATTGTAGGATATGTAACTGTGTCACTAAGACTAGGTCAATGCCATATAAACATAGTCAAGTACTTAAAGGGGTATTCCACTGGTGGATTTTATGCATCTGACGTAAAGTACTAATTTTCCGCATTAATTTGAGACCAAGAGCACAATTTTATGCCAAAAAATAAAAAAGATATCCTCGATTTAAATTGCTAAAGTAACCAGTAGATAGAGTCGCCATTTTGGACAAGCAGCTGACGTCACCGACACACCTACTCTGTTTGCCTGATCGAGGATAGCCGTAACCAGGGGAGGTAAATCTAGCATCTCGTGGATAATTAGCATATTGGCTAAACAACTGACACTTTGCCACAGTGTTTGGAGGAAATTAAAGTGCAATTAGTGTCCCGATGATCACGCCAGTCATTGAAGTGCTAAATTGTCAAAAATTGTTTTCTTATGGGCAATGTCTATTTTTAAAAAACATTGAAGGGATATGCCAGAAGCGTGTTTGCAATCAACCAGCTACAACAAATTCTTGAAAAATATGTTAGTTGAATAAATGCTGAATGTAATTTCTCTGAAAGCTGTTGCTATTGCAACTTCTGCTTCCAGTCAAATTCCAGTTTCAAAATATTCAACAAGCAGTAGATATGGGTCAACATTTAAAAATGTGGGATCAATTAGTTAACCCTTTCAAGGACAGAAAAGCAGAAAGCTTAAAATTTACCCTGCATAGGCCTATTGTGTGAAACTAATTAGTTTGGAAGCCACTGCAACATAATTCCAGAAAAATCTAATTCAGAATATTCAACACTCTGCGTAGTTATTTTAAAATAGGGAGTAAACGTTGTAAATGATTAATAACGCTGGATTTCAATAGTGTGAAAGCACTAAACTACTAATTATGTCTAGCGTACACTTGTCATTATTTGCTAGCTGTCACCTACTATCTATCGTCTACGAAGTAAGCCGCTAAGGGGTTGCCTATAATTGAGCGACCGGACAATCAGCGACATCGTTTCATTTTGGTTTGCAAATCCCGTTTTACAATTGATGCAAGCAAATACGACGTTTGATTCTGTTATATTAAAATTAAGTACCGCGCCTTTTTGTTTTGAAATGCATGACACACTATTTCATAATTATACAGACTATATGTTCTAAACTTGTGTCTTCCAAATTTAAATGTGGAAGATATCCATCCAGTGCCGATCTTATGAAGCCATCTTTCAGTTAGCCCCTTTTCATGCGGATGCTTCTGTGGATCCGGTATCTGAAAATGTGAATTGCCGTACCCTTTCCATGATCGTTTCTATTACTGCAAGCCCATGCTTGGCATGCGGACATGATGCGATTTAACCATTTCACGCCAGCACTGGCCTCTGCAATCGTCAAGTTGAGGACGCAGGTCAAAAGAAGGCTATTTTGAGAATTTACAACTAAAACGACTGTCTCAGTAACCGAACCAGCCATTCCAGTGGTAAATTTTCAAAAATAGTCTTCGCTTGACCTGCAAATGGCCATTCAATAAGGAAATATTCTGATTTTCCTGACAGAATTTGGTCATTAAAAGGTTAATTAATATTTGGCCTCATAACGCGAAGTAAACAGGTACAGGTAAATCTAAAAGCGCTGGAGATATTTTGCTGGTGTGTCGTTGACGTCATAATCTCGCGGTTTCTCGCTCTCGTTTCGAGAAAATGGATGCGCCCAGGAGTCACGTTTTCGAGCGTTTTGGGCATATTCATTTTATTATTTCTCGGCAATGGAACAGTGTATTTTATATTTTTTTGCGGCAACTATTTCGGATTATAGTATATTTTTAGTTGACTTATTCCCGATTTTCACTGGAATTTCCCTTTAATATGAGAGTTTGTTGGAGTTGTGTTTAAGCATTTTCTAATATTTGTTTGATGCGATTTTTATGGCCTAAAGAAATATTGTTGGATTGTGTAGGTTTATTAGCTGATTTAGATATAAAAACGTATCTATGCGTTTCATTTATTTCATAAGCATATTAAAGAAAATTTTGATTTATCAATTTCTATTCTCTTCTAACTTCGTGTTTTTAAAATGAAATAAATTAACATTTTTTCCATGAGATGTAAAAATAATAAATATTTGACATATGCTACAGACCAAAAGATTTATTAGTGCCACTAGATTATAAAAAGTAGAGAATCACATATGCCACAGAACTATTCCAGGAAACAGAGTCTAAGTTAGCTAGGTCAAGAAACATGGAAGTCTAAAATGGCTCAAATACATGCAATTTGGTTAAAATCATTGTTTTTATAGATGTCAGGGAAAAAAGTCCAGGACTTTCTTGGTATGTTTTTGGGGGAGTCCAAACATGAACTTTGGGAGTATAGGACTCCCGGACTTCCACTAGTGGAAGCCCTGCTGACGGCAGTACAGATACGAATCAATCTTTGACAAATCAACAAACTTTGACTTGTATGTGTTGTGTCAAGCCTGCACGTGCAAATAGTCATTTCTCCTCCGGCGTGTAAGCATGTATGTAGGGCGTACTATTCACTGCAGTACATTCGACGGCCTGCATTTCAATACTGTTCAGCGCATCTGTGTCAATTTCCAGAAGAAAATTAGAGTTTTTACATATATTTTGCGTGAAAGTTATTGCTATCAATGACAGCAACAACATTAAGTAAAATTATTGTCAAAATAATTATTAGGTAATGCTATTACTACCTGGTACAGATTTGATACTAATTTGAACGAAAATTGTTGCCACAACAGCTTTCAGTCGCTATATTCTAAAATAATCATAATTTTTATTCGACTCTCGCTACGGATTTGAATACCAATTTGATCGTAATTTGTTGGTTTCTAAGGAATCAACAACATTGTCGAACTTTTACTGCAATCATGTATTACTATTTAGGTAAAGTAAGCGTATGCCTATATACGCTTTCTCACCAAGAATGAATGCTTAGCAAACGGCGTGTATGTTTCGTCGACAGATTTGTGCATTTGTTTGAAATGCATTGGTTGAACAGAAACGTACACGCGGTAGCTAGGCGAAATATTTCCTTCGTGCTGGCAAAGTGTATGTTGGGCATATACTCGCTCTACTTAGATAGTAATACTGAGCGCCGTGTGATTCTATGGACACCAATTTGATAACGTTGTTGGTGCCTTAGTCAGCAACAACTTAGTCAAATTGCTCTTCAAATCCGTAGAAAGTGTTGACTGAAATTTATGATGATTATTTTAGAATACATAGACTGAAAGCTGTTGCAGCAACACATTTCCATAAAATTTGTATAAAATATATAGCCGGCAGTAATTGCATTACATACTAATTATTTTGACAACAATTTGACTGAATGTTTGTGCTGTCATTGATACCAACAACTTTCACGAAAATTACTGTCAATGTATATAAAAGCTTTCTCCTATTTTCTCCTGGACATTCACACACTCTCTTAACAGTATTGTTTTTCGAAGATACACCCGATGATAAGAATACTTTGCACGACACAATGGTACTTGCGTTCCAACAGAGAGACAACACAGCTTATCCTATTCACACATAGGTTTCCCTTTAACGCCGCTACAGTTAGGAAGTCAAAGGACAGCTATATACTGCGCACATCATTTCTCCAGATACAGACGTATTGGTACTCCCGTTGAGATGTGTTCCAGAGCTAGGTCATCGTGCGTGTATTTATTTAGGCACAAGACATAAACCGGGACTTTATGAATGCTTAGGCGATAAGACAGCTGGGGCTTTGCCTGGATTTCTTTGTTTCACTGGCTGTGACACAGCTGGAAGGTTAACTGCGCCAGTAGCAAAGAAACTGGTGTACATTTTAAAACAATTTTGATGGACGATGTTGCTGTCTACTACAGCACCATCTTCCACTAAATTTGTTTAAAAATGAACACCAGTTCATCTTTTAATTTAATCTGAAAATTTTAAATTTTGACATCAGAGTGCTAATACTTAAGCGTATTCAAGCTGAGACAGGAAATCTTGCACGGACGTAATCAGATAGTATATGTCACGTGCTCATTACCTGGATATGGTATCATTGTGGCATGATGTCATGAAACAATTGCTCAGCCGATTATGCCATCAGCAGAACTGTATGGATGGAAGAACGAAAATGGTCAGCTAATTCCCAATCGTAACAACACAGAAACCTAGGCCAAATGCCATACTAGAACTTGTTAGATGTGAATGCGGTACTGGCAAGTTTAAAACCAACAACTATTCTTGTCTTAGGCAAAATGTGGTTTACACGGAAATGTATTGGCCATGCTGTGAAATAAACATCGAAAGACAGTCATGCCCGGTATAAATATACTGGAGTATATAGCATTTTCTTTTTTCTTCTTCCTGCCTACCTGCCTGTCCGTCCGCATGTCCGCCTGTCTGTCTGTCTGTCTGTCTGTCTGTCTATGTCATGCTGTCTGTCTGTCTGTCTGTCTGTCTGTCTGTCTGTCTGTCTGTCTGTCTGTCTGTCTGCCTGCCTGCCTGCCTGCCTGTCTGCTTTCTTGCCTGTCTGCCTGCCTGCCTGCTTGCCCGTCCGTCTCTCTGTCTGCCTGCTAATTTCATTTCTACTGGAGGGCTAACCTTTGGTTTTTATGTCGAAAGGTCAAGGTACCCCAATATGACCAAATTACGGGTATTGTGTTTTGTTTCTGTGTCATATCTCACGTTTTACTGACGTAATTATCACCATACTTTGAGAAAAGGTTGCTCTCTGTCTGGTTGTAGAAGCGTATTAATGTTATTGTCAAAATCTCCAAGGTCAAGATCATGGTGACTCAATTAACACAATTGCGTTGCATTTTCGGTTCATAATTCACTATGTTCACGTTCTACAGAAGAGATCTAAATCGATCATAATTAGGAGATTGAACATGTGGGTCAAAACCACTATTGGTTTTAGGCTCAAAAACTCAAAATTCATCGTCATGGCGACCCAGTTAAGTACATTCTATTGTGTTTCCGGATGCTAACTGAAATGGACCTTTCCATTATTAGCTATGCCCCGCCCTTCTCTAGCTAAGCTCCACCCACACATCGCTCGTGTTGGGATCGATCGATCTCTGAACTCCCTGACTAACATTTGCCAGAAAAGTATACAGCTTAAGCTGTTGAATATTTTGAAACTAATTTGACTGGGTGCTATTACTGCCTATGGAGACAACATCGCCCGATCAAATTAGTTTCAAAATGTTCAACAGCATGTTTATTAAATAGTAGAGATATACAATTTGTATAACGTGTCGGACTATTCAAAATTAAGGACGGACTCCGTATAGAATCATTTATGACGTAATGACTATTGCGTCATCATACAAGCCGCTAAGCTGATTATGACGTCATTACTCTGGAAAGGTCCATTCTTCCGATCTTATGATCTTCATCAAACATGTCTACGAGGTCATTCGGGCAGTTCAGAAAAACCATGTTTATGGGGGATCGTGGTGCCAGGAAGGTCGATGTACTGGTATTCTAAGTAAAGACGCTTCATTGTATTTTCGAATGATAGCTTAAATTCTACTGAATGAATTTTCCTCAAATTTATATGGAAGGTTTGAACATAGGTGTCCAATGCACAGAATTGATAGGAATCTCAAAAGGTCAAAGGTAATGGTGGTCCAATTACGGAAGTCGTGTGGTTGCGGATGGATCATAGGGATTGCCATTCTCCTTCTTCTTCTTCTTCTTCTTCTTCTTCTTCTTCTTCTTCTTCTTCTTCTTCTTCTTCCTCCTCTTCTTCTTCTTCTTCTTCTTCTTATTATTATTATTACAGCATGTTTGTCTCGGTGGTGCGCTAGTTCTTCAAAAGCTGAGATGCCTCCGTGTGACTTCACGCCAGAGAAGTACTCGGTAAGTTCCATCGCGTGTACATTGTAACAATGCGGTTATTACGCCCTATCCTTCACAGACCAGAAATGTTAAATTCTTTATAATTTATGAAATATTATATTAAATATTTTGAAACTAATTTGCATTTAAATTAGTTCCATAGCTTTAGCAGCTTTTCTATGTACATGTCTCGAAAGTGAGACAATGAACGTTCATGAGCTGGCGACTTTAATTGTCTGTCACATTAGTTGTTGGGCCTTCTCACCAACCACGACAAAGAATTCAGGAATCCAGTTTTGTCTATTCCCCGCCCATCTCTAGCTGAGCTCGACCCACCCTTTGTCCGTGTTGCGATCGATTGACCGCCGAACTCCCTGACAATCAAATGCCTGAAAACTATACAGGTAAGTTGTTGGATATTTTGAAACTAATTTGACTGGGTGCTGTTGCTGCCTAATTTCAAAATATTCAACATGTTTATTAAATAGTAAAGACATACAATTCGTACAACAACGCTTAGTCCGTCGTCAATTAAGCTTTCGCGACGATCTTATCTACGTCATTCATGACGTCATTGATTATGTGATAGGTAGTTATGTATATGGCAAGTAATTGATTATTTAACTTCACGTAGTTGATTATGGCGTCATGTGATTGATGGATAAACTTGAAGGGTCCATTGTTTTATATACCTTGATCCCTGTATTCCCAGAATCCCAATTTCAAGGTAATTATATACGGGCAAGCTGTTTTACATTTTGAAACTAGTGTGTCTGTGAGATGATTTTGCATATGTCAACAACAAAACAGCTGCCACGCAAATTAGTTTCAAAATATTCTACATTAGAGTTCGATCCGAATATTCCTTCAAATAGACCAATATTGAATGAAAATTCGTTTAACTTACAGACATTCGATTATTGAAAAATTTCAACATTGTCTTGGATTGGATTGAAACTAAATTTCCTTTTCAAAATTTCTGCAAAAATTTTGTTTGGTCTGAGCAACGTGAAACTTGGTCAACGTCTATGTGCTATCTATATTGACTTGATTTGGTATTAATTTTTAATTGGATCCATCCAATGCATGGGAATTCGCAGTATGGATATTTCAACGGCGAAAACCCCTGCAGTTTTTATCGTTTCACCACTATGCTTAGGTTGAGAGTGACTCTTGGCACTAGAAGATGTCTGGTGATTTGGGGTCTAAATGTTAAATGTCAATGTTACCCATTAGCGAAAAAGTTATTAACAGTTTTCTTTTTTTTTTAATGGCCTGCTCTTGGCATGAACAATTCAATGGCAATATTAGAAGTGATCCCATTGTACCCGTTAATTGCAAGGTCGTCCCTTTTAAGGAATATGCTAGAACTGCGGCTACGCCAGTAGTTTTAATCACAACGAAGCAGGTTGACTTTGGCGTCAAAGGTCAAGGATATGTCTTAGTGTAAAGGTCATCATGTTTGGCATCCAAATTAAGTTTTTGAGTTTAACAGAATGAACCTTTCCAGCCCATCTCTAGCTAAGCTCCGCCCACACCTCGTTCTTGTTGGGATCGATCGATCTCTGAACGCCCTGATTATCAATTTCCAGAAAACTATGTAGGCAAGCTGTTAAATATTTTGAAACTAATTTGACTGGGTGCTGTTGACAGTCAAAATTAGTTTCAAAATATTCAACAGAATATTTATTAAATGGTAACGACATACAATTCGTACACGTATCAGACTATTAAGCGCTAAAGATGGGCTATTTTGAATCATTCGTGACGTCATAATTATTACGTCACCTTACACGTCGCGTAATTGATTATGACGTCAAATGATGGATGAATAAACTTCCTTTCAGTTGTTTTCGAAAAATCTGCTTGTCTTTACGTACGGAATCTCCCATAGTAAATATATTATAGTAATATTTAAACTGATTTTCCTACATTTTTCACCGAATGACTGGAAACTTAGCAGACCCTATGGTATCAAAGTGTCTATCCTACTTTTCCGCAACAAAATATTCCCTGTTTTACACACACACACCTTTACCGACGATATTTCGTTTCTATTTAGCAGTTATCTGAAATATCCGAGTAGTTCGAATATTCAGTCATACAATTATATGAATATTCAAGTACAGATTTTTTATGAGAATTCCGAGCACTACTCAGCATAATGTTTGCAAATAGACGAAACAATCCAATGCGTACATTTTCGTGACAGACTTCCGAGTTTCGCGATAGTGCCACGCCATGTTAATGGACCTTTCAGGTTTATCAATCAATCATATGACGTCATGATCAACTACGTGATGTATGGGATGACGTCATAACCAATGACGTAGTTAAGCTTGTCACGAACGCATAATTGATGACGGACTAAGGCGATGTTGTACCAATTTTATGTCTTTACACTATTTAATAAGCATGCTGTTGAATATTTTGAAACTAATTTGACTGGTCGCTCCGTCAAATTAGTTTCAAAATATTCAACAGCTTACCCGTATAGTTTTCTAGAGATTGATAGCTAGTGAGTTCAAGGATCGCTCGATCCCAACACAGGCCAAGGGTGGGCTGAGCTTAGCTAGAGATTTGGCGAGGCATAGCTAAAACTGGAAAGGGCCATTGTGATGTGAGCTAACGAGCGAGGTATTTGATTATGACGTCAGATAATTCAGTGACAGATTTGAACTTTATTCTCATCTTTGCTTCAGGGACCTATAAGTTATGAGGATGCACGGGCTATTCGTCAAAACTTCATTAATCCCGGCACGCGTGTGTACTACCAGACCCCGGTCATGATCCATCAGGGGCACATGCAATGGCTATGGGACACTCAGGGAAAGCGGTACCTGGATATGTTCGCCGGGATCGTCACCGTCAGCGTGGGGCACTGCCATCCGTAAGTTTACTATAGTAAATCACTTAATTGTTTCAAGGAAGGTGTAAATTCAAGTACTCTTAGAGGATTTTGTTCAAGCTATTTTCGATTATTGTGTTACGATCTTAGCAGATGTTTTAACGTTTTTAGTCTTTTTTACACTTTAATGGCCAGCCGGTCAAATTTGGCCTCTGTAGTGGTCTTGAGAAATGTCCATTTCCAGGCCGACTATTTTTGAAAATTTACCACTGAAATGACTGGCTCGGTAACCGAGCCAATCATTTCAGTGGTAAATTTTTAAACAATTGTAATACTTTTATTGTCAACCACACGACTGTGAATATGTGCCTTTATGGCATTGCAATCTCAATTTCCAGAAAACTATACAGGTAAGCTGTCGAATATTTTGAAACTAATTTGACTGGGTGCTGTTGCTGCGTAGTCCTAACATCTGCAATACCCAAACGTAAATCATACAAGCGACAGATTTGGGACTATGGAAAAGCGGACTGGTATAAAATTAGGGATGTCTTGGCCAACGCATCCTGGAATATTCTACTCAATGAAACTGATGTTGACATATGGTGTCATACTATTACCACAAATATTATTCATGCAGCCAATGCATGTATACCCAACAAAACTGTAACCATAAATGCAAATGATAAACCGTGGATGACAAATAAGATTAAGCACGAAATGAGGATCAGAGAAAAACATTTTAAGAAGTCAAGAAAAACAAACCAAGAACACGACATTCAAGAAGCATAGGAATCTTGTAAACACTTTAGTTAGGACGGCAAAACAGAAACTTAGAGACAAGACGGCTGAGAAAATAAAAAATGGCCGAACAGGTTCCAAAGAATGGTGGAAATTGAGCAAATCATTCCTATCTGACACTAATTCAAACTTGAATGAAATGCCTCCCCTCAAGCGTCAAGATGGTTCGTTCGCCTATGATCTTCCTGAGAAGTCTGATCTTCTTAACAATTATTTTGCCAGTATTGCTATAATAGACGACTCCCAAGCCCAGTTACCCGCTTTGCAAGTATATAGAGAAACGTCCCTAAACACTATAACTCTAACAACAACTGATATTCTAGATGTACTATCCAACCTGGACACGTCGAAGGCAATTGGTTCTGACCAGATAAGTCCAAAATTACTCGTAGAGGCTAAACAAGTTCTGGCCCCAACTTTGGCGCAATTTTTTAACCTTTCTCTTAGAGATTCTCATTTTCCAACTTCTTGGAAAGTGGCTAATGTAACGCCAATCTTTAAAAAGGGCGACAAGAACTTGTGTTCAAATTATCGACCGATATCACTACTGAGTTGTTTAAGTAAGGTCATGGAAAGGACGGTTTTTAAATACGTTTACAATTTTATTAGAAATGGTATAACACCACCAGTCTGGCTTTCTTCCTAAACATTCGACTGTTAACCAGTTATTAGCTATTTATACCGATATTGTCGATGCACTTGACAATCAAAACGAAATACTTGTTTTTATTTTTTGATATATCCAAAGCATTTGACCGAGTCTGGCACCGTGGACTGCTGCAGAAATCGGAACAATTTAGCGTCACAGGAACACTACTTGCATGGTTTGCAAGTTATATCGAGAATCGTCATCAGCGAGTAGTCATTAATGGTAGTGAGTGTATGTTACTTTCGTTGAATTCTGGTGTGCCGCAAGGCTCAGTTCTTGGTCCCCTACTGTTTTGGTCTTTATAAACGACTTGCCCAGTGCTATCCTAAACAATATTAAGCTGTTTGCTGATGATACGTCCCTATACATAATATCTGACAACCTACAGATGCAAAGTGAACTACAGATTATAACCCAATGGGCAGACACCTGGTTGGTCGAATTTAATGCCTTAAAAACCACATCCTTACTGGTCTCACTTCGTAATAATCTTACAGTATTTCCATTAACGTTCAAGAATTCAGAAATACTTCCATCAAATTACCATACGCACCGTGGAATTACATTTAACAGTAAAGGCCAATGGCTCAACCACGTGGAAACACTAATATCCAAGGCCCAGAACAAACTTTCACTACTTAAGGGTCTTAAATATGTACTAGACGGGAAATACCTTGAAATAATGTATAATAGCTTCATCAGGCCAAGTTTGGAATACGCTGACGTTGTTTGGGACAATCTGCCACAATACCTTATCACTAGACTGGAAAATGTTAAAAAAGAAGCACTTAGAACACTAAGCGGTCTAACACGTAGTGCGCACCCGGACGATCTATACATGGAATCTGGAATAGAAACACTTGCTCATAGACGGGAAACACACAGATTAGTTATGCTTTACAAAGTTGTTAACTGAATGACGTGTGAAACGCTTACTAACCGCATTCCATTAATATCCCAAGCCCGGAACCCATATAATATCCGGCACTCAGATCGTATTAATCCATACTGATGCCGTACTGATATCTACAATGGATCTTTTTTCCCCAGCAACAATCCGTGCCTGGGACACCCGCCCTGCGCCTGTCTCAACGTCTACTACCGTACAAGAATTTAAAAGAAAACTTCAAATAATGCATAACATAAGACAACCCCCCCCCCCCCACCCTGGTACTATGTTGGGTCTAGAGCAGTTAATATTAATTTAAGCAGGCTTCGTAATGGTTGCAGTAGGCATCTGTTTGACAATCATCTGACGGACTCGACAAGTTGTTTTTGTGGATATCCTGATGAAACCATTGAACATTATGTCTTCTACTGTCCCCTTTATAGGGAGCAAAGACGTGCTTTTCATAGCGCACTTGTAACTAATGATATTCCCCATACACTCACGTTAACACACATCTTGTATGGCGACACTAATGTAAATATAAAAAGGAATCTCAAGACATCAGAAATTATTTGCCAATATATTGTCGATACTGGCAGTTTTTAACAAGATCCCGCTTACTTATCCAACCACTAAACAAAGTATATTAGAACACGTATTTATAGAACTGACTATTTAAATAAAACAAATATAAACGATTGAGCCAACAATGTACATATGTGGATATATTCAGTACAGCGCAGCTCGTGAAAGACTTGACGTGTCTCCAGGGCAAGACAAAAAGTACTTTCTAATGTCTTGGGGGTAATTGGGTCGGAGGATTTTGCTGCCTACAGCAGTAATGTCGTCCCACCCAAATGCGATCAAATATTCAAAACAACTTTCTTAGCGTTTCTGTTCTGGAGATATTCAAACTTATTTACGCTCTGTATTGTACTGAAACTGTCCAAGCATGTGAGTACACAGCACACTGAGTTCCTTCCACACATACTCTTCTTACCCTCCCTCTCTCTCTCGATATACTCCATGTACAACAATTGTATTATGTGGGGAGATACGGTCACAAGACATATATATGTCTTATTGCCGTCCTCTTGAGCTAAATAAATTTTGTTTAAACCAACTTAGTTTCAAAATATTCAACAGAATGTTTATTAAATAGTAAAGACATACATTTCGTACAACTTGACGAACTATATATTATGCGTTCATGACTGACTAAATCGTGTCGTTCATGACGTATTTAATTATGAGATCACCCTACATGTGACGTAGTTGATTATGACGTCATATCATTGACTGAGAGACTGGATTCCTCAATTGGCTGCATTCATATCGATACTATCAACATTTAGAATAGGTCTATATATGAGTGGGTGGGGATGTGAGAAGTGCTACTGGTATAGTGTGATTATTATTTTTTGTGGTTAAATTTCAGCAAGGTGGTGGAAGCGGCCGAAAAACAGATACGTAAACTGTGGCACACTACAAACATCTACCTACATCCGCCCATTCACGAGTATGCCGAGAAACTGGCGAGCAAACTACCCGGCGACCTCAAGGTATCATACAGTGTAACAAAGACATATCTTAGAACGTTTGAAAAACAAAAAAAAACATACTGTTGAATATGTTGAACAATGAAAAACTCCAGTTTATTCATCCATCATATGGCGTCATAATCAACTACGTGACGTGTAGGCTGACGTCATAATTAATAGCATCGTGAATGACGTAACTAAGTGCGTCACGAACGCTTAATTGGACGGGCTAAGCTCTATTGTAAGAAGTGTGTCTTTACTATTTAATAAACATTCTGGCAGCAACAGCAACCAGTCAAATTAGTTTCAAAATAGTCAACTGCTTACTTGTATAGTTGTCTGGAAATTGAGATTCAGGGAGCACAGGGATCGATCGATCCCAACACGGGAGAAGTGTGGGTGGAGCTTAACTAGGGATGGGCGGGGAATAGCTAAAACTGGAAAGGTGCATTGTCTTAGAATTCCAATCGAATTTTGTTCAAAATATTCAACAGAACATTTGTGTACATGGTGTTCAAAATTGTAATAACTAGCATGTCTATTATTTACGTGTTTTTTTTTAGAAAGATGTTAAATTATTTATTAGCCGTACCGTAGGTGCTGGAATCTTCATTGTACGTTAAACCTTTTATCACAGAAATCCAAGAATATCAGCTTTAAAAAATATGAGCTCTCAGACAAAGTAGTTTCAAAATATACAATGTCGATGGAGGAAGAAGTCTATAACATTTGGTGACAGTCCGCCATCTGTGCGACTTTCAAAAGTATACACGCATGCGTGCGTGCGTGCGTGCGTGCGTGCGTGCGTGCGTGCGTGCGTGCGTGCGTGCGTGCGTGCGTGCGTACGTGCGTGCGTGCGTGCGTGCGTGCGTGCGTGCGTGCGTGCGTGCGTGCGTATGCGCATGCTATATACCATCTGCCGTTATCGCTGCTGATGGTGGTAGTGCGTGTGCATTTGCATAGGCGTGTGCGTGCGTGAGTGAATGCATCCGTGCGTAGGTACATGCGTGCATGCACGTGCGTGCTCGCGTAGTGCGTGTGAGAGCGTGTATGCGTGCGTGCGTGCGTGTGGAAATTTAAACCCCTCAATTTCGTCCATATTTATCTTATATAGGTGATCTATTTCACAAATAGCGGATCTGAGGCAAATGATCTGGCGCTATTAATGGCGCGATTGTACACGGGAGTCTATGATGTCATTGGATTAAGGTATGTATGTATAGTTAACATTTCCAGGTGATGGGAAGATGGTAGGCAGATTGCATTCATTCGCGTATACCGTTCATATCTGTGTGTCTGGAACTGTATCTCAAAAACTTCTGATACGACTTGACTAAAATTTAGTAAAACGAATTATTTTACCATGAACACAGGATTTCCAAACGGGGGCCATTATCGGAATAAAAAACCCGGATCTGGATCGGATCAACATCTGGAACTATTGAGATCTCGGAAATTGCTGGTCAAATTTGGTTCAAATTTTAACACAAGAAATGGGGTGCCACGCATTTGATTTGACTTTATGGTTCAAAGAATTCTGAAGATACAAAAAAAATCTTAGCAATCTTACAAAAACGGGAGTGTGAACGTTTGACATTTCTGATTGAGCTAGTTTCATCTATATATGAATGAGTATGTGAAGTATTATCATTTGTTGATGAAACAATGCCCTAAATATATCACTATTACAGTGTCTCAAATTCAAGGTAACAAGAGAACTGTTGAATATTTTGAAGCTAATGTGACTGGACCCTGGTGCTGCCATACACCAAGCGATAGCGTCCTGTGAAATTACATTTAAAATGTTCAATAGACTAGAATACTGTTTGTAATGGCCTGCATCATAAAGAATATAGGTATCTATTTTTCGCTCAGCTCCACCAATCTATATAACATCTGGTACCGAACTGCTGGGAAAAGGTTACTGTTATAGCAGTGTGGGATTCCAGTTTATCCATCAATCGTATGACGTCATAATCAACTATGTGACGTGTAGAATGACGTCATAATCAATTATGCCATGAATGACGTAGCAAAGTTCGTCAGGAACGCTTAATTGATGATGGACTAAGAGTTGTTGTACGAATTGTGTGTCTTTACTATTTTATAGATATGCTGTTGGATTTTTGGAAACTAATTTGACTGGGTGCTGTTGCTGCCATAGGCAGCAACAGCACCCAGTCAAATTAGTATCACAATAGTCAACAGCTTACCTGTACAGTTTTCGTGAAATTGATAGTCAAGGAGGTCAAGGGTCGATTGATCTCAACACGGGCAAACGGGACGTTGAGACGATATACCAGGAGATGAACGGAAGTGTAACCTAGGTGTCTATAATGACATAGGAGATGAATACCACTACTTATTTACCTGTGACTACTTTAAAAATAAAAGGAAAAAACACCTGTCTATATATTTCAATATGCGTCCAAACTACTACAAGTTTAGCGAGCTACCTCCAAGTAAGAAACCAAGATTGCTAAGAAAACTTTAATATTTAGCAAGCTGATACTACAGGAATTTAAAACCAAGGAAAACAACAACAACAACAACAACAACAACAACAACAACAACAACAACAACAACAATAAGGACAAAGATAGAAAGGCCGACGACAATGAAGACGACAACGACAATGGTGACGACAACCACGACACATAAGACAGCAGTCGACAACAACAGAAGCAACACAAACAACATCATCATCAACAACAACAACAACAGCAGCAACAACAACAACAACAACAACAACAACGACGACGACGACGATGAGAACAACAACCGGATGATATCTACTGTTGATAATGATCTGTATAATGCCTCCTCCACATGCATATAATTAGTGTTATATACCCTGCCCATGTATCATTGTACAAATGATCTGTGTGTAATACAATCGTATCGTATCGTATCGCAAAGCGTGAGTGGAGCTTAGCTAGAGATGAGCGGGGCATAGCTAAAACTGGTTTCCTCCATTGCAAAACCAGGCAAAGAAAAATCTGATGTGAAATTAGACCGACCGATCTCGCTCACTACATGGAGTTGATCGAATCTAAGGAAATTCAATCTTATAAATTTATATAGTCGAAATCATCACAAGGTCGAAGACTATGAGAAACACCTATAGAGCCAGAATGGCGAGACTATACGCTACTAGGAGACTTCAATTCTCACCATACAGCGCGGGAAGGTGACGTAACACGTAAAGCGAATGTACTAGAAGATGGGGTTGCAAAGATAAGGAACAGATTGGAACAGGAACCCGATTAGAATGGGATTTAGATTCAAAGGAATAGATACACCCTTGGCAAAGTGGATTCCGTAAAGGCAGAAAAACCGCTGACCAACTGGCGCACCAGAAAAAATAGAAAGGTATCTCTAGGCGTATTCCTCGTGTCGAAAAAACATTTGATATGATGTGGGGAAAACGGAGTAGTATGCAAACTGTACGACTTTGGATATCGTGGTAGGGTTTTACACTGGATTCAAGATTTCTTAAATGACAGACGGTGTGTAGGTCGAGTGGATAGGGGATTATCTATGTTTACGGAGCTTGCTAATGGACACATCAATGTAGGGTAATTAGTCATCTGCTATTCAATGTAATGATGCGCGATGTAACCAAAGACATTGAAAAACAGCAGTGACTGCTAGGTGGAATAGATAATCGGTCTGTTTTTTGCTGATGATGCAGCACCGGCGTCAATGAGACAGGCATATAAATCCATGCAGGAAGTACTCAACGTATATGCCTATGGTGTAAAAAGGTAGGCTTTAACCCGTTTAGGACTAAATTTTATCCAAAAAATCAAAGTATTTACTTATTGAATGTCCATTTGCAGGCTAAGAGAAGACTGTTTTCGAGAATTTACCACTGCAATCACTGGCTCGATAACCGAGCCAGTCATTCCAGTGGTAAATTCTCAAAATTAGTCTTCTCTTCGCCTACAAACGAACGTTCCTCAAGGTCACTATAGAGGCCGGAGCTTTAGCCGTCTTAGACATGAACGAGTTAAACTGTCCGAACAAAATTCAGATGTGATTCTTCCGTATGCATGAATGTGGAACCGATCGAAACCGTAACGAAAATCAAATTATCAAGGATTACTTTTGGCAGACACTGGAGCTTGTGTAAGCATATCAAAATCAATCGAGTGGTTAATAGAAGCACCGAGCAGATGAATATCTTGAGAACAATAACGACTTAATCTAGTGGTGGCGACCAACCATCATTGCTAATGATATTTAAAGGACTGATAAACAGAAAGATTGACCGTGACTATGATTGAAACATCAAACATAACACATCCAAGTAGATATAGTAACCACCAAAGCCTTAAATCTGTTAAAGAAAATGTATACTTTCTCAAAGAAAATCTCCATTTGCAGACCAAGAGATTATTTTTGAAAATTTACCACTGGAATGACTGGCTCGGTTATCGAGACAGTCATTCCAGTTGTAAATTTAAAACAAAAATTGTCTTCTCTTTGTCTACAAATGGATATTTCTCAAGACCACTGCCGAAGCCGGTTTTGGCTGGTGTGAGTGTTAAAGGTGTAAGACCGCGTTTAGAACACAAACAATATATAGTGTACTATACCTGGAAAAGGAAAACGAAACTCACATACCTCTGTGATTATGTAGAGATTGAACGAAAACATTAAACTCGAAAGTGTTCAAGATACGAAGATAAAATGGAAAAGTGAATAAATTCCAATATTTACCCGTTTTACAATTTAAACTCTTGGGGTGGCATAAATGGGACCGAGAATTAGGGACTTAATGAATGCCAAACAAACATAATTAACAACAACAACAACAACAAGCTCAGATCATTCCGACTTCCGATCCGGTAAGAGAAACATCAACCGTTAGGCTAATCAAGCCAGAATTTTGACCACGTTGTTATTATCGTATTTCGCAGGAACGCTTACCATGGAATGAGCCCATATTTAATTGGGCTGACCGCTCTCAATACATGGCGCCTCAACACGCCGGCTGGATTCGGATATCACCACGTAAGTTGTCATACGCGTATGTGGTGCCAATAGCCCTTTCCACTCTATACATCCATCATATGACGTCATAATTAACTACGTGACGTGTGGAATGACATCATAATCAATGATTCAATGACGTCATGAATTACGTAAGTACGTCACGAACGCATAATTGAAGACGGACTATGCGTTGTTGTACGAAGTGTATGTTTTTACTATTTTTGTTGAAAATAGTAAAGCCATACAAAATTATGTTGAATATTTTGAAACTAATTTGACTGGGTACTGCTGCTGGCAAATTGGTTTCAAAATATTTAACAGCTTATCTGTATAGTTTTCTGGAAATTGATAGTCAGTCGATCGATCCCAACACGAGCGAGGTGTGGGTGAAGCTTATCTCGCGGTGGGTGGGGCTTAGCAAAAACTGGAAATATCCATTTTCAGGCAGAGGTAAGGGAGTGAACGAATCCGACCTGTCAATCAAGTAGATGACGTCATAATTAAATACGTTACCTGTAAGGTCACAATAATAATTGACGGAGAATACACCGTCGTGAAGCTGAAGTAGTGCGTCAAGCGCACACTTTGAATGTCTTTGATGGATTTACTATTTAGGCCTAATAGATATTATGTTGAATATTTTGAAACTAAATGGACTTGGCGCTGTTGCCATAGACATAGGGAGCACCAACACCAGGTCAAATTAGTTTTCAAACATTCAACAGCTTACCTAAATAGTTACCTTCAAAATGGGATTTGGTTGAAGTCAAGCTTTATAAGTATATAAATTGATCCAAATACGCCCAAAGCGTGGGCGGAGCTTAGCTATTGATGGGCTGGGCATAGCTAGAAATGGATGTTTCTGTTCCATGGAATGCTCATATTTTCAGTCTTTGTTCTGAAAATCCCTCCTGAAAATACTCACTGGATGAATCTATTCTATCGATCAATCATATGACGTCATAATCAACTACGTCACATTTAGACTGACGTCACTGTCAATTGCGTCGTCAGTGATATATCTACGGTCGTCAGAAACGCTTAATAGTCCGTCAGGTTGGTACGAATTGTATGTCTTTACTATTTAATAACCATTCTGTTGAAAACTGATTTGGCTGGGCGCTGTTGCTGCCATAAGCATGGGTGGAGCTTAGCTCCCGATGGGCGGTGCTTAGCTAAAAGTGGATTTCTCCATTCCCTAGGCACAAACGATGTTTCGGGAACATGTTGGTCTATGATCCAAACTTGGCGTAGTCTACGCAAACACAGCTTGCACAGATGTGCCTGTAACTTTACTTGAAGTAGGATTAACGTCGTGTTCTCACTGTAAAGTTAATCAGGAATAACGCCATACCTCAGTATTTCGCTACGCCGGTTAAAGTTCTCATCTATTCATAAAAGATACACATCTTAGCTAAATTTAGGACTATTTGTTATTTTATGGACACTTTACCTAACTTGGCCTGTAGCCGCCACTTTAGATAGATATTTGCGGGCGCCATTATTCCAGACTCTATTGTCTTCGCCGGTGTGCAATTGCTGGGATAAAACCATTCTCGTAACGCTAATGCTAGTCATCCTGTTGCTGGCTTCCTAGTTGAGCACATAGTAAGCATTGTGTAGTACAATACTAGTTCTATGTTTCCTATGGAGAAAATAAAAACAAGTTTACTGAATGCTGTTGCTGCCTAGAGCAGCAACAGCTTTCCGTCAAATTTGTGTCTAAATAATCTGCTGAGAATACAATTGTCACTAAGCAAAGTTTTGATAACAATTTGGCGGAAAATCGTTGATGAAACAACTTTCAATCAAATTGTTGTCAAAATAATCGGCATGGCGGTGTAAAGACCCGCTGAAGATATTTCGAGCAAATTTATTGACAATCATTTCTACTCAGGCATCAACAACGTTGTCAAATTTCTCTCAGAATAATCAGCGGGCTTTCTTTTTTGTTAGGTAACAAATGCATACACAATACGTTAGGCCTATACGATATACGGAATCGAGACCCAGATATACTCGAAAATTATGTTCATTTCATTGTCAATCAAGAGGTAAGCATATTCTATTCACGGTAGGCATGTCAGAGGCGATCGTACACGTTCTGCTGGACTGCTTGGTCTTTGTGAACATATTTAACTGCGTTTCAGTTTCGGTTTATTTACACCCAGATCACAAAGTGGCATATGGGGAACAATGATTTTACAGGATTTACACGTTATGGCGGCTAAACATTGTGATAGTTAAGATCATCTTGGTCATAATTCATCAATTGCATTTTTGTCATTTATATTAGCAGCCGGTCGTAACCGACCTCTGCAGTGGTATTGAGGAGTGTCCATCAGTGGCGTAGCAATAGCCCCCACAAACCCCGCAGCGGCGGGGAGGCCCAGAAATGCAAAGGGCCCTCTGATTTTTTGAGAGAGAGAGAGAGAGAGAGAGAGAGTTTTCTTGTTTTACCGTAATTCCGGGGACATTTTCACGTCTAGACCCTACACTCTGGGGACATGCTTGGATTGTGGGGACAATGCCCTGTCCCCACAATTACGGTCGCTCAAACGATCGGCAAAAGCGTGAAACGTCCAAAAATATATTTAGAATTTCTGTCCCCACAATTCGGTTTTCCATTTTTTTTACGTTTTTTCATTTCTCTCACCTTCTCTCACATTGAAATGTCCCCACAAAATTATATTATTAAAGAGAGGGAGAGGGTGAGGGAGAGGGAGGGGGGGGGGAGGGAGAGGGAGAGAGAGAGTCTTCCACGCGTCGTCAATGCATTGCTATCTTTAATATGCCTGTCTAGACCATTGCTATATATTTTGTCACTGGATTTGTTATAAACGTGAACATATTTGGATCAATTCATTAGAATAACGGCTACGTTTCCCTTAGGCATTGATGACATATAATGTCTATTATGAGACGTATCATCGTTTCCATACAGGCACACTAATATGCAATCAGAAATCATGAAATGAACACTAAAAATACGTCTAACATGCCATTTATTCTTACCCGCGTCGCTAGATGTGAGAATGGAGTCATAGACCGCTGCTTGTTGTTCCTCTTCACGCTCTTGTTTTGAAGACGTTTTTGGTATAATGACCCTGGTTCTACTGAAGGAATCGTCTCCAAACTTCGGTGGAAAGTTAAACATGTATATCACTTACAATTTCTGTGTCAAAAGATATTCTTCAGCAACATATTTTTTAAAATAAACACTGACGCACTTTTCAATAACACTGCTTCTAATGGAACGATGTTATACAAACTTATTTGGATGTCTGGCCGTGGCTCCAGAAGACATGTGCCATTTTTGTGTCACATAATAAAACGCAACAGCAACAGCTTTCGGCAACATCGTTTCCAAAAAAGACACTTTTGACTTTACGGCTGCTCGATTGAAACTATATCAACTGCGTGGGTATTTGAGAAAGTTGTCCTTGTAAAACTTGTATATTGTTCTACTTGGTGTATGGAGCCATGGGGGACCGACAGCTGAGCTATTTTGGGAATATTCATTATAGGAAGGGCTTACGATCATGTCGATAGTCACTTACAGGACTGGCGGTATGATCAGTGAACGAAAAGAAGAAGAAGAAGGAAAGGAAATAACTAATACCAGTTACATATGCTGTTACTAGCTTGACTGCCTCGAACAACAGCTTCCAGTCGAATTATACAGCTTACTTCTATGGTGTCTTACAATACATTTTAAGTATTCGTAGTTAGGTACTCTGACTAACATACCTACATTTTGGTATGGCATAGGTCATTGGGCCACAGTTTTATAGTTCCAGAAAGAAAAAATGTTTTTGTAAACTATATAAATCTTCTACTGAACCAAAGATCAATATTTACCACCAGAGATGTCGGGGATGCCCTTTGAGAACATCTGCATTTCAAAAATCTTCGGCGGAGGAATCGCGGACCCCTGGTCTTGGCCGCTTTCAGCTTGCTTGCTTGCTTGCGTGCGAGGGAGAGGGGGGGGGGGGGGGGCTTCAAATAATGTTTTGCAGAGGGGCCCTCGTCACCCTTGTTACGCCACTGGTGTCCATTTGTTGGTCAGGAGAAGGCGATCGCCAAAAATCCATCACCTAAATGACTGGCTCCATGTCCGAACCAGACATTCCAGCGGTAGATTTCTCAACAATAGTCCCCGCCGGTCCGTAAATGGACACTCGAGGTGCACAGATTTTGCTTTTTGACCACACATTTAGACATTAAAAAGGCTAATGATTAAATTTAACAAGCCACGTCGTCGTCGTCGTCTTGATGTGTGTTCTCTTGCATTTGGGTACTTATTTGTATGCGTGATATGGTGTCGGTAGCCTACGATGTATAGGGTTCGTCAACGTTGGAACTGTTCCTTAATTATGCCATTCATGTGGCATAGTTTTATTAGAAGATTTTTGTTCTTGGTTGAGAATAGTTTAAAAAATTTAAAGAAGTTTGGTCTATTACACTAATATTTAAGTAGGATTTCTAATCGTTTATCTTTAAAAATTTCGCAGATAAATATGTAATGTAATTCTTCTCCCATTTCTTTATGATTGCAAAGAGGACACCTTCTTTCTTCTCTGATGATTCTTTCCCACCATCCCTTTTCCATCGGGAGTCGATGATTACTTGTCCTAAACCTTGTAAATAAAATTCTGTTGCGATCATTTAGCTTTATAAGATAGTCTTCCCGTTCCCAATTTGGCTTAAAACAGTTATATACGTTCCCCTTCCAGGAGTCGCTCATCTGTGTTTGCCATGTTTGGATATATTGGTCTTCAATGCCTTTCGTTATTCTTATTTTATTTCATTAAAGTTATTTATTACTTGATTTGTCCAGAGGTAACCGTGTCCTGTTGTGTCTAGTATTGTTTTTATGGAGTTTAGCCACTGGTACTGCGTGATGATCTAATAGAATACGGGTGTATAATCTGAATGCAAGTTTTGTTTGCGAAATGCGCGGACGATATGGTCCTAATTAATTGTGTATGCACTTGCTTGCAAACAAAACAGGAAATTCGCTGATTATTCTGAGAAAAGTTTGGCAACATTGTTGCTGCCATAGTAAGAAATAATTGTCAATAAAATTGCACGAAATATCTTCAACAAGTCTAGCAACGTTGACTACACTGCTGATTATTTTGAAAACAATGTGATTGAAAGTTGTTGCTTCAACGATTTTCAGCCAAATTGTTATCAAATTTTTATCTAGTGACAATTGTATTACCAGCTGATTATATTGACAATAGTTTGATGGAAAGTTGTTACTGCTATAGGCCGCAACAGTTTTCAGTAAACTTGTTATAAATATATGTGTTGTCACTTGCACCATAGGAAATATACACAACTGGTATTGAACTGCTATGCACATCTATGCGCTTACCTTGGAGGTCAGCGGAGTAATGACTAGCATTAGCGTTACGAGAATGGTTTTATACGAACAATTGCGTACCGGCGAAGACAATAGAGTCTGAAATAATGTCGCCAGCAAATATCTATCTAAAATGGCGGCTACAGGTCTAGTTATTTAAAGTGTCCATAAAGTAACAAATAGTCATAAATTTAGCTAAGATATGTATCTTTTAAGAAAAGATGAGAACTTTAAGTCTTCAGTGAGAACGCGACTAAAGGCGTGTTTTCACTAGAGACTTAACCGGCGTAACGCAATACTGAGGTTTGGCGTTATTCCCGAGTATCTCTCCGGTGAGAACACGGCCTTAGCCTCCAAATTCTCCAGCAACAAAGTTGAAGAAACGTTCCCAAGCACAGCTACTGAGGAATTTTGGTGGAGGTAATAGGGACCTATGTCAGTATTTTAGATATGTATTCGCTGTGTTTCTTTCAAATTATTCCGCTTCCTTGCAATATTATCTGAATAATGTTCGTCCATTCGTTAATACACTAAAACATATTGATGATAAAGAAAGTCAATAATATGCTGAAGGGTTTTAAAAAAATGTATGCTTTTTAATTTTTCTATCACAGGCAATACATCCCGACCCTTACCGAGGACCTTGGGGTGGAGCACACTGCAGGGATTCTCCAGTACAGGTGCGTCTCGTGTATCTTCAGATATATCGATTGTCAATTATCTTACACATTCTGAGCCAAATTCACTGATCAGTGGGCCTTGACTGTCTGCGAGCGTGCAATAATCTCGATGAGTAATAACCCTGTAATTTCAGTAAAATTTTGGTCAAAATATTCAGCAGGTCCAGCGTTAAACTCCATAGAAAATGTAGTCTGCAGAAATTTGGCAGACAGTCAGTTAATCGTGACCAAGGTGAATCTGTGCAACTGTTGTCAAAATGCTGTTGTTGTTGTTGTTGTTGTTGTTGTTGTTGTTGTTGTTGTTGTTGTCGTTGTTGTTAATGCGTCTTGTTGCTATCATTGTTCATACTGCTATTCGTGTTGCAGGCGAGGCGTTCTTGTGAATGTACTGGGGACCAGTGTTCGGCCTGTGATAAATACGTGGACCAGCTAGAAGATGTGCTGCGATACAGCATGCCAAAAGGCCGGGCCGGCGCATTCATTGCAGAAAGCATACAGGTACGTCCGGATATTTGTACAATACTTTTACAGGTCCACACCAGAATGCTTGAAAGTAAAACTGTTAAAACTGTATATTTTCAGCCCAGATGACTTTTCAGGCAGCTGAACTGTAGCGATCAAACCCCGTCTGGCGTCCGTCCAGAGCACCGACTGTCTGTCCATTTATCTATTCGTCTGCGCATCGTCCATAATGGTGGGGTGTTTCGTAATTTCTGTACAGAATTAGATCAAGTCTGGTCAGAATGCTCTGGTTGGCATATATCATTTGCACTTGGGTAAATCAAAAACAACAGACTTATCCCCCTCTTGAATATTCTCTAAAGTATGAGTCAAAATTTGAGAGATATACCTCGGTAGCATTTTATGTCATGCTTTTTCTACTTCTTGCGTTCAGATTTAACTACAGTTAAAGGTCGCACATCTGGATGAAGCTGGCTGTGTTAGCCAGGTTGTCTGCATCCCCATACAGCCAGTAATTGAGGGATGTTGTTGGTGGCCAGTAGCTGGGCCGCTGTTGATTGAAATGTGGGCAATCATGTAAGATGTGCGTAACTGTTTCTTGGCAGGTGCTTTAGGAGCACATTGCAGCTGTGTCAATCTTCAGTTTGTTGTACATGTGAGCACGCAGCCTGCAGTGTCCTGAATGGAGAC
Source organism: Chaetoderma sp. LZ-2023a (assembly GCA_034401795.1). Classification (NCBI taxonomy): domain Eukaryota; kingdom Metazoa; phylum Mollusca; class Caudofoveata; order Chaetodermatida; family Chaetodermatidae; genus Chaetoderma; species Chaetoderma sp. LZ-2023a. Next base: position 86,449,956 of record CM067367.1, read on the forward strand.
GAAAGATTATCACGTGTCCTCTTCTGGACAGCTGATTATGGATGGCTGCTGATTCATGTTCTGGACGCTCATCTCTCCATTTTTCTTTAATGCTTGATTATTCACCGTCTTGACCTCTTTGAGTATTGAATGATAATGGTGCTGTTCTTTTGTTGACTCCGCTTTTGATAGAAAGTCGGCTCTTTCATTTCTTGAGATATGACAATGAGAAAGGAACCATTTGCGCGATAACGGTGCTGGCATTGACTGTCAATGGACCTTTCCATTTTTAGCTATGCCCCGCCAATCTCTGGCTACGCTCCACCCACACTTCGCCGTGTTGGGATTGATCGCTCCCCGAATTTCCTAACTATCAATTTCCTGAAAACTATATAGGTAAGCTGTTGAATAGTTTGTAATTAATTTGACTTGGTGCTGTTGCTGCCTATGGCACTGCCTATGGCAGCAACAGCGCCTAGTTAAATTAGTTTCAAAATATTCAACAGAATATTTATTAAATAGGAGACATATAATTCTTACAACAACGTATAGTCCGTCTTCAAACATGCGTTCGTGACGTACTTATCGACGTCATTCATAATATCATTCATTATGATGTCATTCTACACCTTGCATAGTTGATTATGACGTCATAGGATGGATTGATGAAGTGGAAAAGTCTATTGCTGCAACCTGTTAGTCAAATCAGTTAATTCTAAACTTTGAGAGTTCGGAGCCATGCTTAGTTATATTGCCACCTGCCGGGTAGCTGGGTACCTTTGGCAATACACTACAGCACACTCAGACCTAGTTTCTGCATAAAATAGGTTATCCCTAATGCTAAATTTTCTCATTGGAGTCAATAGCAAATTATTCAAACATGCCATGGCGTCATCTTTCATCTACAGTGATCAAACTGGTGGATGCATTGTAGGATAAAGAAAGGTGTGTCCCGTTTCAAAAGTGTATCAACGTGACTTACATTTCATAGGTTCACTGAAATTTTTTACCCAAGACTTTTTCGCATATAGTCACCAAACGTGGTGTGTGGATGCATGATATAAGGGTTTGTTATGTATCAAAAATAGGTCAGTGCCGACCTCTTTTTCACGGGTCATTGAACATCATAGAAGATTCTTGTCCTGGTTGAATCTTCAAGAAGTTTTCCTATACAGTGTCATGTACGGAATGAGGAATCGAGTTTTAGCTACGCCTCGCCCATCTCTAGGTCAGCTCCACCTACACTTTGCCTTTGTCGGGATCAATCGATCACGGCACTCTCGGAATCTCAATTTCTAGAAAACTATACCGGGAAGCTGTTGAATATTTTGAAACTAATTTGATTAGGTGATGTTGCTGCCTATGGCAGCAAGAGTGCAACAGGATGTTTATTAAATAGTAAAGACATACAATTCGTCACGTAGTTGAATATGGCATCATATGATTGATGGATAAACTAGAATCCTCCATTCTTACACAATATGCCGAGTATATGAGATATAAGTATACAAAACATGACTATGCGACTATCGTGATATAGGAGATTGTAATTGAGAACTGATTTCGATTACTGGCAATAATTGTATGGTTTAAATGAGCTAGGTGGTGTGGAATAAAATGTGGGTAGATGTCTTGAAGATGAATTACAATATGTAGCAGAGTGTGGCCTCGCCAACCCATGTCATGCCATCAAGATGAATCTCAGCATCACCACACCCTACTGTGCCAGTGCCACAGCCGCACAATGTGTGGTTGTTGCGCTGGTGAAGTAGGGTGCTGTGACACTGGGGTACACTTGCGTGGTACGATGGCGTTGCTCGTAGAAGTGAGGGTTGCGCTTGTCGCAATACAAGGCAATTGTATTTATTTATGCAGCTAGAGATTTAATTATTAATATTTTCCAGGGTGTGGGCGGCACGGTGCAGTTTCCAAAAGGTTATTTAAAGAAGGCGTTTGAGATGATCCGAGCGCATGGAGGAGTGTGTATTGCTGATGAAGTGAGTCAGTTAGGATGGTGATAAGATATCATGTCATATATCTGTTATTGTTTCAGATTTGCTAGTTATTTAAAATTACTGTCATCATCATCATCATCGTCGTCGTCGTCGTCGTCGTCGTCGTCGTTGCCGTCGCCATTATAGTCGCCACTATAGTCGTCGGCATTGTCGTCATCATCATCATTGCCATCTCCGTCCTCGTCATCACCTCCAACATCACCACCGCGGCCGTCGTCTTCTTCTTCCTCTTCTTCTTCTTCTTCTTTGCTTCGTCTTCTTTGGCTTCGTCGTAGTCTTTAGTTGGTGTCATCGTCATTCTCAGAACACATACTACATACACCACAACCGTTGTCGTCGTCATCGCCGGTAGCACGATTTATATGTGTCGTTATGCTGACGCATCCGCCACCATCGACGACACTGATGACACGATGTTGACTATGATGACGAGTGATGGTGATGCTCTGTATCCATACTTGTACTTGTAGGTTCAAACAGGCTTTGGGAGACTTGGCACGCACTATTGGGGCTTTGAGACACATGACGTAGTACCAGATATTGGTATGAATCACGCTTTGTTATTTCCTTCTGTATTCCCATTTTGATTCTGTCAGTCCGCTTAGCAGCATCTCTGATGTTCGCCGTAAGAATCGTGTAGCTAAAATATGTTGCTATCTATGACAACTACATATAAAATTATTTATATTTCCAGCAAAGATTTTCATATTTCTTATTATTTTGGTTTCAAATACTGATGCTTGCGCGTAGACGATAGACGTGTTTGGCGCTTTAAATCTTAAAATTCCAAAATCTTAATTTCAAGACAACTATAGAGGAAGGCTGTGGAATATTTTGAATCTAATTTGAGAGGAAGCTGTTGCTGGGCAGCAACAGCTCCCAGTCAAATTGGCTTTAAAATATCCAACAGAAAATTCACTACATCGTGAACAATTTGTACTTTCTACTCTATACGGATAAAAGTATTTTTTAAATTGAATCGTCTAAAATTAATGTATCAATTTATTAATTTATTATGATTTTGCGTAATATCGTCCAATCCTATGTTTAGCTATCATTGATCAGTTTGACGATCATCATTGATCAGTTTGACGATCAAAATACTGATCTAGTACCGCTTATAGGTGAACCTAAATTTCCTTCACAACATTACATTCCTCAGTAACCATGGCCAAAGGTATGGGGAATGGTATCCCATTGGCCGCTGTTGTCACTACACCCGAAATTGCGGCGACGATGATGGGCGCGCTGCACTTCAACACTTATGGCGGCAATCCGATATCATCTGCTATTGGGTCCAAGGTTCTAGATGTAAGTCTCTTGACAATATCCGCAGCGGTTCCAGGAATGTTTTAGGATATAGGCTAAGAGAAATAGTGCTCAAACTTTGGTGGAGGGCATGTGCGCCTTCTCCACGAAATTCTATAACTCAGATTCAAATTCCATGGGCGAGGTTATAGCGAGCGTTCTGATGCACGGTATTAGGCCATTGAAAATCAAATAATACTAATTCAAACCGTCTGTATCAAGGGGTCCTGCAATTTGGGTCGGTGGAGGCGGGGGTGGGGTGGGGGGGGGGGGTCTGGGATCCTGAGGCCATCTGAAAAATTGTGAACAGCTGTTCTCTAATAAGCCATTTCCAGCATTCTGATGGGTAAACAATATCTTTATTTTGCTTCCAAAAGTTAACTAACTGTTGCCTATAAACTGTATATTAATTTCAAAGTGGTGAGTCCCCACCCACCCCCTCTGGATTCGCCATTGTGTATATCCACTGTATTTCATATACATGATCTCATACTCATTCCATTGATGAAAAAGAAACGCGAATGGAGGAGTCCACTTTATTCTGGCATGTATGATGACGGCATAGTTAATATCTAAAGCGCTGATGTGAAATGGACCTTTCCAGAGTAATGATGTCATATGACGTCATAATCAGCCACGCTGCGTGTAGGATGACGTCATAATCATTACATCATAAATGAGTCTATATGGACCAGTCCTTAACTCTTAAAAGTCTCTACTATTTAATAAACATGCTGTTGAATATTTTGAAACTAATTTGACTGGGCGTTGTTGCTGCCATAGGCAGCAATAGCACCCAGTCAAATTAGTTTCAACAGATTCAACAGCTTACCTGTATAGTGTTCTGGAAATTGATAGTGAGTGAGTTCAGAGATCGATCGATCCCGACACGAGCGAGGTGTGGGTGGAGCTTACGCGGCTAGAGGGGCGGGGAATAGCTAAAAATGGAAAGATCCATTACCTTTAGTACACACTCGGGGGGGGGGGGGGGGGGGGGGGGGGTTTGAAAACACGAAACTGCTAGAAATTTTCCAAATACGATTTTATAAAATTATGTTACAAATGAAGAAGAGTACCCCGAATGTTATGATCTATACAGAGTTAGGTAAATACTCATTAAATATTATAATACAGTGCAATATAATTCGATTTTGGGCGGACATCGTAAATGCTGGATATGGAAAACTTTCGTCTGTTCTTTACTATACCTGCCTACAGTATACGGAGACAAAGAATATCAAGTTTAAATGGATAGAAAAAGTTAAAGAAATACTAACAACAACAGGATTTGATACAGCCTTTAACGCAGAAAACGTAAATAAGACTAGCATCACTAGGCAGGTAAGAATAGCTTTACAAACCCAATTCAATGAAAAATGTAGAGCTGAAATTTCCAATTCAAGCCGATTACGTTTTACAATAACATAATGAGTGATTCGGTATTTGAAAAATATTTTGTTGTATTGCCATATCGCGACGCTATAATTCTGTGCCACTTCAGAACATTAAACCACCAATTAGACATCGAGACCAAGAGATGGGAGGGAATTGATCGAAATGAGCGCATCTGTAATGAATGTAATTGCGTAGGTGACGAATTGCACTTTCTTTTCCATTGCACAAAATTTAGCACTGAACGACAAAGACCAATCCCTTCATACTACCTAACCAATACCTCGATAGAAAAAGCAAAAGGACTTCTTTCAATATGCAACAGGCCAGTTTTCCTAAAAATTTGTAAACACCTTTTATATGCCAAGAAAAAATAGGTCACCAAGTCTATTATCGCTGTTATTAATGTAATTAGTATTTATTTATTAACCTCGTGCTAATCACTGTATATGTTGTCACTTCACTCCGCATAATAATTGTTATAAATATATACCCTCATATGCTGCCTCGGTAGCCTGAGTGTAATAAACGTGAAACTGAAATTGAAACTGATATTTGTAATCGGTTATAGTACAGATTTTCCTGCTGAATAAGCTCGTACATGGTTATTTTTGTCTCGACTGCGAAGCAGAATGCGAGACATAGGGATCACTAATTCCGGCGGCGGCGTCGTTGGCGGCAGCGGTAGCGGCGGCGTCCGTCAGTTGTGCAGTTTTGGTTAAGGTTTTTAATCAACTTATTTTTCAACACTGGCTCATCCGATCTCAATGAAACTTTACAGAAGTGATCTATACTATACAGGGATGTGACATACATAACAATAGATTTAATTTTGGGGCATTTTAGCTTTTTTATGGTTTTGGACTTGGACTTTTTTCGTGTATTTTGCCAGTGCAGTTTTCGTTAACGTTTTTTAATCGACTTATTTTTCAACACTGGCTCATCCGATCTCAATTAAATTTACAGAAGTGATCTATACTATACAGGGATGTGATCTACATAACAATAGATTTAATTTTGGGGCATTTTAGCTTTTTTATGGTTTTTGGACTTGTCCATTTTTTTAACAATGGCTCACCAGATATCAACACAATTTTTAAGTAGATTTATATACTATGCAAGAAGTACTATCTGCATCATTACTAGTTTCATTTTGAAAAGAATTTCAAGATCAGTCTATCCGCAGTTTGCTAAAAAAAATTTCCATGTTTGATTGGTTACACTTGTTTGTTGGTGCATTACTGAATATGTGTATTACAAACCATGCCAAGTTTGCTTTGCCAATCAACACTATCCATACCTTTACAGGTGAGACATTGTACGCTTCAGCGTTCTTGTTTATTAAACACTGATTTTCTCTAAATTAGTTATCAAATCGGTATTGGAAAACCCCATAAATCTTGCTGATTTTCATTGAAATTGTGGTGAGAGGGAGATAAGTCGTTTTAAAAGAGCCGTCTGAGCAAATAAATTGGCGTGATTACGTCCCATACAGGTGATACATTCTTAGTTGGACTCGAGCAGCGTGTTGGTGATAGGCTGTCAGATTTTTTGTTATTAACATTAGAGAACGTTTCAAGCGAATCGGTGTGTATTTTATGACATATTGACACATGTGTGATTTGTTTTTGCAAAGTTATACCAGTCGTGCCACGTACACTTTAAGGTCACGTTCTCACTGGAGAGTTAATCGGGAATAACACCATACCTCAGTATTGCGCTACGCCGGTTCTCTAGTGAGAACAGGCTGGAGACTTAACCGATTAACTCTCCAGTGAGAACACGCGTTACGGCTTTAGTGTTCCTGTAATCGCTGTTATATTGCTACAGGGAAAATTGTAAAATTCCAGAAATATTTGAAAACAATTTGAAAGAAGGTTAAAAGTATCAACCTCGTTTAGTAAACTGCAGAAATAAGGTTAAAATGTGTACAAAACAAAAACAGAAACGTGTTAGATACTAAGGCCGCGTTCTCATACAGCCACTAGTTCGGTAAATACCAGGTATATTGTCTAGCGTTCTCATTGGACTGGCTCTTGTACCGGAATAAACACGTCATTTATTTTGAAATTTAATCCCACAAAATCGGCGGTTTATCTTCCGATATATCGCTATTGCTTCACTATGTGAACACAGATTATTCCCTCAAAATTTACCAGGTAGCGTTACCGTCAGCTTTTTCTCTCACTCTCGGCCAGGTCGCGCTGCAGTCATTTTATCTCGCTCTCTGCCAAGTAGCGCCACGGTGCGGTCCAGGACTATCTTCCAGCAGTGTGAATGCAAACGGATATATCGGCTATATATTAACCTACATAGTACACGAAAAACAGGCCTAAGAAACGTACTGTTGAATAATGTGAATACCATAGGATTGGAAGACATTCTCACTCTCCGCCAGATCGTGCTGCAGTCATTTTATCTCGCTCTCTGCCAGGTAGCGCCACGGTGCAGTCCAGGACTGTCTTCCAACAGTGTGAATGCAAACCGATATATTCGCTATATATTAACCTACATAGTACACGAAAAAGAGGCCTAATAAACGTACTGTTGAATAATATGAATACAATAGGATTGGAAGACATTCTCACTCTCCGCCAGGTCGCGCTGCAGTCATTTTATCTCGCTCTCTGCCAGGTAGCGCCACGGTGCAGTCCAGGCCTATCTTCCAGCAGTGTGAATGCAAACAGATATATCGGCTATATATTAACCTACATAGCGCATGAAAAAGAGGTCTAAGAAGCGTACTGTTGAATAGTGAGAACACAATTGGATTGGAAGAGATTGATGCAATGTCTTCCAATCCCATTATTTTCAAAATATTCAACAGTACGTTTGTTTTTGGAAACATGTTAAGTTATTTATGAGTTGTACTGTAAATATAATTTTGAGCGATCCTTTGCTTTAGCTCGTTCAAAATGACCTACATTTACACCAAAAGGCTTGAAAACAAAATTGTTAAATTTGTGTGTACTCTAACTAATATTGTGTCAAATTAACCCTTTGGTTTAAACGTGATTTATTTTGTTCAGATGGAAGCACGATAAGACTTAGTCTTATGCCCGTGTCTCCCATAAACATACAGATTATTCAAAACTTTTTTACAACAAAATGGCGGCAAATCATAATAGTTTAATTAATTGTAGTCTATTGGGGTGCATAAGTGTGTGGATGTTGAGTGTGAGGTGGGGGAGAGTAGGAAGAAAGACCGAGATAGAGAGAGAGAGGGGGAAAGGGGGAGAGAGGGTGAGAGATAGAGAGAGCGAGGAATAAGATCAAATGGAAGAATAGCAGAGGTGAGCTCTAGGTGTTGCCTTCGCCCCGACCTGTACGTGTTGGGCTGCTGTCCATTTACCCCTTAAACTATAAGTTCGCGAACGGGAAGCTACTGAAAGCGGTTGGTGTTAATTATGTATTGACATACCGTATTACAGATCAGTTTATTCATTTCCAAGTTGGCAGTGTAAGTCCCGCTGGTTGACCGTAAGATTAGCAAGAGAAATATCGTTCAAGACAAGCTGATTTTGGAAAACGACTCTTTGCTCGTTAAATTAACCATTTAATGGTCAAGTTGGTAAAAATCCACCTCGGCAATGACCTTGAGAAATATCCATTTGCAGGCTAAGAGAAAATATTTTTTTTAATTTACCACTTGAATGACTGCCTCGGTAACCGTGCCAGTCATTCCAGTGGTAAATTTTCAAAAATACTCTTCTTGGTCTGCAATTAGACACTGGCTAAGCGGAAATTTGAATATTCTTGACCATTACACTTTTGATGAATGTCCATTTGAAGGATAACAAATCTATTTATAAATTTAGAAAAATACTCTTTTTGGCTGCAAAAATCTAAATTTCCTTGAAAAGTATTTCCAATTAGATGGTTAGCTGAAATAAATAGTATTTTGAGCGCTATAAGCGCTGTTGGCACAATAGCGGTTGAAGGCTGTAATTGTGTAGCTCAATGTAATGACGACATTAATCTTAACATATCATGATTTTATTCCGTTTAAATTAATATATTTTAGTTGTAATGTTGAATTAGGATACATATCTCTTATTCAATGTCCCAACTTAATAAATTATATTAACTTATACGTAATGAAATCATCGAATGCTAAGATGTGTTTCGTTTCGTTGCGTTGGGGTACACAATTTATCTACGGGCCGTGTTCTCACTGGAGACTTCATCGGGAATAACTCAATACCTCAGGCTGGCGTTACGCCGGTTAAGCCTCTAATGAGAACACGGTCAAAGTATTTTCAAGCATTCTGGTGTAACGTGGGCTTTTAAACGAGATTCATAATTTGATATTCAATTAGAACGAATTTGAGATGCTATTTTTCATATAAACTTATAGGCTAACTTTTTCCATTTTAGAATAGAAATAAATAAAACAGTTCATAAATCCAATGAAACGATTTCGTTGTGGTATTACTCCGCCTCGTAGGCTATCATTGATATTAACCTTTTAATTGCTAAATTTCGTCAAAAATATCAAAACTATTTGCTTATTAAATGTTCATTTTCAGGCCAAGAAGAGATTATTTTTGAAAATTCACCACTGGAATGACTGGCTCGGTAACCGAGCCAGTCATTCCCGTGGTGAATTGTCAAAAATAGTCTTCTCTTAGCCTGCAAATGGACATTCCTCAAGACCACTGCAGAGGCCTGTATTAGCCGGCTTCGTCATCAAATTGTTAAATAGGCTTAAATAAAGACTTGTTTCGACTCCAAAACCCCAACCGTTTACACTCAAATCGCGTTAAAGATACTCAACATCACGTCGTCTTTACTTTCCTTTCCTTTACTTTCCTTTCAGGTATTGGAGGAGGACGGCTGCCAGCAAAACAGTCACGAAGTGGGAACGTATCTACTGACAGAGATGGCCAAATTACAGGACACATATGACGTCATCGGTGACGTCAGAGGCAAAGGCTTGATGACTGGAGTGGAACTAGTCAAGGACCAGGTTTGCGTTACGATAAGGATTTTTGCTTGGTGGATGTCAATCTGCATGCAGAAAGAAGACAAATTTTGAAAATTTACCACTAATTACTGGTTCTACTATCGGGCTAGTCATTCAATCTGTTTGATCGATTACATCATTATAAATACACAAATGCACAACTATTTATTCACATCGGAATAATCACTAGCATGTACGAAGCAGGGGGTGGGGGTGAAGATGCACAGGAGATTGCGAGTCGACGATTAATATACACCTGTGCAAAAGTTAAGCACCAGCAAAAACAATAGAACGTAGAAACATGATGGTACAACTAGGCTGCCATACTTTTTGTCCCCGCGTTAGCTGACATAATTCCAAGTACGAAATGCACATGCATGCATGACTTCACGCCGCTTGATGTCCGTGCGTGGCGGGAAACAGCACACGTGTTCAGTTATGTAAAAGTCCAGTTTGAGGTGTAGAACATTACATACAGATTTAGGCGACAAGATTAGGAATTTTGTGTTCATGACCGTGGTTTATTTGTACAGAGAGAATTAGCTCTTGATTGTGAACCGCTATGGCAAGACGAAGGTTAAGTGATCGTGTGAAATGGCAAATCATAGGCATGTATACCACTGGTATGTCATGCATAGAGATTGGCAGACAGCTGAACATTAACCATACTGTAATCAGTCGTTTGATTGCAAAACATCGGCAAACTAACGAGGTGAAGGACAGGCCTAGATCTGGAAGACCGAAGAAGACTACTGCCCGTGATGATCGAGCCCTAGTACGCCTTGTTAGGAGATCTCCATTCACCAACAGCAGAGTGCTCAGCCAGCAATGGGAAACGTGCAATAGAGTGTCAATGTCTACCGTCAAAAGGAGACTGTATGCTGCTGGCATGAAAGCTAGGAGACCTGTCAGACGTCCGCTCCTCACTGCACACCACAAAGAGGAGCGTCTGAGGTGGTGCAACGAAAGAAGACACTGGAACATGAGATCCTGGAGACGGGTACACTGGTCCGATGAAAGTCGGTTCCTGCTTCATGCCACAGATGGTCGAACTCGAGTATGGAGGTCCAGACGCACGGCGTACGACAAACGTAACATCATGGAAGAAGTTCCATTTGGTGGAGGTTCCGTTATGATATGGGGGTGCATCTCATTTGATTGTAAGCTGGATCTGTTGACTGTACCTGGAACACTAAATGGACAAAGATATCAAGATTCCATACTGGATAGAGTTGTGGTCCCTCATTTTGTAAATCATGCACCTGGAACCCACCCTATATTCATGGATGACAACGCCCGACCACATCGTGCTAGAGCTGTGCATGAATACCTCCGCCAGAATGCTATCGAAACCCTACCATGGCCAGCAAGGAGCCCTGACATGAACCCTATTGAGCATATCTGGGACATTCTGGGAAACATGGTGAGAAGGAGGGATCCTCCTGTGCAGAACCTACAGGAATTAACAGACGCACTCCATCTTGAATGGCAACGAATACCACAATGGCGTATCAGTCGGTTGGTGACCAGCATGAGACGTCGTGTCCAGGCCGTCATCCAGGCACAAGGTGGATATACCCGGTATTAATAATGACAGTCTCAAACTCGAGCACAGATGTTAAACTTCGTTTTCAGACACCATTAATGACAATCTAGCCACGTGTGTCAACTGTAGGGCAATAGTTGTCAGTTGTGTCAACGTAACCATATTCAGGCCTCGTTTTCAAGTTCAAACAAAAACATACAGTGTTTCCCCACCATCATAATCAGCATTCCTCTAGTTGCATTATTACCTGTTGCACTAAGATGGATGGGTACATAAATGTTTATGCTATTGCTTTCTTCATAGCACATGAATATACCCTCGCATGTGCGTAAAAATAGGGTGGTGCTTAACTTTTGCACAGGTGTATATATAGGCTCAGATCAGTGAATACCTATTAACATTTACATTCCGTAATTTGTTATTTTCGTAGAAGTCTCAAGAGCCAATAGATGACGGTATGATTGCTGCTATCATGGAGGGAATGAAGGATCGAGGCGTGCTTATCGGTAGAGGAGGACTGCGCGCTAATGTAAGGAAAAAACACCACCACCAACAAAACCAAAACAACAATAACCACACCACCAACAACAACCGCACTAACAACAGCAATAATAACAACGACGACGACGACGACAACAGTAACAGGGCGGATCTAGGATTATGTTATGGGGTGGGTCAACACCATAATACTTATATGGAGATATCTGGAAGCCAAGCCAGGCGGGGGTCCGCCCAGGTGCCCCCACCCACATCCCCCACGCCACACCACCCAGGCCCCTAGGCCCCCTAGAAAATTTTTCAATCTAGATGCTCTCAGATTATATCCCCTGCATTTCTAGTGGCAAATATTGGCCATTAGCTGTCTGTAACATGTTCTATTTTACCTAGTTTCTTCATTCTATGCAAGTGAGTCATACCCGCCCAAAGCGTGGTGACATTAGAATAATGTGAGGAGCATGGAGCCCAAGAGCTAGAACCTAATGGACCATCTATAGCTAAGCTCCACCCACACTTCGCTGTGTTGGGATTGATCGATCTCTGAATGCCCTAACTATCAATTTCCTGAAAACTATACAGGTAAGCTGTTGAATATGTTGAAACTAATTTGACTGGGTGCTGTTTCTGCCTAAGGCAGCAACAGTGCCCAGTCAAATTAGTTTCAAAATATTCAACAGAATATTTATTAAATAGTAAAGACATACAATTCGTACAACAACGCATAGTCCGTCATCAAATATGCGTTCGTGACGTACCTATCTACGTCATTCATGACGTCATCATTGTGATGTCATTCTACACGTCACGTAGTTGATTATGACGTCATATGATGGGTGGATACTCTGTTAAGGTCGATTAGGATGGATTGCAACAATATCCGCACATACAGACAATCTGTTGAATATTCTGTAACGACTTGAACTTGAAGCCGTTGCTCAAATTAATGAGAAATTATTGAACAGATTATTTCTTAAGATCTTTCCTAAAATGAATACTTAATTCACTCCAACAGTTAGGCCCCAGTATTTCTATGCATATAAAGTAGAATAACAACTAAAATGACTCGTTAGGTGGTGGTAGAGAGGGCGGGGAGGGGGTGGGGGTGGAGATGCCGGGAGAAAATCTTAATTTCTAATCTTATATAGCACATTTGGCGTGGAGCTATACATAGGACAATATTTGCGATATATATGTATGCTAAAATTAGATACGTGTATGTTCTGATTTTTCTTGTGTATGCCTATCATATAAACAACAGAAGTCAGAACCTGCTTTACCTAATTTGAGCTAACCATATTTTTTTAGATTGGGTGGTCAAGGGCAGCCTCCAGTGTGTCCATACTAACACGCTTCTGAGAATAGCATGTATCTCAAATGCTGGCGATTCCTAAAGATTTGTGTCAACGGTGCCTCGAAGCGCTCAAATACTACTTGATATATTAATTAAACATTTTGATGGTCAATATCTTTCAAGATATTTTAATTTTAGAAGACTATTTTTGCAAATTTACAGTTGATTTCCCCCCCCCCCCGCCATCTTGACCATTAAAGAGGTAATGGTAAAAGAAATTAACGTTTTTGCATAGCCAGTGGCTAGCTGCAGGTCGAGGGAAGAGTATTTTTGAAAATTTATCACTAGAATGACTGGCTCGGCTCTGTTACTGAGCCAGTCATTCTAGTGGTAAATATTCAAAAATACTCTTCTCTAAGCCTTTCAAATAGTCATGTCTGAAAACCACTGCAAAGTTGTTTTTTGCTCAGTTGACACAAGAGGGGTTAAGTGTCTCGCCCGTCCCCTCTTTGTCACAGTGATCTTGACCTTTGACCCTGTGGCCTCAATATCATCATGCTGCTTTCTAACATTACACGTAAATATGTATCCATAATCCATTAGTTCCAATAGGATTGACCAATCCCGAAATATAAATGTAAATGTTTCCCTAATCGCAAAAGCGTAATATTGGGATAGCAGACGTCAAATAGTACGGTCAAACTTAACTTGGCATGTGCGCTAGTGCTCTCACTATCACCATGCTGGCTCCTTAGGGTCTAGGCAAACATTTGTTCAGGGTTGGTTCCAGTAAGATTACGGTAACGTAAAATATTGGCAAAGATGATTTGTTAAGCGCGGAAACTTAACATTGACCCCCGTCGTCACCAGAAAACGACAGCTGAGAATTGCGACAATGAGACTAATATTTATTAGTCCCCTACCGATCTATAGGTTTGCACTCCGTCTGTCTGTCCGTCTGTCCGTCCGTCTAGCCATCTGTCGCAGTTGGTTTTCCGCAATTTCATTCGCAGTCCTTCATGTTAATCAACAGAGAATTGGTACATTGCGTTGTTATGAGGAGTTACAGACCAAGTTTGAGTTTTAGGCGTATGAGTCAATTTTTTATGGAGTTATGCCCCATTTCGACTTAAGAAATACGAAAAATATCAGCTTGCCTCACTTTTTTCGCACTCCTTTCAAGATATTAAAGCGAAAATTGGTCATCTCTTTAGTATAAGGAGTTACATAGCAAGTTCGAGTTTCAGACATTTTCGGTAATTTTTCACGGAGTTATGCCCCTTTCAACTTTTCGTACTTTTTCTCGCAGTCTTTCAAGATATTCAACTGACAATTGGTACGCTGCTTTGTTATGAGGAATTACAGACCAAGTTCGAGTTTCAAGAGTTTGCGTCAAATCTGGGTGGAGTTACGTCCCTTTTAGACATGAAATACAAAAAATATCCGTTTTCAACACTTTTTCGCACTCCTTCAAGGGAATTGGTAGGTCGCTTTCTTATAGGGAATTACAGAGCAAGTTCGCGTTTCAGACATTTTCATAGATTTTCCATGGAGTTAATGCCCCCTTTAAACTTATGAAATACAAAAAATATTCGTTTTCCACACTATTTTTCGCAATCTTTCAAGATATTCAACCACGAATTGGTGCAATGCTTTGTTATGAGAAATTACAGAGCAAGTTCCGAGTTTCAGGAGTTTGCGTCAATTTTGATGGAGTTACGTCCCCTTTCGACTTAATGTGAAATACGAAAACTATCCGTTTTCCGCACTTTTTTTCGCACTCCTTCAAGGGATTCAAATGAGAATTGGTAGGTTGCTTTATTATAGAGTGTTATAGAGCAGTTTTTAGTTTCAGACATTGTCGTCAATTCCCCACCCCCACCCCACCCCCTTCGACTTATGAAATACAAACAATATTAGTTCGCCACAATTTTTTTCGTAGCCCTTAGAGATATTCAACTGAGAATTGGTACATTACTTTGTTATGAGAAATTACAGATTACAATTTTTAATGGAGTTTTTGGCTGTCAATCTCTAAAGATTTATATCACCCGTTAGGGGACATGTATTGCAAGCAATACTTACAGAATGCTTGTTTACTCTGTATATTATCTTGCTCTGTTTGACAGACTTTATTTGGGTCTGCTTATTTTTCTTGCTTATTTTCGCTGTTCTGACATCTTCAGAGCAAGACTGCATGGTGCAGTGGGTAAAATGCTTATATATTTATTTTTTTCAAGCAGTTGGTCGTGACACCACCCCCCACCCCCCCCCCCCCCACCCCACCCCACCCCGAGCACATCTCCCCGCTAGATCCGCCAATGAGTAACAATTAATTTACCATTTTTGTTTTTCAGACCCTCCGCATCAAACCACCGATGTGTATTACGAAAGATGACGCTAAGTTTTGTGTGGATGTTCTCAAAGAAACACTTGATGACGTACTAAGCAAATAATGATGATGTAGTCTACAGATATTCATGATGACAATGATGGTGTATGGGAGACATAGTGATGGTGCCCATTAGAAAGCAAAATGTGCTTATTGTAGAAATGTGGCGGATAGATTGAACTATCCAGATGAACTGTTATGTGATAAATCGATTTATATTAAAGCTTAAGCTAAAGATTATGTTTGAGACTATTAGTCAAAATATATAATTATATCCGAGACATTTTAATAGATCGTTGCTGGTGAAAATGATATAATCTCTTATCAATGCATATATGCATGCGCATACAAGATCATCATCATCACCATCATCATCATCAGCAGCAGCAGCAGCACCAGCAGCAGCAGCAGCAGCAGCAGCAGCA
Source organism: Chaetoderma sp. LZ-2023a (assembly GCA_034401795.1). NCBI lineage: Eukaryota > Metazoa > Mollusca > Caudofoveata > Chaetodermatida > Chaetodermatidae > Chaetoderma > Chaetoderma sp. LZ-2023a. Next base: position 86,465,768 of record CM067367.1, read on the forward strand.
GCAGCAGCAGCACCATGAAAATCATGTCGACAAATACTAGTCAGAATATATAATGATGATATGCCTATTTGTATCAGAGAGAGCTTTTAAAGGTGCACATTCACACCAGAATACCTGGAAATAAAATTGTTAAAATTGTATACTTTTAAAGGATTAGGTTAAATCGTGTGCTTAGATGTAATGAAACGAAATAACTCCTAACATATGATGATTCCATTTAATATAAATTATTTAGAATTTGTTCGCAGAGAAAGATATTCATGATTTAGTAGCTAAACTTTAATACATTTCTACATATTATGATGGCTGGCATGATTTACTTTTCAACTAATCAGAGAAAACCTAGAGTGTCTGCCTCGGTATATACGCTCAGTCATAGAGGTGTCAGCTACAGTCCGGCAACGTGGTATAAAAGCAGTCATACAGATAAGCTGTTGGGTATTTTGTAACTCATTTGATTGGAAGTTGTTGCTACTATAGGCAGCAACAACTTCCAGTCAAATTAGTTTCAAAATATTAAACGGGATGAGTATTACGTAATAAAAGAATGTAATGCATTGGAACTTACATGGCATCACATGCTATCGCTAGAGGAGACAAAATGGTAGAGCCCACTGTTCAACATTTATGCGATATTACAAAGCATATACTTGTGATGCAGATAAGGGACTGTGACAGGATATGAATGATATGGAATCTATAAACCATAATCTATCATTACAATACAACATTTGAGATGAGATTAGCATCCCTTTAATAAACACGCTGTTTAATATTTTGAAACTAATTTGACTGTGCGCCGTTGCTGCTATAGTTTCAAAATATTCAACAGCTTACCAGTATCGTTTTCTGGAAAATGGTAGTTCACTACAATGACTTGTGTTGGCATTCAGTAATGACCGTGGCATGACTATTCCACCCAGCGACCATGTCTGTCTCGGTTCAGGGATCGATTGATCCCAACACAAGCGAAGTGTGCGTGGAGCTTAGCTAGAGAGGGCGGGGCATAGCTAAAACTGGGGAAAACCAACAGAGGGTCTATGTCTTTACTAAATCTACAATTTAATAAACATTCTGTTGAATAGGGGGGCCTTTATTGAAATACATCTGACTAGAAGCTTAGTTTCAAAATATTCAGCAGCTTACCTGTATAGTTACCTTGAAGTTGAAATTCTGAAAATTCATGGTTTCAAAGTTTTAATTAATTCAAGCGTCATCATCTTTCTATTTACGTAAAATTAATATTTTAAAATTAAACGAAAAATTTGTTGTCCTAAATAAAATAATTCCCATCGGCAATTGGAACAAAAGAAAACGAATAAGAATTTTACAATCTTTCATTTTTCACCCAAATAACATTTATTTCGGCTCGTACAGATATAATCATGGATTCGTACTTCACTACAATGAGTTGTGTTGGCATTCGGTAATAACTGTGGCATGACTATTTCCACCCAGCTACCATGTCTGTCTGGGCTCCCTGAATGGGTTGTATGGAAAAGTCAGAGTAACCATTTTTGAGAACTGTCCTTTCCGATGATATCGCTTGGCAGACGGCACACGTGGTATCTCCCTGTTTTGGATAGAGAAATAGTTTCATCAGTGAATCTATGTTTACAACTATCAATCGCTTGTCGGGAGAGACAGTTGCGAGAGTGGAGTGAGGGTTGGTGGGTGGGCGTCTCTTGGGAACCATGAGTCCCCCATCCCAATTGCCACAAGTAGAAGACCATGCCATAGGATCCGTGGTCAATGTTTGGGGAATTTGTTTTTAACACTATTCTAATGTCCCTATAAACCATTGAAAAAAATCAGTAATGGTATCCCTCTCAGATGTTTGGGGAACGACCACCACAGGTCGTTTTCCAAAATGGCCGAGGTGTTTGCTCCCATGGGCTAGGAAATTTTCAATAAAACATGGGATGCTTCATACCAAATTGAAGCGTACTAAAATGAATTGTTGAAGTTTACTAAAATTACGGCTTGTCTTTATTTGATAATGCCAGCGAAGTCTAAAGCCGTGTTCTCATTAGATACTTAATCTGGAGTGACGTCATACTGAAGTATGACGTTATCCCTGATTAACTCTCTAGTGAGAACACAGGCTTAGGCAAAGTTTACCATGCTGCATATTACGATAAAGCTGGCAATAAATGCATAATTCAGAAATCATTTACATTTAGTTTTCCGTTTTCGGCAGCATGTTCTTCATTGCATAGTTTGTCGATCCAAACATTCCCGCTCAACCACCTCGTTCTAATGCCCCCTCGAGGCCATTCACCAAACTTTTGATAGGGGCAACCAGGCTAATTTTTTTCAGTGGGCCATAGGTTTCAAAACAAGTTCCCCAAAATTGACCACGAATCCTATGACAGGGTCTAATATTACACTTCAAGACACCAGAGCTTTCAAGCAAATTGTAAAATCGGCTACGCTTTTCAGAAAATTGTATGTCATGGATTAATATGTTTTACACGTGTTACTGATTAATTGATGTAAACAACAAGAACTTTCGACGTGTTAGAGTCCTTAAGCGTTCATTGCGATCATTGAATGGTTTTAGTGCTTGAAATCAGAATTTGTTTTTTTGAGCTGTTGTTTCTTGCAAATTAATTTGAAAGTGCTTAAATTTAGCAAGAATCTAAGAAACCCTGTATACTTTCTATAAAACTTGAATTACCTGTGCGACGCCCTTGCATTGCTAAGTATCTGGCCTCGTCCGGCAGTGTTCGGACGCTCCATGGGGCCATTGATTGGCAAGCGAGGTATGTACGCGGCGTAGCCCGGGCATTTACGCGTGCTAAATCAATTAAGAGTATAAAATAAATACATCAGGTATTGCTTGCAAATGATGGGATGTTTAACTCTTTAACACTCAAAGTTGGTCCAGAAAATGGCAATGTTCTCACAGAAAATGGCCTTGTGCAGAACAAGAGAAAATTATGTCTGAATTATTACCGCTGTATCAGTTATTGAGCCAACCATTCCAGTGGAAAGTCTTCAGAAATAGTCTTCTCTGGGTCTGCATATGGACATTTCTCAAGACCAATGCTGAAGCCGTTTTGGCGGTCTTGGGTGTTAAAGGGCTTTAATTGAGAATAAGTTAGAGCTAGAAGTACCGAAGATGTATTCCTTTGTATGATAACAAACATTTGACTTACAACTATTCCAATACATTCACAAAGTGTCCTGTTGCGGTGCCTGAGTTGCGGCTTTGCCCCCAGCTACAGTCCGCAATCACACCTCCAAGCCTGACAGAAATTAAGGATTAGTTTACTGTGCAAATGGCCAATGAGTTAGTCGAAGCTTCAGATTACTACGTGAAGCTGCTGAAAACTGATATCAGAATGACAGGACACGAAACAAAACTAGAGTACAGGTCAGAAATATCTTGGTTACAAAACAAAAATAAAACGCACTGTTGAATAATTTAACTATGTGTTAGCAAAAGCACAAGAACGTCTGCGTCACGTACTGACACAACTATTGATTCCATAGTGGCATGAACGCAGTGCAGAATCAGGCGCATGTCTCATATAGTGATAGGCCAGAAGTCTGCACTGTGGTAGCTTCTTCAGGTCCGCCTGCAACAATAACAGTTTTATCCTTAGGGCTGTGCTCAGTTAGTTGGTTGGAAAGCAGGAAAGCCCGATCTGCCTTGTTTTCTTCAAGTGCCATAAAGTTGGACCAATCAGATGGGTGATGAACTGAGCTACTTTCTATTCTACAGCGTACTGGTTGTAGTCCCTTCTTGCATTTGACGCTAATTCATGCTTGGATTGATTCCTTCCTATGCCTGTTAAATATGATTTCAATTTGATCAAATGTTCTTCCTATCTTGTATGCTGTTTATAAAATGTGTAGCATATTCACCAAATGTTTTAACATCTGCTGGCTTTCCAAGAGCCATCACTAATGCTTGGCCGTCAAGCAGCAGACAGCTTGGCCCGACAAGTGAAACAGTAAGTATTGGCGGTGTCAGTACGTTTTCTGTTAGTATATTTGCTTTCGATGACTGGTTGCTATAATGTAGGCTGCCATCGGTTGTGGCGAGAGCCAGTGGTACAGACATAGCCTCATGCTGTAGGATTGCATTGATAGTGTTATACTTTCCTTCGATGTCAGAGTGTTATTCTTGGGATGGGAGCTTTTAGGACCACATGTTGGTCACTCTGGAGCCTTACATATCCGTTTAGTGTTATTCTTGGGATGGCAGCTTTTAGGACCACATGTTGGTCACTCTGGAGCCTTACATATCCGTTTCTTAGCGAATAAGCAAATGGGGTCTAGACCTAAGCTTTCAACACCAAACCCTGATTCCTGGATATCAGAAGTGGCTTAATCCTTATTTACTATGGTCTGCAGATCATTATAAAAGACACCATGCTGTTTTAGTAATGTGACCAACCTCTCTTCATCCCCATGATCGATGACCATCCTTCCTTTAGTGGGCTCAATATGTGTGTATATACATCGTCTTTATTACACATGGTTAATTTTAAGGCTGCAAGGCTAGTACAGTCCTGGGATTATATGATAGAATCCATGTGATTAGTGCAGAACCTATCCTGGTGATGCCCACTAACCCATACTGCTCTTTCCAGTTGTATTCAGCAATTCAGTACTTTGATCTGGGAAAACTTGGGAGAAGCGCCGATGAGTATATTTGACCACACAACTCTACCATGTGTTGCTGAAACCTCTCAAATGTTAGTTTGTTTATTATAAGTGCAATGTGTTCAATGTCAAGGTGTATCTCATCAAAGCTGAGCTCTCAGACCGTGCATAAACCTTTCCTGCTTTTACCTTTTGAGCGGAATTGGCACCCATAATATCACATTCCATAAACGTTGACACAAACTAGAGTACCTCACATGCTGACTCAAAACTCATTGAATGTTCATAGCAGTATGCAGATCGCCGAGGCGAGGTATTAGTACATCCTTGTACTGATCAACTGACCATTTGATTTCCATTAAATTTTAGATAAAGTGCTTCATCCACTGTGAGAGCAGCATGATGCTGTTCCATTGTTTGTGCAACATGTAATGCTCGCTCTACCACTGTATTCAACGAGTACGTGCGCAGGATCCTGTATTATAAATATCCTACTGAAGTTTGCTTTGGATTGTTTGTGCTAGTCTTTACCCTAAAGGTAGTCTTTAGTCCTTGAGATGACCTAGCCATTATAAATGCTATATCTGTTACTTGACCTTTCATTGCTGTTGGACATTCCTCAATTGGCTGTGTGAACCATTCAAACACAATTTGATTTGTGAAACGTGGTTCTACTTCGAATAATACTTACCAGATGTACTATTATGATAATGTCTATTATCTAGTCTAGCTCAAAATAAACAATTAAAACTCCGCACTCTCCTGGTCCTGCCCATACTGTGTCCGGGAATACCATAGGCGCAGGTACCGAGTCAATTCCCAATCACAGTCAGATTCGTCTATTTTGCGCTTATTGATAGTCGCGTGTTTTTGAGCTCACTATATTAATTGAATTAAGCTAGTTTAGCGTGTTTTTTCTATAATCCATCGCTGGCTTCATGGAGGAACTTGGGAAATCATCACAGGGGCAGGTTGTATCAATCTATAATTTATACATTCGTGCCATAATGACTGTTTGAAATTTCCTTAAATTGGCACATTTTTATATATGGTAGCCATTGTTGGAGTCGCTTCTGTACCCGTTGACTTTTAGTTTTAATTCGGGTACTCGGTTAATTTTCTCTTGCGACTCGGTTCCTCTAAGATGGATGCGCCCTTGGCCAAGATGGCGGCGCCCATGATTTATGTCGTTATTGGCTTGGTGTATCCAGGCACTCTGTTGTCGCCGATTTTAGCTCTCGCTTAGTTGTCGAGGGTGTTTGTAGTGATCGGCGACTTATTCTTGGTTGTTTAACGTTAGTTAAAGGCTGAGTTGTGTTTTTAAAAAAATTTTCACTCAAAAAAGTTTCAAATATTTCCTGCCTAAGACTTGTTATCATTAAATTGAGAGAAAGTTAATGTGTTTAAGGAATCTTAACTGGCAAGTCTATTGTGCGTATTGCTCGTCACTGCTTGTCATGTGCAGCGTTTTAATTCTTCTCTGTGTTCGCAGAAACCGAAGAACTCGGACTCGTTGTGCCGGAAGTGCAACAGGTTCATGAAGCGGAAGTACCTTGGTCATCACTGTGTGGCGTGCGCTAAGTGTAAGGTCGGGAGCCCTTGTGACGTGTGCGTCAAGTGGTCGTCAGAGTTGGTGGCTGAGTTTGACAAGGATCGACGGGCGAGGCTGGAGCGTATTGAGAAGGACAAGGCAGTGAAGCTGCATCAGGTTTCCTTGATGGGTCTGGAAGGCTGGCTGAATGAGAGGTCGGATTCAGCACTGGGCGTATGGGCGGCCCAGTTCAAGGCGATGTTTGACTCGTTGCAGTCCACGGTCCCGGTGAAGCAAGCTGGTGCAGGACAACCATTAGGTGGTCTGGCTAGTTCTGCTGAGGGTCATGCACCTGCCCCTTCTCTGTCCTTGGCTCAAGAGCCGACGATAGAGGAGGAAGATTTGCTGCTGAGGGAAGATTCCGGCATGCCGGATCTTTCGATGACGGCGATGTCTAGTACGTCCCAGGGGTCGCCCTCGGGATTTGTACGGGTTTGCCAGGAGGATGGTGATGTCGACGTTCCGTCGGGCATTTTTCATCCCCGATTTGTGCAACCGGATATGCCGGCCGAGCCGTGGTTTGCGGTTCCTACGGCTATCCCGGCGGCGTTAGGTGCGGCTCCTATCGGAGTGACAGTGCCAGCCGTAAGTGAGGCCGTCGGAGTCCCGGATCCCGTGGTGGAGCCGATGGACTGCGGCGAATCCATATCTAGCGATTCGTTGGATACTGGTGCCGTTGGTAGTCGCGCTATGGATGCGCTCTGTGTTGGCAGAGACGTGTATCGTAGCGTTCAGCAAGGATCGTCGGTGGCCCTCTCATCTAAGGGAGAGAGGGAGGATGAAAACGGGAGTTCTTTGATGGACGATTCCGCTTTCTGCACCGAAGCTGAATGGGTGCAGGTTCTTGGATGGATGACCAATCGTCTCGGGTTGGCATCTGATCTAGGATCTCAGCGCGATCCGGCGATGGAACGGATGTCAGAGCGTGCAGCTCTTCTGCCATGCCTACACTCCCTCTGGACACGCAGACTTCCGACATGTTGGAAGTTGCGGCATACCATCTGGTTCAGCCAGACTATGCATTGCCCAAGGCCCCGAAGGGGATAAGGAGTAGGGTCCGCTTTCCGGAGCAGGCTTATCATCAGTATGCCAGGGTTCCACGGCTTTCCGTTGCGGAACGTGAGGCGCTGAATAGGCCGTTGGCTGGGAAAGCCAAGGGGCGGTCACGTCCTTTGGTTTCTCAGACCAACAAAGACCCGTTCAATGACTGCACGGCGGAAGGCGGACAGGTGCCAGAGGCTGCTCCCGGAGTTGTTCGGGACACCATGCGCCTGTCTCAGGATTGCCTGGCAAGGGTAATCACGAGAACTTTAGCAGAGCGACGGAGAATGGTTCTCGATTGTGTGGAACCAGGACCGGAGATGAGGGCTGCGTTATCTTCTGCGCCTTTCATAGGTCCAGGCTTGTTCGGCGGCTCGGCACGACAAGCGCTCTCTAAGGTCAATGGTGGCGGAGCAAGAAGTGGTCGGCAAGTCGTGGAAGTCGACCAAGAGGACTCAGCCGCAACAGTCCTAACGTCAGCATAGGCAGGAGCAGCAGAGACAGCGTCCTAGATCGACCTTCCGTCCTTCTGGCCGTGATGCCCATAGGCCATCCGGATCGCAAGGACCTGGCCGTTCGTCCGCCGCATACAAGCCCTCTAGTAATAGGCCGTATGAGGACGACAGGAAGGGTGGCGGTTCGGGCCGAGGCGGCTACCGTAAGGATAGCCGTGGCGGCGGTTCCGGACCGTCATACCACAAGAAGCCGCGGGGCGACCGTGGGGCTCGTTCCTGACGGGTTTCCGGCGGAACCAATACCGGCGGCTTTGGAAACAAATGGAGTCGAGAATCTTCACCCAAGCGATTTAGCGTCTTGTCGGCTAATCTCGACTGACAACTGTGTGCAGATTCTTTCCGTCGGAGGCAGACTTCAGCTATTCCTAAGCCAATGGGAACAGGTCGTGCACGACTGTTTAGTCTGTCAGTGGATAAGAAACGGCTACGATCCGGACTGGCTCATCCATCAATCGTTAGTTCCGTTAACCTCGACTCCAATATGGACTCCTATTCAAAGGGAATTAGACCGTCTAGTCGCCATTCAGTCAGAGATAGAATCGCTTCGTCAGAAGAATGCGATTCACCTAGTCACCGATCAGTCATCGCTGGGCTTCTATTCGATCATGTTCCTAGTTCCGAAGCATACCGGAGGGTGGAGACCAATTCTCAATCTCAAACCGTTGAACAAATTTATTCTTTCTCCCAGATTTCAGATGGAGACGGTAGCAGCGGTAATGACAGGGCTGAGGAAAGGCATGTGGGCGGTATCGATAGATCTGAAGGATGCTTATTTTCATATTCCATTGTCAATTCCTTTTCAGAAGTACCTGCGATTTGCATTCCAAGACAATGTTTGGGAATTCAATGCTCTTCCCTTCGGCCTGACCACGGCTCCGAGGGTCTTCACCAAGGTGGTTCTCGCCATGACTTCTTTACTTCGCAGGAGAAACATAGCTGTTCACACTTACATAGACGACTGGCTGCTAAAGGCAGTCCAGTAAATCCGGTAAATCCAGTCACTCTGCGCAGCAATCTGATAGTAGTCCTAGACTTGTTGAAAAAGCTAGGATGGATTGTGAATCTAGAGAAATCAGAACTGACTCCATCCCAGGAGTTTGTTTATCTGGGAATTTTCTTCAATCTCAGGGACGGCGTAGCTTTTGCGGCGGAGAGCAGAGTCAGAAGCCTGATTGCAGTGTTGGAGTCGGTTTCTCTAGGAGCCTATCTGACGGCGCGTCAATTTCTCAGAATACTGGGTTTGCTAGTATCGTTGGAGAAGGTGGTGCCATATGCGGCACTCAGGCGCAGGCCGATTCAGATGTATTTGATGTCGTTCTGGTCACAGAGAACAGATCCGTTATCTCTGAGGATACCAGTGAAAGAACCATTGATATTCCACCTTCAGTGGTGGTTATCGGAACAGAATCTTCTGCGAGGTGTTCCTCTACAACCTCCTCAACCTCAGATGTCCATATTTACGGATGCATCGTTGACAGGTTGGGGAGCAGTATTGGACAATCAGTCAGTGTCAGGGGAATGGGATCGGACCAATGCGCAGAAACATATCAATGTGCTCTAGCTATTAGCGGTGGTATTTGCACTGCAGAGGTTCGAGAGTCTAATTCAAGACAAAATTGTCCTAGTAAGGACAGACAACTCAACAGTGGTGTCTTATTTGAACCGCCAAGGCGGGACGAGATCATCAGAGTTGTGTATGATGGTTTGGAACCTTCTGCTGTGGTGCCAAGAGAGGAATATTATTCTTCGGGCAGCACACATTCCAGGAAGATTGAACATCTTAGCGGATGCTCTCAGTCGAAGGACGGTTTGTCGTCCGATGGAATGGCAGCTCAACCAAGTGGTAGCGGAGGTTCTATTCAAACAATGGGGCAAGCCAAATGTCGACCTATTTGCGATGAATCTAAATGCAAAAATGGTCACTTACGTGTCACCGATCCCGGACCCGTTAGCTCTAGCAGTAGACGCACTGGCGATAAGTTGGAAGGGAATGTACGCGTATGCGTATCCTCCGACAATTCTCATCCCGAAAGTTCTGGCAAAGATAAGAGACGGGATGTGCCAAGTACTACTGATCGCACCTTATTGGCCAGGCCGATCATGGTTTACGGATCTGCTGGACCTTCTGGTCTGCAGTCCAATCCCTCTTCCAGACACAAGAGATGTAATCTCTCAGAACAAGGGTCTGTACCTTCATGACAGACCAGAAATGTTCAAATTGACTGCATGGATGTTGTCAAGCAGCGTGCAATTGAGGATGGCTTTTCTGAGCAAGCAGCGAAGTTTGTTGCTTCAGCCAGAAGAGTTTCAACCACAAAGACATATAATTATAGAATCAACAAATTTGCACAGTGGTGTGAGAGAAAAGATATTGATCCCTTTTCTGCATCTGTTCAACACGTAGCAGATTTTATCTGTCATTTATACGAAGTTGACAAACTTGTACCTTCTACCCTAGCAGCATATAAGTCTGCATTAGCTTCGGTCATTCCCAGTCTCACCATTGAGGGAGTGGAGAATGACACCTTGAATGAAGTTATCAAAGGAATGAGCAATCTGCGACCCAGACAGCCAATTCCTATCCCATCATGGAATCTATCTCTTGTTCTACAGGTTTTAGGGCATGCTCCCTTTGAACCGATTAGATCTATTGACATTAAACTGTTAACTATTAAATCAGTTTTCTTGGTTGCAGCAGCGTCGGCGAGAAGGAGAAGCGAGATTCATGCGCGACCCGAAATCTCTGTGGTTATGTCTTAAAGCTCCCCATTTACGTGCTTCTAAAGATACTATTTCTCGTTGGATAGTTGACGCTATTCAGATGTCGCACAAGATCGCTACAGGAAAGCAGATTGATCGTGCGAATGCCCATGAGGTCCGAGCACTAGCAGCATCATCGGCCCTTTATAAGGGTGTCTCATTAGAGCAGGTGATGTCTGTAGCACAATGGCATGCCGAGTCGTCATTCAATGATTTCTACCTTCGCGACATCTCCAGCACACTTAATCCAGTAGCCGTCGCCAATCTGTCAAAGCTAAACTAAGCCACGTCCGACCACTACTTCGCACACATCACAAAAGTCTTCCGCCTACACTTACCAAGCGCTATGCACATGACTGAGTACGACCGTGGAGTGGGCCTAGCTCCTGTGATGATCAAGAACAGATCGACCACTCAAAAATGGTGAGTGTTTACATTAATTAAGTGACTATAAATATGTTTACTTCCAGTCGAAATACCAGACTGAGTAAGTGAATAGTCTGGTACAAGAGTATATTTATCCTCTCATACAGACATGAGACTCATTCCAATTTGAAAATCTAATCGATATACTGATAGTTTTTTCAAAGATTGAAGTTGTAGTAGCTTCTTTGCACTCTACTGGACTGCCCTAGCTGAGACTTGGGGCTGACACGGGTCTGGTGGGTGTTGCATCCCCATGGACATCCCTCTGGTTTTGTGCTGACAAAAGAGGGGGGGGGGGGAGGAGCGCGGTCTAGACCATGGAAGTTTAGCACTCTATGAGTCAGATAGCAGAACCCAAGCGTATGCCAGGGTTTTAGTCTCTTCACAACCTTCTCTGTTGGATGGTTGGTGAGTGCTGGTTCGAGCCTCACCTCCTCCCACCGGCATTTCCTGGCTGTCGAAATCCGGAGTTTATCATAATAGTACATCTGGTAAGTATTATTCGAAGTAGAATCAAAAAAGCATCCGCTTTTGTTTCTACGAGAATTCTTAATACTTACCAGATGTACTATGGCCCTGCCTCAGCCGCCCCGCTGAGGTGAGGCTGAGCTGCTTTCGCAGTTTGCCAAGGCAAATATAAGACGAATCTGACTGTGATTGGGAATTGACTCGGTACCTGCGGCTATGGTATTCCCGGACACAGTATGGGCAGGACCAGGAGAGTGCGGAGTTTTAATTGTTTATTTTGAGCTAGACTAGATAATAGACATTATCATAATAGTACATCTGGTAAGTATTAAGAATTCTCGTAGAAACAAAAGCGGATGCTTTTTTGATTCTGCGAATCCCCTGTTAGGTGCTGGTATTATGTCATTCATCACATCTGGGAAATGCAATGTCTATGTCATTGAAAGCCTGACACGATTAAGTAGATTGGCATTGGATGTAACTCTCAGCCATGCTGTGACTTGAGGGGTATGAAAAGTTCTTTTTCCATCCATCGTGCTTTCATTAACGTCAACACAGTCTATCAGGAAATGAGCAAACCGTCCCTTGACCAGGTTAGGCTGAATGACAACACCATGGTTATCAAGTGTTTCTAGTGTTTTATTAGTGAATGCAGTGTCAAGCTTTATAATTTCACGGTAACTCATTACATGACCAGCCCAGTATAACAAGTTTACCAATTCATTTCACCGTTTTACTTGGTGGAGAGTTCTTCCCATACCTGCATGTTTTGGCGTATTATTTTTGTCTCCACTAAGTGTGTATATTATACCATGTGCAATGCTGAGTATTCTAGTCTGTCAGAAAGACTCGCAATTGTCGTTATCTCCAATAGGTGTGTGGTCTTCTAAGAGTCGTTGACCTGCAGACTAGCAACACGTTTTAGGAACATGTATAAACTGCCTGGAACACAATCTATCACATTATCTTGTCATCCATATATATCTGACATGAAAATAGATGATGACACCACATTCAAAAATTATTCCTCTTTATTTTTGAATGTGGTGTCATCATCTATTTTCATGTCAGATAGCGAGATGCGAGAAAACATTGTTGGAACATACGCTTACGTGGCTCTGTTTGTGGTTGATCATGGAGTGCCAGAATTTCATACACATCTGTCATAAGTTCAGCTAGCTTATTCTTGAATGTGATCATTCGACTCCCAATTAAATTCAAAATTTGGATATTGGATTCACTAGCTATTATGGTACAGGGATATAGCCACATGGACACACCAACACATATGGACGGACATAGAGACACACGCACACACGAACGCATCGGCATCAAGGACGCGCACACACGAACGCACGCATACACTTGGCAATAGACACGTCCAGACACGCAGACGCGACGACACAACTCCGGAATACGCTGAATGCCGGACACGATCAGTAACACATGACAACATAGAACGGACAGACCACGACCCTTACAGCAATAAATGGACAAATATATGCATAGACTATTAATCGACAAACCATACATGGAACACTCAGTTATTAGTTGGAATGGACATGCGCATAGTATAACTTTTGCAATTCAATGTAACCATGTTGTAATATGCTGCTTTACGATTGTATTATATACGTTAATTAGTATTATTCAAATTAGTTAATTATACTCATAGGACACATCCACGCGCATACATGCCCGCCATCACTTAATACACACACATTTGTTGACATGACGACAACATCATATTTAAGAGAGAGTGGACGAATGTTGACGACAGGGAGGTAGAGTTAAAGTTAGACAGTGACAGTTACGGTTACAGACTCGGACGGACTTCCACAGCGGTCTCTGACCGCTAGTGACGGGTAGTGAGTAGTCAGATTGTCAGCTATGTACTTAGCTGACTGGTCAGTTACAGAGACGTACTTAAGGTTAACTTTGTTATAATTTATTATAATACTTCTGTCTTAGGAATCGATTGTAGTTAAGTAGAATAGGTTTAGTACAGGTAAGCGACACGTGACTAGAATTTGGAATTATATGTGTAAACTATAGGATTAAGAAAGTTCAGTAAACGAGTTATCATTAATAGAATACAGCATTGTGTCATCCATTCCACCAATCTCCGCTAGAAGGAAGATCCAGGGCGGTACGCGGGTTGAGACGGTGGCGACCTAAATCCCCATCAGAACCACCGAACGGGACCACCTGTCTTATAACCACCGGTATCATATTTGGAGAGGATTCGAACTTCGACCCGGAGAATACCATCACGGAGACACTGCTGCTTAAATTGATGCTAATCTAAGAATCCTCTCGCATGCCAAGCCGAATCAAGTGACAGTAAATGAAAGACGCATAACATGAAAATGTGAGTATTAATAGGCTATTCATTTAGGCTAATTTACAAATGCATTCCATAGTTTATTTTATTAATATTTTTATTCTTGTAGTAGCGCAATAGTTAATATCATCAATCGTTGCATATGCTTAATCACGTACATGCAATTTTGTTAGTTTTTTTCCTAAATATGGTTTAACTCTGAATTGAGAGTAAATTTATATTCCGCCATAGCCAGCGTACTTTATGCTATACATAAATAGGCCAAATGCAAATTTCTATTCTTTACTATTATTAATATTTTGCTTTGAATTATATTTTGGTAGATTATTTGATTTCTAAAATAATCGTTTTAATTGAAAATTGAAAAGCTCGCCAAAACGTGACTCGCGGCCGCGCAAATTAATCCCATTCAGAGAAACTCCTAGGCCAGCAATTAACAGCTGAATAGATCGATAATTTTAGTAGCAGTTTTGAATACGCCTGTACGAAAGTCAAAATGCGTTTCAATTGAATTTTAAGCGTACATTATCCGGAATGTTTAAATCTAATTTTGTCTAATATTTCAACGGATTTTCTAAATTGAAAATTTAGACTAAATTGGTCTAGGCAGTTAAATTTTGAGCATCTACTTATTGGCAAAACATATTCATATATAGGTGAGTGATTAAATAATCGCTTTTTATTTGATTCGCGTGCTGAATTGGGACTATGTACAATTATTTGGCGCTCTGTTTGAACGTGTAATACGTCAATAGCGCCGTCCAATACTTTGAATGTGTTTTGACTTTAATTTGACTTAGTTTGATTTGAATTTACAAAGAAAATCGAAGATTATATGTCAGCAGACTAGAATTATTTGATTTGATTTAATTTGGCATTATTGTATACGAGTCGATTTTTAGTGATGCCTAAAACGCCCAGTAACACGTGACAACATAGAACGGACAGACCACGAGCCTTACAGCAATAAATGGAGAAATATATGCATAGACTATTAATCGACTCGCCATACATGGAACAATCAGTTATTAGTTGGAATGGACACGGGCAGAGTATAACTCTTGCAATTCAATGTAACCATGTTGTAATATGCTGCTTTACGATTATATTATATACGTTAATTAGTATTATTCAAATTAGTTAATTATACTCATAGGACACATTCACGCGCATACATGCCCGCCATTACTTAATACACACACATTTGTTGACATAACGACAACATCATATTTAAGAGTGGACGAATGTTGACGACAGGGAGGTAGAGTTAAAGTTAGACAGTGAGAGTTACGGTTACGGACTCGGACGGACTTCCACGGCGGTCTCTGACCGCTAGTGACGGGTAGTGAGTAGTCAGATTGTCATCTATGTGGTTAGCTGACTGGTCAGTTACAGAGACGTACTTAAGGTTAACTTTGTTATATTTTATTATAATGCTGCTCTCTTAGGAATCGATTGTAGTTAAGTAGAATAGGTTTAGTATAGGTAAGCGACACGTGACTAGAATTTGGAATTATCTGTGTAAACTATAGGATTAAGAAAGTTCAGTAAACGAGTCATCATTAATAGAATACAGCATTGTGTCATCCATTCCACCCATCTCCGCTAGAAGGAAGATCCAGGGCGGTACGCGGGTTGAGACGGTGGCGAGCTAAATCCCCCATAAGAGCCACCAACCGGGCCAGTCGTCTGATCAACCTCCGATACCATACTATACTATGGCACAATATCGTTCCCATACATTTTTAGCTCTAAAATATCAGTATGCAAGGCTGACTGATTAAGTTCATGACAAAGCCATATTGACAGCTTATCGGCGATCTGTAATGCAGTTTTGTCTATTTTGTCAGTTCTGCTGTGGAATTTGATAGAGCAACTCGTATGACGCTTACCATCAGCAGCTGTAAGATCACGCGAGCTAGATGTAGGCCTTAACTTTAAGTTTGGTCATATTTCGATGCTCCAAGACCAAGAATAACCTGGTAAACATGCAAATCCTGTTATATAAGATGTAGATTTTCGTTTGTCTCTTGCTGACAAAAGATACATCCATTGGCATTACAATTTACTATATAGATGAATTACTTCAGAGCTTGGACAGGAACTGTCGGTGCTAGTGAACTTGCGTGGAGTTGTTCGATTATATTTGCCTTTCTTAGTTCCTCAAGGTTTTCTGTGCTTGTGTACGACGAGCGATAGCCCTTATGCCAACACATTGACGGAAATGGGTTAACTGTAAATAATTCAGTTAATCGATTAGTTGCATTTCTGAAGTTGTCATTTCGCAACTTAAGTCTATTTTGCCTTACATTCTCAATTGTCTTTAGTCCATCCCGTTTTGTCGTCATAAGCTGTTGGTCCCATTCTTCTTGGCATATTATGTATTTCTTAGGACCCAACAGAATTCATCTTTTTCTTGTCGTTTTGCTAGGGGCTTTTTTATCCACAGAAGCATGTCAGGTCTTCACACACCTGGAACGCAGTTAGAATTAGCAATACTGCATTTAGACACGCAATGCTCGTGAAATTTGGTAGCCATCTTGCTTTAAACGTTAGAGGTTTAATACCTCCAGATCGAAGCCTCTAGTAAGCATGTATGCCAGCCGTTAACACCATTTGCACCAATGATTAACATTTTCAGAAGACTTACCTAGTCTACTAAAGCAGCAACATTGGCTTCCAATCACATTAAGTCCATGATATTCAACAGAACATTTTATACATCGTGTTCAACATGTTTAACATTGCACTAACATACATGTTTCTGTTGTTTTTGGAAACAATGTTAACTTATTTATGGCCTACACTGTATTCATCCGCAGATCAGTAACCGATGCCTATTTATATCTGCTTTCGACAATCTGTCTTTCACTAAAACGTCCTCTGGAGTTATATGGGCTTGGAGACTGAGCAAGGCTATTAGGCAGAAAGTTATGGAGAGAAAGTTTTGTAAATTTGCTGATAGTCGACAATAGAAGATTTGAACTAAAAAATTATCACGCAATGTTATTATTGAATTGAATTTGAAGTGGAAAAACAAAGTACAAGTTAAGAAAGCGATCCGAGTTCGAGTCTGGGTGGGGCTTTAGTATATGGCTTCCAGTCAAATTAATTTCAAAATATTTAACAGATTATCTCTAACCCTTGAATTTGGTCAAGAAGATTTGAATTTTCTCATTGAAAATGTGCATTTGCAGACGAAGAGAAGAGTAATTTTGAAAATTTATCGCTGGAATGACAGGCTCAGTTATGGAGCCAGTCATTCCAGTGGTAAATTTTCAAAAATAGTCTTCTCATGGACTGCAAATGGACACTTCGCAAGACCACTGCTGAAATAACAACTACAGCCGGCCTATCGACACTCAAGATGTGAGGGCAAATCGACATGTATCATGCTGCAATTTGAAACCACATGGTTGACCATGGCGTCACATTATGAATATTCTGGCCTGTCAAGATCGAGGATTTTAAATATTGATAAAAGCTGCGAACTATAATAACACTTTTAGTTTTGGCGGGGTTGTGGAGAGGGTGGGTGGGGTGGGGTGGGGGTAAATCTAATTCTCGTTTGCGATCTTTATGTTTTCAAGATCACAAAAGTTAATCTCTACATTGATAGGCAATGTGAAAGCTATCGTGGCATAAGTTAGACTTACTAAATCGAAGATAGTTTGTTTTCTCGAGCAAGTTTTTGGATCAGATCAACCTTTTCAGTGTCCATATCCACAGCATCGTGCGTTTGTCTGAAATTGTAAATAAATAGGTTAGTAGTAGTAGTAGTAGTAGTAGGAGTAGGAGGAGGAGGAGGAGGAGGAGCAGCAGCAGCAGCAGCAGTAGCAGCAGTAGCAGTTGCAGAAGCCACTGCAGCAGAAGTAGTGGCGTTGGCAAGCGGAGGGCGGAAGTAGTGGTAGTGGTCACCATGTTGGTGTGTTTATTTTAAAAGGGCGCCCTCACCAGGCCACGCCCATCTACGATGCCTTTTAAAGAGCCTACCTATTTGATATTTTCTGGTTATTTACCTTCTGGTATTTTTTTTAGGTCTCGCTGAAGGTCGCCTTGCTAGGAGAGGTGGTCTGACCTGGATCCGATCCCAGATGTACGCTTGCTGCCACTCTGCAGGCGTGTCCTCGTATTTACGCGGGTCAAAACGAACCTGGTCCGCTCTGGGTTCTGTCAGCCCCTCCAGCGGCGGGGCCTTATCACATGAAATAATAAAGAACTGTCTTAAAATATGACGAACGAGCTTAGAGCGCTACAGCGCACATAGGTTAACAAAGATCAAATAGGCCAACTTATTGTGGTAGGTCTATATCTTATTAGTATATGACAACTTTAAGTTGCTCATTATATGCATTGACACAGAGCGGCTTCAGTAGTCTTTCGACTGTTAATCAAATTTTAACTAATCATCTTTTTGTATAGTTTCGGAACAGTAATCTTGCTATGCATACCTTAATTGTTGGTAGATGACCTTCTCGCGCGGCCCTTTTGGCGGTGGAATTCCAAACATATCTCCATGCTGATTGGTCAAAATCGTCAGTGCCCACCTTTCGACAGATGTCCCTTCGAGCGGCCGCCAGGCGAATGGCCGGCAGAATATGCGCATCGTCGTCGAAAGGGTCCGTGTTCCGGAAAAGTGGTGAGTTCTTAGCCACCAGGGCGCAGTAGTCTTGGCGCTCGTTGCTCGGGTACTGCGTACCTGTAATTGGCTTCGGTTCCAAAAACCTGAGAAGAATGATGAGTCACGGCCTGAATAGTCAGTCTATCGATTTTTACGGAGTATACTAATTCATTTAAATTCGATTCAATTCAACCTCCTTTGTCATTTATCTATGGATTTACATTTTTACAATAAGCGATCCTTCTGAGGAGTTATAACGATATTTAAACTATCGGTATATATACCCTGATAACGCTAGTTACTGGGCCGTTACTGGACCAATACCGGGCCAATGTGGCCCGGTATTGGCCCAGTACCGACCCAGTAACATGAGTTACAATGGATCGAGCATAACGGGGTATCCATGGTATGGCTACAATCAATATTCTCACCGTGTCGTATTAACCGCTGAATGGCCGAGCCCTAAACCAGGTCCATATTCAAATTCCTGCTGTCTTCTCGGACCCAACTGTTCGGGAACTTCTTGTAGATGTCCTGTCTTTATGGTTCCTGATACAAACGAGGGTGTATCCTAAAAAGTTAAAAGGCCAATATTCTCTGCTTTTTAATCCCTCGAACCTAGAATTCTCAGAATCTCTATTTTTAAATGTACATATTCACGGCAAAATGATTGAAAATTAAATTGTTTAAATTGTATACTTTTAGAGCCTTAAACTGTGTGCCTAGATGTAATGAAACGAAGCAAAATCTTAGCATATGATGAATTCATTACGTGTAAATTAATATAATTTTTCAAGTTGTGAATTTGAATTAGGGACTCGCGCTTCTATTTCACTTTCACAACTTAAAAGATTATACTAATTTATATGGAATGAAATCAACATATGTTAAGATTTATTTCGTTTCATTACATCTAGGCCCACAATTTAAGCTTCTAAAAGTACACAATTTTAATCATTTTATTGTTAAGCATATTCTGGTGTGAATATGCACCTTTAAGGTAAACTATACAGGTAAGCTGTTGAATATTTTGAAAGTAATTTGACAGGAACATGTTACTGCCATAGGCAGTCAAATTAGTTTCAAAATATTCAACAGAATATTTATTAGATCATAAATTATCATTATGGCTTTTTTAATTCGACGTTTCGCCTTCAAAAAGTTAATCATTATTAGTCTACCTTATATCTGACCGGGCGCCAGGTTACACTGGGCCTATATGACGTACTATAGGTACTTCTCGCTACCTCTTGCTTAGACATATTAAATCCTTTCAATGATTCCGAATAAATTCCAAGTTCTTATTTTTTCTCAACTTTTCAATGTCATGCTTTTAATCACTATGACACGCAAATCGCGTTCCAGTAATTATGACGTCATTCAATTTGCACAATATCGTAATAACGTCAGAATGCTAACGCACAAAGCTATGACGTCATGGTGTGATTATTGATTATCAATGGATTCTAAGATTTGCGTATTTCGAGCGTGCGCTTTTAGACGTTGTGTCAAATTCAAATTCAAATTTTTTTTTATTTGACATTTTACTTGCTGTTGCTGCCTGTATAAGTTACCTTGACATTGGGATTCTGGGAATTCAGGGTTCGATCGATCCCAACACATGTATGCGTGAACTGATGAATTGAACGTACACTTCCTCAAAGCTGCAGCATCAATAATTGCGCCCTCAATTACGCTTATTATAAACAAAAGCATAGCCACGGGAGAATTCCCCAAAATGTGGAAATATGCAAAAGTAAAGACTCTACATAAATCTGATTCAAAAACCAATATTAGCAATTATAAGCTTATCTCTATATTACCCATTATCTCAAAGGTTATTGAACGACGCATACATCATCATATTTATAAATTTATAACTAAGTATAATTTATTAGTGGAATCGCAATCAGGCTTCAGCCCTAACCATTCATGTGAAACTGCATTGTTAAATCTTGTGGGAAAATGGCGTTTTTCGATAGATAACGCCGACCTTATTGGTTCTATTATGATTGACTTTAAAAAGGCCTTTGATCTTGTCAATCATGACATCCTACAGCAAAAATTAAGTATTTACATATTCAGCTATATAATGCATTAAAGTGGTTTTCATCATATTTAAATGTCAGACAACAATACGTTTCAATTTCTGGAATGAATTCTAAACCACTGCCCATCAATATTGGAGTACCACAAGGCTCAGTTTTAGGGCCACTTCTGTTCATTTCATATGTTAATGATTTACCCATGTGTGTCAACAGTCTTATGGATATGTCTGCTGATGATACAACTATGCATACAGCTAGTTAAAATATCTCGGAAATTCAAGCAAATCTAATTAACGGTATGAAGTCGGTAGAAGAATGGTGTGTAAATAATAAAATGTTGTTAAATACGGACAAAACTAAGTTTAGGATGTTAGAAACTAAGCATAAATTGAAACAAGTAAATAACAATGTTATAATCCCTACAAATCGTGGAAGCTTAAATGTTGTGGAATCTGACAATCCTTTAGGAGTATAAATAGATAATACGCTTGCATGGAAAGAACATATAGGCAAACTTTGTAAAATGATTTCGTCCCTGATTTATATTCCACGGAAAAATAAACATTATCTTAGCATTAAGCAACACAATCTTTTCTATAAGTCGTATATCCTTTCACACATTGATTATTGTAGTCTTGTATTTTGCCAGTCTTCACCTACATTATTGGATGGCTTAGAAAAACTACAAACACGGGCTGGTAGGGTGATATTAGACATGCCTTACGTGCGGGCAGGGTGGGCGGGCGCGCATGCGGGAGGATGGGCGGGCGGGCGGGTGGGCGTGTGTGTGTGAATGACCGTGTACGACCTTGCGTGTGTGTGTGTGTGTGTGTGTGTGTGTGTGTGTGTGCGTGTGTGCGTGTGTGCGTGTGTGTGTGTGTGTGTGTGCGTGCGTGCGTGCGTGCGTGCGTGCGTGCGTGCGTGCGTGCGTGTCTGAGGGCCTCGGGAAGATCAGTTTACTAACGATGTATACTAGTCCAAGAGCTAAAGGACCTTTAATGACGTGTCTGAGGCCAAAAGGTTTGAAGGTCTTTTCTAAATCATAATTTTATGCTGATTCTGAAAATCCATTTCTTAATTTGCAATTTGGGTGAAAAATCATGTTTTTTGCTTGTTTTCGATAAAATTATGAGAAAAAGTGTAAAATAAGGTTTAATGTCCCACACATTCATTGAACACGTGTCTACCCAATCAAATAGCGTATCAAATTAAAGGTAATGAGGAGACAAATACATACATATATAGTTATCATATAGTTATCATATAGTTATCATATAGTTATCATATAGTTATCATATAGTTATCATATAGTTATCATATAGTTATCATATAGTTATCATATAGTTATCATAGATATGGACTCAGATATATTCATTAAAAGAGACATTTTCCATAAAAATCCTTAACTAAATTTTTTAGTTTCAAACATAATTTCCTAGAAAAAGTCCGTTTCTGTTTACATGTATTACCTAAACTTTTTTGTTTACTTATACAGTAATTTGAAATACCTGTTTTACATGTACTTTCTCCTGATAGTTACCATAGCTGTGTACCGATTTTGTGTTGTATTACCTTTATGCTAACCGTCACCGTAATATCGGAAAATGCGAAAATCCATTTAAACATTATTCATACCCGCTTGTTAATGACTGATTTTATTATGTTCAAATAAACGTGCTAACATATATTCAAATATCAATAGGCTTTGTTTTAGTTTACTAATATTAACCGAGGATGGTTCAGGGAAGAACCTTATGTTACCATGTCCTGAAATGCAGATCTTTCAATGACATTCATGGATTCAGCGCTTTATAAATGTACTTATTATTATTATTATTATTATGATTCATCAGAAGATGAATAATATTGCAGCACATCGTCATATTCTGATTGAGTTGTGTCTGTGATTTCAATGTGACAGCATATATCATCCGGGACTTGTGTACCATCAAACCCCTTGCATGCATGGCGATCATTCTCAAAGATCCATCCATTTTCCTCTGGTTCCCACGTGTACGAATCAGATGTAATAGCATTTTTCCACATTCCCGCAACAGGATTTGCACGTTTAACTTTTTGTATCAATATAGACCTACATAGTGGAAGGTTGCTCGGGTCAGTTCCCTTAATCTTACTCTAAGGCTGAAACTGGATCTTTGGGATATAATGTTGCCGAAAAACATGTATCGTGCCACATTCACTAAAGATACATTTGCTTTACCATACATGTAACACACAAACTTCTTCAAGTTTACCACCAGACCACCATCCAGAGGACAAAATCCTCTTTCACCGGACTGGCTTTCAACCACCCCTCTCACAACCACACGAATTACATGGAATTTTGATGGTGTACATAGCATATATTTAACTTTTAAATTTTTCTGGGATTACTCCGGCTAGATCACTAGGCACTCGCAAGTATGTAGTTTTTATTATTGTCAAGCATTAGTTCGATGAACCCTGCCTTTGAAAATGCACTGGCACTAAGATCTAGCTCATTCGTCATCTGGAATGTAATTTTACTTTTTTCAAAAAAGTGATGCTGGGGGGAAAAGATTTTGCGGTGTTATTGTTGCTGTATAATGTATCCTAGCGTACTACGGTCCTAATATTTTATATAAAATTAACAAAACAAGTAACTAGGATGGCTGCTGTCATATACATAACTAACTATCACAGAATTGACACTAATTAAGGTCACCTGACCTTGCGGTGCTTGTTAGTCATTAGAACAAAAAAGGATAATATATACAGTAAAAAGGATAAACTATAAAATGCCGTATGACGACAAGTCGGTATCTATTAGTCATCAGTACCTATAAATGTAAAAATACAATAATACAAAAAAATACAGTTGGATGAGTACCTATTAATCATCGGGACGGAAAAAGTTCGTAGATCACAGTAAATGATACGTTCCGGATGAGGAATGTGAGATGGCTTGATTCTGTAGCTGCTGGGCTGATCTCCGAAGCCGAACTGTTGATGCGGCTCACTCTCAAGGACAGTGAAGAAGAACGATTGCGGTTGAAGATGTCTACTAGATAGTCATATTAATTTAAACAGTGTGGCAAAAAGGTTCCGTACTGTAACGGAAGTTCTTTCTTCTTCTTCTTTTCGTTCGCTGATCATACCGCCAGTCCTGTAAGTGACTATCGACATGATCATAAGCGTTAAGTGCGTGGGTCCATGGTTTATTAGAGTGCGCCGTGCGGCCTGGAACCTCCGTCTTCAGCACTCGAGGTTTCTGTCAGGGTTACCAAACCCTTACTGCTTTTAGTCGCCTCGTACGACACACAAAGGATACGGAAGGTGTATTCTAAGCCCCACCTACAGGGCAATGTAATGGAAGTTGAAAGATGCCCTGTAGTAATGAAGGGCTACAGTTAAATGTTAAATAATGATGCATGGGCATCTTCCGTGTACACAGTACATGATGCACCATATAGCTTGTGCGGCCCACCAGGCACAGTCACACTAGACTGTTGTCTAAAAGTTAAATGTCATACACAATACATTGCGTGGAGTTAGATTACCACATTTCAGCATGGTTCCGCAGATCTGACGAGTTGTCCACCAAGAATCACCACTCATTCCACACACTACGAGTTCTTAAATCAGGGCTGTCAGGCCCATCCGCAGGAAGACTCCTCGGTTGTTGTTGGACGTGAGGGCTTCTTCTTTCCGATTAGTTTATATTGCCCCCGGGAATTGTTCTCCCGAGAGCGTTCAAAAGATAAGATGAGGATGGGAAGGTTGCAGGCCAGAGATAGCAAGATCTCTAAACCAGCCGGCTCTGCTACAGTTACAATGAAACCAGATTCAGCAGGCAAGTATCAGCGTCCTGCAACTCTCCGGCCACACAACCTTCCACTTTCTCTCTCGACGAAGTGTGGGTCTCAATTCTCAGTTCTTCGCTCCTTTTATACTCCTCATGACATCGTTGCTTGAATGCCCAGCCAGTCAACGTGCGACCTGTAGCCAATCAGCGTGCGAGCTGCAAGGGAAATGACATTATCACGTGATAAACATCCTCCCCATTCAATTAGTACATAGATGCGCTTTCACACGTTTTCAATATTTTGAGCATAATTTAAACAGAAAATAAGGATAACTCAGCCAATTCTGGACCGATTTTAAAATGGTTTACAGTTTTGAATTCCTTGTTTTATTCCGGTCCTTATAAGTACCAGAAATGACGGGGATAACATAATTTAAACGGATTACATGCACCAACTTGGTACATTTTAGTATGCATTCTCTCCCAATGCTGACAAGTGTTGTCAGGGAAGCCCTGACGCGCACATATGTACGCTACACGATCTTATGAACTTAGTCATTTTCTAGAAACCTCTCTCATATGGCTCCATACATGTGTACTATCCTGCTAAGGAGGGAGGGGGCGTGCCCAGAACATACCCGGAACAGCCGTCCCATACACAGCCAAGATGGGATGGTCCGTACCCGTCTGGCTGATTGGCGCTACACCACCCCCTCCTAGCCATGTGAATCGAGAGCACGGGAGCATGCTAGGCGAGAATTATAGGCTTCTCGAACAGGCGCGAGCACGGGAGCATGCTAGGCAAGAATTATAGGCTTCTCGAACAGGCGCGTAGCCGAGAGGAGTAGTGACATGAGAGACGCGTAGTTTACAAAGAAGAGCACATAGAGGTGTGAAAGACTTTTTTGGGGGGATGGCATACTTTTGATTTTGACTTTTGGCCTGGTATATATTCCCAGGCCTTTTCTGTTTTTTATGTCACGGTGCGTGCTCTTTTTATTTTATTTTAGTATCTGATCCTAAAACAATAGCTCACATGGGCGTTCTCTTAGTGACAGATAATTAAATTTCCACAGAGATCGCCCAAGCTCCAACGTACCTGAATTATGTTATATATAAAATATATTAAGTAAAAGATATATATATATATATATATATATATATATATATATATATATATATATATATATATATATATATATATATATATATATATATATATATATATATATATATATATATATATATATATATATATATATATATGTGTGTGTGTGTGTGTCTCATATATATATATATATATATATATATCACAATGAATAAACACAGTAATTACATATGCATGCCAATAGATGAGGGCATGCATACAGTGCGGCCCGTTATGGCGGGTACACACGGATAGCTCTCGCCATCCACAAGTCTGTCTCGTTATACTAAAACGAGAAGAAAATATATAATAAGAAAAATAGTATAATAATAAGGTTTTTAAAAGGTCTATCAGGTGGCCCCAGCAATAGCTGGGACAGCATGATAATAAAAGACATATTCGCTACGGTATGCTGTATACCTACATCGCATAAGCCGTATTTATAGCATAGGAATCTGCAGCGATTTTTTTGTGTGAGACACAGCTATGCAACAATTTGCGTAACTGTGTAGGATGACCATGGCCAGCTCAGGGACGGGGTTTCAATTTGAAGAAAAAGTATAATAATAAGAAAAACATTTCAAAAATAAAGAAACATAATAGTTCGATCTTCCGCACACCCAATCATACATTCTGCTGCATCCATGACAATAGTGGTCACATGTGTTTGCCGAAAAGTTACCCCAGCATGTTCGGGTGCCACGATCTGAGGAAGCTGGTCATGCGGCATGATCCACTGGTGCTGATATACTGTTGCTTATAATAATATTCTCTGCACTAGTGTCTGAAGAAGTTGCTGATAAATTTAACACATGCGGTGTGGCGGTGCTGGTGCTGGATGCTCTAACGATTGTGGTAGCAGTGGTGGCAGTCATCACTGTGGTGGTCACGGTGGTGGTTGTGGTGTGTATTGTTGGTCGGTTGTGAAAAGCTGTGAGGATGCTACGTGATGCGATTTTCATGGCCTGGATCAATCGGGTTGCGGATGTATGAGGTACTGCTCGGACGTCTTGCTGATGCATGAGGTGACTATTCCCAGAGTATGGTCTGTCCGGCATGGTAGATTTCCTGATGGCAGGATCTAAATATTGCGGTAGTCCTGCATGTGAGTGTCATGGTACTGATGCTAGGTGTCGTGGTGCTGGTCTCGATGAAGCCGATCTCCTCATCAATCACTAAACCTGTCGGTGAAACAGAACAATCCGAAAGTTTAGGTAAAGGATCACTAATTGTCATTGGCACTGTTATAACCACTGATATAGGCTGACTGATCATGGGTGCTGATGGTGTTGCGGTGGTGCATGCTGCTGGTGTGGTCATTGCAGGTGCTACTGGTGCAGATACAATAATTGGTGTGATGCCGAAACTGTGGGTGCTGCCTGTGCTGTTATTGAAGGTGCTGCCGGTGCTGTGGTGATGGTTGCTGCGGTGGTGGTGATGACTGACCGTGATGCTGGTGTGGATGCGGAAACTGGACACGTCTGTGGAAAGTCAGATTGACGTCTCTTTGTCCTCTTTGTCTTAGCCATTTTACGGGTCGGAATTTCTACCAATGGTAACCAAGTTTCTAATAGCGGACCAAGAACTTCTATAGCTTCCTCCGATTCACCAGGTTTTAATGTCACCACTAATACATGATGTTTATGAGATAGAGTGTGAGTCACACTGCACCGAGTGGCTGAGTACAGGTATCTGCAGTCCATACAATAGGCTCTCTGTAATAAGTGATCTCAGTTAACTTGGAGTTCCAGATCCAAGTTCCTGGAAAATTTTCGCTTACATGGCTGTCCGTTGTATAGTTCTAATGTACACGGATACCTCTTGGCAGTGTTTATCGGAGTTTGATCTTCTGAACTGTCGGATGAAGCTAGATTCCCCCACGAGCGACGTAGTATTCCTGCATATTGGTTGCTTGTGGAACTGCAGACACCTAACTAATTTTCCTAACTTGCTCTAACTCTTCATAACTTTCCTGAGCAAATATATTTAATGAATTAATAATAATAAGTGAGAACAGCAGAATTTGGTTTGCGACACGAAAGTGGCCAAATGCCTGATTTTCCCCAGTGTCAAGTTTTGAGGAAAGATGAGATTTCAGTGTGCGCTTTCCTCCTTTTATAGTTTTTGATGATGTCACAAGAGGCCGGATGACCATGCCCAAAGTACCCGGGCGATTCGGTCATCACATGTGTACGGCCTTTCAAAATTTTTATTTTCCTGGAGTCCGATTCTATATTCCCTTCATAGGAGGAAGGTAAATATAAGTATAAGAAGGAAGGACAGCCGCTTTGATCTCCATTCCACGGGGAATCAGGTCTCCGATCAACATTAAAATCCAGAACTCCTTATTCCTGTGGACGTTCACCTTTTAATTAGTGTGAAGCATTTTTCAAGTTAGGTGCTCATAAATTGGTCTGTTCAAATTTCAGGCTGGAAGGCCTTACAGGGTGTGGGAGAGCATGATTACATCAGCAGTTTTAACCCCGACTCATCACCTCTCGCCTCCTCCATCACGTCTTGGTAGCCACGTGGGAGGGAGATTCTCTTGTTTATAGCCTTTGATCTAATTTACCGGAAAATAGTAGTGATGATCACGTGATTCTTGTTTTGAAATCATGTGGTTGATCGGAAACTTAGATGGCTTTGTTTACATGACGAAAATTGTTGTTGTTGACTAGCCGTATTTGATGCGAAAAATGAAAGTATGTGGCCTTTTCATTACCCTGTTCCTTATAACAACGTCCCTTTTCATGCGCTTGATCTCACTAGTGCCTCCTCTCGTGTAAGGTGTTTTATTGCAGCCTGTGTTGATTCTCAGCTGGAATGTGTAGTTAAGAGAATACTTGAAATTCTCTGTGATGTTATACTGTCTAAGTTTTGATGCCGCTTTGCCAGCCAACGCACTAATGATTTGTATACATGGTAGAACAGTGATGTTCTCAATCAAAAATTAAACCAGTATAGTTGGCATAAGCCAAGAAAACTCTGCGTCTCTGTAACTGAAGAGGGCGTCAGCCACTCCGCTACTGCCTTAGTTTTTTACGTCTGAGTAGCCACTCCATCACCGGATATGACGTGTTCCAGGAACTCAACGCTCTGTCTAAAGAGATGACATTTCTTGGGTTTGAGTTTCAAATTGGCCATGCGGAATCTGGAAAGCACGGTGTCCAAATTTATTAATGTTTGCTCAAACATTGGTCCAAAGCCGATTACGTCATCGATGTAACATAGACAGATTTTCCATTGCAGGGTAGTTAATACCTGCTCGATGAGACGTTCAAAAGTTCCGGGAGCGTTGCACAAGCCAGAGAGCATCTTGCGGAATTGGAAAAGACCATCCCTACAAACGAACGCAGTCTTTTCCATGTCAGCTTCATCCATGGCCACTTGCCAGTAACTGCTAGCTAAGTCAAGGGTACAACACCACTTGGCTCCGGACAAGGAATCCAAGGCCTGATCTATCTGAGGTAATGGATAAGTGTCCGTGATGCTAAGATCATTAAGGCGGCGGTAGTCAATACAAAACTGCAAGGTTCCATCCTTTTATCCTGCTAGTTCTATGGGGCTGGCCCATGGAGATACTGAAGGTTCGATAATACCGGTCCGCAACATATCGTTCACTTGTTGGTGTGCTTCCGCTTCTTTATGAATGCGAAGATATCGTACTGGTTGACGTACGGGGCGATTATTGCCTGTGTCGATGGAGTGTCGCACAAGATGAGTTTCTCCGTGATCCATGTCTCCGGAGGAAAAAATATCGTGATATTTGTACAGTAGTTTCCGAATTTCGTGTTTCTGTGATTGCGGTAATCCAACTGTGGCACGTAGATTTAAATCATGTAAATGTTCAGGTAAATCATCAGTCACATGCTGTTGTGTGTCGGTGAGTGTAGGTGATTTCAATGAGATAATATCCACTAAATGGCCGCAGCATACCCCCGGTTCAAGAGTTATGGGTCTGCGGTGTCATTGAACACCCTAAAGGGTATATGTTCCCTATTAGTGGTGTCTACGATCATGCGGGAACTTGCGCATTGAGAGGCGATCATGTAATCAGGGTTGGGTTCCAGCATGGCGATGTGTGTGTTGCTTCCTAACTGTGGTGCAGTGGCCCACATGATTTGCACTTGTCCCGGCTCAACTGTGGCCATACTTGATAATATTACAGCGCACGTGTCATATAATGATGATGCCGGGCCAAGAGGTATCCGTCGGCCATGTATGTCGAGTTCCTGTTGTTTGCAATGTATGATGGCTTCGCTGGCACTGAGAAAATCAGAGCCAAGGAGGGCATCGTTATGAATGGAGGCGATGACAACTCGCTGTATGAATTGCATTTCCTCTATTTGGATGACTAGATTAACTACACCGGCCACGGGCACATCAGCTCCCATAGCTGTCTGCAGGTAAATGTTTGTAGGTTTAAGGGGAGGCTTTTTATGAGGTGGGATGCTCTCATATAAGCGCTTGTTGAATACTGTGATTGAAGCACCAGTGTCAACAGTGGCACTGTTGGAAACACCGCTAAACAGACAGGCACACTTGTATATCAATTTGCGGTGTACCTGTGGAAGAGTTTACAATGATGCCGTCTGCGACAATGGTGTCGGAGCGGAATCATTCTGTATATAATCAGTCTGATTTTGAATGGCTTCTTTTAATGTGGTGGATGGCTGAGTGAGGAAGGGGTCAGTCAAACTGTCGTCGCTGCTGTGAGGGCTCCGGCAAAGATGGAGCTGGAGTAGCAATGATGATGGAGATGTTGCTGTTTCTGGGTATGCAGTGTTGGTGTAGACAGCGGTGCATATGGGATGGTGGATACGCTCTACCTGTGCGAGCCATTTCTTGCAATGCTTCATTGGATGCTTTGGCGAAGCACAGAAAAAGCAGTAAAGCTGCCAGGGACGTGTGTCTCCCCGTCTATGTCAGCGTTTATGAATCCACGAGGTGGAGTGAACCGTTTCTCCTGACTCGCTGCTGTCTGTGGATGCGGGTGATGATGTTGTGCGGGACAGTGTTTTGCATACCACCAAAGGAGACCGAGTTCAGTGTTTTGGTGGCGGGACGTGGTGCTTGTAAAAATGTTGTGTCAGCGGAGGTGCTGCAACCTACCACTGCCATGTTACAAAGGAAAGAAGGCTTGCTTTTGTGCGGAGACAGAGGGGGGGTGGCGATGCTGCGGATATGGGAGGCATCGTAGGCATCGACATATGTGAAACCGTGCATTTTGGTGTATGTGTAAAATCACATATTCAGGCCGGGAAAGGCCTCACCACAGGTTTTGTGTTCTGAGTTAGTTCTTGAGATATTCGTGAACAATATTCAAAAGTTTCAAAAATGCTCCCATACAATCTGGAGATACACAATTGATTTAGTGCGGTGGGTTGGATTGCTGATGTGGCTATGGAGTAGAAACCTACCAAGACAGAAGTGATCTGCTTAATGCCTGTCTTGCTGATAGTAGCTGCATACAGATCCAACCTATTCGGCCCCTGGCCGAGGATGCTCTCGAGTTCTGGATTTCATCTCCTTTTATACTGCTCGTGACGTCACGGCAATATTTTGAAGATAATCAAAAGGGGTTTTCCGTGGATAACTCAGCCATTTCTTAACCGATTTTGAAATGGTTTACAGTTTCGGAAAGCCCGTCGAATTCTGGTCTTGATTAATGCCAGATTCGGCGGGAACAACTAATGAGAAAGGATTACAATGTACCTACTCGGTACACTAAAAGCGCCATCCTATCTTGGTCATGAATATGCACTCTGTCAGAATAGTATTAAGCGCGAGCATGCGCGCTATGCGCTTTAATGAACGTAGTCGTTTTTACAATGCAATCTCTCTCATAGGCCCATATATGCTTATAGCTCTACCCAGGGGGCGTGTTTAGGGAACGAATCCAGGATGGGCGGCGCGTACCCAGCTTAGGGGAGGTTACCTTCCTGGCAGATGAGCCCGGGTAGCCATCTCGGCACATTCCAATTGGACTACTCCCTCAGGCAGACGGTGCATACATGTTGCCGGGCGACAAGTCCAGAGCCAATGAGCAACTCCTAACCATGTCTCAGTGCAACCATGAGTAACACGACATGGACGGATAACACACAAAAGGATTGAGCAAGCAACAGATCTAGTTACAGCGAAGGCTGAAGAAATGGTTAGCAGCCATTGGCGACCTTCCTGGAAGGGGTGGAGAGTTGGTTGTGTAGCACAGATCGGCCGGATGGGTACGGACCATCCCAACTAGGCTGGGTACAGGACGCCCGCTCCGGGTATGTTCCAAGCATGGCCCCCTGGATAGAATAGTATGCGTGCATACTAAGAGAGGTTTCGTTAAAATGTCTGTAGGAATGCGTAAAACAGAAAACAGAAAGTTATGTAGTCAGAATAACTAATATGTTAATTTAAACAGTAAGTTAGAAAATGTCTGTCCGGTGATGGTAGTTTGAAAGGTGCTCATAACAGAGAGGGCTACAATTGTAATTAAACATTGCATGTACATAACTGGATACACCATACATGTTACATCGCATAGCTCCTGTGGTGTACCAGGCAGAGTCCCACCAGACTGTGGCCTAAAAGTTAATTAATCACACGACATGCTGCGTGGAAGCTTGAATACCACTTTTCAGTGTGGTCCGGAAGATCAGACAAGTTATACACCAAGAATCACAACTTGTTCTACATGCTGTAGAGATTACATCTGGGTCACGAGGCCCATCCACAGGAAGGCTCCTCTTGAAGTGTTGACGTGAGGAAGTCTCTTCTATTTATTTAGTTGCCCCTGGATGACCGTCCAAGGCTTACAAAAACTTAGTGATTGCAGGTGTTCATTGCTGACCAACGCATGGGAACTGAATTCTGAAAGGTACTGGTGCGGTGTAGGGTACCACAGTCAGTAAGCAGTTGCCCACGTCTAGCCCTGCACTGGTCCAAGAACCTACCAATGTCTGTCTCTCGACGAAGTGTGGTCTCGATTCTTGATTTTTCGCTCCTTTTATACTACTCGTGACGTCAGAGGCAGAACGCCCAGCGAATCAGCTGGCGATCTGTAGCCAATCAGCGTGCAGCTAGAAGGGGTGACGATGCTTTCACGTGATAGACGCATTCCCCATTCATTTAATACATACACGCGATTATGACGTCCCAGTAATATTTTGAAAAATAATTTCAATGAGCCATTTAAGGATAGCTCGGCAATTTCTGGTCCGATTTTAAAAAGGTAAACAGTTTTGGAATCCTCGTCTCAGTCTGGCCCTGGGCGGCGAGAATGGGGTGATTGAAATAAATCACGTGCACCAACTCGGTAAACTTTATGTACGCATTCTCTCCCAATGTGTTGTCAGGGAAGCGTTGACTTGTGTGCATGCTCGCTATGCGATTTCATGGACTTAGCCATTTTATAGAAACCTCTACCATATGGCTTTATACATGCACGCTATCCTACCCAGGGGGGCGTGCTTGGAACATACCCGGAACAGCGTTCCAAACGCAGCCTAGCTGGGACAGTCCGTACCCATCCGGCCGATCCGCGCTGCACCTAGTTCCTCAGAAATTATCGCTAAAATGATGCAGCATTGACTAAACCCATGACTAACTTAAGAGACAATGGTGTCAGATTCTTTTGAAGCCAGCGCCTAAATAATTATATATATATATATATATATATATATATATATATATATATATATATATATATATATATATATATATATATATATATATATATATATATATATATATTTCTTAGCACACTTTGGCATTGATCTAGATGGGAGTGCGGCTTCGACCGTAACTCCTTCCCCGCTTTGGCATTGTAGGTATTTTCATGTGACAGAGGCCCGCCTGAGGCACTTTCCTCTCACAAAACCAATTTATTGGCCTGCATGAGGGGTTAGTTTATATTAAATAAATTAGCCACGCTAGGGACTTCTCCTTTCAGGGGTATCTTTTAGATATATATGGATAGGTTAGGTATCTTTGGCGAGACATAATACAGACAGCCAATACGTCACCATATATATAGTTAAGCACCAGCAAAAACAATAGAACGTAGAAACATGATGGTACAACTAGGCTGCCATACTTTTTGTCCCCGCGTTAGCTGACATAATTCCAAGTACGAAATGCACATGCATGCATGACTTCACGCCGCTTGATGTCCATGCGTCGCGGGAAACAGCACACGTGTTCAGTTATGTAAAAGTCCAGTTTGAGGTGTAGAACATTACATACAGATTTATGCGACAAGATTAGGAATTTTGTGTTCATGACCGTGGTTTATTTGTACAGAGAGAATTAGCTCTTGATTGTGAACCGCTATGGCAAGACGAAGGTTAAGTGATCGTGTGAAATGGCAAATCATAGGCATGCATACCACTGGTATGTCATGCAGAGAGATTGGCAGACAGCTGAACATTAACCATACTGTAATCAGTCGTTTGATTGCAAAACATGGGCAAACTAACGAGGTGAAGGACAGGCCTAGATCTGGAAGACCGAAGAAGACTACTGCCCGTGATAATCGAGCCCTAGTACGCCTTGTTAGGAGATCTCCATTCACCAACAGCAGAGTGCTCAGCCAGCAATGGGAAACGTGCAATAGAGTGTCAATGTCTACCGTCAAAAGGAGACTGTATGCTGCTGGCATGAAAGCTAGGAGACCTGTCAGACGTCCTCTCCTCACTGCACACCACAAAGAGGAGCGTCTGAGGTGGTGCAACGAAAGAAGACACTGGAACATGAGATCCTGGAGACGGGTACACTGGTCCGATGAAAGTCGGTTTCTGCTTCATGCCACAGATTGTCGAACTCGTGTATGGAGGTCCAGACGTACGGCGTACGACCAACGTAACATCATGGAAGAAGTTCCATTTGGTGGAGGTTCCGTTATGATATGGGGGTGCATCTCATTTGATTGTAAGCTGGATCTGTTGACTGTACCTGGAACACTAAATGGACAAAGATATCAAGATTCCATACTGGATAGAGTTGTGGTCCCTCATTTTGTAAATCATGCACCTGGAACCCACCCTATATTCATGGATGACAACGCCCGACCACATCGTGCTAGAGCTGTGCATGAATACCTCCGCCAGAATGCCATCGAAACCCTACCATGGCCAGCAAGGAGCCCTGACATGAACCCTATTGAGCATATCTGGGACATTCGGGGAAACATGGTGAGAAGGAGGGATCCTCCTGTGCAGAACCTACAGGAATTAACAGATGCACTCCATCTTGAATGGCAACGAATACCACAATGGCGTATCAGTCGGTTGGTGACCAGCATGAGACGTCGTGTCCAGGCCGTCATCCAGGCACAAGGTGGATATACCCGGTATTAATAATGACAGTCTCAAACTCGTGCACAGATGTTAAACTTCGTTTTCAGACACCATTAATGACAATCTAGCCACGTGTGTCAACTGTAGGGCAATAGTTGTCAGTTGTGTCAACGTAACCATATTCAGGCCTCGTTTTCAAGTTCAAACAAAAAACATACAGTGTTTCTCCACCATCATAATCAGCATTCCCCTAGTTGCATTATTACCTCTTGCACTAAGATGGATGGGTACATAAATGTTTATGCTATTGCTTTCTTCATAGCACATGAATATACCCTCGCATGTGCGTAAAAATAGGGTGGTGCTTAGCTTTTGCACAGGTATATATATATATATATATATATATATATATATATATATATATATATATATATATATATATATATATATATATATATATATATATATATTTCTTGAATGATTCGACTGTTGTTGCTTCGGCTATTGTAGCTAGCAGTGACTTCCACTGAGGTAACACTCTATTGGTGAAAAAGTGCTTGCGAATATCTTTGTTACTGTGTTTTATGTTGAGCTTGAACCTATGACCTCTGGTCTGTGTCATACTGGATGGTTCGAAAAGTAGGTCATCAATATTATATACATCTCTGATGAGCTTGAATGTTTCAATTAAATCTCCTCGAAACCGTTTATATTTCAGCGACATTAGATTTAGGGATTCAAGTCTTTCCATATAGCTATACTCTATGATTTGCGGGACAAGTTTTGTTGCTCAGCGTTGAACTTTTTCTAATAGCTGTGATTGCCGTTTCAATCTTGGTGACCATGACGAGTTGCAGTATTCGAGGATATGTATCACTATAGACTTGTACAAGAGCGTGAATGTAGATGGGTCTATGTTGGTAAAGGTTCTTTTGATTAGTCCTATTGTGCTGTTTGCCTTGTATACAATATTAACTATATGTATATCAAAAGAGTGGTTTCTATCAATATACCCTCCCATGTCTTTTTCAACCTCTGATATTGATACAGGGTGCATATCGGGCATAGCTGTCATTTAGTATATAGTTTGTGGGTTATTCCTGCCGAAATGCAGAACACGTGTTTTGTCTGTGTTGGAGGCTACCATGTCTGTGACCACTTATACACTTAGCCTATGTTGTCTTGTATCTTACTGGTAGCTGGATTGCCATATATGTTTGTGTCATCTGCAAATATTTTGCAGTGGCAGGTCAGTAGGTCTGGTAGATGAGTTATGTATATCCGAAAGAGAATAGGTCCCAAGACACTTCCTTGTGGCACGCCTCTTTTCACTTCTATCCAGTCTTGTATTACATCATTGATCCTTGTTCTCTGTATTCATGTTGTTAGATTGTCCCCTATACCATAGCTTCTGAGTTTTGTTTGGAGTCATTGGTGGTATACAGTATCGAATGCTTTTGAGAAGTCTAGGTATACTGCATCTACAGGTTCGTTTGAATCAAATTTGGTTGTTATATCTTCGAGGTACTCTAGTAGTTGAGTTTTACATGATCTATTATATCGTAATCCGTGCTGGCATTTGGTAAATAGATTGGCTGTTTCCAGATGGTCTACTATGCTGTCCCGTGTGAATGACTCCAGGACCTTACACAAGGTAGAGGTAAGACTGATTGATCTGTAGTTACTTGGCTTGTTTTTTATCCTTTTTTGTGTATGCAGCATACATTTGCCATTTGCCATATCTCAGGTAATACGCCTTCTTCTAGAGACTTGTTAAAAATTATGCATAGTAGTTTACTTATTTCTTTAGCAGCTTCCTTTAATATTCTCACTGGGATTTCATCAGGGCCATTGCTTTTATTGTGGTTGAGTGCTTTCAATTTGTTTTCGATGGCGGTAGGTGTTATTATTATGTCCTTTAATACAATACCATTGCTTCTAGTGCAAATGATTGGTGTAGAATGAAGATCTTCTAAAGTGAGCATGCTTGAGAAAAAGTTGTTAAAATATTAGATTTTTCTTTATCGTCAGTGGTCATAGTTTCCTGGGTTACGTAGCTTGCTAATTGATCCACATAGAACAGATTTACACTTAACATAGTTCCAAAAAGCATTAGGATTTCTCTTGCTTTCACTTGCTACTTTACGTTCAAAAGTATGTTCTGCATTTCTGATGCATTCCATCATTTTGTTTCGAGCAATTTTGTAAAGAGCATATAATCAGTGGTTTTCTTTGTTTTATTGTATCTTTTGTATGCACGATTTTTACATTTGGGTGATTGTGCTGTCGTATGGTTACGCCATAGGTGTTTCTTCTTACCATGTTGTTTTGACATAGGAATGTACTGCTCTTTCATTGTCCTTAGTTGTGTGTGCGTGAATGCCCGTGTATGTGTGTAGGAAGCTCCAAGCTTCTGGTACATTAAGTTCATTCAGATTATTCCAGCCAGTTGTCCCTAAGTCTGCTCTCATTTCATTATATCAACCTTTGATCAACAGTAGCGTTGGCGTAGCAGCT
Source organism: Chaetoderma sp. LZ-2023a (assembly GCA_034401795.1). Taxonomy (NCBI): domain Eukaryota; kingdom Metazoa; phylum Mollusca; class Caudofoveata; order Chaetodermatida; family Chaetodermatidae; genus Chaetoderma; species Chaetoderma sp. LZ-2023a. The sequence continues at coordinate 86,502,934 of CM067367.1, forward strand.
TGTTTGCTTGTGTTTCTACCTGTTTCTAACAGGGATCTGTTTCTAACAATTGTAGCTCGCGGGGATACGTGCTGGTCTGGCAATACATTTCCGCCCATCGCACCCGAAGTGCACGATGACCGGGATGGATGGTTAGCAGCGGATCTCAGGGTGACGGATCTCGTATGACGTCTCTCCAAGAAATACAAAGACCGACTTCTAGAGCCGGTGGAACAATGATGTTCGAGTGGGGCCGTGCGACCATTGCTGCCAGGATTGAACCACACGGTCTCATCCCAACTATTAGTATCACCGGTATGCCTATCCATACTAATTTAGAGTCATGGAATAATTTATAATTAAACAGTAGAAATGTTAATAAATACTATACAAACAAGGTGAATCGTTTGACAGTAGATTGAGCACAATAATACACAATATAGAGCTAGCTGGTGTCCTTTCTACGTGGTGTCGCCGGCGGTACCACACAGGTTCTTGAATCCGCAGAGGTATCCCCGCAAGAGAAGCAGCTGCAACGAAGCCACTAAGTAGCTTAATATAAGGTAATATACCCCTAACATACACAAAGAAAATATTGTTGTTGCGAGAGGAAAGTGTCTCGCGCAGCCCTCCATCACAGGAAAATGCCTTCAACGCCGAAGCGGAGGAAAAGAGCTGGTAAAAAGTGCCACTCTTTTGTTCAATAGAAAATGCTAAGTGCTGAAAATCCTAGTGAAGCTACTGTTAAGGTGTTGCACACTGGTTTACGTGAAGACGGGACAAACGATTTCCGAAGAATTCCCAGGTCACCATCTTATGTAGTTTCCAAAGATATTGTATTGGTAGATGCTGCTTTATTTATGCGGGCCTTCTGCTACAGTCCAACATACCATTTAGTTGTTAGAAACGGAAACTTGCTTTGGGCGCAAGTGGCAGGGATTCCTACCTGTTGTCCAATGGGCGCAGACACTCAGCTCCCCGTAGGTCACTTTGGAATAGCATCTACCTCCAAGGACATTATGCGTACATGTTACGACACAAGGCATCCGAATTCGATGAAAATCCAGCTACCTTGCTCCGCTACTACAGAAAACTTCACCTGGACAATGCTACATTTCACACAAGCAAGTTTGATCACTTAACATGTCTTTATGGTAGGGGTAGAGAGATGGATATGCACCGGGAGCATCGTTTCCGTGAGGGCGTGACGAGCAGCAATGCTTCATCCAGATACTCCAATGAATTAGATGGAGATCGGCATCTCGTCCGTCACCGCGTGCTACGGATCTAACAGTTGACCTGTCGTTAGGGTTAAATTACAATATGCTCAAATATGCACTGCGGGTCGGTAAATAAACTAACTATCTCATAATTATTACTATATGTTTTCGCAGTGCTTCCTTCATTGGCAGGGTTATCTAGCTAACAAGTATCCGAAGATACAGGGGGAAGTGTGTGTAAATCAGCACTTTAACCATCAGAAACCCCGATAGTTTCCCAGGGTTGGATCAGATCAACGTGCTGATAGGGAATCCAAACAATTATAAAGTCATATGGCTGCTGGATCGTGGAAAGAGACAATAACTTAATATATGTGAGGCCTTATAGGTAATTGGCCAATTTGGCACAACCTTACCAGTGTGCAGGGCTACATTACCGCAACAGCCGGAAATGAGGCGTACACTATATGTCTCTAAACGAAGAAATTGTCCGTAACGACTTTAACCTATTCTATCGAGCCGAATAGTAAGGTTTAGGCGGTAACATGCTGGACTCAAACAATTAGAGTACGGTCAGCGACCTCAGTGTAAAATTGATGATGGCGGGAATAAGTGATGCAGATATAAATGTTGCTGTATAGTATTTCCTAGCATACTGTGGTCCAGAGTTTTCTACAATTAAACAAAACATATCAACTAGATGGCTATCTGCCATATACAACTAACCAATGCAATAAGTAGATTGTAATTAAATTAAGTAGCCAAGTATCATAAACTGATAAACCTAGGCGGTGCGGCTGGTTGAAAGCACCACAGTAAACGAGGATAATATTCACAGTAATATAGATATAGAATATAGGTACCTATTAGTCATCAGTACCAAATACGGAAATAGTAATTAGATGTACAATAGTATAGTTACTTGAGTACCTAATAGTCATCAGTACGGAACAGGCTACTATGTTACTGAAATTGAGGCGCTAACACATTCATAGCACAAGTCGACACGTTCTCTGGAGCTGGAGAGATTTCTGCAACTGGTTTCCATAGGTTGGCTCCGCAAGCTAACTCCTTCAGGCAGGGTAGATACAGTACACACTCAGGACAGTGAAACAGAGCAGTGAAAAGATGTCTATTAGATATTCCCAGTAACTAGTATATAATTATACGGTAGTGAGAAGGTTATCCATCCGGCGACGGAAATAATAACATTGGAGATGTGCCCATTAATAAAGAGGGTCGTATATAATGTTAAGCAGTTACATAACTTGGCACACGGTGCAGGATGCGCCGCAACGCTCTTGCGGCGCACCTAGCAAAGTCCACCAGACTGTGGTCAAAATTTTTATTAAAACACAACCGACATGCAGTGCGGAGGTTGAAGTCCACTTTTCAGCGTGGTTGGCAGATTCGGCGAGTCATCCACCAAGAATCACTGTAGCTCTACATTCCGTAAAATTACATCCCGGGCCCTTTCCGGAAAGGCTTTCTCTTTATACAAATTCGGAAGCAGGAACCATAACTTTAATTATTTTGCTCCCAGATGGCTGTCCGGGAGCACCCAAAATTCTGTAATGCGGAAAGTTCGAGAACTGCTTTTACGTGGGGTGAGCTTAAAGCCGTAAGGAACCACGGTTATGTGCTGTATCTTCTCGACGGGTCGGTCTCCACGCCGACAATGCTCCTGATCCTTGGTTTTTCACCCCTTTTATACTATTCCTGACGTCAGAGGCAGATGCCTCAGTCAATCAGCGTCCGAGCAGTAGCCAGTCAGCGTGCAGCTAGATCAGTGACGTATTTACCACGTTGTAGAACATTCTAGATCTTTTTATGCACACACGCGATTACGACGAAAAGCAATATTTTGAAGATAATTTAAGGGGGTTTCTGTGGATAACTCAGCCATTTCTGGGCCGATTTTGAAACGGTTAACAGTTCTAGAAAGCTTGTTTCATTCCTCATCAGTACCAAGAACAACGAGAACGGAATAATTAAAGACTTTTACGAGTACCTACTCAGTACACTACAGGCATGCACTCGCTTCCAATTCCATGACGTGTTCTTAGGGAAGCTCTGACACACGCGCATGCGCACCACGCGCTTTATCGGACTTAGCCAATTTTAACGAAAACCTCTCTCATAGGGCTATGTATGTGTACTATCCTACCCAGGGGGTGTGCTTGAAGCGAATCCGAAATGGCCGTTCCATACCCAGCTTTGCTGAGACGGCCAGTACCCGTCCGGTCGGTCCGCGCTACACAATTGTTCCTTTTTGCATTCTCCTGCACTCCCTGTTTTAGTGACATCATCAAACTATGTATATTTCAATAGATACACCATCTTTACACACCATTTGAAGATTTTATCAAAATGCAGCAGAAATAAGTAATTATTTTACCTATCTTTTTATTTGACGTGTGAAAAACATGTTTTCACTATTACTTTTTTCAGGGTCCAAAGAAATGTTCATAACTGGTAACGAAGTGGTCCAGTTTTTGCGTCAGACGACATATGCCAGTTGCTGTCAACCATGGCATGTTGATTTCGCCAACATAATAATAATTGGTTTTTTTACAGATGCGCCAAAGTGGCATAGGGTGCTTATATTGTTTGCAAATCTAGTTGATTCTTTTCACGCACATGACAAATCCAAATACGGACATAGTTTCTATAAATGGTAAAAATTTAAATAGTTTTAACGTTTTATGGTATAACAATCCTTATTTTCATTTTAAACACCAGATTTACTACTTTACAAAGCATGGATACAGGATTTTGATTTTGTAAATGGTGCTGCTGCTGTCTATGTACATACCGGTTATTACGGAGAATGGATTTGACCAGGTCTAGACTTACGGCAATAACTTAAGTTGTCCTCCAATTTTAGCGGCATTTGTACCACGATTTTAGCGGACATCCTGTCGTGATACCATAGACAATGATGTCATATCACCATCTTGTCACTATATAAATAACAGATTTAGACCCCTAGCTTCTATAAACTAGTATCTAAGTACACAAACACACTCCGAAAAACGACACTGTTTATTTACACATGGTAAATTTATTTGGTGGAATTACAAGGTTTTAATGCATGTGTTATTTCACAGAACACTTGCTAATTACTAAATAGAAGTCATTTCTTGACAAAAGCCTTACATTCTTCTGCAGTTGGCAAAAAAATCCTTAGCCTGTTAGAAACCGATACTCGGACCATATATATGTGCATACGTATCTAGCCCACATCTGATTACTCAAGCCGGACGGGTTAGGCAGAAAAACAAACGTTAAAAGCACAAACACGTTAATGACCGATACGACAAAGCCTACCAAGTCATAAGCCGCTATTTTCAGATATTTACAGGTGTATTTTTCATAAGTAACACTGGTGTATCGTGGAAATTCAAATTGATATGCATTAGAAAGAAATAAAGCAGGCTGGCAGGACAATCCCCATCGTGCTCATTTCATGATTGTCGTATTTAACTTAGGTGTTCATATAGGAGTAACAACAATGCATGGATTATAAGATGCCACCAAGCCAGTATAAAATAAACAGCTTCAGTTCTGTTTTCTCTCATTCATTATTATTTCTTTAAAGGTTGTGTCAAGAGATCCATACTATCTACAATATGGAGAGATAGGGGTGGAAAGCAGAACTGGTTGAAAAGGATTTTTCTGTGACTATAATTATTGAATGACATAATGTAATTTGATTCTCTATATACAAGGTGATTTTGTACATAGTGCAGGGTTCTTTACAATATGTTGCACAGACAAAAGTTCTTGCGAGGACTAGGTGTGGAATGATAGGACAGTCGATCCCCACCAAAACCAGTCGGAGGAATATGAAGCTTATTTACAATAATAATGGAAGTACAATGCAATAATTGGCTTTCCAGGTCTTTGTGGGATCTTAGCACATACTGACAGGACAATCCCTACCAGCCTGCCATTCAGTAAACAGTTGCTGAGTGTGAAGAATGTGGCGGCTAAATAACGGCTAGTAGGATTTATGGAGATCAGTGTGTGACCACTGATTGTCAAGGCGATTTTGGAAACAGTCTAAGGATGGGGCATGTACGACCAGTTGCGCCTGGTCCGGCACCTCGTATAGTCGCTGCCCTTAATGGGCCACCTATATGCACTTTGTCAGGGCTGGCCCTAGGCTTTCTGGTGCCCTAGGCACCATTTAAGCGAAAATTTTGAAATACAGATGGCATTTCCTACATTTCTAGAGCGAAATATGGCTCTTGTCCTAAGTGTGGATTTAAAAAAAATCTTATTTGCTTTGAGTGCATGTAGTAATCTTTATATAAAAAAGTGACCGGTCCTTACCAAGTAACTATAGACTGGTTTCCCTCGCATGCATTTGCTATAAAATGTGGGAACACATCATCTGTTCTAATTTAATGAGCCATTTCAAACAAAATAACATCCTAACTGACAGACAATTAACACGCCTTCCGAAAATTTCACAGTTTTGAAACTCTATTATCTATTGATAAACGGAAACAAGTGGACATTTTTATTCGCGACTTTGAAAAGGCTTTTCATACTGTGCCACATGTACTTTTGAAATCTAACTTGCACAAATATCGTGTGTCAAAAACATACTAAATTGGATTGACTCATTCTTAACAGGTCGCAAACAGTGTGAAGTAGTCAATGGTGCTAAATCAAATATTGCTGACATTGTTTCTGGAGTACCTCAAGGAACCATTATAGACCGGTTACTGTTTTCAGTCGACATAAATGATATAGTCCAGGACATTTCCTCAGAGATCAGGCTATTCGCTGATGATTGTGTATGCTACCCGGTAATTGATGACCCCAAGGACTGTGAGGCACTCCAGCAAGACATAAACATGTTAGGTAACTGGGCTACCACTTGGGGGAATGCGCTTCCAACCAGTAAAATGCAACATGATGAGCCTAGCCAGAAAAAAACCCCATTCAAATTCGATTACACACTAAAAGGAACGAGTCTAAGTTTTGTTTCATCAGTAAAGTACTTGGGCGTCAACATCACCAATGACCTAAGCTGGAATAAACACATCGCTGAGATCTGCAGCAAATCATACAGAACCATAGGACTATTGTGGAGAAATTTATCATTCTGTTCCCAAGAAAGCAGACTTCAAGCATACATGTGACTGATTAGACCAGTTCAGTTTGGGACCCTCATCAGATAACTGTTCATGACAAACTAGAAAAGGTGCAAAAACGTGCAGCTAGATTTATCACCTCAAACTATTGCTACGAACCAGGCAGTATTACAAATATAATGGAAACCCTAAAACTCCCACCGTTGTCTAACTGAAGGAAACAAAATCGCTGTATCTTGTTCTACAAAGGTCTACAACAACAAGCAAAGATATCATTAGACAGTCTACAGACTCCAATTCGGAAACCAAAAACATGCACAAGAGCCACTTCAACCAAATTTATGCAAGAACTGACGTCTTTAAATTCAGCTTTTTCCCCAGTACGATTATGGATTTGAACAAACTATCACAGGATCTTCTAAGCAATTCAGAAAACTCCGCCACGAATGAGTTAGAACCGGCAACAAATTGCAGCTATCCAACCACTTCAACTTATTACACAGGCCTCCAATAGCCACACCAACAAATGATCAAGCATACGAAGACAGTATAAATAACACAACAAATATGAATACTCAACTACCCTCCCAATCCAGCCAATCCAAAAACAAGCTATACCAAAATACAGCCAATGGATTAATAAAACAAACTCTAAGGAAATAACAAATACATGTATATACACAAATGCGGAAAGTCTGATCAACAAAAAAGCTGAACTGGAAATGCTGGTACACGGGACTCGTCCTGCCATCATATTAATTACAGAGGTGCTACCTAAAACACAAACATAAACATTAGCGAACTACAAATTGCCGAATATAAACTCTCACCCTTCAAGAGGTTTTATAAGTATAAAATATAAAATAAATAACGATTTATACTCACGAATCAATAAATGCCAAGGACTGTGATACACTAAATACTCATTGCTTCAACGAGTCAGTGTGGACATCATGGATCTCACAACAAAAAGAAGCAATCCTTTTTGGATGCCTTTGTAGAAGTCCAAACTCGGATGCCCCAAACAACAAAAATCTGCTAAATCTGCTAAACATGGCAGGTGAGTTTGGCGCTGAACACATTCTTATAGTAGGGGACTTCAATTTCAGTAAAATTAACTGGACCACTTGACTTTCAACTAATGGAGAGGAAGATGCATTTCTACTAATAATATTTTTCTACAACAACTAGTTACTAAACCAACAAGGCATAGAATAAATCAGAAATCTGTTCTACTAGATCTCATCTTAGTAAACAACAGGAACATTGTCCATGAAATAACCCACCTACCGCCTCTAGGTAAAAGCGATCATGACATTCTCCAAATTTCACTGCACCTGAACATTTTAAGCCATGCCAAACAGACAACTAAATCCAAACTACTATTGGATAAAGGTAGGTATGCTGAAATGCGAACAGAGTTAGGAATGATGGACTGGCAAGATCTGAACGAACTCGATACAAATGAAGCATGGAATCTATTACACAGAAAATTAACCACTATGAAAGAGCAACATATTCCTACCTCTAAGCAACAGGGCAGAAAGAAACATCTTTGGATTGTCCACACCACATCATAGTCACTTTCACAAAAGAACCGAACCTACAAAAAGTATAATAAAACTAAGAAAACTACATATTATGAGCTCTACCAGACTGCCAAGAAACACAGCTACATCATTCATCCGAAGAGCTAACCAGTCCTTCTAACGAAAGGTGGCATCTGAAAGTAAAAATAACCCTAAAGCATTTTGGAACTATGTAAAAAGCAAAACAACTCTACATGAATCGATTAGTCATCTCTGTAACCCAGATACTGGCACCATTAGCACAGATGACAAAGAAAAAGCCAATATCCTCAACAACTTCTTCTCAAGTATCTTCACTTCTGAGGTATTGCATAATATACCAAGTATCAGCAATACGGCCACCAGCACTATTTTAGACAGTATATTAATAACACCTATGGCTATTGAGAAAGCCCTCAATCCAAATAAAAGCAATGGCCCAGACGAAATTCCAGGGAGAATACTAATTGATGTAGCCAAGGAAATTAGTGTACCTTTATGCATCGTCTTAACAAATCTCTCGAAGAAGGTGTACTGCCAAACGTCTGGAAATTGCCAAATGTGTGCTGCATATACAAGAAATGTTAAAAAACTGATCCAAATAACTACAGACCAATTAGCCTTACCTGCACCCTGTTCAAGGTCCTTGAGTCATTTGTTAGGGACAGTATCGTAAACTATTTGGAAGAAGCCAACCTCTTCTCTACCTGCCAGCACGGTTTCAGACATAACAGATCATGCAAAACTCAACTGCTAGAGTATCTCGAATACATAACGACTAAGCATGATGCAAAAGAATTTGTTGATGCTGTATATCTGGATTTCTCCAAGGCTTTCGATACAGTACCACATAAAAGACTCCAATCAAAATTGCAAAGCTACGGTATAGGAAATAAAGTAACCAAGTGGATAGAAAACTATTTAACCAATAGAAAACAAAGAGTAAGAATTAATGATACAACATCAGAGTGGGCAGGTGTAACCAGTGGCGTACCACAAGGAAGTGTTCATAGGCCTGTTCTTTTTCTAATTTACATAAATGATCTACGAGAATCACTAACCTGCAACTGCAACATATTTGCCGATGACACGAAAATATATGGAGACCCATCCACCCACCAATGACATCCAAGCTAACATAGACAAGGTATGTGAGTGGTCCTGGACATGCAACTAGGCTTCAATACAAGTAAAACGAATGTCTTACATTTTAGCAGTAACAGTTCCCGAATCCAATACTCTATGACAACTGGCACCTTCCACATAGAGCCATTATCTACATCACAGCTAGAAAAGTTATTTGGAGTGCATATCAACACAGACCTTTCTTTTGATACACACATAAATAACATCGTATCTAAAGCGAATAGTAGAGTAGGAATAATCAAAAGAACTTTTTCCTGTATAGAGCCATCTACACTTACTTTACTCTACAAATCTTTAGTAAGACCTATTCTTGAATACTGTAACTCGGCATGGTTACCAAGATTTAAGCGACAATCCCAGCTATTAGAAAGTGTACAACGTCGGGCAACAAAGTTATTACCACAAATTAGAGACTACAGCTACACAGAAAGACTCAGAACCCTAAATCTAATGTCATTGAAATACAGAAGATTTCTAGGGGACTTAATCGAAACATACAAAATCCTCAATGATATGTACAACATTGACAAAAGCAACTTCTTCGAACTCTCCACTAATACACACACAAGGGACATAAGTTCAAGCTCACCATGAAACGCAGCAGTAAGGATATTCGCAAATACTGTTTCTTTAACAGAGTTGTACCCTATTGGAATTCACTGCCAGCAACAGCTATAGAGGCACCAACGGTTGAATCCTTCAAAAGTAAACTAGACAAGCATTTCAAAGAAATACTTCAGGAGATCCGGATCGCGATAAACACATTGAACAGGCCATATGCTTTTCAGACCAGCACAAAGTCATACTGCAATTCTGCCAATACAGTGGACTGATTTTGGCGTAGCATCTGCATAAACAAGAACATGCTCGGTGGCGATTCCAATTACCAGTAGATAATCTCTGCTCCCACGTCCGCACTTTATGGCTGCATGAAGAGACACTTGCGTAGAGGAGTGGACTCGGATGGCGATGAGCACAGAGAATGAAAACAACAGCAATTAGACCAACAACGGCCTCCACAAGTGAACATGCAAACAAATGCTAGGCGTAGCAGGGTGTGACCATGAGTGTAGGCGGCACACCGCAGCTGACGCAGGGAACACCCATCTGCACCATAGCATTTCCCAAAACACAGCTAAAGCTTTAAATCTAATGTCACTGATATACTGACGGTTTCAAGGAGACTTAATTGAGCGGCAATGGTCAAATCGTTCAAATACAAACTAGATAGATCTATTTCAAAGAACAATCTATTGAATTGAGCTGAGCTAGCCATACGATAATAAAAAACACTGATGATGATGATGATGATGATGATCATGATGATCATGATGATGAGTTATTTGCGTATATAAAATACACCATTTGACTTAGATTCATTAAATCAAATGAACAATAGGGGATATTTTAAAATTGCAATGAACTGTATTAAATTTTATAAAACTATAAAAACTAATACAGAAATGTATAGAAAATTGGCTTAGCTTTCCAATGATGTATGACTTCAAAAATATTATGAACATAGTTTTTCATATGCACTGCCTAAAGTACACTGTATCTGATTCACATAGTAATGTAATGCTGTTTGCGCATCAGATATCTGTATCTGCATCTGTATCTGTATGTGTGAATCCAGCCTCGATGGGCTCACCCCTATTCCATAGGGTACGAACGGTTCTTCAAAATGTCTATATAACACAAAGTCTTAAATACACGAATACACGAAATTTGCTCTAACTGAGTAGGATTAAATTAATTAACGTCCAATTGATTGCAGAGTTTTTCATTCACATATTAATAAGAAAGTTCTGTTAGTAACATTTATAACTTGCTGAAGAATAGATACATTTAGATTGTGTCTGATTTACTTTGATTAGTGTTCATTGGGGTATTTATACAGACACAATTGCCTCAATCAATTGTGTACGTTTGAGGTGCAAGGCATAGCAGAGAAAACGTGTAGTTTTCGGAATTTTGAGAGAATTTGCTGGGGGACAGCTTAATGTTCAATCTGGATATCATCATTGTATGATCAAGTATCAGCTAAGTTGTATTTTCGGGATCAGCTAATAACGTGTTGATGATGGCAGTGTCATTTTCTAGGTACATGGTGGTGAGAATACTCTTCAAATATGGTTTTCTTGACTCCGCCAATGCTGTACATATTGTAATGAAGTGATGCATGTCCTCAGGTGCTGAATGGCAAAGTAAACACTTGTCAGAGACAACATATTGATTGAAACGGACACGATTTACTTGCAAGATGTATGAGCCAGTCAGAATCTTTGCCTTTATTACTGCTCGTCTAACATCCCTGGTTGTGTTGTCAAGTGAGTTCCAACAGTGGTGAACGTTGTTTACAGTGCATACATTGACATTTAAGTATTTTGTTGATGTTTCCATGACAAAGTCTTCTTTCCAGACGTTGTGTACAGCACAGCTGATGTGCTTCTCTACTTGCGCCTTCCACGCTAACTTTGCATTTACCAGCTAGAAGTGGTATGTGCGATGCATTCCAAGAAGGTATTTCCCCAAAATACGCTAATGTGAGAAAGGTTTATTGAATGTATCCGCTTTTTTTAGAAATCAGCAGTTGAGCCATTTATAGATAATTTCAACTACACCATCAGATGTATTGACTCAGAGAATCCATCCTGTAAATTTGAGCAGAAACACGGTTATGGTGGTACTGCTGTAATATGGAACAGAGAAGTGGAAACGAATGTATTATTGCAATCGAAGTACAATCAACGACATTGCCATACTGCATCCTGAACTTATACATGTCCACTTCCGACTATATACATTCGTCAAAGAACTATGCAGAATGGTTAAACCTAATCTTTGTCATCATTGAGAAATATAGAGCTACTCGTAAGATAACCTGGACTGGTGGCATGAATGCAACTGTTCTGGAAAGAGAAAATAACAATGATAAACAGTTTAAATCCTTCATAAAGCAGTCAAATCTTAAACTGTTAATATCATCATCTACTGATCCAACTTACATGCATGGCACGAATACTTCCCAGATAGATTACTTCTTGGGTTATAACTGTGAATCAGCTATCAGGCCATTAATCTACAATATAGACGCAGCGAATTCCTCAACACATTGTAGATATGGGATTGTCTTGTGGGAAGTCATGACCCTGCTAGATGTCTTATATCTTCGAGTAAGTTCTAAGAGAAATTTATGATTTGAAAATACCAGGTGAGCTGATGGACCAGTTGACTTTATACTTTCAATATTTGGTTTATTATTATTACATCAACTAGTTGACATCAGCTAGTGCTGATGATACTCAGTTTCTAGTAAATGGGCGGTGTGTGAATGTAGCACACTCAGGATTGTTGGATAAAGTTTTATCGTCAAATTGAAATAGTTGAATTCATTGGAATGAGTCCCACGGTTCTGAGTTGATGTGTATCTGGAAGTAGTTTAGATGAAAGTTGTTGCTGTTAAGTCGGCACACACTTTTATGATATTCAGCAGTTGTTTGAATCGATAGTTTCGAGGTATAAGAATCACTGGAATCGAACGTGACAAAGGGACGTAGTTGATGACGTTAGGCATTCTGATTCTCACACAAGAATAAAACAACATCAGCTGGCAATGAGATCATACAACTCATGTGCCTATTAACTCTATCATCCTACAGGCGTATCCATCAATAGGCAATGGACAGGACATGGACATTGTAGCGTCCTGTAGGAATTAATAACATAATCGAAATTTGTATATCAACTATATGTCACTCATACAATGGCATGCAACAACAACACATTCCGTAATGTTGTTAGTTAGCTGACAGATCACATCAAATCAGAACCAGCTACCACCGCTTTGTCTATGCGAGGCATCATCTCCATAGAAGAATAGCACAGAGTTTGATTGGTTAGAATGACGTCACGATCAATGAGCGTCGATCAAACTCTGTAGCAGAGAATTAAATAGAATAGGTTTTTGGAATTGAAATCGAAATACAGGGATCGTTGATTGGTCAGAACGACCAACGTTTGTTAGGTAGAAACTTCTACGAAGAAATAAGCAGAAGTTGATTGGTGGACTGGTTGTCTGGGCCAATCAAGCTGTGCTTATAACATACATAGAAGAGTCATTTAACGGATTCGGGAAGAATCTAATTATTATGATAGTTATAGAACTTGGCAGCGTGCCAAGATAAGTTGTATATAAGTCAGGATTTCAGACTTATAGATTATTCAATCCGCCATCGTGAATCACTGAACGTCTCGCTGACGTTCAGTACTGTGAGCTATTGCCTAACATAATGAAGCTCTGTTGTATTTAAGTTAGAATGGATTCGTTAGTTTAGTACATTGATTGTACCAAGTTTGATTTATGAGCTATTTTGCTCCTTGCTTTAAAACCTTGTATATTTGTAAAATAAAAAGTTTAACTTACGTATATGTAAGTTCGGCGTTAGTCAAGTTTGTTAGTAGTAGGAACCTAGCCTTGAACTGGAGGAAACCTCCAGTCCTTACCTGAGGACCATCACGTCAGATAGGCCCAGTAGTCAATAGTAAAATATCGCCACCTACCATCTGTCAGATGAGGCGAGCCAGACTGCCTTCATCCTTCTCCGTTACCGATAACTGTTGTCGCAGCAACATTATTTGGTTGCCGGTAACGAAGCGGGATTCACTACTGAAGAAGAAGACGTTATCATCGAACCCCAAAAATCAGAAAATCTTCAACATGTCCCTGTCTACTGTGAACTCCCATTTGAACTCAAGAGACTCACACCTAAGTCTCAGAAACTAAAAATCAATCGACTTGTGTGGGACCAGTCTGACAAGGAATTATATCAACATGAGATATCCCGCTATATGGTCAATATTACCCACTACTCCTCGGATACTGAAAAACTCATTGAGCATGTACATGAGTGTCTTAACTACGCAGCTCGTATTGCTATCAAACAAACACCAATCAGAGTTAACGGCCCGAAATGGAAGACATCACCAATAGTCAAAAACCTACTATTACAATCAAAAGAGGTTAATCAAAGATGGCACCAATATAACAAGCCAGGTCCTGAACACCCGATCTCTCTTAAAGATGCTAAAAAGGCAACTAAGATCCCAACAGAGGACAGAACAGGCTATCGAACGCAAAGGCTTCTACGACGAAATCATGGAGAACTATTCCACAACTAACTTCCATAGACTTATAAGACGAAACACTGGTAAGGCCACTACTGCAAGTATTCTCATGAATGGTCATATAGCTCTTACAGAATCACTAGATCAATGCCGGGGATTTGCTTCATACTATGAAGACTTGGCAGTTCCTAAAGATGAACCACACTTTGACTCTGAATACAAGTCTAAGGTACAGCAGGATCTTCTATTGATACGTCAAACATGTGAGCTGAATCAACTCCCATTACAACCAGTATCCTCAGAGGAGGTCTCCAGTGTCATAAGAAAATTAAACAAAGATAAAGCAGCCAACCAATTCAGGATCAGCGCAGAACATATAATAAATGCTGGAAACATAATACTGCCTGTACTAACACACATTTTCAACATCATTCTGAAGACAAAGCATATACCATCTGCATTCAAGTGTGTTATCATAACTCCAGTTCACAAGAGAGGAAACGAACCCATCATGATTCAGCAACTATAGAGGAATTACTGTCTCTGCACTGCTGGGCAAGATATTTGACCATATGATCTTAAACAGAATCTTAAAACAACTCCCCGAGAAATAATCATCTCTACAATTTTGATTTACAGCTCATCTTTCTCCAACTATGACGGCCCTTGATAGTCTCAGAAATTATGTCCGAAGCTACCGATACGAAACAGCCATTATACCTAGCATTTTTGGATAGTCAAAAAGTTTTTGACGTTGTAGATCATGACTCACCGAAATGTCACCTCTTTGATCAGAAAATAGATCCTCACATATGGCAAACTGTTGATAGCCTATATACAGGCTTAACAGCAAGAGTAAAATGGAGAAGCACCGTTAGTACAGAATTCCAAGTTCAACAAGGTGTCCGAAAGGTGGAATTTTATCTACGGGGTTGTACAAAACATATCACTAGCCTACTGGATCAGTTACAGACACAACAACTGGGCTCCTATATTGGAACAACTTACTTATGGTGACCTACTGTTGCTGACGATATTACCCAACGTATAGTACCTCTGCACAAGAACTGCAACTTATGCTAGACCACACATATTCTTATGCATGTAGAGAAAGATACAACATTCATCCAGAAAAATCAACCATCCTCTATATAAGGCTGTGCAATTATCCAGATTTTGAACCGTCTCCGGATTTTTAAGCATGACGGTTCGAAAACCGGTGACATAATTCGACAACTGTACAACCGTGTATGTTTAAAAATCCGGTTTTATAATTATTTTTTTAAGAATATATCATAATATATAACACTGATTGTATAAATTTGCTTTAATTTTATCTATTTGCGAAATAAAATCTGAAATAAAACCATACCTACGCAATATCGTAACAGGAGAATGTTGCTAGATCGTATTGCTACATACGTTCAGAAATTATAATCTGCTAGCATTTTATTAAATTCTATAATACACACTTGAAAGCATATCATAAGCGATCTACTGTTTCTGATATCTATGTCTATTATGAATTCTGAACGTGCATCCCGGACTCTAAACCCGGGACATGTTCTAACCTGCCAAAGTAAGTTGAGGTCAAATTTGTCTAACCAGAGTGACGTTGCCAGCGACCGTCAGTTAGCGATGAAGAAGCGACCGAGATGGTCACGAAAGCTACACTCAAACAATTTCTACATCCTGGAGAGGTAACTAATTTTTCCTTATTATGAATCATCCTGGGATCGGGACCAACTTTTTCGGAAATAGACTAGACTGGTCTAGACGAGATTGGCTTAGACTAGACTAGACTTGCCTAGACTAGACAAGATTGACCTAAGCTAGACTAGATTGGCCTAGTCTAGACTGGGTTGGCCTAGATTAGACTGCAGTGATTGGCCTAGACTGGACATCATGTTAATCATGTAGGCTAGACAATGCATGTAGCCATTGTAGGCTAAGCTAGGCATGCATACTATAGGCTATGCCTACGTAAGCAGGTACTGCGTCTGTATGCTATTAGTTTAGCTATGCTGGCTAGCAGGCATTTACGGAAATTAGGTAAAGTGAAAGCTATGCTCAGATTGGACTAGACTAGATTGGAGTAGACTAGATTGGCCTAGACTAGACTGGATTAGCCTAGACTAGACTAGATTTGACTAGACCAGACTGCCCTAGACTAGACTAGATTGGCCTAGATTAGACTGGATTGGCCTAGACTAGACTAGGTCGACCTAGACCAGACTAGACTGGCCTAGACCAGACTAGATAGGGCAGAGACTAGATCGGCCTGGACTAGATTGGCCTAGACTAGATTGGCCTAGACTAGATTGGTCTAGACTAGATTGGTCTAGACTAGATTGGCCTAGACTAGACTAGATTGTCCTAGACTAGATTGGCCTAAACTAGATTGACCTAGACTAGACTGGACTCGACTAGATTGGCCTAGACTAGACTGGATTGGTCTAGGCTGAACTAGATTAGCCTAGACTAGACTGACCTAGACTAGCTTGGCTTAGACTAGACTAGATCGGCCTAGACTAGACTGGATTGGCCTGGACTAGACTAAGGTGGCCTAGACTGGATTAGATTTGCCTAGACTAGATTGGCTTAGACTAGACTAGACTGGCCCAGACTAAACTATAGATCGGCCTAGACTATTATACTAGATCGACCTAGACTAGACTAAAATAGATTGGCCTAGACTAGACTAGACTTGCCTAGACTAGAACAGATTGGCCTAAGCTAGACTAGATTGGCCTAGACTAGACTGTGATTGGCCTAGACTGGACATGTTAATCATGTAGGCTAGACAATGCATGTAGCCATTGTAGGCTAAGCTAGGCATGCATGCTATAGGCTATGCCTATGTAAACAGGTACTAGGTATGTATGCTATTAGTTTAGGTATGTTGGCTAGTAGGCATTTACAGAAATTAGGTAAAGTGAAAGCTATGCTCAGCAAAAAAATTAGAATTCACGAGTAGGGGGCCTTTTTGCAAAAAACAGCAACACGCAAAACTGATATATTTTCCAGAATCTTATAACACGTTAATAGAATTGTATTTCAGTAGGTTGAAGTGGTCAATATTCTATGGATCTGTACAAAAACATACCAAACAACAGTTGTTGCTGCACTTCATAAGATGGACTAAGATGGATGTAATTGCCGTTTTAAGCACTGTACTGCCGTACTAGTAATCAGCTTTTTTTACTCTCCAGGCGTTTGTTTTGGGGGTCCCGCTTTCCGTGGATGCATCTTATCAGCTAGGCCAATCAGCGACGTTAGTTAACCAGGCTCATTTGCATATGGCGACATTTCGGAAGTGTTCGGAATCTTCTGAAAGTCTCCCCGGTGTAACATTTTATTTTAATGCCATCTACAGTCAAGGAATCAAGGGCACCCTATGGGCTACTGTAGACAGTATGTACACAGATATGGCAGCAGCGGTTAAGTGGAAAGGGGAAGTGTCGCAGCCCTTTGCTGAGTATCAGAGGATCAGTCCAGGTGGTGAGTCGTCAACATACCTTTTCAACAGCAGGAGCAACAAGCTACTACATAAACTGGAAACCCACCCAGCTATGTATAGAATCAGTTCGATCCCAACAGGGCGATTATGTGTGCAGATGACCTATCATTAGTTGCGTGAGCACCTGAAGCTATGCAGCTCTTAATAAATGGGGCACAGCTGGATGCAGCTAGTGAGCCATACTCGTTTAGTAGCACCAAAACTAAACCCATGGTAGCTAGAGGTACAAAGCCAGCAAATCTCTGGATAAATGGGAAGCTGTTGGAGATCACAAATGAGGAGACCCATCTTGGTGTTACTAGAACATCTTCGTGTAACAACCTAAAACAGTTGAAAGCAGAATTAATTCAGCACAGCATGCAGCCTACTCCATAATGGGTGCTGGCATGTATGGACTTAATGGCCTAAACCCAATGACATCAATACACATCTGGGAGATATATACTACTCCAGTCCTATTGCATAGACTTGATGGACTGATCCTAAAGCAGTCTGAGTTCGAAAAGCTGGAAGATTTCTACAGGGCCAATCTAAAACGCATGAAGCATCTACCTGCCATTTGTGTGAACGCTGCAGCCTACTTGCCGCTTGGAGCACTACCAGTGGAAGGCCAAATTCACAAAAGGATTCTGATCTTTCTTGTGAATATGCTACACAGAGAGAATTCCATCGAACGTGAGATAATTGAAAGACAATTAGCTGTCAAGGCAGCTTTGTCCTATAGCTGGGTAATGATAGCAGATCAGATGCTATAGACGTATGGCCTGCCGGATGCATACAGTCTTCTGAAGAATCTGTCAAGTAAGGGAGTATGGAAAACAATGGTGACAAAACAGGTCCATGCCCACTGGGAGTGCAAACTGAAAGAAGAAGCTGCCGGGAAGCAGTCATATCTTTCCCTTGACTCCTGCAAGATCGGGAAACCACACAGTGTATGGACAAGCTGCAAGTCTGATAAGACCTCTGTATATAAGGCTACTATCCAAACTAAGTTACTAGTACAGAGATATAACCTACCTGGAGGAACAACCTGTAACCATCGAGGTCCAGCCACCTGGCCACTGTGCAAGAGCGAAGATGATCGAGATGCTAGTGCACTTCCTTGTCGTGTGTACACAGCTTCAACCTACACGGAAAGAACTCTTGAGTAAGATCTGTGGCATGTTGACGACACTAGGACTCCAAGTGACACAGGACAACTGTATTAAAGCTATCATAGACCCCAGCAAGTTTGCTGCAGATGATCCTGTGAGTTGTAGCTCTCGGATACTACAGAGACTCCAAAGACTATCCAGAGAACTTTGTCACGTCCTGCATCGACAGCGAGCTAAGATTACTCAGTTGCAGTGATGCGCTCAAAGTTGCGTGCTGCAGAGTTGCATGATGGGTCTGACTGCATCGCCAACTATACTCTACCAAACAGGCCACTCTTTTAAACAAACAATTGTTGCGCTTATGATACTTAACGGATACACGTATTATTAGTACTTATGAAATCTTGTGAACGAAGCTTCTGGTTGGACACGTCAGAAGGAACCTGAGATTCTACCTTCAGGAAATATCCAGAACTAAATATCCGTACCAACTGTACTCCCTGTGGAGGTTCGTCTGAAGAACATCACATTGTTCGTGAGACGGGATTTACTGCAAAAGAAGAGACATTCTTTTTTAAGCGGGAATAAACGTCAAAATAAAAGAATGATAAATTTGAAAACACACCATTCTATTGAAACCAAATAGTATGTCGGAGTTATTTTACTTTCAAATGTTATCACATTCTTCGTAATATACACATAGTAGTAACTATGCAAGTTCATTGTTTCAAATGTCATTTAAAAAACCCGTATTACAACTATTGTATTGTGTTTCCAAGATTCAAGTGAAGTTCATGTTCAAGATTATTTATTTTGATATAGAATATACATTTACAGTTTCACAACAGGTAGTTCACCAAAGGCAGAGCCTATGTGGCGGTGGACCCCTACATATAACATATAACAACAATATAGGACATGAGAATACTGAATACATACGGTTAACATGTTTAGTCCTATATAATATATATCATATATGGTCGAGTTGCTTAAATTCGTGAGTACCGAAATTCGTGAATTTGTTTTTATCGCTCTCGTTCTATGATGTAACGTGGCATGGAACGCATCTACACAGTAGCCACTTTTTGATTGACAGTTCTGAACCTTTTGACAAAGTTTTGAGCAAAATGCGGTCTTAACCGTAATGCACTTTCTTAGATTACTTACTTGCGCTTATTTAGCACCTAAAATGAGCAATTTTCACAATCCGAAGTTACCACCTGCTTTGGTTACATTTTCCCGCCGTGTCGGATTAGACTGATTGACGGTAGCACGTCTAAATTTTATTGGAGAGGCTCTAGAGGAAGGGGTGGGTGCTTATCAATGATTTACCAAAATGTCAAAATTAACATAAAGTGCACACGTGGTTTTGTTAACGATAGAAATTTTTTTATTCTTCCCTTTATGCCTGCTGAACATGTTTTAAAGACCCTAACGTTAGTTCATTTCTTCAGCTCATTAATATTTATGAATTTCATGTGACGTCACTACCTAATGAAAGCGTCATCCATTTGGGGGTTTTTCTTCTCTTCAAATGTATAAACTGCTTTTATAGTTTATACATTCATTTGTAGGACTAATTTATGGGTTAAAACGGGAAAAATTAGCAGTTGAAACATTCAACAAACCAATACCTTGATATTTAAGGATTTACAAGCATGTACCAGACAGCTGAAGATGCATAATCACCAATTCACGAAATTCGGTACCGCTATTTCACACATAACCTGGCGAGGTGGGTCAGTTCAGATGCTTGGAATTTGTTTAAAAATTAAAGTTTTGTGCTGAAATTTTTGCATTTGTATTCGGAAGTGTTATTTTACATTGTGTTAAATTTTTGCGCAGATCTGTTTAAGAGTTTTCTTTCACGAGTGCATTACTTGCTTAGATTCACGAACTTCGGTACCCATAGTATACATATAGTTAACTGTCTCGCTGCCAAGCCTCTGCAGTCTACATTTTCTATGGAGCCTAACTCAGGGTATGCTGAGTACCTCTAAAACAATTTGACCGAACGTTGTCAGTGGCTATGCCACAAGCAACTTTCAGTCAAATTTTTTCTAAAATACTCAGCCAATCCAGAGTCAATGCCAATTGGAATTATTGTCCGCTGGCTTCCAGCAGTCCAACAGTTAATAGACGTATGACAATTTACATATTTACAGGGAAAGACATGAAAGAGGGATGTGTGTGTGTGCTTATATTGCTTAAGTTAATAATTCTATATTACATATTCTTATTATCATTGACAAAGTATTAGATTTTTTTTTTTTTTAGGCTGTGATGGTAGAGGTAGTTGTTTGGCGGCACGCCGAATTACCCAAATGAAACCAAATGATACCAAACGAAACCAAATGAAAACAAATGATAGCAAATGAATGACCTATTAGTACAATTTACCCAAAAGAAGTAAATTATTTTGAAAGAAAATACCTTCAGGGCTGGATGTCAGTCAAGAGGGTGTATTCGCTATTGGACATATAGTTTACAGATTCAGCAAAACGTATTGAAACGTTTTCCCTATTGAACGCAAAGCTGGTATCCGACTCCAGTGTCCATTTCCAGTTTATCCATCAATCATGACGTCATAATCAACTTGTATGTCTTTACTATTTCATAAACATACTGATAGCAGTGATAGGCAGCAACAGTGCCAAGTCAAATTAGTTTCAAAATATCCAGCAGCTTAACCTGTATAGTTTTCAGTAACTTTATACTGGTAGTCATGGAGTTTAGCGATCGATCGATCCCAAAAAGGGCGAAGTGTGGGTAGAGCTTAGCTAGAGATGGCCAGGCATAGCTAAAACTGAAGGAGTGAAGAGTCCGTTACCAGCCTAATGGAGAGAGCTGATCTTTCACTCAAGGTTAGCATCACAATCAAAACGCATACTGAATGACGTATCTACATCCATCATGAACATTGAATAGTCAGCCAAGTGTACAAATTGTATGTTTTTACTATTTAATAAACAGCTTGTTGAATATTTTGAAAATAATTTGAATGACCGTTGCTGCAGCCATCGGGCTACTCTATATACAAAATAAGATTTATAATATTCTCGCTCATTATATATAGATCAGAGGATTTTAATCGAATTCATTGGTAGTATTCAGTTTCATTTGGATTTATTACTTCCACTATTTATTACACCCAACCCCCGTGAATGGATAGAGAGCGTGTTTCGATTGGGTCTGTCAGTCTGTCTGTTTGGGAGAGATGGGTGGATGGAGGACATGGGAGAGAGAGAGAGAGCCATTGTGTGGATGAATTTGAATAACAACACAGATTTTTTGATAATAATTATTCAGACTGTTGTATTTCTTCGAATGATGAATTAATCAATGTGTATGTACAGCATTTTAACCCTTTAGTGACGAAATTTATCCCTGAAATTTTAAATATTTGCTTTTTGAATGTCCATTTGAAGACCAAGAGAAGATTAATTGTGAACATTTACAACTGGAATGACTGGCCCGGTTATCGGACCAGTCATTCCAGTTGTAAATTTTCAAAAATTAGTCTTCTTGGTCTACAAATGGGCATTCCCGTAGACCACTAAGGAGACCGGTTTTCTCATTTACAGGAAGATTAGTTTTGAAAATGTGCCACTGGCATGGCTGCATGCTTGATTAAATTGTCAAAAATACTCTTCCTGTAAATGGGCATTTATGAGGTTTTTTATCGGACCTTATCAATGGTTATACGATGGACCCATAACCCCGTAGTTTCATAATTGTTATTGTGTGTATTATCATAGCTTCTTTGCACTCATTATTTGCAAATGATTGTGGAAACAATGTTTTGACACAAGAAAGCAGCATATTATAATAAGTGACCTTATACACAGATACGCGCACACACATAGGCTACGCATGCTCACACTCACGTACGCATAGAGACAATCCATAAAAAGCGTCTGTATGACTCATACAATTTTCAGATATGATGTAATGACTAATGGTTGATAAAAGAAAAGCTTAACGGAAATTGCCCATTCGCAGGAAGATTATTTTGGAAAATTTGCAACTGGAATGGCTGCATGCTTGATTAAATTGTCAAAAATACTCTTCCTGTAAATGGCCATTTTCCGCACGTTTTTAATCTGACCTTATCAACAGGTGTCATAACTGGTGCTCATTTGGGACGATTAAATTCCTTGACAGAAGAAAGCAGCGCAGATCGTAATAACAGTGACAAATGTTTAAATTCTAGGTTCCGCTCAAACATCAGTGTGACAATTCAAAGTTACTGCTTTGGATTCGCTCTTTCAGCTTTTGGACGCTTTCGTTGACCAGGTTTTTTGGCGATACGCTGTTTGAGTGGAACCTGGAATTCAGTGTTTGTTGCGACTACTATGGTCTGCGTTGCCTTCTTGGGGTTTTTGTATGTGATAAGCTTCATAAAAATTTCATCTTTTTGTTTTGTCGTTTTATTGATCCAGTCATCTTTATTTATTCTGAATTTCTTCATGTCATCGGTCAGTATGTAATTGCCTGTGCCATGTAGTGCTCGTCTCATGTCCGTAAATTGTAATTTTGTCACGTTAGCCAATTTCTCTATTAACTCTGGCAATTTTTTAGGTTTCCAGTCTATCGCTTGTTTAATGACATTGTTCATGCTTTCTGCGTTGTTATTGGTCCATAGTGATTATGTCACCCCCTTCTGGTGTGGCACGCACACATTTGTCCAGAGTAAGTCCTTCAGTCTGCCTAGAAATTATGTTTTAAATGGAGGATACTGGTCGAAATATGGTTGCATGTCACTAACTTGTTTGTCGAAACAAAAAGTGTCATTGCTCTCAGTCATTCCAGAGTCGCCAAAAAGCTTGCCAATAATTGTCATTCTGTCACTATTTTTACATCCAACTTTGTCTTTAAGATATCGGTTTACATTGTCCTTCAAATGCTTCGTACAGAGGAGATGGACGGCTGATGGAAAGCAGCTCTTTAAGGCCTTTGTCATGGCCTTTTCCTCATCACTTCCTGTCTTAACTTCAAAGTGTGATATAGGCAATTCTGTCATGTCTGTATCTAATTTGCATTTAATGTGAGCAAAGAAGCTATGATATGTATCATACTGGCCATACCAGTGCAGATACATAGGTCCAAGAAAGATGGGATGATCCCCAGTCTCTCTTTTCAACACTTTGTTGTTTTTATATACTATTGTTGTGACGTACACGGCACCCAAATTAAATGTACGATCCACCCCCAGAATGCAGCTTTTATCACAACGTACATTTGACCGTAGGTCCTCGAGTTGATTATTTGAGTAAACGATAACACTTGGTGCTTTGCCTTCCGAATGAATTATTTCTTTAACGTGATCATGCGAGTTTAACATACTAATTACATTTAATACCTCATCGGCAATGTTGTTATTACTGTATTGTCTATTAGCCGCCGCCTTCACTTCTCTATATTTAATGTCACGTATTTGTTTGAATGTCCTCGGAGCATTGATAGAATCTTCCTTCGACATTTCATCGTACACATCTCTGGGCGCCTTGACCTTCGCTTCTAGACCCGCTTTATGTCAGATATCAGGCCTTGTTCTTTCGTATGGTTCGTTCACATGTGAATTACCATGAGGAAGATGCGCCTTCTTGTTCCCGCGTATTCCACCACGGCCAATTTGGCTGCAGTGGTCTCAGGTGGAAACTGCAAAAAATATGATACACGCTTTTTGTAATTCGTGTCGCCTTTCAATTTCGCATAATATCTGTGTAATTTGAAAACGTCATGTGAATCTGGCTGCGGAGATAAAGGAATCCACTCTGACTTTCCTTTACACCGCCGTTTGGTACAATATGCATCATTCTTTTTCATTTCATGACGGAGTGGTGGGATTTTCCACCACAAAATCTGTCCTTGGCACCTGTCTGGACACCCGTTCCAAGGGAACCAGACAAGTTAGAAGCCATTCAAAATGAGGTGTTAGGTTTGCTTCTGAAGGGAGCAATAAAACCAGCAAACCGGAACACTCCAGGCTTCTATTCAAACATGTTCCTTGTCCGCAAGAGCACAGGGGGATGGAGACCCGTACTCAATCTCAGGCCATTAAATTGGTTTATCCATACGCCTCGGTTTCAGATGGAAACTCCGAGGTCGGTAATGGCAGGATTGAGGAAGGGAATGTGGTGTGTATCGATCGATCTGAAAGATGCATATTTCCACATTCCAATGAACAGGAGTTGTCACAGGTTTCTGAGATTTGCGTTTCAGAATCAAGTGTGGGAGTTTGTAGTCCTCCCATTTGGCCTGTCGACAGCTCTACGGGTTTTCAACAGTGGTCCTTGCGGTGACAGCATTTCTCAGAAAAGAGAACGTGGTGCTTCACACCTACATATACGATTGGCTGATCAAACCAGACACGTCAGCCAGGTTAGAGGTGGATACTGCTCTGACTCTGAAGTTACTTTCAGATCTAGGCTGGATAGTCAACAAGGAGAAATCCGAGTTGACACCCACTCAACAGTTCGTTTATTTAGGGATGCGATTCGATCTCGAGAAAGGCAGGATTTACCTGTCAGAGCCCAGAGTGGTGTCTCTTAGCCATCCTCAAGAGTTTTCGATTGGGAAACCACATTCAGGCAAGGCGGTTTCTTCAGATGCTGGGCATGATGGTCTCCATGGAGCAGGTAATCCTGTACGCTGCTCTGATGCGAATACCTATCCAGTTGTATCAGATGTCTCTGTGGAAACAGAACAGAACCCCTGTCAAAGCTGGTGCCAGTTTTGGAGCCAATAATGTCGCATATTGTATCGTGGAAAAGGTGTCAGAATCTCTTAGTGGGGGTTTCGCTGCACCTACCCCACCCCAGCTGTCCGTGTACACGGATGCATTGC
The DNA here is from genome assembly GCA_034401795.1 of Chaetoderma sp. LZ-2023a. Lineage (NCBI taxonomy): Eukaryota > Metazoa > Mollusca > Caudofoveata > Chaetodermatida > Chaetodermatidae > Chaetoderma > Chaetoderma sp. LZ-2023a. The sequence continues at coordinate 86,528,545 of CM067367.1, forward strand.
TGGAGGGATGGGGGGGTCCCTGCCTGGGAGAACACCAGGTCTCGGGCACATTAACTCTCCAAGAGAAATGATGGCAGTGGAACTGGCATTGGAAAAGTTTCTTCCAAAAGTCAGGGGCATGGCAATATTGATACGGTCGGACAACTCGACAGTAGTATGATACATAAATCGCCAAGGCGGGACTAAGTCACCCACACTATGTATGAGAGTGTGGCACTTGATTCAATGGTGCAGGAATTACTCGGTTGTTTTGAAAGCAGCTCACATTCCTGGGCGATTGAACATTCTGGCGGATGCTTTGTCTCACAGACAGGGAATTCTGCCAACAGAATGGTCTCTCAACCCTCCAGTTCTACACAAGATCTTCGAGCATTGGGGCAAACCCAACGTGGACTTGTTCGCCACAAAGGAAAATGCTCAAATCATGACTTATGTATCGCCGATTCCAGATCCAAATGCCGTCGATACAGACGCTCTGGTGATAAGCTGGAGAGGGGTGCACGCTTATGCGTACCCACCCACAATTCTTCTGCTGAAGATATTGGTGAAGATCAGGGAGGAACCGTGCCTGGTCCTGCTATTAGCGCCATTTTGGCCCAGCAGGGCGTGGTTCACAGATCTTCTAGATCTGCTGGTGGACAATCCTGTGCAGTTACCCGAGACTCCGAACATAATCTCCCAGGCCAAGGGATGCTTCCTACACGAGCGTCCCGAAATGTTCAAATTGACTGCGTGGATGTTATCAAACGACGTTCAACGTCAGAAGGTTTTTCTCGACACGCTGCGAATTTCATCGCAGCTGCGAGGAGGTCAACCTTCAAGTCATATAACAACAAGGTTAACAGATTTGCGGACTGGTGTGAAGGAAAGGGTATTGATACCTTTCAATCCACTATTCAGCAAATAGCAGACTCTCTGTGAGCTGTTCTTTTCAGGACTAGCTCCTGTCACAATTGCTGGATACAAGTCAGCTTTGGCATCAGTTATCCCTTGTCTAGCCAACAGGGATAGTCCAGAGGTGGCCCAGTTAAACGTGATGTTGAAGGGAATGAGCAATCTCCGCCAGAGACAACCGGTAGTCATTCCAGCCTGGAGTCTATCTTTAGTGCTTAATGTACTGGCCAAGCACCCATTCGAACCGTTGCGTTCGGCTAGTCTAAAGCATTTGACTCTAAAGGCGGTCTTTCTATTGGCAGCTTCCTCAGCTAGAAGGCGCAGTGAGATCCATGCGCTTTCGGCAGAGAGGAACCGATTTATTGTTTCTGGAGAAGGTCTGCGTCTTCTGCCAAGAGCAGAATTTATGTCAAAGAACCAATCTTTGAGATATCCCGGCAAACCGATCATTATACCGAAGTTAACCAGGTTTGATCGTGATGCCAGTGTCTGGTGCCCGGTCCGTGCTTTGACTAAGTACAAGAAACGGACTGACTCGTTACGGTCGAACGATAGACATCTGTGGATTTGCCATAAAAAGCCTTATGGCGCCGCATCCATGGATACTATCTCTCGTTGGGTGGTCGAATGCATTCAGACTACTCACGAGATGGCGACTGGGCACCAGGTGCAGGGCGTAAGGGCACACGATGTTAGAGGAATAGCCGCCTCGACCGCCCTTTACAATGTTGTTCCGTTAGAGGACATCATGGCCGTTGCACAATGGCACTGTGAGTCCTCATTTACGGATTACTATATGAGGGATGTGTCAGACTCAGCCAATCCACTCGCTTTAGCTGTTTTGAAGCGATAGTTAGTGACCACACTGCTTTTCCCCTTTTTTCACTTTGGTAAGAAAAGAACCTAAAGCAGGCATGGTCAAGCGAGAGGATGTCAACCAGATTGTGTCACTGATGGCCGAACCGGTGAATGGTTGTAGGCGGTACGTCTGAAGTCCTGTTATCATAAGGTAATTCAACAAGTGAGAGTTTTTTGTATTATGTATATGTATCATGTTCATTCATCTTATATATTCATGCTCATTCCCAGGCTAATACAAGCGATATGCAGGGAGTAGTTAACCCTCTTGGCATATTGGTGTTTTCAGGCGAGATACATGTTCGTTAGTTCTCTCCCTTTTCTTAGGAGGAAAAAGGGGGGGGGGGCTGTGACGCGAATGTGATTCGGTTCCGTGAACTTGACGGTCCTTTTAGGTCTCCGTTAGTCAAGTTTGAAGTCTAAAATCTTTCTCCAAGGGGCAAAATTAGCATGTATGGCTTGCCCCTTCCCACCAGGTTACTGATCAAATCTGGTGTATATCAGAAGTAACAGAATGGTGAGTATTGATCGAAGGAGAATGCAGGAAATGTCAATTTCCCTTTCTCCGAGATCTAACAATACTCACCATTCTGTTACGGACCCAGCCTCCCAGCCCCACGGAGGCAAGCCATAGTTTTTTCTTGTTTGGTGGCTATGCAAACAATATGAGCTCTATGGTAAACGGGTACTCGGCAGTTGTGAGCCGAGTACCCGGTTCCCAGGAGTCGGTAAAGCTTTCTAAGTCTATAATCCTAGAGCCGCTGTCAAGGCCAGCTGTATATCAGAAGTAACAGAATGGTGAGTATTGTTAGATCTCGGAGAAAGGGAAATTGACATTTCCTGCAATGTGCAGGTCAAGAAAAGACTGAAAATTTACAACAGGAATGACTGGTCGATAACCTAGCCAGTCATTTCAATGGTGAATTTTCAAAAACAGTCTTCTTGGCCTGCAAATAGGCATTAAATAAGCAAATATTAAAATTTTCTTGACCAATATTGACCAGTAAAAGGTTAAAGAGATCATATTCATATGGATGCTTATGTTTGAGGCCGAGTTTAGAGCCCTTGTAAAATTGTCATCCTTAGCCTTGAAAGTCTTTGAAAAGTCCTTGAATAAAAATCCCTGGCAGTTGTATGAACCCTGGTTGCTGACGTTGTGTCTGGAGTACCTCAAGGAACCGTTCTAGGCCCATTACTGGTTTCAGTCCACATAAATGATATAGTCCAGGACATTTCCTCAGAGATCAGGCTATTTGCTGATAATTGCATATGCTACCAGGAAATTGATGACCGTCAAGTACTGTGAGGCACTCCAACAAGACATAAACATGTTAAGTAACTAGGCTACAACTTGGGGAATGCGCTTCCAACCAGTAAAATGCAACATGATGAGCCTAACCAGAAAAAAAACCCCATCCAATTCGACTACACAGTGAAAGGAACCAGTCTATGTTTTGTTTTATCAGTAAAGTACTTGGGCGGCAACATTACCAATGACCTAAGCTGGACCAAATGCATCACTGAGATCTGCAGCAAATCATACAGAACTTTAGGGTTACAGCAGAGAAATTTATCATTCTGTTCCCAAGAAATCAGACTTCAAGCATACATGGGACTAATTAGACCAGTTCTGGAATATGCAAGTACAGTTTGGGACACTCAGCAGATAATTCTTCAGGACAAACTATAAAATGTGCAAAAACGTGCAGCTGGATTTATCACCTCAAACTATTGCTACGAACCAGGTGACAAATATAATGGAAACCCTAAAACTCCCACTGTTGTCAGACAGAAGGAAAGAAAACCGCCTTATTTTGTTCTACAAAGGTCTACAACAACAAGCAAAGATATCATTAGACAGTCTACAGACTCCAATTCGGAAAACCAAAAACATGCACAACAAACAGCCACTTCACCCAAATTTACGCAAAAACCGACGTCTTTAAATTCAGCTTTATTCCCAGTACGATAAGGGATTGGAACAAACTATCACAGGATCTTCTAAGCAGTTCAGAAAACTCTGCAAATCCTACAAATAAATTTACCGAATTAATCAGAGGCAAAAATCATGTCTAAACCAGCTACTTGATTAATACACAGCGAAAATAATGTCCTTTGGATGTTTCGCCATAGCTAATCAAGAAGACTATCTAGAGCTTCTACTTAGAATTTTGATTGGTCAATTTTTCCAGTGGCCATCTTGTTGAATGTAAAGACATATACATGTACCAACGAATTTATCAAGAAACTATAGAATCGGTCCAAAGATGTGCTGCTCGTTATATGCTAAATTGTTACCGACTGACATCCAGCGTAAGCGCAATGCTCAGAGAGCAAAGCTGGCAGCCTCTGGCAGAGAACCATAGAATTGCAAGATTGGCTATGTTCTACAAGATCCACAACCATCTTGTCACCATTGATATGCCACTGACATAAAAATACCATCCAGCTTCTACACAAACAGAAAACACACAGGCATACCAAATCCTTATGTCATCATATGAGTGTGTGACTATCATAGCCTATCATTCTACCATGCACTAGAGACTGGAAGATCTTGCTAGAAAGCACTGTCTCGGCAAAAATTATTGAGACATTCAGAAGCTCACTCCAACTGTCGTCGTAACTCCACCACAGCACTATGTACTCCACATGAAGACTGTGTCAGGGATAGCAAAGTTTCAGAGAACAAGAAGAGTTACAGAAGATTCTGAGGAATCTCAAGTGATAAGAATTTGGCTGTGAAAAATTGCTAGATGGAAAGAATGTTGAAAATAATGCCTTAAAATTACAGCATTATTTATATTTAGTCTTTACATATGGAAAAATTAAGCTACATATGTCATATGCAGGGTGTGTAAAACCAAAAAAATTAATTGGTATGGCCTATGTTGCCTGGTTTTATTTCAAGCCATGTATATCTCCTTGATTATATATCTATCTATATTATAATTGCAGATATTGAAGAGATTCCTGTAGTATGATGTCATACCAAAATGGTACAGGAGATGGCTCTCACGCGGTGTATTGCCAGGGTGATAATGAAGATGTGTCTGGTGCCTTGTCTAATCTAGCTATCAGCACTCGGCTGAAACGTGACAACAAAAGCCAGCTAGCTGCTACATTCTGGTATGATTTTTTTAAAACCTTTGAGATATGACTTAGCTGGTGTGAGCCTAACCCTTTAACTCTCAAATTTGTTCAAGAAAGTTTTTATTTTCTCATTGAAAATGTCCATTTGCAGGTCAAGAGATTTGTTGTTTTAGCTCACCTGGCCTGAAAGGCCAAGTGAGCTTATGCCATGGCGACCGTCCGTCGTGTGTCCATCCGTCTGTCCGTCAACTTTTCCTTAAACAACTTCTCACGAACCACTGGGCCGATTTCAATTATATTTGGCAGGAAGCATCCTTAGGGCATAGGGATCCAAGTTTGTTCAAATGAACCCGATCGGCCAATTTGGCCAGTGGCCATCTTGGATTTAAGCCGATTTTAGGAAATGTCTAAAAATCTTCTCCGAAACCGCTTAGGGGATTTATTGAAGCAAGAGCTGAACCAAGTTTGTTCAAGGGAACTTGATTGGTCAAATGGTTCGGCGGCCATCTTGTTTGATCTAGTTGTAGCGAAAATGACTTCTCCAGAACCGCTGAAGGGATCGGCTGAAATTTGGCAGATATGATTAGTGCCTAAGGACCATTAAAGTTTGTTCAAGAGAAGTTGATCCGTAAAAAAAACCATGCCCACTGTGGGCCAATCAAAATATAGCATGTTTGGCGGCCATATTGGATTTTTTTATTTGATGGATTTTGAGACCGAAATTGGTTTTGTGTGTTTTGTGGTATTCTGATCACAAATGAGACCGAAATTGGTTTTGTATGTGTTTTGTGGTATTCTGATCACAATTTGCAATTTTCGAAACTGTCGGATAAACGGTTTGGCGTCCATCTTGGATCATTTTCCCGCCAAACGCTCCCATACATTGTACTAAAGCAATGGGAAATTTTTAATGTTTTCTTCTCGAGAACTTCTGGGTCGATTTCAATTATATTTGGCAAGAAGCATCCTTAGGGCATAGAGATTCAAGTTTGTTCAAACGAAGCCGATCGTCGAATTGGGCCGGTGGCCATCTTGGATTTTGGCCGATTTTTTTAAACGTCTTTAAAAAACTTCTCCGAAACCGCTTGGGGGATTGATGCAAACCTCATGAAATATGATTTAGGGCAAGTGCTAAACCAAGTTTGTTCAAGGGAAATTGATTGGTCAAATGGTTCGGCGGCCATCTTGGTTGACTTCTTCACCAGAACTGATGAAGCGATCGGGCCGAAATTTGGCAGATGTGATTGGCCTAAGGGCCATTAAAGTTTGTTCAAGAGCAGTTGATCCATCAAAAAAACATGGCCACCGTGGGCCAATCAAAATGGAGCCTGTTTGGCGGCCATATTGGATTTTTTTTATTTGATGGATTTTGAGGCCGAAATTGGTTTTGTATGTGTTTTGTGGTATTCTGAGCTCGGATTTGAAATTTTCGAAACTGTCAGATAAACGGTTTGGCGGCCATCATGGATCATTTTCCCACCAAAAGCTCCCATACTAAAGCAATGGGAAATTTAAAATGTTTTCTTCTCGAGAAGTACTTGGCCGATTTCAATTATATTTGGCAGAAAGCATCCTTAGGCTGTAGAGTTCAAGTTTGTTCAAAGGAGGCCGATCGGCCAATTGGGCTGGTGACCATCTTGGATTTTGGCCGATTTTTAGAAACGTCTAAAAATCTTCTCCGAAACCGCTTATGGGATTGATGCAAACCTGATGAAATATGATTTAGGGCAAGAGCTGAACCAAGTTTGTTCAAGGGAACTTGATTTGTCAAATAGTTTGGCAGCCATCTTGGTTGACGTAGTTGTAGCGATAACGACTTCTCCAGAACCGCTGAAGGGATCGTCCCGAAATTTGGCAGATATGATTAGGGACCAGGCGCCATTAAAGTTTGTTCATGGGAAGTTGATCCGTCAAAAAACCTGGACATCATGGGCCAATCAAAATATAGCATGTTTGGCGTCCATATTGGATTTTTTTATTTGATGGATTTTAAGGCCGAAATTGGTTTTATACATTGTGTATGTGTTTTTTGGTATTCTGATCTCAAATTTGCAATTTTTGAAACTGTCGGATAAACGGTTTCGTGGCCATCTTGTTGATAAAGAGCATTCTAGTTGAAATGCCTATGGTCCAGGTGAGCGATACAGGCCCCTTAGGCCACTTGTTTTATTTTATCAGTAGAATGATTGGCTCGGTTATCGAGTTATTCCAGTGGTAAATTTTTAAGAATTGTCTTCCCTTGCTCTGCAAATTAACATTTCTCAAGACAAGGGCGGATTCCAGGTTTTAGCCATGCCCCGTCCATCTCTTACAAAGCTTCACCCATGCTCCGACAGTGTTGGCACCAATCGATCCCTGCACACTCTGAATCTCAATTTCCAGAAAAATATGGAGGTACATGTAAGCTGTTGAATATTTTGAAACAAATTTTTGACTGGTTGCTGTTGCATAGACAGCAGCAGTTCCCAGTCAAATTGGGTTCAAAATATTCAACAGGACATTAAATAATAGCCATACAATCTGTACAACTTAATGTACTGTTACTAATCATTTATGATGGACTAAATCATGATGTAATTGATTATGACATCAACCTACAGCTGACCTACATGCACAGTAGTTGATTATGACATCATATGATTGACTGAGAAACTGGATTCATCAATTCAATTTTTTTTTCAATTCAATTCAATTTTTTTACACCAAAGCCCAGGCAAATTCTGGAGAGGATGTTATTGCATAAATCTGTTAAGCATACTACGAGGTGACCTCAAGAAAGCGGGACTCGGTACACTAAAGTCAAGAATGGATCTGAGGAAGCTAAGGATTTTGGCTGAGGACAAGACACAGTGGGCAAAATTGAAGAAGGACTGATTGCAGCTGTAGGATGGTTCTACTACTACAGCCGCAGAATACAGTAATCATACATACACGCAAGCCCAGGCAACCTTGAGTTGTATAGGGCTAAGTGTTACAAACATTGGGAACTGAGCATCAGAGTCTCTTGTTTATTAGTTCAGCAGCTGAAAAGGCCATTGTTAGCTTTGCTATACGCCATGATGGCCACGTGTCTGTCATCAATCTCCCCCCCCCCTCCCACGACCAATTAATGATCTAACCGGCCTCTACAGTCGCTTTGAGGAATGCTCATTTGCTGGCCAAGAAGACTATTTTTGAAAATTTACCACTGAAATGACTGGCTTGATAACCGAGCCAGTCATTCTAGTGGTAAATTTTCAAAAATCATCTCTTAGTCTGCAAATGGGCATTTCTCAAGACCACTCCAGGTGTTTTTGGCTGATATGAGAGTTAAAGGGTTAAAGATATTGAAGAGAATATTCTGAACATTCATGACATTGTCCTTACTGATCTGTAAGCTTTAGAGGGTTATTAGCCCATAATCAGGGTTGGGGCCAATGTACTCATATACTCAGTACTCATGTACTCAAGTACAAATTTTCAAGTACTCACATGTACTCAGTACTCGTGCCTTTTTATGAGTACATGTACTTGTACTCAGCCTCAGTACAGTTCCAAAGTACTTGTACATGTACTCGAGTACATACTCCGTACTTGTACTTTAGAGTACTTAAGAGTACATGCTGAGTACTTATCCATTTTATACATAATAATTATATGCATACTTTATTCTTTAAATTTCTTTTCATTCAAAATTCCAAGCACTGATATGGTGAGGTGATATGAAATCTTGTAAATATTTGAAAACAATTTAACTGACTTGATGCTCAAAACTGAAATTAATCTGCCTTGTAATATGTTTTCATACATGTAGAGATTTGTTTTAAAAAGGGTTTTTTTCTTGAACTTCTGGATGTTTGCCTGGAAAAGGGCAATTGCTGTAGTAGGTACATGTATGCTTATAGAGAATAAGATAACAAGCATTTGACTAATTTAAGAATCAATGCTGAATATTTCGAAAATAATTTGACTGGAAACGAATGCTGCCATCAGCATTAATGTTTATCAGTTAAATTAAGTTCAAAATATTCAACATTACTACATGATTATCTGAAATAAATTATTTCTAATTTAACCCTTTCACTGATCAAGCCTTATATTATACATTCATAGCAATCATGCCAGGAATTGAGCATATATATTATGAAGTAAATAGTGTTAAATATTTTGAAAATAATTTGACTGGAAGTCACTTCTGCCTAAGTTAGGAGCAACTGCCAATCAAATTATTCTTAAAATATTCAACTGGTTATTTCTGGTTGTAATGAATTTGTCATTTTCTCTGTATCGTTAAAAGCATTAGTAAACATTCTGTGAAATGTTTTGACACTAATTTGGCTGTGAGCTAGCGCTGCCCATGGTTTCAACACCATTCACTCTGAATACATGTATATCCAAAATATTCAACAAGGTATATATACAATGTACCTTTGTTTAGTAAATAAATAGAGGGAAACACCACTAAAGAAGCCATATTTTATATTTACACGTATATTTACGGAATTCAGAGCAACTCCACCCCATATAGCAAGCACAGGTAATATTATAGTATGGTTGTTCTCCCCCACACCCTCCATAGCCACCTTAGATGGCATTTTGGCATTAACATGTACTTGTACTCGTACTCAAGTACATTTACAATGTAGTCATACTCGGCCTCAGTACAACTGCTAAAAAGTAAATGTACTTGTACTCAGCCTCAAGTGCTTTGCCAAAGTACTCTTACTCAGCCTCAGTACAGCTGCGTGTACTTGACCCCAACCCTGTCCATAATTAGCTCATATTTATGCTAAGTTCCTATATTTTCCAAAAATCACTGAATGCCAGAAATGGCCTAACCATTTAAGATGTTTAACACTCATACCAGCCAAAAATTGCTTCTCTGCAGTGGTCTTGAGAAATGTCAATTTGCAGACCAAGCGGATACTATTTTTGAAAATTTACCACTGGAATGACTGCTCAATAACCGAGCCAGTCATTCCAGTGGTAAATTTTCAAAAATAGTCTTCTTGGTCTGCAAATGGACACTTTCTATGAGAAAATTTAAATTTCTTGAACAAATTTGGGGGTTAAAGTATTAAAGGCTGTTAAAGACATTTTAAAACTCTTCAACACTCAGGCTGGACAAAAACGGCTTCAACAAGCGTCTTAAGAAATCTTCATATGCACACAACAAGAAGATAACCGAGGCAGTCATTTCATCGATAAATTTTCAAAATTATTTTCTCTTGAACTGCAGATAGACATTTTCTATGAGAAAATCGGGATTTTTTTGTACAAATGTTAGTATTGAAGCGTTAAAAGCCTTTTCATACATTTATAATTAGCTGTTTATAGCTGACATAAGTTTTACAACACAGCTCACGAATAATATGACATGTTTCCAAAACTAAAGAGCAACATATTTTGAACATACGGTACCGTAATTTTGCATTCAAAATATTCAACTGTACATTTTTTTTTGTTTTTGGAAATCTTTTTAAAGTTATTTCTAATATGTATTGTAGTTGTGAATTGCCATTTTGAAATATTATTTACATAATTTATGTAGATTGTAGGTGTTTAAAGGTCTTGTGAGGACTTGCGGTCGATAACGAGTTTTAATTAATTTTATGGTCTACTACACTATTTAAACACAATAGCGTCACTTTGGAGTGAGAAAAATATGTTAGGCAGCCCAAATAACGAGATTGAATGACGCGTCAATCTGAATCACATCGCCACTCGCTGTGACGTCACACCGGGAACGGCGCTGTGAGCTGGGTCAATATTTCTCTGTCTGTAGTACAAAGGTAACATATTTTAAAACGTGCGTTTAACAGGATAGACTTTACCTACCATAACATAAATTATGTCAGGTTGGAGCTAAGTCTTCAAGAAATAAAAAAGCATGATTTAAAAAAATCTATTATGATATTTACTCATTTTTAATGGTTTCATGGATAGCTATATTCGCATAATAATAGGCCTATAACTACAGTAAACCATGGGCAATGCTGAAAATCGGCAATATTTCAATGCATGTGACAAATACTCTGTAGTCTAGTATGCCTAATTGCGGATCCATTACCATTCTTGAAAGGACTAGGTGTAATATGTAATATCTGGGATGGATGGATGTGAGCATGATGATCGAGGTTGGTGGGAGAGGTTGACGATGGCTATAAGTATACTATTATTCATATCTAAATGTATAGGCTATAGAGTGCAGCTACAACTTTTTCTGAAGATTACGGATGTACAATAAGTGTGTCAGTGTGTCCTATGTGAAATTTCCCGTGATTACTGATTAGAATGTAATTGTTTACCTATAAGCTTTTCGCAATGTGTTTGTATAATAATAATAATGTAGAGGCATGTACGGGTCAACACGTACGTTGGTGTGTGTGTGCGGTTGGGGTGGCATCACGCCTGTGACAACCATATGAACTACGGTATATCGTTTTCAAACCAACTTCTTCCATGTATGGAAGTAGCATACACTCATATTTCAATGTTATGAAAAAGCAAAACTGTAGCAGATGAACAAATTTTAAATAGGTAGGCGAACTGACAGATGTTCAGAGGTCGCTAGCGTATCATCTTTACTTACAGTGCAGCTCATAAATAAGTTTAAATGCTTCCAAAGCAAAAACACAAATATGTTAGTTAGAACCATATGAACACGATACAAGAAACGTTATGGTGAATATTTTGAACACAATTTGGGTTGAAATCCAACCCAATTATGTTCAAAATATTCAACAGTATATGTTATTTAAGTTGTACTATAAGCGTGCGGACGGCAGTGAAAGCCTCGCTACGCATCTCGACCGCTGCCTAAATTGTAAACAAACCGTGTACTGTCAATAATATGTCAATGTAGACTATACGCAAATAGATTAGTTTAGATTAGATTTATATTTACCCGCCATTTTAGTCAACTTTAAGCACATAACTGGAGTAACTGCTATATTGCAATCATAAATGTATTCATAAGCCTACACAATCGTAAGTGCACTGAGTGGTGTAGGCCTACTTAACTATCATTTAAAAAGTTGTGTACATGCATGCCTATCATCTATGCAAAATCTCTGCAGTCAATCCAGAAAGATAAAATATATATGCATTTGTAGAATTGTATTCCAAGAAGTGTGTGGGTGGGTTTGATTAAATATAGCCTAATTCACGTACACGAAATCCGATGTTACTGTCACCTCTAACAGGCCGTTAGAATTGTGATGTCAGGCACCGTGTCCATAAGGTCTGTCCTTTTAAGTTTAATCAACAAAAATATCATCAACTTCGATATTATTGAACCTTTGTGCATCTCGAACAATGTAGTGTACCTGTGTGAACAATGAATTGTAAAAGAATATGTGCATAGGTGCCTAATACGGGCAGCAGTAGAGAGCCTAACTATGCTCCTCGAGATAATAATCTAGACTAATAGGAATTGGTGTCATCCCGGTGTGACGTCACAACTCTAGCGCATAGCTAAAAACGTTTGGTTGTCAAGGTGGTTGCTATATGCTTATCTCGGCTTTGGCTGGGCCGATTACAAAAATTTAAAAAGCATTTTGTTTTTCTAGTAAAGGAGAATCTGTATTATGATTGTCAAGTTAATCGGAGCGATCGGGTATCTAGTCCTCACAACATCTTTAACCGGTTTAAAAGAGGGAAAAAGCTTGTACAATTGTAAATATAGAGAGAAATTTACTGTTAAATTTGTTCAACTGAGGATTATTATTTTAACCCTTGAACCCGTAATATATTGCAGGTTAAGAGATGACTATTTTTGAAAATTTACCACCGGAATGACTGGCTCAGTTACTGAGCCAGTCATTCCAGTGGTAAATTTTCAAAAATACATGTAGTCTCTTGCCTTTCAAATATTGATTCCAGAAAACCGCGTGGTTTTTTGCCATTGTGACCAGTACTTAAAAGGTTAATGGTCATGTCGGCTATAAACCGGTCTTGCAACTGTCTTAAGGAATGTCCATTTGCGGACAGAAAAAGTCTGAAAATCTATCACTGGAATGACTGGCATCTAGCCAGCGCCTGTAGAGCCTGTCGTCCCTCTGATAAATTACGTTACATGGCTAAATTTTCCACTTACAGTGTAGCTCAGAAATAACTAATTGTTTTGGAAACATGTTAATTTACTTCTTATCTGTACTGTAGTAGGTCTTAATAATAATTTAACCCCATAATGGGCAAGCCGGCCAAAACCGGCATCTGCAGTGGTATTGAGGAATGTCCATTTGCAGGCCAAGAGAAGACGTTTTGAGAATTTACAACTGGAATGCCTGGCTCGATAACCATCATTCCAGTGGTAAATTTTCAAAAATTGTCCTCCTGGCCTACAAATGGACCGTCAATAAGCAAATATTTTGATTTTCTTGACCAAATTCAACCAGTGAAGGGTTAACTTGAGTATTTCATGTACATGTATTTCTCCATAGTATTGCGGAAATTCGAATACAAAATGTAAGTACATGTATGGTTATATTTTTACTTGTTTTTCGTAACTAGTATGTCGGTTTGGCTGTTAGTGTGTCTGTATATCAAATTGTTAACATTTCAGAAAAGCTGCTTGTGCTGCAACTATCATAACTATAGTAGACTTGTGCGGTTATCACTTTGAGTGATCACGATCGAATATTTAAGACTAATCGTGATTATTCGATTAATCAGTCTAGGTACAAATTACCCATTCATACCGGTAACAACAAAGGCGAAGCTGAAATGGTGGTTAGCAGTGTTAATGCTCATTTGTAGGCTAAGAAAAGACTATTTTTGAAAATGTGTCACAGGAATGCTTGGCATTCCAGTGATACATTTTCGAAAATAGTCTTCTCTTGGCCTACAAATGGACACACATTCGCTGAAAATTGTCAATATTCGTAACCGACCACATTAAAGAGTAGGTCTAAGTGAAGAGGTAGGTTTTGAAATATTTTATACAGTAAAGATTATTCGCGATTTTCGACCCAATCGTGCAAGCCTAAACTATAGCCTGTCACACTTGTGACTAGTTGAAACTCGCAACCAGTATAAGTCAGTAAAATCTTTTGACATTTAGGAGACAGCTACCTAAAGGGAGGAAGGAATTGTTTTGTGGGTTTGTGTGTGCAGGGCCGGAGTTACTTCTTATCTGATTGGTATCAAATATTAACACAATGAAGAATCTTACAAGGAAAGATGATTTACAGACTTTGGTCGTGATCTGAATTAAAACAAACATGGATCGGGATGGGATCAAATTCTGGATTGAGGCATGTATTATGATTTATTTTGAGGCCTTCAGTCACTGGTGCTGATGGCTGTTGCTCTGTTATAAAGCAACAGCTTGCAGCAACACATGGTATCCCTTGGGCAGATTAATAACCATTATACTGATGAATATAATATGAAACACAATTTTACTGGAACACTTAAAATATGCTGTTGTTGAGGGATGTTGCTATTTCGGATAGCAACAGCTTCCAACAACATCTAATTGAAAGTGGACACCACCCAGCAGGTACAGTTACTATATGGAATGGAAACATCATCAGTGAAAGGGTTAATAATAGGCCATTACATTATTAACACAATATACCTTTATATAAAGACCAGCTCCAGATAAAGGACCTACTCAATAGTCTAAAAATCTATATCATAAACCAAAGTATTTGACCCTCCATTTAAAAAACACCTGTGTATAATGGACTCTTTCATATGGTCCCTCTATTTAAAGAACACCTGTGTACAATGGACTGTGCCATACAGATCCCCCATGATGCCTTTATTAGACAGGTTATACTGTGTTTGATTGTAAATATTATGTATTATTTTATGGTCACCTGTTTATAAAGGACACTTTCATATGATCCCACATGATGCCCCCTATAGACAGGTTATACTGTATTGGATTATAGTGTACATGTACATTGTACATGCATTATTTTTATAAGTTTAGGCAATAACTTATAAAAATCAATAAATTCTTAGCATATAGTTAGCCCATGATAATTAGAGCTATTGTGCCTGGAGCTCTGACACTACTCACTGGTTGATAGGTCACTCACCCACTCACCCGATCAATACTCACCATTCTGTTACTTTCTGATACACAGCTGGCCCTGACAGTTGGCTCTAGGACTATAGACTTAGAAAGCTTTACCGACTCCTTGGAGCTGGGTACTCGGCTCCCAACTGCCGAGTACCCATCTACCATAGAGCTCATTCTTGTTTGCATAGCAACAAGAGCTGTCCACGCTTTTTGCAGGGAGAGAAGTTTTTTGAAAAGAAATCTAAGTCTTTTATCTGTGATTTGATAGTTTGTGCGTTCTTGAAAGGATATAACTGGATAAAATGGAGAATACCGCCGATGATAACCAGGTTGTATAATTCCTTATTATCCATAGTTAAAAGACTTAGGTCTCTAAATTTCGTTGTGTCGCATGTTCCAATTTCTGACCCCATAGAATCTGGGACGTGTGCTAACAACGAGATATGCCAGACGATCGCCTTCTTTAAAGCCCAACAGGCGATCGGCAGATATGAAAATAGGTGTTTGCGACGGTATTTCTAACACGAATATCGGCTGACGTCGTTCTCCGTAGGGTCCGAGCAGGTGACGTCACACCCGTGATGCTCGGATGTTTATGTGAAGAAAATTTTTCGTTAATTCGCACATCTTGTTCTGGGTGCTGCGTACTAAAAATGGTACCAGAAAACTTTGGAATGGTCAAGTTTACGTGTGATCACGATCGGTTTGCAATGATCGGTGGTGTCAAAATTCTTGAGAGATGCGTGGTCTGCGGTTTTACCGTGTGCTACAGCAGTTTGTTTACATTTTGTTGTTTCTTCACGAATCGTTTTGGCTTTCGTTAAGAGTATAACTTATATTAATTGGTAAATATACCCCGAATGCTATGCGATATGATTCCTGGTTCCGTTATACATCCTGGAGAATCAATTATGGGTGTATTTATGCCCGCTTCGTTCTTGTCGTTATAGTCAATGCGATCTTTGTTGTAACGTTGCGGGGTGGGGTGCGGGAGGGTTGCAGTTAATTTATGGTCAAATTATTTGAAAATTAATTGTCTGCCTTCCATTTTTGTTTCGTTCCGCTGGCTTATTGTAGGTTTGGTTTATAGGCCAAGCCATCCCCGCCATCATGTGTCGAGTGCCACATATCGTATGGGTTCTATACAAGGACCATGTCTTTTTCTCCTTCGATCAATACTCACCATTCTGTTACTTCTGATATACAGCTGGCCTTGACAGCGGCTCTAGGATTATAGACTTAGAAAGCTTTACCGACTCCTGGGAACCGGGTACTCGGCTCCCAACTGCCGAGTACCCGTTTACCATAGAGCTCATTCTTGTTTGCATAGCAACAAGAGCAATACATGCTTTCTGCATTAGGGATTTTAGTGGTTTTAAATAAAATCTACGTCTTTAATTTGTGATAGTTTGTGTGTTCGTGAAAGGATTAACTAAGGACTATGGAGAATACCGCCCAAGATAACCAGGTTGTATTGTTCTTTATTATCCATAGTTAAAAGACTTAGGTCTCTAAATTTCGTTGTGTCGCATGTTCCAATTTCTGACCCCATAGAATCTGGGACGTGTGCTAACAACGATATATGCCAGACGATCGCCTTCTTTAACCCCCAACAGGCGATCGGCAGATATGAAAATAGGTGTTTGCTACGGTATTTCTAGCACGAATATCGGCTGACGTCGTTCTCCGTAGAATCCGAGTGGGTGACGTCACACCCGGTCGCTCGGATGTTTATGTGAAGACAAATTTTTCATTAATTCGCGCATCTTATTCTGGGTGCTGCGTACTAAAAATGGTACCGGAAACTTTAGAATGATCAAGTTTACGTGCGATCACGATCGGTTTGCAATGATTGGTGGTTTCAAAAAAATTCTTGAGTAGATGCGTGGTCTGCGGTTTTACCGTGTGATACAGCAGTTTGTTATACATTTTGTTGTTTTCTTCACATATCGTGCTGCTTTCGTTAGGAGTATAATTTATATTGATTAGTAAATATACACCGAATGCTATGCGATATGATTCCTGGAGCCGTTACACATCCTGGAGGATCTATTATGGGTGTGTTTGTGCCCGCCGCGTGCTTGTCGTCATAATCAATGCGATCGTTGTTGTAACGTGGCGGCGTGGGGTGCGGGGAGGTTACGGTTAATTTATGAGTCAAAATTATTTGAAAATTAATTGTCTGCCTTCCATCCGGGTCTCGTTCCGCTTGTTTATTGTAGGTTTGTGCTTATTTTATAGGCCAAGCCAGCCCCGCCATCATGTGACGACTGCCATAAGTTTGTCCGTGTAATGTTCAAGGACCATGTCTGTTTTAGGTGTTCCCTGTGTAATATAGATCATAGGTGTAATGTTTGTGCAGTGTGGTCCGTCGAAATGATGGTTAAGTTCCTTGCCCAGAAGGACTTGGCTGGGTCTGACGCGGGGTCAGGCGGTCCGAGAGGAAATCGTGGAGCGCCCGGTTCGGCCGGTGGGTGTGCTCCACGTCCCCAGCTGGAGGTGGCGGAGATGGCACCGCCGGCGTGGTTTGGTCCGGCTATGCAGGGTTTTCTGCATAGCGTTCTGCCCACGCTGGTGTCGTCCCTGCTACCAAAGGTTGGGGGGGGCAGTTTCTCCCCATGCCTGGTATGGATCCTGTCCTCGGACAGGATTCTGGACTGGTTACCGAGGGGGCCGTCTCGTACGGCCCCCTGGCAGGCACGTCTGGCTTCGGCCAGACGGGTTCTGTCTCTCTGCGGCCACCACCGGGTGGTCCAGTAGCGGTGGCTGGTCCGTCAGGTGTGGGAGCCGTCCACCAGGATGGCTCCACGGTTGACTCGTCTAGTGACGGCTCTTCGGAGTCTGAAGACGAGGAGGCCGAGGAGGAGAGGTTGCTGCGGCCCGTGAAGGCGCAGGTGGAGAATATGGAGGTTGATTCCGTCCTGGACGGAACCGGCCTCCATTTGTCTGATTTGGCGCAAGCCAGGTCAGCGGCTCCGCCTGTGGCTGAGGCCAATCCGTTACCTTGCACCGGTTCCGGGCGGCTTGGTTTGTCACCAGCCGTCACGGGAACGGGTGTGCCGGGCCAGGCGTGGTACTCACCTATCTCGCCTGGTCCGGAGGCCGGACGTGGGGTGCCGTTGGCGCCGGTGTCCGGCTATGGTTCCGCGACTGTTACGGGTCCGTACGGTTTTCCGTGCGGACCTACCCCATGGACCGGAGTGTTTCATGGGGTGGCGGCGGAACCGTGTGGTAGCGGAGTGCCTGGCGTGTCAGCCGTGGCTCCTTGCCGGGAGGCCGTGGCTGGCAGACCCGTGAGCACGTCAACGGGTGACGTGTTTGCGGGGGTGTCTTCGTCGGAGGTAGATTGGTCAGATGCTCTGGCGTGGCTAGCCAGGGTTGACCCGTCTGTGGTTTCGGCCACGGCCGATGAAGATGTGCCCCGTGCATCGATTAGGACGGGGATTTTGCCCGCGGCCCGGATCCAGTCAGTGGGACTGGATCCACGGTTCATAGATTTGTTGGATGCTATTTATAGCAAACAACTAATGACCAAGGGTCAGCTCCCTGCGGCCTCCAGGGAGGTGCGGGCAAGATGTCGTATTCCGCGGGGGGAATACGACAGGTATGGTGTAGTCCCGTCGGTCACGGAGGATGACCGATGGGTACTGGGAGTCCAGAGTGCCGGGTCGGGTGGCCCCGGTCCGGCACTCGTGGATAAGTCCCAGGTACACCAGGAAGAAGTCCTGTCCCTATGCGATGAGGGTGTGAGGGCAGCGATGAGCGCTGTCAATCACTCTTATCGTCTCCTTCAGTCGGTGTGGGCTGAAGCGGGGGCAGGCCACCCTGTGCCACCTGTGGCGCTTTCATGTGTTAATGACGGCTTGGTGCTGTCAATGGACGCATTGGCAAGGGTGCAAGCGCGAGTGACGAAGTCCAGGAGGCAAATGGTCATTGACCATATGCGTCCGGCTACGGCAGTCAGGGAGCGTCTTCTTGGGACGCCCCTGACAGGGCCTAGCATCTTCGGTGGCCAAGCGCGGGCCATCTTAGAGGATACCGCCAGTATCGCGCAGAATCGGTTAGCGGTAAACCTACAGCTAGAGCTAGTGCGGCAAGCGCACGCACTAGGGGCTGTGGGGAAACCGCTAACGGGACAGCCTTCAAAGAAGCAGAAGAAGCATAAGAGCAAGGCGAAAGCCAGGCCTGTTGCGACTTCTGCTTCAGCTGGGTTCTCGGAGCCGCCGCCGGCGAAGAAGCCCAGGAAGGTTGTAGAGGCGCCTACCCTCCCCAATGTTGCTCCTGACCGCCCTAGGGGCGGGAAGGGCAAGGGGAAGGGTAAGGGTAAGGCCTCAAAGGGCGGACAGAAGGGGCCAAAGCGTACCTGAGGGTACGCAAGCTCCCTTCATATCCGCCTGGACCGCGCCTGTGCGACAGGAACAGCGGTGCCAGTTATACCCGTCGTGCCTAGAACGAAATGGTTCTCACTCTCTCTCGTTAAGAAAGAGGGGGGGGGGGGGGCGGACTGCGAGCCGGACAACCCCGTTAGACGTCGAGGCGTCTATGGTGGGTGGAAGGCTCATGCGTTTCGTCGAGGCCTGGCGAGGTGTGACGTCAGACAGTCTGGTCCTGGGATGGTTATCCCAGGGTTACATGCCGGAGTGGTGGGACTTTCCACCACAAAATCTGTCTTTGGCACCTGTCTGGACACCCGTACCAAGGGAGCCAGACAAGTTAGAAGCCGTTCAAAAGGAAGTGTCGGGTTTGCTTCTGAAGGGAGCAATAAAACCAGCAAACCGGAACACTCCAGGCTTCTATTCAAACATGTTCCTTGTCCCCAAGAGCACAGGGGGATGGAGACCCATACTCAATCTCAGGCCATTAAATTGTTTTATCCATACGCCTCGGTTCCAGATGGAAACGCTGAGGTCGGTAATGGCGGGATTGAGGAAAGGAATGTGGTGTGTATCGATCGATCTGAAAGATGCATATTTCCACATTCCGATGAATCGGAGTTGGCACAGGTTTCTGAGATTTGCGTTTCAGAATCAAGTATGGGAGTTTACAGTTCTCCCGTTTGGCCTGTCGACAGCTCCGAGGGTTTTCACAAGAGTGGTCCTTGCGGTGACAGCGTTTCTCAGAAAAGAGAACGTGGCGCTACACACCTACATAGACGACTGGCTGCTCAAGGCAGACTCGGCAGCCAGGTTGAACGTGGATACTGCTCTGACTCTGAAGTTACTTTCAGATCTAGGCTGGATAGTCAACGAGGAGAAATCCGAGTTGACGCCCACTCAACATTTCGTTTATTTGGGGATGCGATTCGACCTCGAGGAGGGCAGGGTTTACCCGTCAGAGCCCAGAGTGGTGTCTCTGTTAGCCATCCTCAGGAGTTTTCGAGTGGGAAACCACATTCAGGCGAGGCGGTTCCTTCAGATGCTGGGCATGATGGTCTCCATGGAGCAGGTTATCCCGTACGCTGCTCTAATGCGAAGGCCTATCCAGTTGTATCTGATGTCTCTGTGGAAACAGAGAACAGAACCCCTGTCAAAACTGGTGCCAGTTTTGGAGCCGATAATATCGCATCTTCTATGGTGGAAACAGCGTCAGAATCTCCTATTAGGGGTTTCGCTGCACCTACCCCACCCCCAGCTGTCCGTCTACATGGATGCATCGCTGGAGGGGTGGGGTGCCTGCCTGGGAGAACACCAGGTCTCGGGCACATGGACTCTCCCGGAGAGTCAGCTGCATATCAATCTGTTGGAAATGATGGCAGTGGAACTGGCGTTGGAAGAGTTCCTTCCGATGATCAGGGGCAAGGTGATATTGATACGGTCGGACAATTCGACAGTAGTATCATATATAAATCGCCAAGGCGGGACCAGGTCGCCCACTCTGTGCATCAGGGTGTGGCACTTGATTCAATGGTGCAGGAATTACTCGGTTGTTTTGAAAGCAGCTCATATTCCTGGCCGATTGAACATTCTGGCGGATGCTTTGTCTCGCAGACAGAGAATCTTGCCAACAGAATGGTCCCTCAACCCTCCGGTTCTGCGACGGATCTTCGAGCATTGGGGCAAACCCAACGTGGACTTGTTCGCCACAAAGGAAAATGCTCAAATCATGACATATGTCTCGCCGATTCCAGATCCAAATGCCGTCGATACAGACGCTCTGGCGATAAGCTGGAGAGGGATGCACGCTTACGCGTACCCACCCACCATTCTTCTACCGAAGGTATTGGTGAAGGTCAGGGAGGAGCCGTGTCTGGTCCTGCTAATAGTGCCGTATTGGCCGAGCAGGGCGTGGTTCACGGATCTTCTAGATCTGCTGGTGGAAAATCTGGTGCAGTTGCCCGAGATTCCGAACATAATCTCCCAGGCCAAGGGACGCTTCCTACACGAGCGTCCCGAAATGTTCAAATTGACTGCGTGGATGTTGTCAAACAACGTTCCACGTCGGAAGGCTTTTCTCGACAGGCTGCTGATTTCATCGCGGCTGCGAGAAGGAGGTCAACCTTCAAGTCATATAACAACAAGGTTAACAGATTTGCAGACTGGTGTGAAGAAAAGGGTATTGATACCTTTCAATCCACTATTCAGCAAATAGCAGACTTTCTCTGTGAGCTGTTCTTTGCAGGACTAGCTCCCGTCACAGTTGCTGGATACAAGTCAGCTTTGGCATCAGTTATCCCTTGTCTAGCCAACAGGGATAGTCCAGAGGTGGCCCAGTTAAATGTGATGTTGAAGGGAATGAGCAATCTCCGCCCGAGACAACCGGTAGTCATTCCAGCCTGGAGTCTATCTTTAGTGCTTAATGTACTGGCCAAGCACCCTTTCGAACCGTTGCGTTCGGCTAGTCTAAAGCATTTGACTCTAAAGGCGGTTTTTCTATTGGCAGCTTCCTCAGCTAGAAGGCGCAGTGAGATCCATGCGCTTTTGGCAGAGAGGAACCGATTTATTGTTTCTGGAGAAGGTCTGCGTCTTCTGCCAAGAGCAGAGTTTATGTCAAAGAACCAATCTTTGAGATATCCCGGCAAACCGATCATTATACCGAAGTTAACTAGGTTTGATCGTGATGCCAGTGTCTGGTGCCCGGTCCGTGCTTTGACTAAGTACAAGAAACGGACTGACTCGTTACGGTCGAACGATAGACATCTGTGGATCTGCCATAAAAAGCCTTATGGCGCCGCATCCATGGATACTATCTCTCGTTGGGTGGTCGAATGCATTCAGACTACTCAGGAGATGGCGACTGGGCACCAGGTGCAAGGCGTAAGGGCAAACAATGTCAGAGGAATAGCCGCCTCGACCGCCCTTTACAATGGTGTTCCGTTAGAGGACATCATAGCCGTTGCACAATGGCACTGTGAGTCCTCATTTACGGATTACTATATGAGGGATGTGTCAGACTCAGCCAATCCACTCGCTTTAGCTGTTTTGAAACGATAGTTAGTGACCACACTGCTTTTCTCCCTTTTCTCACTTCGGTAAGAAAAGAACCTAAAGCAGGCATGGTCAGGCGAGAGGATGTCAACCAGATTGTGTCACTGATGGCCGAACCGGTGAATGGTTGGAGGCGGTACGTCTGAAGTCCAATTATCATAAGGTAATTCAATAGTGAGAGTTTTTTGTATTATGTATATGTATCATGTTCATTCATCTTATATATTCATGCTCATTCCCAGGCTAATACATGGAATATGCAGGGAGTAGTTAACCCTCTTGGCATATTTGTGTTTTCAGGTGAGATACATGTTCGTTAGTTCTCTCCCTTTTCTTAGGAGGAAAAAGGGGGGGGACTGTGACGCGAATGTGATTTGGTTCCGTGAACTTGACGGTCCTTTTAGGTCTCCGTTAGTCAAGTTTGAAGTCTAAAATCTTTCTCCAAGGGGCAAAATTAGCATTTATGGCTTGCCCCTTCCCACCAGGTTACTGATCAAATCTGGTGTATATCAGAAGTAACAGAATGGTGAGTATTGATCGAAGGAGAATGCAGGAAATGTCAATTTCCCTTTCTCCGAGATCTAACAATACTCACCATTCTGTTACGGACCCAGCCTCCCAGCCCCACGGAGGCAAGCCATAGTTTTCTCTTGTTTGGTGGCTATGCAAACAATATGAGCTCTATGGTAAACGGGTACTCGGCAGTTGGGAGCCGAGTACCCGGTTCCCAGGAGTCGGTAAAGCTTTCTAAGTCTATAATCCTAGAGCCGCTGTCAAGGCCAGCTGTATATCAGAAGTAACAGAATGGTGAGTATTGTTAGATCTCGGAGAAAGGGAAATTGACATTTCCTGCATTCCACTGTACTAAGTGTAGTCTTGACAGGAGGTGTAACGTTTACGCTGTGTGGTCGGTCAATATGATGCTTAAGTTCCTTGCCAGAAGGACTTGGCAGGGTCTGACGTGGGCGTTTCGGCCCGTGGGGGGGGCATTCCACGTCTGCAACCGGAGGTGGTGGAGATGGCACCGCCGGCGTGGTTTGGTCCGGCTAGGCAAGGTGTCTTGCATAGCGTTCTGTCCACGCTGGTGTCGTTCCTGCTGCCAAAAGTTGTAGGGCAGTCTCCCCATGTTTGATTCGAACCCTGTCCTTGGACAGGGTTCTGGACTGGACACCGAGGGAGTCGTTTCGTACGGCCCCCTGGCAGTCCTGTCGGGCTCCGGCCTGATGGGTTCTGTCTCTCTGCGGCCACCTCTGGGTGGTCCAGTAGCAGTGGCTGGTCCGTCAGGCATGGGAGCCGTCCGCCAGGACGGCTCCACGGTTTTCCTTGTCTAGTGACGACTCTTAGGGGTCTGAAGATGAGGAGGCTGAGGAGGAGAGGGTGCTGCGGCTGTGAGGCCGCGGGTGGAGAGCATGGAGGTCGATTCCGTCCTGATGGAACCCGACCTCCAGCTGTCTGGCCTGGCGCAAGCCAGGGCAGCGGCTCCGCCCGTGGTTGAGGCCACTCCAGTACCGGGCACCGGTCCCGTGATGGTTGGTTTGCTGCCAACCACCACGGTGACGGGTGTGGCCAGCCAGGCATGGCACTCACCTTTCTCGCCTGGTCCAGCGGTCAGACATGGGGTGCCGTTGGCGCCCGTGTTTGGCCACGGTTCCTCAACCGCTATGGGTCCGCACGGTTTTCCGTGCAGGCCTACTCCATGGACTGGTGTGTTCCATGGGGTGGCGGCGGAACCGTACGGTGCCGGAGTTCCTGGCATATCAGCAATGGCTCATAGCCGGGAGGCCGTTGCTGGTAGGGCCGTGAACATGTCAATGGGTGACGTGTTCACGGGAGTGTCCTCCTCGGAGACGGATTGGTCTGAGGCTCTGGCTTGGCTAGCCAGGGTGGACCCGTCTGTGGTTCTGACCACTGCCGAGGAGGATGTACCCCGTCCATCGGTGCATCGATTAGGACGGGGATCTTGCCCGCAGCCCTGATCCAGTCTGTTGGACTGGATCCATGGTTTATGGTGTTGCTTGATCCTATGTATAGCAAACAACGCATGAACAAGGGCCAGCTTCTTGCGGCCTCCATGGAGGTGCAGGCGAGGGGTCGTATTCCATGGGGGGTGGGGGGGGGAATACGACAGGTATGGTGTTGTCCCGTCGGTCACCGAGAATGACCGCTGGGTACTGGGTGTTCAGAGTGCTGGAGCGGGTGGCCCCGGTCCGGCACTTGTGGACAAGTCCCAGGCACACCAGGATGAAGTCCTGTTCCTATGCGATAAGGGTGTGAGGCCAGCTATGAGTGCTGTCAACCATTCGTATCGCCTTCTTCAGTCGGTGTGGGCTGAAGCGGGGCCAGGCCACCCTGTGCCACCTGTGGCGCTTTCGTGCGTCAATGACGGCTTGGTGCTGTCTATGGACGCACTGGCAAGGGTGCAGGCGCGTGTGACAATGTCCAGGAGGCAAATGGTTCTTGACCATATGCATCCGGCTACGGCAGTCAGGGAGCGTCTTCTTGGGACACCCCTGACAGGGCCTAGCATCTTCGGTGGCCAGGCGTGTGCCATCCTAGAGGACACTGCCAGCATTGCGCAGAATCGGTTGGCAGTAAGCCTACAGCTGGAGCGAGTGCGTGGGCTGCACTCGGGGCTGTAGGGAAACCGTTAGCTGTCCAACTTTCGAAGACGCAGTAGAAGCAGGAAGGCAAGGCGAAAGCTAAGCCTACTGCGACTTCTGCTTCATCTGGATTTTCTCAGCCGCCGCCGGCTATGAAAGCCAGGAAGGTTGTGGAGGCCCCTAACTTCCCCAATGTTGCTCATGATCGCCCTAGAGGCGGGAAGGGCACGGGGAGGGGTAAGGGTAAGTCCTCCAAGTTCGGAAAGAAGGGAGCGGATCGTACCTGAGGGTACGAGAGCTCCCTTCATATCCGCCTGGACCGCACCTGTGCGACAGGGACAGCGGTGCCAGTTATACCTGCCGAGCCAAGACGGAAATGGGTCTCTCTTCAGAAAGGGGGGGGGGGAGGAGCGGACCGCGAGCCGAACAACCCCGTTAGACGTCGAGGCGTCTATGGTGGGTGGAAGGCTCATGCGTTTCGTCGAGGCCTGGCGGGGTGTGACGTCAGACAGTCTAGTCCCGGGATGGTTATCCCAGGGGTACATGCCGGAGTGGTGGGACTTTCCACCGCAGAATCTGTCTTTGGCACCTGTCTGGACACCCGTACCACGGGACCCAGACAAGTTAGAAGCCGTTCAAAAGGAAGTGTCGGGTTTGCTTCTGAAGGGAGCAATAAACCCAGCGAACCAGAACACTCCGGGCTTCTATTCAAATATGTTCCTTGTCCCCAAGAGCACGGGGGGATGGAGACCCATACTCAATCTCAGGCCATTAAATTGGTTTATCCATACGCCTCGGTTCCAGATGGAAAAAGAGGTCGGTAATGGCAGGATTGAGGAAGGGAATGTGGTGTGTCTCGATCGATCTGAAAGATGCATATTTCCACATTCCTATGAACCAGAGTTGGCACAGGTTTCTGAGATTTGCGTTTCAGAATCAAGTATGGGAGTTTTCACAAGAGTGGTCCTTGCGGTGACAGTGTTTCTCAGAGAAGAGAACGTGGCGCTACACACCTACATAGGCGACTGGCTGCTCAAAGCAGACTCTGCAGCCAGGTTGAACGTGGATACTGCTCTGACTCTGAAGTTACTTTCAGATCTAGGCTGGATAGTCAACAAGGAGAAATCCGAGTTGACACCCACTCAACATTTCGTTTATTTGGGGATGTGATTCGATCTCGAGGAGGGCAGGGTTTACCCGTCAGAGCCCAGAGTGGTGTCTCTATTAGCCATCCTCAAGAGTTTTCGAGTGGGAAACCACATTCAGGCGAGGCGGTTTCTTAAGATGCTGGGCATGATGGTCTCCATGGAGCAAGTATCCCGTACGCTGCTCTAATGCGAAGTTATATCTGATGTCTCTGTGGAAACAGAGAACAGAACCCCTGTCAAAACTTGTGCCAGTTTTGGAGCCGATAATATTGCATCTTTTATGGTGGAAACAGTGTCAGAATCTCCTAGTAGGGGTTTCGCTGCACCTACCCCACCCCCAGCTGTCCGTGTACACGGGTGCATAGCTGGAGGGGTGGGGGGGTCTGCCTGGGAGAACACCAGGTCTCGGGCACATGGACTCTCCTGGAGAGTCAGCTGCATATCAAACTGTTGGAAATGATGGCAGTGGAACTGGCGTTGGAAGAGTTTCTTCCGATGATCAGGGGCAAGGTGATATTGATACGGTCGGACAATTCGACGGTAGTATCATACATAAATCGCCAAGGCGGGACCAGGTCACCCACACTGTGTATCAAAGTGTGGCACTTGATTCAATGGTGCAGGAATTACTCGGTTGTTTTGAAAGCAGCTCACATTCCTGGCCGATTGAACATTCTGGCGGATGCTTTGTCTCGCAGACAGAGAATTCTGCCAACAGAATGGTCCCTCAACCCTCCAGTTCTACGAAGGATCTTCGAGCATTGGGGCAAACCCAACGTGGACTTGTTCGCCACAAGGGGAAATGCTCAAGTCATGACTTATGTCTCGCCGATTCCAGATCCAAATGCCGTCGATACAGACGCTCTGGCGATAAGCTGGAGAGGGATGCACGCTTACGCGTACCCACCCACCATCCTTCTGCCGAAGGTATTGGTGAAGATCAGGGAGGAACCGTGTCTTGTCCTGCTAATAGCGCCGTATTTGCCAAGCTGGGCGTGGTTCACGGATCTGCTAGATCTGCTGGTGGAAAATCCAATGCAGTTGCCCGAGATTCCGAACATAATCTCCCAGGCCAAGGGACGCTTCCTACACGAGCGTCCCGAAATGTCAAACAACGTTCCACTTTGGGAGGCTTTTCTCGACAGGCTGCTGATTTCATCGCGGCTGCGAGAAGGAGGCCAACCTTCATGTCATATAACGACAAGGTTAACGGATTTGCAGACTGGTGTGAGGAAAGGGGTATTGTTACCTTTCATTCCACTGTTCAGCAAATAGCAGACTTTCTCTGTGAGCTGTTCTTTTCAGGACTAGCTCCTGTCACAATTGCTGGATACAAGTCAGCTTTGGCATCTGTTATCTCTTGTCTAGCCAACAGGGATAGTCCAGAGGTGGCCCAGTTGAGTGTGATGGTGAAGGGAATGAGCAATCTCCGATCGAGACAACCGGTAGTCATTCCAGCCTGCAGTCTATCTTTAGTGCTTAATGTACTGGCCAAGCACCCTTTCGAGCCATTGCGTTCAGCTAGTCTAAAGCATTTGATTCTAAAGGCGGTCTTTCTATTGGCAGCTTCCTCAGCTAGAAGGCGCCGTGTGATCCATGCACTTTCAGCAGAGAGGGACCGATTATTGTCTCCAGAGAGGGTCTGCGTCTACTGCCAAGAGCAGAGTTTATGTCAAAGATCTCGGTCTTTGAGATATCCCGGCAAACCGATCGCTATACTGAAACTAAGTAGGTTAGATCGTGTCTGGTGCCCAGTCCGTGCTTTGACTAAGTACAAAACGGACAGACTCGTTACGGTCGAATGGTAGACATCTGTGGATCTGCCTTATGGAGCCATATGGCGCCGCATCCATGGATTCTATGTCTCGTTGGGTAGTCGAATGCATTCAGATTACCCGTGAGATTACGACTGGGCACCAAGTGCAAGGCGCAAGGGCACGTGTTAGAGGAATAGCCGCTTCTTCCGGCCTTGACAATGGTGTTCCGTTTAAGGACATCATGGCTGTCGCACAAGGGCACTGTGAGTCCTCTTTCACGGATTACTATATGAGGGATGTGTCAGCCTTCGCCATTCCACTCGCTTTAGCTGTTTTGAGACGATAGCTATATGACCGCACTGCTCTTCTTCCTTTTTTGGCATTTGTAAGAGAGAATTTAGAAGCAGGCTTGGTCGAGCGAGAGGATATCAACCAGTTGTGTCACTGAGGCCGGACAAGTGAATGGTTGGAGGCTCCAGGTCTGAATTCCAAATATCATGAGGTAATTCACGATTGAGAGTGTTTTGTATTATGTCTATATATCATGATCATTCATCTTATATATTCAGGCTCATTCCCAGGCTAATATATGCAAAGAGCAGTTAACCCTCTTGGCATATTTGTGTTTCAGGCGAGATACATGTTCGTGAGTTCTCTCCCTTTTCTTAGGAGAAAAAGGGGGTGGGGGTGCAGTGATGCGAATGTGATTCGGTTCCGATAAGTTGACGGTCCTTTTAGGTCTCCGTTAGTCAAGTTGTTAAGTCTACATCTTTCTCCAAGGGGCAAAAGTAGCATTTATGGCTTGCCGCTTCCCACCAGGTTACTGAACAAATCTGGTGTATATCAGAAAGTAACAGAATGGTGAGTATTGGTCGAAGGAGAATGCAGGAAATTTCAATTTCCCTTTCTCCGAGATCTAACAATACTCACCATTCTGTTACGGACCCAGCCTCCCAGCCCCACGGAGGCAAGCCATGGATTTCTCTTGTTTGGTGGCTATGCAAACAATATGAGCTCTATGGTAGACGGGTACTCAGCAGTTGGGAGCCGAGTACCCGGTTCCAAGGAGTCGGTAAAGCTTTCTAAGTCTATAGTCCTAGAGCCAGCTGTCAGGGCCAGCTGTGTATCAGAAAGTAACAGAATGGTGAGTATTGTTAGATCTCGGAGAAAGGGAAATTGAAATTTCCTGCATTCAACAGCTGTTAGTCCTTTTCCCAAAGTATTACCCACCTTGTCTAGCCCAGCATACTCATGGAGAAATATCCCTGTAGCCAAGTTTAGGAGACCATTAATTCCATTAGATGGCATTATTAGGAGTCACATTTATGTTTGGCAAGCCCACTGCCCAGTGTCCACCTGTATCTCTGTAGGCAAGCCCAAACAAGAATCTACGGTTGCGATAGAAGAATTACAAATGAATCTCCCTGGACACTTGTAGAAGCCAAACATGTGCCACTTCACTGTTTTTTATTGAACAAGAAACATCTACATTTGTGTAATTCTACAAGTGTTTTCATGATTCTTCTTTTACAGGTGAGAATTTGTTAATATTTTTGTGAAAAGCTTGTAAGATGCTAGGTTTGTCCTGACACTAACGGTTAGTGTCCGTTGAGTCTGGATGCCGATGCACTGTTTGCGCGCTCCTTTTATAGTAATCTTGTACCCGATCCTATGTGTATGTACCCGGATTTGGTAGATACATCCCATTGTTATTGTCAGTTTTGTACCCGACTTTGTGTATTTGTACCCGATTTGGTAAAGATCTGTTTACTTTTTGTACCCGAGTTTTGGTGTACCAGAGTGTTTGTTTAATGTGTGTTGGTGTACCTGATTGTGCGTGTACCCGATTGTACCCGGTTTGGGAATTATTATGTATCCGAATTGTATAGTTTTGTACATTGGGTTTAGGGGATAGATCTCTAAATAAAAGGTTATAACAAGGCATTGGTCCATTTGTTAATGGGCCTTCCATATTTGATCCAGACTCCTGGCGTTTCGTACCCATGTTTGGGTTATACTCATCAGAGGAAATCTGTAGACACTTTGTCACAGTAGTTTTTACTGGGATGTGTATATTCGAAAATCATTGTATAGTAGCTAAGATGTTAAAGTTTTACCAATCTACATTGTAGTTTAGAAGGATGTGTGTGGTGTTGAGATGGCTGTGTGCCATTTTTCTTACCTTATAATTCATCCAAAATTTGTCGGAGGGCGATTGCCCCCCAGCTCGTTCTCCCAGATGTCGTCCTCGTCCAGGGGGTGATCGTCCAGGCAGTCGTTCAGGATGTCTGCCTGGTAATCCTCCTGTGCGTTGGGACCGGAGACGCCGCTGTCTGGGCTGTTTCGCCCTGGGCTAAAAACTGGTGTGGCGGTAGCTGGTGTGGATGGCCCTTCAGTGGAACTATCTACTTCTGGGTTTGACAAAGGTGCTGAATAGTTGATGATTGATGCCGGAGGAGAGTCTAGTTGAGAGTGGTTGCTGAACTCGTCTGTTGGTGGGCTGGCTCTGGGGTGTAGTGGGTGGGCTGTCGTAGTGTTCTGCAAATGGTGCGGGTGTCGGTGGTCTTGATGAAGTTGATCTGTGGTCTGTTGGTGCGGTGGATGAAGGTTGTCTTTCTGGGCTGTAAGGTGGATGTGGCTCGGGTGTGAAGGTGCATGCGGCGGCGTCCTCGCGTGCGGCCTGGATGTGATCAGCGCTGACCCTGCGGTGAGGGTTGTGGAGGGAGATATGTTTCTCTGGGCTGATGTAGACAGAGCGTGTAGGGTGCGAAGATGTGTTCTGAAATCCCTAGTTCTAGTTGAACTTAAGCCGCACTCGAGGCACCACCAGAATCCTTGTTTTAGATGTACCACACGGTTGTGGCGAACAAGACTCGTCCTCCAAGCGAAGTTAGCTGCACACTTTGGGCACTGGTGTCGGTCCATGAACTTATGCTGAGATTTGGTTTAAACTTGATGATTGCTACTAATGTTATGAAGTTAAGATCGTTAAGTATGTTGTAACATTAGAGACGTCAGTGTGACGTAATGCAGGTGTGACGTAATGTGATTACGTCATAAGCATCTCCAATGGGGGAGCGTGGTGAGAGGTAGCTAATTATTGTATTTATTGTACTACTTTCAGGTAGAGATTGTCACCAATCAGCGTGATTAATTCCAATTGGGTCTATGCTATGTAGCTGATGGATCCAGAATTTTTCGCGTTCCTTACGGATAGACGTTGCTTCCGGTGAATCAGGATCGCAATGGAGCACTTCAATAATTCTATAGTTGACTGAAGTGGTGTTGTGGTTTGGGAGATTAAAGTCAATGGCTACTGGTGTGTCTTTTTTGTTCTTAATGTCCCTTAAATGTTCTTTAATACGTATTTGGAATTCTCGTTTAGTTTCAGCAATGTATTGTTTGGAACATGGGTTACACGTGATTAAATATACAACATTTGTGGTGTTGCAAAATGTTTTTGTTTTTGTATGATAGTTAAGCCCAATGTGTGAGCATTTAAATGTGTGTTTTTTGTCCATTTGTTGGCAGAATGCGCAGTTGTGTTTGTTGCATGGAATGACCGGGTTGGTGATGTTTCTGCCTTGAATGCCAAGAAATTTTGCATCCATGAATTTGGCCGTTATTAGCATGGCTTTGAAGGAGGGGTTCCTTCTGTGACCAAACAGTGGCGGTTCTTGGAATGTTGCCCTACATTTGGGGCTGCTCTGTAGTTGGTCCCAGTGGCGTAGGATAACGTTTTTAGCTAGTTTGCTATGTGGGTGGAAATCCATGATGCATGGGATGCGAGCTGAAATTTGTTTTTGTGTGTTGGGTAAGAGTAGATTTTTCCTTGTTTTTTCAAGGGTTCTGTTGAGACAGTTTTCCAGATCTTTTTCTGGGTACCCGCGTAAGATATAATAGTGTATTACGTCATGCGCATGTTTGAGGAAGTCTTCATTTCTGCTACAAATTCTCTTGATTCTTAGCAATTGGCCAAAGGGGTTGGCCTTTTTGGTAGAATCTGGATGTGCTGAGGAGAAATGCAGGTAACCATGAGTGTCGATAGGTTTAGTGTATAGGTCAAATCCCAAGTGTCTATTAGGTAATAGAAATACTTTGGTGTCTAAAAGGTTGATTGACACTTGTGAATTTTCGGCCGTAAATTTGATTGAATGATGTGAGTTGTTCATCATGTGGATGAACTGATTCAAAGATTCCAAGCCGGAGGTCCAAATCATGAAGATGTCATCAATATAGCGGAGGTAAAGGGCCGGTTTGGTCGGGCCTTTATTCAAGTTTTTCTTCAAGCATTGCCATAAAGATGATGGCAATTTGGAGGTAATGTTCGTTGTTGAATTCGAAATTGTTGCAAGTTAGCGCAATTTTTAGAAGAGATAGAAGTCTTCTTGCTGTTACCGTGCCAGGGCAGCCATGTTGTCTTAAAAACTGTGCGACTGCTCTAAGCCCTTCATTGTGTGGAATGTTGGTGTAGAGTGATGTGACGTCCATAGTGACTAATATTGCGTGTGGGGGTACCGGTCCAAAATTCTCAAGTTTATTGATAAAATCGGTGGTGTCACATACATAAGACTTGATTTGTGGCAAATGGATTTTGATATGTTCATCAATTTAGCTGCTGAGGTGTTCAGTGGGACTTCCATTACCACTGATGATTGGTCTGCCAGGTGTTAGCGGGCCAATAGATTGTTTGTGTATATTTGGTAATAGATAGAATCTGGCTGACCTTGGATTGTCGATTCTTAATCCATTAGCTATCTCAGTTGAGATTTCACCACTTAAGACCATATCTGTGATGGCTGTTTCTACCCTTTCGGCGTGGGTGGTGGTGAGATTTGTTGTTTGTTTGACATAATAGTTTGGGTCGCTAAGTTGTCTAAATATTTTATAACACGATAGACCCATTTAAAGGACAATTCCGGGATAATAAAGTCGACTTTATTTGAAAGATTATTACATGTTTAATGAAATTGCGCCAGAATAATAACTAGATAGAATAGCGTAACCAACTATCGCTAGATAAAGTCGCTAAAATTGACAATTTTTCGCACATTGCTGAATTATTACAATCGGTTCTGTGGTTCCGGCAATATTATCATAGCATATGTTTTCTTGGAATATATATTTACACTGCCTGCGACACACGCTATAACGGTACATGTATCTTGAGTCGTCTGAGTAATTTGACAATACGCGTCAAGTGTGCCACTCGCATGGTGTAAAATGCGTAATAGCCTACTTACTGAGATAGTGCCAGGGTACATTTTGAAAAAAAAGTTTGCTGAAACGTGATGCTGGCGTGCACAGCAATGACTTGTGACAGCATTGTTGCCAAAATTAACACATTCTGATAGGATAGAGAAAATGGAATCTATGCTTCAGCGGTCTAGGGGTTAACGATTCCCCACCGACTTCGGATACTAGAATTACTTGAAAACCTTACTAGCTTAACTGGACAATGTCCTAACGATTACAAATTAGCACATGTTAGGCCTCCATGCATATAGATATTTACTGTACAGTCTTCGTGCTCGGAAAAGATAGCATTGGTGCGGGGATGACGTCAGGATCTCGTGTAATCTCGCTCTCGTTGCAAGAAAATGGCGCCGTCCGGGAGATAAAATAATCCCATGTTTACGATGTTATACTTACTCATATTATTTGTCTATTGTTTTTATTTAGGATCCAATATGTTAGTCATATAATAGTCTTTAAAATAAAGTACACTTACCAATCCCAGAATTGTCCTTTAAGTTATAGATATTTAGCATCCTTGTCTTGTTGCTATGGTTACCATGGTTACTATGCTTCTGTAGCTACTACCGCCAGTACAACTTTTATAGGCCTGTTACTGTAACAATAACCTATGCTGCCACCGCTATATCACTGCCGTTATACTGCCACCCTTATACTGCCACCGCTATACTGCCACCCCTATACTGTCACCACTATACTGCCACCTTTAAGCTGTCACCGCTATGCTGCTACCTTATACCATCACTGCCACCATTATGCCGACACCACTATGCTGCCACGCTTATGTTACCACTACTGCCGCCGCTACTACTATTACTACTACTGCTACTACTACTAATGCACGCGACTTCCTGCCAGCCCACTCACTACGGTCCTCTGTGAATACCACTCGAATCCATATGGATAAATAGAATGTTAGATATTATAAACTGAATGGTGATACAATTGATTACTAGTTAGTATAAATTATAATGTATATATGTATATTTGTAAAAGACTTCACTGTTTGGTATTGAATAAGAAGCATCTAATTCTACAAGTGTTTTCATGATTCTTCTGTTACAGAGATTAAACCCCCGCCAACGAGCTAATCCCCAGTAACCCAGTCAAAAACGTCATAACACATATCTCAGAAATTACATATATTAGTCTGGGTTGTAAGGTACCCGGGATTTGTGAGATTGTGACTCCGGGGGCGAGCCTGACTTCACGTTCTGTCGGATGGAGTGGTAGGCGGACTGAATGATTGTCTATTTAATTGACAGACTGATTGTCTATTAGGCTATGGACTGGATAGAAAGATGCTATTACTTCTCTATTCTGGAGGTTGACTATAATTATTATCCCTCTCCCCCCCCCCCCCTGCTTTAGTGAAAAGTGGGGGGTTTATGTTTTCGCTTGAGTCCGTGCGTCCGTCACACACAGGTTTTCTTTCGATAACTACTTTTGCTTGGAATATTGTGACAACACTTCATTGGAAGGTTGGTTATGATAATGATAGTAGGTTCTTAGTTTGAGTGTCAGTCAGCCTGTCCCTCCATCCGTCCATCCCTTTGTCTCTGAATTTGTGTCCATCCATCCATGCAAATTTGGGTTTTCGTTCAATAACTTTATCTTTGCATG
Source organism: Chaetoderma sp. LZ-2023a (assembly GCA_034401795.1). Taxonomy (NCBI): domain Eukaryota; kingdom Metazoa; phylum Mollusca; class Caudofoveata; order Chaetodermatida; family Chaetodermatidae; genus Chaetoderma; species Chaetoderma sp. LZ-2023a. The sequence goes on from CM067367.1 coordinate 86,563,213, forward strand.
GGGTATTGTGACGAAAATTCATGGGAAGTTTGGCTCTGGTAGTAGGGAAATGCACCTTAGTTTGAGGGTCAGTCAGCCCGTCCCTCCGTCCATCCATCCCGTTTGTCTCTGAATTTGTGTCTGTCTGTCCGTGCAAATTTTGGGTTTTCATACAATAACTTTATCTTTGCTTGGAGTATTGTGAGGAAACTTCATGGGAACATTCTGGAGGTTGACTATAATTATTATCGCCCCACTTTAGCGAAAAGCGGGGCGAATTATGTTTTCGCTTCTGTCCGTCCGTCCATGCATCCGACACACACACACAGGTTTTCTTTCGATAACTTTTGCTTGGAATATTGTGACAACACTTCATGGGAAGGTTGGCTATGGTACTAGGGAAATGTACATTATTTTGTGGGTCAGTCAGCCCATCCCTCTGTCCATCCATCCCTTTGTCTCTGAATTTGTGTCCGTCCGTCCGTGCAAATTTTGGGTTTTCGTTCAATAACTTTACCTTTGCTTGGAGTATTGTGACGAAACTTCATGGAAACATTGGCTATGGTACTAGGGAAATGTACATTATTTCATGGATCAGTCAGCCCATCCCTACGCCCATCCATCCCTTTGTCTCTGAATTTGTGTCCATCCGTCCATGCAAATTTCGGGCTTTCATTCAATAACTTTATTTTTATTTTTATTTTTGCTTGGAGTATTGTGACGAAACTTCTTAGTTTATAATTACACAGTATTAGCTCCCATTTGTCTGTGTATCCATTCATATGTCTATCCAAATCAGTGGTATTATGTCATCCCACGAACGTGGCAGCCGTTGCAGGGGGATTATTGTCCCCCGATGCCTGTCGGCGGGGACACTAGTAATAGGCGGTGTCCGTGTGTGTGTCCGTCCATCCGTCACACTAGGTTTCCACTCGATAACTTTAGTTAGCCTGCATGGATTTATTTCAAATTTGGTATAGTGATTCCTTATGACGACGCCTCGGTGGGGATTGCGCTTCAGCGACAGGCGTCCAGATGTGATGGAGTTATCCCCCTTGGAGGACAGAATTCACGGAAAATTTGGTTTCCGTTCAATACCTTTAGCTAGCCTGCATGGATTTATTTCAAATTTTGTATAGTGATTCCTTATGACGAGGCCTCGGTGGAGATTGTGTTTCAGCGACGCGCGTCCAGATGTGATGGAGTTATCCCCCTTGAATGACAGAATTCAAGGAAAATTTGGTTTCCGTTTAATACCTTAACTAGTCTGCATGGATTTATTTCAAATTTGGTATAGTGATTCCTTATGACGAGGCCTCGGTGGGGATTGCGTTCCAGCGATGTGCGTTTAGATGTGATGAAGTTATCCCCCTTGAATGACATAGAATTCACGGAAAATTTGGTTTCCGTTCAATACCTTTAGCTAGCCTGCATGGATTTATTTCAAATTTTGTATAGTGATTCCTTATGACGAGGCCTCGGTGGAGATTGTGTTTCAGCGACGCGCGTCCAGATGTGATGGAGTTATCCCCCTTGAATGACAGAATTCAAGGAAAATTTGGTTTCCGTTTAATACCTTAACTAGTCTGCATGGATTTATTTCAAATTTGGTATAGTGATTCCTTATGACGAGGCCTCGGTGGGGATTGCGTTCCAGCGATGTGCGTTTAGATGTGATGAAGTTATCCCCCTTGAATGACATAGAATTCAAGGAAAATTTGGTTTCCGCTCAATAACTTTACATAGTCTGCATGGATTTATTTCAGATTTGGCATACTCATTCCTTGTCGCTAGTCCTCAGTGGGGATTGCGTTTCAGAGACATGCGTCTCGGTGCAACAGAGTTGTCCCCCTTAAATAATGACCAAATTTGTCAGAAAAACTACATATAACTGGGCCAACCCACCAACTTGGTGCAACATTAGACTTAATTTTTACATCTCATGCTCTATCTGAGACTTCTTTTAAGTCTGCTGGAACATTCCCACTTCCGTACACTGATCATTATCTGACATGGATTTCACTTTTGAATTAGGTATGTACAAGATTATATATTTATTCATTATTAATCCAAGTATTTTTGTTTCAGGATTAATATGTTAAGAATCCCATTAAATATTCTAAATGTGACTTGACTGTAATTCATTTATGCCTGTACTTATTGCATATTTTCTGTGTTTCTTTAATAGTTAGCTTATATAATAATGCATAGCTTTACCATAAACATGTCTGCTTTACATGCATGCATTACTGCTTCATATACTGCATAATTTTGCTATTTCATAAATGCTGACACAAACTACTTGTCTGCTTTATATGCATGTGCTATTAGTTTAGTAGATGTTAGCATTGTGTTCTACAATGGATTGTGATTGCACTGCCACATCTCATTATGTACATAGTGTTGTAGCCTCCATAGATTCACATGCATATACACACACGCAATTTTGTAAAGGCAGGAACCTCAAAAATGTGTTTTACTAACAACATCCGTTGGGGTACATGTGATCAGTACTGATCTTCTTGTTTGATTTATTATATCATCTCGTTCCAGAGAGCGACAACAACACAGTCTTAGCTTTAACTTTGTTTTTCAACTTCAAATTCAATAACTTTACATAGCAACTTTATGTATTTATTTTTCTACATATGTAACTCTCTACACAATTTACAACCATTTACATTCACGTGCTCTCCAAGCTCCTCACTCCTTTCTTTATAATAATTTCACACATATATAGCGAACTATTTTCCAGGCAAACAAACTTTCACAATTCAAACATGTCTGTTCAATAATTTGTAAAAACATGAATTTTCAGCAATATATTCAATTAAATACAATCCTTAATAATATCAGACTTAAACTTCATGTAGCTACTTAACCATTGTAATGCTGAATTTACTGGTTTAAATTATTACAGACAGACTGGTCTGCCAGCCATACTGATTCCGTTTTAGAATTATAAATTATTAATATCTGGCTTCAGCAGTATAATGGTTAAATCTCTATGTTTGAAATATATCCATAGTATGAGGATTAACCCTTTCATTCCAATGCTGTACTAATTGTATTTACTTTTTATAATGGTCATACAAAGCAACTATTGAATATTTTTCAAATAATTTAACAGAAAATGTTTTCTGCCTCTGGCATCAACAACTTTCAATCAAATCATTTCCCAAATGTTCAGCAGAATAATTATGACATGCAATACATATATGTATGCTGTAAGGCTCAAAGGGTTAATATACTCCTGTGCTGGTTGTCTGTTTTTTCAAACACAATGGGTCAATTAATGACTTAGTAGCTAGCTCTCTGTAGTAAGCCAAGCAAATTATTTAACAATTAAACAGTTCAATAATAACTGGTAATAAGTCCTTGTACATATGCTATTCTCCCTTGATTAGCTGCTTAGTGCCACTGACTTCAAACCGGTGCAGACTACACACATTTTAAAATAAAATTATTACTACATTTAAAATAAACAATATTATAATATAGTCAACTATTTCTTGGGCACGATAGTTGGCTCAGACATTCACAGAACACAGCGTGTATGTGACCATATACTAGGATTCCTCAACTTAGGTCTGATCTGAAAAATGCAGAAAATCTTTTTTTAAATGTGAAAAAATGTTTTTTGTTTCGTCTTTGTTCCATTTTTATCACACCTGGCCCGAAGGACCTTCGGGCCAAAGGGAGCTTATGCCATGGCATTTGTCATCCATCCATCTTCCACCTGTCCATCCGTCAAATCGCATCTCGTTAACGGTTTGACCAATTTCAAACAGATTTGGCTGGAAGTCAAGGATCCTATTGGGGTAGGCTTCACAATTTCTATTCAGAATTTTGATTGACCAATTTTTTTGGTGTAAACTTTAATGAAAGATTTATGGAAATTGTTGAACCGTAACATCTTGGTGGATTTCAAACAAATTTGGCTGTAGGAACCCTATGGCAGTAGGCTCCAGAACTTCTATTCATAATTTTGATTGGCTGATTTTTGTGTTGAAAATCTTATATATTTTTTCTATTTCACCTGAACTTATCAAAGTGCACCTCCTTAGTCGCTTGGAGGATTTTGACCAAATTTGGCTGGACGGCTCCTATGTTGATGGGCTCTAGAATATATATTCCGAATTTTGATTGGTCTATTTTTTGGGTCAATAGCTTAGTTTTTATGAAAGATTTACCAAAAATGGTAAAAATGCATCTCATTAAACGCTTGATGGATTGATTTCAACCAAATTTCACTGGATGGATTCTGTTATGCTACGCTCCAGAAAGTGTCTTCAGAATTTTGATTGGTCATTTTTTTTTTTTAATCTTAGATTTTATGAAAAATCTAAAAAATATCAGAAATTGTCAAAATGCATCTCATCCATAGCCGCTTGGTGGATGTCAACCAAATTTGGGTGAAAGGACCCTATGGCAGTAGGCTCCAGAACCTACATTCAGAATTTTGATCGGTCACCTTTGGTTGAAAATTAAAAATTTTGAAAAATCTGAAAAAAAATTGAGCCTATTCAGAATTATGCGTTAACCAACTTAACCGACTCCTTATATTAGTCAATTGCCAGATTTTAAACAAATGTGGCCTGAAGTATGCCATGGTGGTCTCCAGAGCCTAATGAGTTCAAAAAAACTATTTTTGTCGAGCCCTATGCAAAGCATCTGATTGATCGACAAACTGGATCCATCCATTAGATTGCAATAAAAATGCCAAAGTTTTTATCATATTTAATGAATTAAAAAGAATTTGACAAATTTTCACAAACTCCATCACTGTTAAAATTGCAGCTACGGTAATTATGAGTTTTGACACCCCATGAAATTTATGGTATAACATAATTGTGTGAATCATCAATCACATGCATTCAGATTTACCATTACACAGCACCTGCTTTCAGAATAGACGAAATTGTCATCTTATACAGCTACAAAGCTGAACATCAGCTCAGATTTAACCTCTAGTTTATCAAATGCTAGTATTTCTCTTGCCTCTCATTAACATGACATGTAGTATGATGGTGTATGAATGTGAGGCTGTGAGCTCATGAAGGGCCACCTGAAAAGATGATGTCATACAACAACAGTCATGATGACAATGATGATGGAAATGATTTAAAAATGTACAAATAATATATATTTTATTTTATCAAAATTAGACAAAAGCTTCATTTGGCGTGATTTGACCGTTTTCTGTTTGTGTTCCCCTTTAAAAATGTAATGGTCAAACCGGCCAAAACAGGCCTCTGCAGTGGTCTTGAGGAATGTCCATTTGCAGGCCAAGAGAACTATTTTTGAAAATTTACCACTGGAATAACCGAGGCAGTCATTCCAGTGATAAATTTTCAAAATAAGCCTTCTTGACCTGCAAATAGACATTTTCTAAGAGAAAATTTAAATTTTTTTGACGAAGTTTGACAGTGAAATGGGTAAGACATGTAGGTTTAAGTAAGCATGATTGCGATTGAGATGCAGTTGTTAACTTTACTTTTAAACAGGGATGCTTCCAAGGTGCCATCACTTGGGCAGAAACGGCACGACTTTATTGAATGGTCTGATTACTTCATGGCGATAGCGTTCTTGTCGGCGCAGAGGAGTAAGGACCCGAACACACAGGTATTTTAACTCTTTCGCAAATTCGTTCAAGGAAATTGAATTTTTTCCTCTTAGGAAATGCCCATTTGTCAGCCAAGAAAAGAATATTTTTGAAAGTTTTTCACTGGAATGACTGGCTTGGTTATCGAGCCAGTCATTCTAGTGCTAAACTTTCGAAAATAGTTTCTCTTGGCCTGAAAATCAATATTTCTCAAGTGCACTGTAGAAGACATTTTCGGACGGTTTGAGTGTTAGATGGTTTAAGCAGTGGTGCAGTTATGGGCCAGTATCTAGTAAAATACTGATTGTTTTCATGAGATACTGGCCAATGTTAAAATTGATCAGTATCTTTTACCTACTCTTTCTACTACTGCTGCAACTGCTGCTGCTATGGCTACTTTCTTCGAGAAAATTAAAATTTTCGTGAAGAAATAAGAGAGTTAGAGTTAATGACCCACTCATCTAGCCACAGAAGCTGCTTGTATTTTACCTGTTAACTGTCAAATTTGTGCCTCAAATTTGTTCAAGAAAATTTCTATTTCGCATATAAAATGCCGATTTGTAGACAAAGAGAAGACTGTTTTTGAAAATGTACCACTGGAATGCTCTCAAAAATATTCTCCAAAATGGTCTTCTTGGTCTACAAAGGGATATCTCTCAAGACCACTGCAGAAGCTGTTGTTATTACACCCTAAAAACATGTATACCGTTCAATCACTACTTGCTCAATCAACTGCTCTGCATTTAGCCACCAGAATAAGATTTTTATGCTTGCTTACATACCCCCATATGCCTATTCCATTTCATTATACCCTCAACCAGGCTACTGGTAGGGTACACCCCCAGCATATGCCCTGAAAGAGACTGGCACCAGTCTATACTCACTTCTCTGTGACACCTGTCACTGCGCATGCGCAATGGAGCCCAAATAGGAAACAGATTCACTTTTCAAATATTCTGCAAGCAGTACAGTCAGCCATATACCAGCTGAAGTTTTTTTTATACGTTGCGCTGTGTTCAACTTTACATTTTGAAAGTTCTCTACAACAGGAATATGCCTAACATGAAGTCCATTCTGCCTAAGTTATGTTTATTGAGTATTTCGTGGTTTTGTTGCCTTTATTATACTTGTACGTCTGTGTTACTGGTTTTTCTATCTACTAACTTCGCTTATAGCTCATGCTTTACTGTTTTCTAGTTATATCACTGAGAATTTTCTCTATTAGTCTTTTTTCTCTGGAGATATTTGAATTTGATATTTCCCGCCTTTTCTAAGCATGTGGTTTGCATTCTTTAGCTGAGACTCCAAAATCTTAGAGAAGTTCTTTTTAAGTTCTTCGAAGCTGTGTGCTTCATTTTCTATTTTATTTTCGTTTTTAGGAGTCAGTTAAAGCAGCCGAGAAGGTTAATTGCACTTCAGCTAATTGTGATTGGGTCCACTTTGTGCCATGTTTGCCTCAAGTGTACAACGTGTACACCATTAGTGATGTGCAGGATTTGCAAGGGTTGGTCTTCGACCATTTCCAAATCATATTTTTAAAGATTTTATCGCCAAGTCCGCATTGTCCTCTCAGGCTTCGATCGCTCCCCCTCTGTTGCTTCTAAGTCTAAAGCCATTTAACTTTCTGGTACTTTTGTATCTACTCCGCCAGCCCCTCTTCCTCTAATTCAGAGGCTATCATGTCTCTATTTGCTCGTTTCGAGTCATTTGCGACTGTTTTTTACCAAGTCATTGGATGAACGTATTTCAACAGCCATTCGCGCGGGTAAGAACGAATCATCAGAGTCAGACGAAAACCGAAAGGTTAGCGAATGGGGGAAACCGACTTCCTCACATCCAGACAGGAGGTTCGGTCGCCGAAGTTGAAAACCAGAATAAGAAAAAGCCCATAAAGGTGGTTTCGTGCAAGTCACCGGGCAAAACCCACCTAAGCCTTGAGGAAGGGCATTACCCTCAAGCAGTGGTGTCGGCGACATAAGTCCCCGATTCAGCACACTATGCCACGGTCCAATTTTCCATGATACCGGTAGCTAGAAACGTCCAGAGATCGCCTGTTATAAGCTCAGTAGCTTCCGGTTTGACAAGCACTTCCGGTAGGTGCTCCATAGATTCGGGTCTGCACAACCCTGGTCTACCTCCGGTTTCCGTTTCCGGTCCTTCCTCTGCTTCTGGTATGGCTTCCGGTTTTGCTGGATATGCGGGTCCTCAGGACCCTGTTTATCTTCCGATTTCTAGTAGGCGTTTCTCCACTTCCGTTTCTGCTTCCGGTGCTAGTGCTTCCATTCCTAGGGGGGCTTCCGGTCTTGCCGGATATCCGGGTCCTCAGGACCCTGTTAATTTTCCGATTTTCGGTAGGCGCATTTCCACTTCCGCTTCCGATTTCCGGTTCTCCTTCCGGGGCTAGGTCTTGCGTGTCCAGTCACGAGTTTCCTGGTCATACAGGTTCCTCTTCTATCCGGGCTGTAGTTTGGATTCGCAGTTTGTTAATAATGGTTCTTTTTCCGACAAGAGAAATTTAGTTATTACCGCTACATTGTAATTCCGGTTCAGAACTTAGATATGGTAATCTTCAGGATTTTGGAGCCTCTTCATCTTTTTCGCTGCCAGTTAATGTTGATGCTTCTTTAGGTTCCTTCTCTTCCTCTTTTTGTGATGTTGTGTCAGGTTTAGCTTCTGATTCTATTCCTCCCCTTTCTCATTCTTCATCTCAGATTCAGGAAGATAGGTCTTATCCTCTTTCTTCTTCCCCTTCTTTGTCGGCGAGAGATTTTTCCTCTCATGTCTCCAATTCCTCCTCTCTTTTTCAGTCTTCTATTCTTCCTCGTCCGGGGGTTTCTCGCCTTCTGCTAACAATTCCTTTCCAGGTTCTTCGGATCTATCTTGTTCTTCCTCTTCTTCTGCTCATCTTAATTCTTCTCTTCCTCCTTCTGCTTCTTCCTCCTTTGCTCATTTAGACCTTATAGTTTCTGTTGTGCTTTCCTCTGAATTAGAATTTCAGATTGTAGACTCGGGTCTGGATTTTTCTTGTTTCTCTGTTGTTAATGACCCCTTCCTTAATCATTCTTTTGTTTTGGCTCGATTATCGATTCCTTCTCACTTTTTGGCCGGTGGTCTGGATCAGATTCCCTTGGCTTCTGGTCAGCAGGATGATGTTGATCCCATTCTGGCTGATCAGTTTTCTTCTGTCTCAGATTCTTTAGCTGCGTCGGCTCCTCATGTGTCTCGGAGGTCTTTCTCTCTTCCTTCTTCTAGAATTCCAGATCCTAATGCCTCTTTCGATTCATCTCATCATTCTTCTTCCTCTCCTTTTCGCTCTTCCTCCTCAATTCCCAGATCGGTCAGGGCCAGGGATTTGAAGAGGTTTTGCCCGGTTAGTGCCTCTTTGGATGACTGGTCCCTGGCTCATCAGTGGATTGCGGGTGAACATTCTCTTCCTCTTAAGGATGAATTCTCTATAGACCCGCCTTCTTTTGGGTCTGCTCTTTCCTCCTCTCACGCCTCCTCTTTGTCTCCTCAGGTTCTACCGGTTGACAATCTGGTAGTTGACATGTTGGACTTCTATGTTAATGATGTTCATTCTAAGGATTTTTCTCTCACTCCCAGGTTTGATGCCCCTGTTCAGATTCCCAAGGATGATTATCTTCGAGTTGCTTCCACTCAATCAGTCAATTGCTCTACTTGGGATATTCTTTCCTCTAATTTGAAGGATTCTGCTAAAGTCGAGGCCTCTTCAGATCTTTTTAAATGGGAGTCGGTGTGTAGATCCCAGCTTAAGTCTGCTAACTTTCTTGCCATACTTTTATAAGCTGTTTTGAAGTCCCAGGAGCGAGGTGAGCCGGTTCTTGCTGAGGTTTTTCATGCATTGGCTGATGTTGTGAGAGGCTCTCTTAATTCTGTCTGTAGTTTCTTAGGCTTTACTCCTTTCGGCCAGGATGTTTTTGGTCAGTGCTCCACTGGTTTTATACTGACAGAGTTGGAGCGTGTTAGACCTTCTAGGGATCTTCAGTCTCAGATCTCTCTTTCTAGACTCTCAATTAAGAGAGACTTCCTCAGTTAAGAGCCCCAATTCCTCTCCCAGGAGGAAGAGTCTTAGGCCGGACGAGTTTAGGGCATATCCTTCCAGGATAATTACAAACTCGAATAGATCCTTTTCCAACTCCCAGGAAAGATCCGCGGAGGAGGATTGTTTTGAGTCAATCTCTTCCCATCGTTCTAGGTCCCAAGTTTGGCAGTCCCCTTCGTTTCAGGCGAGAGGAGGGCCAATCTTCTCATAGACCCAGGTCAAGACCCAGAGGTCATTCTTCTTACAGAGGTTTCCAGGGTAGGAGAGTTCAAAGGTGTGGCCTGCGCCTGGGTAGGTACAACCCTCATTCTTTCTCCAGTCTCTTCCCTTCCTCTTCTTTTGCCTTCGGATCCATTGGTTCAGTGCCTTCTGCCCAGCATGCCAGTAGGAGGGCACCTGTCTCTGTTTTGTGAGACTTGGCAAGCCCTCGTTCAGGACTCCTGGCTTGTAAATCTGATTCGCTGAGGTTACGCACCTATGGATCCGTCATCAGCCTCCTCTGTCTCTCCTTCCCAAGTGAAGAAGTTGGTGGCCTTAGAAGAGGAGTTGGAGTCTATGATCGTCAAGGAGGCTATAGAAGAGGTTCCCCTTTGAAAAGTAGACCCAGGCTACTATTCAACCATTTTCTTAGTTTCCATGAAGACAGGAGGTTGGCGTCAATCTACCATCAATCTGAAGAAGTAATGTTTTTATTTTAACCCCGAAGTTCAAAATGGAGACCATCTCCCAGATCATCGCCAGTCTAGATCCAGGCATGTGGACTTCCTCCATCGACCTAAAGGACACCTACTTTCATGTTCTTGTCCACCCATCTTTCCGAAAGTTCATGAGGTTCGCCTACAAGGATCGGGTATGGCAATTTCAAGCCATGCCCTTCGGCCTGACCATGGCCCCATTCCTGTTTACTCGTCAGGTATCCGCCGTGGATAGAATCTTGCACCGTCGTTCTGTCCATTTTCATGTGTATATAGATGACTGGTTAATAAAAGCAGTCTTCCTCAATTATTTCAGGAGTCATCCCAGAGATTTGCAGTCTGGCATGCATCCTAGGTTGGATTTTAAATCTAAAAAAATCAAGTCTAGTCCCCTCCCAAGTCTTCCCACCTAGGAGTTTCCTTCGATCTGGCTCAGGGCTTAGTATTTTCCATCAGATCCAAAAGTAGAGGCAATTTCATTGGCAATGGACATTCTGTCAACTTCTTCCACGGTCAGAGCAAGATTCTTTCTCAGGATGATAGGGTTGATGGTCAGCATCGAGGATGTCATCCCTTGGGCGGCGCTGATGAGAAGACCTTTTCAAATGTACTTGATGTCCCTTTGGAAGCAGTCGGTTCACTCCATTTACCATCAGATTCCCATCAGAGAACACTTAATTCCCCATCTAGATTTTTGGAAAGATCGTTCTCTGCTTCTGTTGGGTGTCCCTCTGGTCAAATCCTCCCCTCAGGCGATTATCTTCACAGACGCTTCCCAAGAGGGATGGGGAGCGGTCTGGGATTCCCTGTCTGTTTCCAGTCTTTGGTCTCTGGAGGAGTCGACAGCTCACATCAGCGTCTTGGAATTGTGGGCTGCCAAGAAGGCTCCTCTCATGGTCGGTTCGAGTGAAAGGCCTCAAAGTCTCGATTCGATGAGACAATTCGACGTCGGTTTTCTACATCAACAGGCAGGGGGAATGAGGTCCTCCCTCCTTTGTATGGAGGTTTGGAACCTTCTGTTGTGGTGCCGCAAGAATCCAATTTTTCTAGTGTCCACTCATGTCTCAGGCAGTCTGAATTTTCTTGCGGACCAGCTGTCATGTCCCAGAAAATTTGCCCACACAGAGTGGCAGTTAAAGAGGTCGGTTGCCAGAGCGATTTTCAAGCTTATGGATCATCCCCATGTAGATCTCTTTGCGACTTGTCTGAATGCCCAGATCTACTCTTTCATGTCTCCTTTTCCGGACAGTCAGTCTCAGTCCTGGACAGGAATGTTTGCTTACGCGTTCCCTCCAACGATCCTGATTCCTTTGGTTCTGAAGGTCAGTGACCAGATCTTCTGATAGCTCCTTTTTTATCAAAGCGGATCTGGTTCGTAGACCATGTCAATCTTCTGGTAGATTTCCCACATCTCCTTCCAGTCTCCCCAGATCTTCTCTCTCAAGTAAGGGGCACTTGTCTTCGTCCAGTCCCTAAGATAAAGTTTCTTCAAGATCTCAGGAAATTATTGATTCTGCCAGGATAGAGTCGACCCGTCGAGTTTAAAAGGGTCGACTTAAAATTTTTTTGAGAATGGTGCTCTGACCATGGTTTCTTGCCAGATTCCATTTCTATTCCCCAGGTGTTAGATTTTTTATCCTATCTCTTTGACTCATTACATTTATCTGTTAACATAGTCAGGAGCTATAGGTTTTCTTTAGCTTCTTCGCTTCCTTGTCTTTAGATTGCTGGTGTCAATGAAACGAAGATTCTCAAGCAATTGCTTCTATTAGTATTAAACTTTTAACTCTTAAGGGTGTTTTTCTTGTTGCATCTGCTTCTGCTAGAAGACGATCAGAAATTCATGCTCTTTCCGCCGAAAAGGATAGATTTACCGAAGCTGGGGATGGTTTAGTTTTATATCCCAGAAGGATTTTTTATCGAAGACCCAATCTAACCATTACCCAGCTAAGCAGATCATTTTAAAATCTTTATCTTCCTTTTTAGACGAGATCATGCAGGTCGCAGGCTGGAAATCTGTGTAAACTTTTACATCTTTCTACTTAAAGGATTGGAGTCCAGCGGCCTCCTTTTTTAGAAATATTCCGATTTTAACTAAAAAAGCCGAAGACCATCTACCAAGCACATTTTCACTAAGACTGTGCGTCTGTGAGAAATGGTGAGAGTTTTGTCTTGTTTTGTTTATTTCTTTAAATTTAAAGTTTTCCTCGTTTGATAATCACTGTGTAATTGATTAGGGTGCACTATTATGCTATTTTATTAACATTTGGATATGATTTGTTTAATTTTTATCCTTGTTTAATGATTCTCAAATCTCCACCCACCAAGAGTTTCAAGTGTGGCACTGACCAAATCTACGGGTTTAGCAAGTAGTGATTGAATGTGTAGATGTTTTTGTGGTGTAATAACAACCCCCAACAGACCCCCCCCCCCCCCCCCCTTGTGGGATGGTCTGTAGTTTTATTAACCGCTATAAAACATACACATGTACTTCCATTCAATCACTATGACCCGGCCTCAACCACCCTGCATGGGAATGATTTGAGAATATTTGGCACTTAAATTTAGAAAAGTGAATCTGTTTCCTATTTGGGATCCATCGCGCATGTGCGGACAGGCGCAATGACAGGTGTCATAGAGGAGTGAGTATAGACTGGTGCCAGTCTCTTTCAGGACATATGATGGGGGTGTACCCTACCAGTAGCCTGGTTGAGGATTTAATGAAATGGAATAGGCATATGGGGGGGGTGGGGGGGGGGGTATGTAAGCAAGCATAAAAATCTTATTCTGGTGGCTAAATGCAGAGTAGTTGATTTAGCAAGTAGTAATTGAATGGTAAGTATGTTTTATAGTGGTTAATAAAACTACAGACCATCCCACAAGGTTTTTGGACTGCCAAGATTGTTACAGAGTTAATACATGTAGCCAATGAGTTGTATTAACTGTTGTATTAATTGTCAGGACCTGTCAAAACAATTCAAAAAATTTGCTTTGACGGAAATGTCCATTTGCAAACCAAGAGAAGATTATTAGCTCACCTGGCCTGAAAGGCCAAGTGAGCTTATGCCATGGCGACCGGCTTTTGTGTGTCCATCTATCCATCGTCCATCAACTTTTCCTTTAAATGAGTTCTCAAGTACCACTGGGCTGATTTCAATTATATTTGACGAGAAGCATCATTCAGAGGCATAGAGATTTCCAACCAAGTCGATTTTTAGTAATGTCTAAAATCTTCTCCGAAACTGCTTGGCGGATCAATTCAAAACACATGAAATATCATCTAGGGCAAGAGCTGAACCAAGTTTGTTCAAGGAAACTTGATTGGCCAAATGGTCCAACAATTTCTCCAGAACCGCTGAACGGATCGGGCTGAGATTTGCGAGATATGATTAGGGACTAAGAGCTAGTAAAACGTAATCAAGTGCAGTTGATACTTAAAGAAAAAGAAACATTGCCGCTGTGTTCCTGTTACAATCAGCATCAACTCCTTAGGCGTCTACTTATAGCTGATACTTTTCTAGTCATTCCAGTGATATAGTTTCAAAAATAGTCATCCTAGTCAGCTTGCCTGTTAAAGGTTTAATGTTACTCACAGTCTACTGGAAAATGAATCGGAATGAAATTTTGACTGAATGTAAAATAGATTTTGATTTGTCATGTATGGACCAATCAGAATCTTTGTTACATTCAGATAGTTTGTCACATCAAAAAATTTAAAGCTAAATGTGATGTCATCGAATGCAGGTTTGTCATTTAGGACTAACATCTCTAAAAAAATTTATAGCACATTACAAAGTAAGTCCTTTTATGTTTTGTTTTCATTCTTTTGTGTTTTTAAGTTTACTAGTGTACCATACTGTAGTTGGCAAAATGTTGCTGTCCATTCTCTTGCCCTCTGCAGCTCTGCTCTCTCTCCTTTACTCTCTCTCTCTCTCTCTCTCTCTCTCTCTCTCTCTCTCTCTCTCTCTCTCTCTCTCTCTCTCTCTCTCTCTCTCTCTCTCTCTCTCTTCCCTCTCTATTTCCTCTTACAGTCATGCCATTCAGTCAAGAAGAAAAATGTGTCCACTCACTAAATATTTAAAACACATTTGTCACTGACAACATGTCAGAAAATAAGTCCAAAATCTTCAACAGTACTTATTATTTTATTTTGAAAGCATGATACATGTTAAGTTATCTCTGAACTGTATGGATACTGTATCTTACCAGGTTGGTGCATGTATTGTGAACAGGGAAAATAAGATTGTAGGTATTGGATACAATGGGATGCCTAATGGTTGCATCGATGAAATCATGCCGTGGGGTAATGACGCAAGCGATGAACTCGACAAAAAATCTATGTATGGTAAGATAAAATTGCAGGGCCAAGAAATGACTAGGGAAGGGTAAAAAGACTTGGAGAATAGATAAATCTACTTTTAACTATGCCCAGCCCATTTCTAGCTAAGCCCTGCCCACGCTTTGCCCATGTTGGGATCGATCGAACCCTGAATTCCCAGAATCCCAATATTAAGGCAACTATACAGGTAAGCTGTTGAATGGTTTGAAACAAATTTGACTTTGTTCTATTGCTGCGTTAAATATTAAGTTCATCAAACATTTTTATGCTCCCCGAAAAAAATTTCGTGGGAGCATATAGTCGCCGCTTTGTCCATCCGTTCGTCCATCCATCCGTTCACCATATATAAGTTTGTCCGGGACATAGTTTCAACACTTTTTCACATATGGTCACCAAACTTGGTATGTGGATGCATCTTAGGGAGAAGGTGTGCGGTGTATCAAAAGTAGGTCATGCTGACCTACTTTTCATGGTTGACTGAATATCACAGAAAATGTTTGTCCGTACCATAGTTTCAAGACTTTTGCACATATGGTCACCAAACTTGGTATGTGGATGCATCTTAGCGAGAAGGTGTGCGGAGTATGAAAAGCAGGTCATGCTGACCTACTTTTCATGGTCGACTGAATATCACAGAAAATGTTTCTCCAGGCCATAGTTTCAAGACTTTTTATACCTGCGCCAAAAAATTTGGTGGGGTATTATGTAATGCCGCCATCCATCTGGGCGGGCGGGCAGGCAGGTGTGCAGGCGGCAGAGTGATTTCCGGATGATAACTCCATTATCATTTGTCAGATCGCATTGAAACTTCATAGGGTGGTTGGACTTTGTCTTGGGAAGAAACCTATCGAAATCGGTGATGATCCAAAATCCAAAATGGCCGCCATCTTGAAAATTGGTTTCCGATTGATAACTCCGTTACCGTTTGGCGGATCGCATTGAAACGTAATAGGGTGGTTGGACTAGGTCTGGGGAAGAAACCTATCGAAATCGGTGATGATCCGAAATCCAAAATGGCCGCCATCTTGAAAATCGGTTTCCGATTGATAACTCCGTTAGGGTTTATCGGATCGCTTTGAAACTTCACGGAGTGCTTAGACTAGGTCTGGGGAAGAAACCTATCGAAATCGACGATGATCCAAAATCCAAGATGGCCGCCAGCCACCGGTGGCCAGCTTGAAAATTGGTTTCTGGATGATAACTCTGTTACTGTTTATCGGATCGCTTTGAAACTTCATGGAGTGGTTAGACTAGGTCTAGGGAAGAAACCTATTGAAATTTACAATGATCCGAAATCCAAGATGGCCGCCGGTGGCTGGCGGCCATCTTGGATTTTGGATCATCACCGATTTCAATAGGTTTCTTCCCCAGACCTAGTCCAACCACCCTATTAAGTTTCAATGCGATCCGCCAAACGGTAACGGAGTTATCATCCAGAAACCACTCTGCCGCCTGCACACCTGCCCGCCCGCCCGGATGGATGGTGGCATTACATAATACCCCGCCAAATTTTTGGCGGGGTATAAAAAGTCTTGAAACTATGGCCCGGAGAAACATTTTCTGTTTCGGATGATAACTCTGTTACCGTTTATCGGATCGCTTTGAAACTTCATCGAGTGGTTAGACTAGGTCTGGGGAAGAAACCTATCGAAATCGACAATGATCCACAATCCAAGATGGCCTCCAGCCACCGGTTGCCATCTTGAAAATTGGTTTCCAGATGATAACTCGGTTATCGTTTATCAGATCGCTTTTAAGCTTCATCGGGTAGTTCGACTACCTCTGCTGAAGAAACCTATCTAGATTGACAATGATCCGAAATCCAAAATGGTCGCCAGCCACCGGTGGGCATCTTGAAAATTGGTTTCCAGATGATAGCTCTGTTACCGTTTATCGGATCGCTTTGAAACTTCATAGAGTGGTTGGACTAGGTCTTAGGAAGAAACTTATCGAAATCAACACTGATCCAAAATCCAAGATGGCCGCCAGCCACGGGCTGCCATCTTGAAAGTTGGTTTCTGGATGATATCTCCGTTACCATCTATCGGATCACTTCCTATGGTCGTTGGAATATGTCTGGTGAAGAAACATATCAAAATTTACGATACTCCAAAATCCAATATGGCCACCAGTCAGCGGCAGCCATCTTGAAAATTGGTTTCTGGACGATACCTCCTTGACTGTTTAGCGGATCGTTTTGACACTTAATAAGGATTACTGGTCTGAGGAAGAAATAAATATTTTCTGAAAGCTGTCATTTATTAGTTTGTCATCATGGCAGGGTATTATGCGCCGTTTGCGGAGCTCTTGTTCACATATGATCACCAAACTTGGTATTGATTATTACAGAAAATATCTCTGTTCATTTTGAACATAGTTTTTATATGTATTTTTCATATGGTGCCAAGCAAAGTCTAAGTGTGTTTATATAGAGAAACCTAGATTTTACTTTTACCCATTCAGTTTCTCTGCAGAGTATGCTTTCGGGGAGCATATATCAATTTATTGATTTGCCTTGGTTTCAAAAGCATTACAATTGGCACACTTGTCAGACTAAATGTATTTCAGCATCATGACAGAGTATTTCTGTCAATTGTGATTGTGATATCTGCCTACATGTCATGTAATTTATTATGATGTCATTTACTTGAGTGACAGTTTGGATTCATCAATAAGAGAAGGTGGGAAGAATGTGTATGGTGAGAGAGGAGCGAGTGGTAAAAAACAGGAGCGAGAGAGATAGTTGTAGCAATGAATGGGATTGGCAAAACGAGTGAGTGAGAGAATGAGAGAAAGTGTGAGGGCACAATTAAGTCATATGAATACTAGACTAATGTTACCTTCATTATGCAGGTTACTGGGTCAATGATATGTGGTATTCGTCAGGTATTGGTCCAGTAACCTGCATTAACTTGGCAGTATTTAATGACCATCTGGGTACATTTTTAACCCTTGACTTTGAACATGAAATGCTGAATTCGAAAACTCATTCACCATATAATGACTATTCTGTTGAATATTTTGAAATTAAGTTTACTAGAAGATGTTGCTGCAACAATTTCCTGTCAAATTGGTTTCAAAATATTCAGTAGTTTACCTGTATTTTCGAACCTTAAAATTGATATTCTGGGAATGCAGCATTCAGTGTTAAAACATAATTTTAACCAAAAGCGTGGAAGTACATGTATGTCAATTTCATTTTGTCCATATATATGTAAGCCATTAAATGTTTTGAAACTAGTTTAATGTGAAGATACATGTATCAGACGAGTACATTTTCTTATGAGAGCATTTCTTATCTCTATAATCTCTCCCTCCCTCCCTCCCTCCCTCCCTCCCTCCCTCCCTCCCTCCCTCTCTTCTCTCTCTCTCTCAATCCATTCTTCTTTAGCCACAGCTGACTTGAAGCTGGCAGCAACCGCTTCCTGTCAAATTAATTTCAAACTACATTTTATTTTGTAAAGAATATATGTTTTCAGGGATTTGTCAGTTTGAAAGATTTAATGAGCATGTTACTTATCATCCCGTTTTTATCTGTTTTAATTTATATCTACTTCCAGTATGTCATGCAGAGTTAAACGCGGTACTGAACAAAAATTCTGCGGATGTGAAGAATTGCACGATCTACACGGCTCTCTTCCCGTGCAACGAATGCGCCAAAATAATCATCCAGTCTGGGATTAAAGAGGTTGTATATTACTCCGATAAATACCGGAACAAAGACAGTTTCCTCGCATCACGGAGAATGTTTGATCTTGCTGGCATCAAACACAGGTGTGTGCGTGCGCATTATAAAGAATTTTTCATTTTTAGCTCGCCTGGCCTGAAGACCAAGTGAGCTTATGCTATGGCAGCCGTCCGTCGTGTGTCCATCCGTCTGTCAACTTTTCATTTAAACAACTTCTCAAAAATCACTGGGCCGATTTCAATTATATTTGGCAGGAAGCATCCTTAGGGCATAGTGGTTCAAGTTTGTTCAAACAAAGCCGATTGGTCAATTTGGACAGTAGTCTGGGCAGAAATTTCAAAAAGGGCCATAGAAAATGTCATGTAGGCATTTTTGAGTAAAAGTTGGCAAATATTTTTAATATTATGTTTGCCAAGTTGGGAAATGAGTTCTTGGCCACTTAATCTGCACAAGCAGCTGGCCACTGGTCATTTTTAAAAGAATTTTGCTTCAGGCGTAAGTGATTGACCTACATGTAGAGTTGTCTAATTATGTTTTAAATGTCATATTTTACATGGATTGCAATATTTGAGGACTAATACATCAGAATTTGCACCAAGTTTGGTCTTTAGTAGCCATTGGTCACTTAATTTGCATAACTCAAATGACCAGGTGTCACTATTGAAGAATTATGATCCCGTTGGTGTAAATGTTATACACCTTGAAGTTACATTTGGAAAATAATGTTTATAGCAGACCAGTTGTTCGTTCCGATCATAATCCTGATCCAATGCGCTCAATTACATATGTATGTGGAAATGAATATATCTCTTAATAATGCACAGATGTAATACTATGCTAACGCTTTGCATAATTACGTATTCGAACTCTGTGCAAAACATCTGTTCAGTGAGCCATAAAATTGTACGCACTTATTAACCTAATATAAGTAGGAAGCAATATAGGAAACAGCCATGATCTCATAGCCTCAGAAGGGAAATATCATCTTATCTGCCTCAGAAAAATAAAGATAAATCAGTAAAGTCGGACACTGACATTGTGATGGTTTGGTTGCTAAATGAATTAGAAAAAATCTGCAGAACATGGTGATATGCTTGAACTGACTGAAGTATGGCATCGTTACTGTGACATTATAAATGAATCAGGTATTACCATCCCGGTATCATTTGTTAGAAGATCTGCGACATTCAAAGAAAAGCTGACTGTGTTAGTTGAAGGACTGTTTGAAGTTATTGCATTACGTGATCATGCCGCCACAGAGAATCATAATGTACTTGTGTCTAAAAATATGCTCATATCCCGATATCTGCATTCATGGCATTTGATGACCAGGAAGAAAATATGACAATGCCCATATATCGACCTAAAGAGAGTGTCTAGTTTTTGTCACTGGTGCATGTTGCCGTAAAGCTTAACGGTGATATACTTAAACATAAGACATTCCAAGGAGTACATGTAGATGTTAACGAAAAGAATGCAATTGATTGGCGAGGGCACGCGGTCAGGTTCTCGTTCTGACACGGGAGCGCTGTGCTCGACCGCCCTGCGTTCAGCAAATACTGCATTGCGTGATGCAGAGGAGAGCTCGAGAGCATCCATAGCGGTGCTCTCGCATGTCTCACAGCTGTTACAGGGTGTAGTAAAAACGTCTGCATCGCGCCAAGAAAGCCCTGTCTCAGTTGAGAGAGCCATCCAGGATGGTATTAACCTGGCTCTGGACTGTATGACTAGAGCAGTGACTAAAAGATTTGCACTAGATAATTTGTGTCCATCTCTGGATTTGTACAACTGGCTGCTGCGGAAGCCTATGCCAGGTCTTGGTCTCTGGGGCTGAGGGATGTAGACACCTCCCGGAGACAGTTACTCTAGTCAACAATCAGAGGGCGCTACGTGAACAAATTTGAGGTGCTTCGTAGGGAGGATATTTGCGCAGCGCCCCCTGTATACCGTCTACAGCAGGCCAGAGGTGGCGCTGGTCAAGTCAGAGGCCAGCCACTGGCGCAGCGTAGGCCATAGCCACACCAGCACCACCTGCAGTAGGGGTGGGGGCGCAGGCTCCTCAAGAGCAGCCAGCCAGACAGGAGCGGAACGTGTTGTGGGCGGCACAAGCCATGGCGCGCGAGGATCTGGTCGTGGTAATCGTGCCTGATGGGCTGATTTCCACAAGAACCAAACCAATGCTAGAACCAGAGACAGTCCCACTCTTGTACTGCTTATGCCCACCTCGCTCCCTAGGTGGACCTGTGGGAGGTCGATTGACCTTCCACAAGCAGGAGTGGAAGCGGTTAACCCAGGACCGCTTAGTCTTGCGATGGCTTTCAGCCGGGTACCAGCCCGACTGGGCAATAGGACCACCATCGCACCTCTCTCTGGTTCCGATCTGGATTCAAATTCCAAGAGATTCAGATAAACGTTTGTGTATAGAGGAAGAGATAAGTTCCCTCGTACGAAAAGGAGCAATTCAATGGGGCAAAATTGCCCAGGCTTCTATTCAAACGTGTTTCTAGTGACAAAGAGCACTGAAGGGTGGAGACCAATTCTCAACCCCAAGCCATTGAACAAGTTCATAGACACACCGAGTTTCAAGATGGAAACAGTCAAAACGGTGTTGGAGATGGGAATGTGTATGGCGTCAATAGATCTGAAAGATGCTTATTTCCACATTCCAATTGCGAAGAGTTTTCGTCGGTACCTGAGATTCGCATTCCAGTGCCGACAGTGGTAATTCAAAGTTTTACCATTCGGAATTTCCATGGCTCCTCGGGTCTTCACAAGAGTGGTTCTTGCAATAACAGCATACCTCCGCAGGAGAAGCATAGCAGTCCACACTTACATAGACGATTGGCTGTTAAAAGCACACAATCGGGAAAGTCTTGCAGAAAATCTGGAGATAGTTTTGAAAACTCTCAAAGACTTAGGCTGGATAATAAACTTTCAGAAATCAGAGCTGACTCCATCCCAGAAGTTTGTTTACCTGGGAATGTTCTTCGATCTAGAGATAGGTTATGTTTATCCTACTCAAGAGAGAGTAGAAATACTCATCTCAATAATACAGTCAGTGTGCAACAGTCGTCATGTACTGGCATGGGTTTACTTGAGAATGCTGGGGTTGATGGTTTCTCTGGAACCAGTCATTCCACAGGCGGCCTATCCAATTATTTCTCATGACAAAGTGGACCCAGAGGACAGGTTCCCTGGACTCATAGGTGTCAGTGTTGGAACCTCTTATTCACCACCTTCAATGGTGGATGAAGAGAGAGAATCTCCTGGCGGGTGTGATGCTCACCCCACCCCACCCTCAAATAACGATGTACACAGATGCATCAATGGATGGATGGTGGGAGGGGGAGGCTTGCCTGGAAGAAGCCACAGTATCAGGCTTTGGAATCTGGATCAGTCACAGGAACATAAATCTACTGGAATTATGAGCCGTAGTTCTGGGCCTGGAACATTTCTTAAAGAAAGTTCAGGGCAAGATTGTTCTAGTTTGATCGGACAGTTCAACGGTAGTGACTTACATAAACCACCAGGGTGGAACGAAGTCGCCCAGTCTCAGTATCATGTCTTGGAAACTGCTTTGCTGGTGTCTAGATCATATGATCACTTGAAGGCAGTTCACATTCCTGGAAGGCTAAATCTGTTAGCAGACTCATTGAGCTGAATGATAAGTGTTTTACCTACAGAATGGCAACTAAATCAATGTGTGGCGGATCGCCTGTTCGACCAGGGGATGGGGGGGTAAACCCAACATAGATTTGTTCGCAACGAACAAGAATGCGAAGATGACGATGTACATCTCTCCGATTCCAGATCCAAGTGCTTACGCAACAGATGCGTTAGCTATCAGTTGGGAGGGAATGTATGCATACGCATTCCCACCAGCAATCCTGATTCCAAAAGTTCTTCAGAAAATCAGGCAGGAGGAGTGCTAAGTGCTTCTGATCGCCCTAGATTGGCCAAGCCGATCATGGTATACGGATCTGCTGGACCTTGTGGTCTGCAATCCGGTTCCTCTGCCTCTGATGGACAATATTATTTTCCAGGGCAGGTCCCTTCACAACAACCCGGCAATCTTCCAATTGACTGCGTGGATGTTGTCAAGGAATCTAAAGTTAAGGAGGGCTTTTCTGAGCAAGCAGCCATGTTTATGGCAAAAGCCAGAAGGGGGTCAACATCCAGAGCATATAACTATAAAATCAATAGATTGGCAGAATGGTGCTCAAACAGAGATGTTAATCCAATGGATGCATCTAAACAGGTAGTAGCCGATTTCCTCTGTCACCTGTATGATGCCTATAGCCTCAAGCCTAACTCTATTGCTGGCTACAAGTCAGCTTTAATATCAGTTATCCCTTGCTTGACTGATAGGGGAAGTGACGAAGTGTGTTCATTGAACACTTTAATGAAAGGCATGTGTAATCTAAGACCGAGAAATCCACCAGCGATTCCTTCTTGGAGTTTATCTCTAGAACTTCAAGTGCTAGCAGATAAACTCTTTGAACAAAGTGCCATTTCTATGAAATTGTTGACACTTAAAACTGTATTTCTAATTACTGCGGCCTCTGCAAGATGGAGAAGCGAGATTCAAGCTTTATCCGCCGAGGCAGACCGTTATGTGGTTACAGAGGAAGGTCTTAGGCTTCTACCTAGGATAAATTTCATGGCTAAGAACCAGTCTGACATATACAGGTCATCCAATTATTTTACCAGCTTTGACTAGGCTTGATTCTTATTCAAAAGCATGGTGTCCGATCCGCGCATTAAACATGTACAAACAGCCTACACAGAAATGGCAGACGGACCCATCCCCGTTATGGTTGTCTTATATTGAACCCCATGGCAGGGCATCAAAAGACACTATCTAGGTGGATTGTGGAATGTATTCAATTTTGCCACAAATCTGCCACTGGTAAACAAGTTGATATAGCCAAGGTTCACAATGTCCGTAACGTAGTGGTGTCCACCGCCCTGTTTAACAGGGTGCCGGTGGATGACATTATGTTCTTAGGTCAGTGGCACTGTGAGTCAAGTTTTACCGACCATTACCTCGGTGACACCACTAATCCTCTTGCCTTATAGATATTCAAAAGATGATCAGGTGTATATATTGTAGATAAGTTGCACTTGCTGTCTTCAGACAGCACATTTTAATTGTGGAAACAACCGCATATTCGTGTATCATATTTCCTTCACTGATGTGGACTGGATGGATACAGATTTCATGCATAAGGTCTGTACTGCCTTTTGTTGTTTCATAATTTATTGTCACGATGTATTATCCTTATTTAACAAGAATGTAATGGTTCCTGTGTATTATGTGGTTCATTTATTGAGAGTATACGAAATGAAATCTTTCGTCTCGTGTCCTGTAGTATTTGGCACCAGTACTTAGAGAGCATATGGGACATTGAGGTCATAGCTTATTTCCCAAAAAGAGTGGGGAGCACATTTGACATACTGTCATTACTGTCGCCATCGGTTGTGTTATCTGATGTTCAAATCATTGCCTGATTGTGTGTGTCACGCAATTTCAGATGTTAGTGCTTCATGCGCAAAAACGAGCAAGGGATGAACTGGTCTTTTGACCTCGCCTCCCTCCCCCCAAATTCTCTTACAAATTCTGGCAATATCATAGTGTTAGGGAGTTAAGTAGAAGTGAAATAAACGAAATCACGGATTTCTTTTTTCACGAAAGAGTAGTTATACTTACATGTACCTCCCTAACACGGACCCGGCCTCTCCGCCCCACAGAGGCTCAGTCTTCAGGCTTTTAAGTTGCATATGTCGGCCAATAGTCAAGCTGAGGCAGTGACAGTCTGCGCATGCGTGAGGTTGGGGCCGGCATCTGGCTGACTGTCTCCTGTCTACCTGCCCAATAAGGGCACCTATCTTTTTAATCTGGGGTTATTGAGTGAAGGTCGATATTTAGGAAATATCAGTGTTAGGGAGGTAAGTAAGTAAAATAAGAAATGTGTGATTTTGTTTAGATTTCATCATGTCTTCTCAATAGGAGAGATTTATGACAGGTATCCCTCACCAAGTTGGTTGAAGAAAGAGTAGCTCCTTTAAAAGAAACTGTGACACATGTGGAACATTCTGCACGCCTGGAAAAGATGCCAGTGTCTACATTTGCTTCACTCTATTCCATACAGAAAGTAGGAAAAGATAAACAAACAGTGGTAAAAGAAGACCACAATATTTTACAGAGGCTTATCACTGTATATGCCACTGGTTGAAATGTAGATCTGAAAGCCATCATTAATCACGAACTTATGCCAGTGCCAATTTCATTGATGTCCATGAATGGTACCTAAAATTCATGGAATAAATCTGTTAGCTGATATTCTAATCGGCGATACACCAACAACAGCTGACATGACACTTTCTGAAACGAGGTGCATTGTAATAGATGGACAGGCAGTCATGATGGCACTTGGTAAACCAAAAGATGTGGACACATCTGGTGGCTTGACCGAACAGTTTGCCCATTACATACATGTATAAGACATAGGAAGGGAGTTTCAAAGAATAGATGTAACATTTGACAGATACAATGAACAATCGATTAAAGGTGGTACTAGGGAAAAGTGAGCAAAAGGCGTGTGATCAGTGCACCGTTTTATTGTGAACGATTGCGTACTTCCCAGAAATTTGAGTAACTTAATTGCACTTGGCGATAATAAGGCAGACCTGGCAAATTTCTTATCACATGATTTGCTGGAAAATGTACCTGCTGACAAAACTAGTGGTGAGTGGAGGATTCACTGAAATATCTAGAGTAAAGTCTTCTGATGGAAAGAAGAAGCCCACACGAGAATAGTTCTTCACGGCCTACACACAAACGCAACATAAATTGTAGTGTGTTCTAGAGACCCAGATGTCCTAGTTCTGCTGACTGGCCACTTTGGTAACATGCCGTGCACTTTGTTGTGGATGAAGGCAGGAACACCGAAAAAGTGCAAGTATATGCCAGCTCATGATCTGTTTCATAATCTCCCGGGTAATTTGGTTGACACACTTCTAGCATGTCATGCTGTCACATGATGTGACATAGTGTCTTTCATAGCAGGGCACAGCAAGAAGACGTTCCAAGCGCGTCACCCTTTTGTCTTCTGTACCAAGTTCCAACAGCAACCACTTGTTATCAGACACGTGGGACTCTTCCAGAAATGTTGTTCACATGAGGCACTGCCACCAACTTCCAATGTAGCTGAACTTCACATATGTCGAGCTCATTATCAGGCACTGATATGAAGACAAGCAAACATCACAAAGCCTCACCTGCCTCCGGTTACGAGTTGTGGATGGACAAACAGTGATAACGGGTTAGTTCCACAACTGATATATAAACACCCCCCCCCCCCCACTCAAGCAGGCGTGGAAATTATATCATGTGGCTGCAGTAAAGGTTGTGCAAAACAGCGATGTCATTGTAGACGTGTGCATCTGACATGCACGTCTGTTTGCCGTTGCAAGGACAGTGAAACGGATTGCAGAAATACAACCATTCAGATATATATGTAGGAACTAGACATAAATAACATGACACACAGGCTATATAAGGCATATAACACTGAATATTTATTTCTTACAAATGTTCTGACAAAAGTGATTAGTACGTGATTGTATAATCAATATGATAGTATAAAGACGTTATAGCAAATGTTTACTTATTAAGAAATTATGTAATTGTAAGTGACACAGGTGTGCATAATCACTGTTCTATATAATAGCCAACCCATGGTCAGCTATGCAAATTAACTTGCCAAATCACATGTTTGTGTCATAAGATAAAGTTGTCTTAATCTCCTAATTAGTATAATCTAGAGGATGCTGTTTACTTCCTAGACAATGATGATATTCAACGGTTTGAACAAATTTGCTTCCAGACATCGACCGTATTTCTTTATGCGAATTAGGTGACCAGTGGCTATTGAAGAAGAGTTTCTAGGGCTGGTTATCATAATATTTATGTTCTCATATGTTTTAGTATAATATGCACAAAAATTATTTATTAATTGATTCTCTAATAGCCATTGCTCAAGCATTTGTGTCATAGTCAAGGTTTCTGAAAACTGACCAGTGGTCAAATCTTTATTGAAATTACATGGTCAAGACATCATTTGCTAGCTTGGCAAACAGCATAAAATTGTGGTCTAGAAAAAGTTATTTGCCAACTTTTACTGCAAAATGCCTACATAAGTTACATTTTCTGAAATCCTGCCCAGACTACAGCAGCCACATTGGATTTTGCCCGATTTTTAGAAATGTCTAAAAATCTAATCCGAAACCATTAGGGAGGTCGAGTCAAAACTCATGAAATATCATCTACATGTAGGGCAAGAGATGAACCAAGTTTGTTCAAGGGAATTTGATTGGGCAGATATGTTGGCGGACGTCTTGGATGACCTAATTTAGAGATATAATTAGGGACTAAGGGCCATTAAAGTTTGTTCAAGGGAAGTTGATCCGTCAAAAAACATGGCCGCCATGGGCCAATCAAAATGTAGAATGTTCGGCGGCCATATTGGATTTTTATATTTAATGGATTGTGAGGCCAAAATTGGTTTTATATATCTTTTGGGTTATTCTGAACTCAAATTTGCCATTTTCGAAACTGCTGGATAAACGGTTTGGCGGCCATCTTGAATCATTTTCCTGCCCAAAGCTCCAATACTAAAGAAATTGGAAATTTTAAACGTCTTCTCGAGAACTGCTGGGCCGATTTCAATTATATTTGGCAGGAACAATCCTTATGGCATAGAGATTCAAGTATGTTCAAACGAAGCTGATCAGCCAAAAAAGCTGGCCATCTTGGATTTTAGCCGATTTTAGGAAATTCTTTAAAAATCTCCGAAACCGCTTGGGGGATCGATTCTGCCCTGGACCTATCAAAATGTAGCGCATTTGGCAGCCATTTTGAATTTGTTTATTTGATGGATTTTGAAGCCGAAATTTGTTTTATATATGTTGTTGAGTATGCTGATTTCAAATTTTCCACTTTCGAAACAGTCGGATAAATGGTTTGGTGGCCATCTTGGATCGTTTTCCCACCAAAACTCCCATACTAAAGCAATGGGGAAATTAAAATGTCTTCTTGAGAACCACTGGGCCGATTTCAAGTATATGTGGCAGGAATCTTTCGGGAATCGTCCGTAGGGCATAGGGATCCAAGTTTGTTCATCTGTTCAAGTTTGTGGCCATCTTGGATTTTGGCCTATTTTGAAAAATGTCTAAAAATCTCCGAAACCACTTGGGGGCATCAATTCTAAACTCATGAAATATGATCTAGTTGAATAACTGAACGCAGTTTGTTCAATGGAATTTGATTGGCCAAATAGCTTGGCTGCCATCTTGGATGACCTACATGTAGTTTTCACGAAAATGACCTCCAGAACCACTGACCGGATCGAGCTGAAATTTGGCAGATATGATTAGGGACTAAGGGCATTTAAAGTTTGTTCAAGGGAGGTTGATACATACAAAACATGGCCGCCATTGACCAATCAAAATGTAGTGTTTGGCGGCCATATTTGATATTTTTATTTGATGGATTTTGAAGCCGAAATTGTTTTTATATTTTGCAATTTTCAAAACTGTCGGATAAGTGGTTTGTCGGCCATCTTGGATCTTTTTTCAAACATAAAAACTCCTATACTAAAGCCACTGGGCCGATTTCAAGCATATTTGACAGGAGGCATCCTTAGGGAATAGGAATAGAAATTTGTCAAAGTAAGATGATCAGCCAATTTGGCCCACAGCCGTCTTGGATCTTGGCTGACTTTTAGAAACGTATTTAAAAATCTCTGAAACTGCTTGGGGGATCGATGCAGACCTCATGAAATATGATCTAGGGCAAGAGTTGAACCAAGTTTGTTTGAGGGAACTTAATTTGCCAAATGGTTCGATGGCCATCTTGGATGACCTAGTTTTCGTGAAAACGACTTCTCCAGAACCACTGAACGGATCGGGCCGAAATTTGGCTGCTATGATTATGGCTGAACCGCCATTAAATTTGTCCATGGAAAGTTGATATGTCAAATAAGCATGTCCACCATGAATCAAGCAAAATATAACGTTTTTGGCAGACATCTTGTAGTTTCTGAAAATTTCTGAGAAAAACATAAGACTTAGTTATTAACCACTGGGCCAATTTTAATCAAACTGGGCTAAACTTTCTTCACAGAAATTTGATTGGTAAATTTTTACAGTGGTCATCTCATTTTCTTCGTTTCTACCAGTCGTCAATGTTTCCAGGTGAGTGACAGAACCCTTGGGCCTCTTGTATATGACAGGAAGCATTCTTAGGACATTGAGATTCAACTTTGTTCAAACGAAGCATATAGGCCAATTTGGCTGGCAGACATCTTGGATTTTGGTTGATTTTTAGAAACATCTTTAAAAATGTCTGAAACCACTTGGTGGATCGATTCAAGACTCATGAAAGATCGTCTGGGCTGGACCAAGTTTTTTCAAGGAAACTGGATTGGACAAATGGTTCGGTGGCCATCTTGGTGGACCTAGTTTGCGAGAAGAATTCTGCGACTGAACCGGCGAACGGATCAGGCTAAAATTTTGAAGATATGATTTAAGACACGAAGGGCCATTAATGTTTGTTCAAGGGAAGTTGATATGTAAAAAAACATGGCTGCTCTGGTCCAACCAAAATGTAGCTTGTTGGGGTCCATATTGGATTTTTTTATTTGATGGTATTTGAAGCCGAAATAGCTTTTATATAGTTTTTTGTTATGCCGATTTCAAATTTCCACTTAGGAAACTGTCGGATAAACGGTTTGGCAGTGTTCTTGGATCTTTTCCCCGCCAAAAACTCCATTGCTAAAGTAATAGGAAACTTAAGAATCTTCTCGATAACAACTGGACTGATTTCAATTATATAGATATAGAGATCCAAGTTTCTTCAAAGGAAACCGATCGGCCAATTTGGCCGGCTGCCATCTTGGATTTTGGCAGATTTTTAGAACCATCTTGAAAAATCTTCTTTTCCGAAATTAGTTGGGGGATTGATTCAAAACTCATGAAATCTCCTCAATGGCAAGAGCTGAACCAAGTTTGTTTAATGGAACTTGATTGGCCAAATTGGCATACATTTTGGATTACTTAGTTTTCGTGAAAGCGACTTCTCCAGAACCGCTGAAAGGATCGGAGAAGAGAGATATTATTAGAGGCCCGTTAAAGTTTGTTCAAGGGAAGTTGATACATAAAAAAACATAGACCAATCAAAATGTAGTGTGTTTGGCGGCCATAGTTGAATTTTTTATTTGATGGATTTTGAAGCCGAAATTGATTTTATATAGGTTTTTGGATATGTTGATTTTCACTTTTGAAACTGTAGGAAAAACGGTTTGGCGGCCATCTTGGATCTGCAGGCCAAGAGCACACTATTTTAAATAATTTACCACTGGAATTACAGGCTCGCTAATCGAGCCACAGCGAGCCAGTAGGGCTTCACGATATACCGATATTATATCGAATACCGCTATCCTCGCTATACTGTTAGTCATACCGATATGATTTTGCTGATACCGAAATATGAGATAAAACCGGTATAACAATTTATTAGGCAGATAATCTGCTTCCCATTAGTAATATTTCAATAGTATATAGCTGTCTAGCGATATAAGTTACTGCTCTTCATACAGGAAAATTATATTTTACCTGTATTTAACAATCATGCTTTTCTTATTTATCCAGAGCTGTCAAATTGTTGTTTTGAGCCGCGTGTTAGAGTAATTGATAAATTAACGATTACGGCTACGAAAGTTGCCGACTTATAAGAATGCACTTCTCGCAAAAAAATTGAATAAAACTTATTTTAATTACCATCATAGGACATCGGATGGTTAACAAGAGGTATCAGAAGATACCAATATCTCACATTTTTAAGTTACCGCAGGATCCGGCTGCCGCAGAACCCGGTCTGCCCAGAATTTATTTTTTTCTGCAAAAAGATAATGTCCACATGTTCTAATGTACATATACGGCCTGTGTAGAGTGATCAAAATAAATATCCAAGTGGTAAAAATAATCTCTTGGCCTGCAAATGAACAGAAACATTCATTTGGAATATTTTGAGCATTAAATGGTTAACCCCTACCACTCTGGTGTCAAAGTTTATAATTTTCAAATTAAATTTAAAGATGAACTGGTGTACATTTTTCAACAACTCTGGTGGGAGATGGTGCTGTCGTCTTCCAGCAAAATTGTTGAAAAATGTACACCAGTTTCTTTCATATTGACACAGGAAAATATAGACTATTTACATTGGTTTAATGGACCTTTCCAGTTTATCCATACATTATAATCAACTACGTGATGTGTAGGTTGATGTCATAATCAACTACAGCATGAACAGCTTGATTTAGTCCGTCTTAAGCGCTTAATAATCCAACACGTACGAATTATATGTGGCAGCAACAACACTCAGTGAAATTAGTTTTAAAATATTCAACAGTTTATCTGTATAGTTTTCTGCAAATTGATAATTGGGGAGTTCAGGGATCGATTGATCATTCGATCCCAACACGAGCGAGTTATGGGTGGAGCTTAGCTTGAGATGGGTGGGGAATAGCTAAAACTGGACAGGTCCATTTATATATATAAGTAGTATTTTGAGTGCGTTTTGTTGATACAAGAGGGGTTAAAAAATATGGTTTATTAACTTTATTCCAGTTTTTAGCGGAGATATTTTATTTACTTTATTCCAGTTTTAAACTGAGATGTTTTGTTAACTGTTCATGTTTTAAACTGAGATGTTTTGTTAACTGTTCATGTTTTAAATTGAGATGTTTTGTTAACTGTTCATGTTTTAAACTGAGATGTTTTGTTAACTGTTCATGTTTTAAACTGAGATGTTTTGCTTACTTTTCAGGAGCCATGAACCAAAGATGAAGCGGATTGTGATAGACTTTGATTCTATAGAAAGCGGACACAAACCATCATCTTAATCATGGCAATAATATCACCTCACTCACAGAAACACTTTTCCGATCACACCCACTTACACACCATTTTTTTTATGTACTCAGATCTATTGAAGACGGTGCTCTTGAAATATTTTTTTAATTTCTACAATATAATGGTAATTACATGAATTTATACCTCATAAGAGAACTTTACTATATTCAATTTTGAAGTCATAGTGTTTTGTACACAATTTATGGTACGTGAAATTTGAATGTGAAACTTTAGCCAGTCATGTTTTATTATTCCTAATATAATATAGAAATCTATGAATTGAGGGATGAGATGTATCACTCAAATATTTACTCATGATTAAATATGTCACGTGTTAGCACACCTGGCCTGTCCGTCAACTTTTCCTTTAAATAACTTCTCAAGAGCCACTGGGCCAATTTCAGTTATATTTGGCAGGATGCGTCCTTAGGGCATAGAGATCCAAGTTTGTTCAAATGAAGCCGATCGGCCAATTTGACAGGCGGCCATCTTAGATTTTGGCCAATTTTAGGAAACGTCTTTAAAAATCATCTCCGAAACCGCTTGGGGAATCGATTCAAAACTCATGAAACATCATGTAGGGAAAGAGGTAAGCCAAGTTTGTTCAAGAAGACTCGATTGACCAAATGGTTCGGTGGTCATCTTGGATGACCTGGTTTTTCTGAAAACGACCCCAGAACCGCTGAAGGGATCGGGCCGAAATTAGGGAGATGTGATTAGGGACTAAGGGTCATTAAACTTTGTTCAAGGGAAGTTGATCCAGCAAAAACATGGCTGCCATGGTCCAATCAAAATGTAGCGGGTTTGGCGGCCATATTGAATTTTTTTATTTGATGGATTTTGAGGCCGAAATTGGTTCTGTAAATGTTTTTGGGTATTCTGAGCTCAAATTTGTCATTTTCGAAACTGTTGGAAAAACCATTTTGGGCCCATCTTGGATTATTTTCCTGACAAAGGCGCCCATACTAAAGCAATGGGAAATCTAAAATGTTTTCTTCTGGAGAACTACTAGGCCGATTTCAATTATATTTGGCAGGAAGCATCCTTAAGGCATAGGGATCCAGTTTTGTTCAAATGAAGCCAATTTGGCCGGCGGTCATCTTAGATTTTGGCCGATTCTAGGAAACATCTTTAAAAACCTCCGAAACCGCTTGGGGACTCGATTCAAAACTCATGAAACATCATGTAGGGAAAGACGTAAGCCAAGTTTGTTCAAGAAGACTCGATTGACTAAATGGTTCGGTGGTCATCTTGGATGACCTGGTTTTTCCGAAAACGACTCCAGAACCGCTGAAGGGATCGGGCCGAAATTAGGGAGATATGATTAGGGACTAAGGGTCATTAAACTTTGTTCAAGGGAAGTTGATCCGTCAAAAAACATGGCTGCCATGGCCCAATCAAAATGTAGCGGGTTTGGCGGCCATATTGAATTTTTTTATTTGATGGATTTTGAGGCCGAAATTGGTTCTGTAAATGTTTTTAGGTATTCTGAGCTCAAATTTGTCATTTTCGAAACTGTTGGAAAAAACATTTTGGGGCCATCTTGGATTATTTTCCCGACAAAGGCGCCCAGACTAAAGCAATGGGAAATTTAAAATGTTTTCTTCTGGAGAACTGCTAGGCCGATTTCAATATATTTGCCAGGAAGCATCCTTAGGGCATAGGGATCCAGTTTTGTTCAAATGAAGCCAATTTGGCCGGTGGTCATTCTTGGATTTTGGCCGATTTTAGGAAACATCTTTAAAAACCTTCTCCGAAACCGCTTGGGGAATCGATTCAAAACTCATGAAACATCATGTAGGGAAAGACGTAAGCCAAGTTTGTTCAAGAAGACTCGATTGACTAAATGGTTCGGTGGTCATCTTGGATGACCTGGTTTTTCCGAAAACGACTCCAGAACCGCTGAAGGGATCGGGCCGAAATTAGGGAGATATGATTAGGGACTAAGGGTCATTAAACTTTGTTCAAGGGAAGTTGATCCGTCAAAAAACATGGCTGCCATGGCCCAATCAAAATGTAGCGGGTTTGGCGGCCATATTGAATTTTTTTATTTGATGGATTTTGAGGCCGAAATTGGTTCTGTAAATGTTTTTGGGTATTCTGAGCTCAAATTTGTCATTTTCGAAACTGTTGGAAAAAACATTTTGGGGCCATCTTGGATTATTTTCCCGACAAAGGCGCCCAGACTAAAGCAATGGGAAATTTAAAATGTTTTCTTCTGGAGAACTGCTAGGCCGATTTCAATATATTTGCCAGGAAGCATCCTTAGGGCATAGGGATCCAGTTTTGTTCAAATGAAGCCAATTTGGCCGGTGGTCATTCTTGGATTTTGGCCGATTTTAGGAAACATCTTTAAAAACCTTCTCCGAAACCGCTTGGGGAATCAATTCAAAACTCATGAAACATCATGTAGGGAAAGACGTAAGCCAAGTTTGTTCAAGAAGACTCGATTGACTAAATGGTTCGGTGGTCATCTTGGATGACCTGGTTTTTCCGAAAACGACTCCAGAACCGCTGAAGGGATCGGGCCGAAATTAGGGAGATATGATTAGGGACTAAGGGTCATTAAACTTTGTTCAAGGGAAGTTGATCCGTCAAAAAACATGGCTGCCATGGCCCAATCAAAATGTAGCGGGTTTGGCGGCCATATTGAATTTTTTTATTTGATGGATTTTGAGGCCGAAATTGGTTCTGTAAATGTTTTTGGGTATTCTGAGCTCAAATTTGTCATTTTCGAAACTGTTGGAAAAAACATTTTGGGGCCATCTTGGATTATTTTCCCGACAAAGGCGCCCAGACTAAAGCAATGGGAAATTTAAAATGTTTTCTTCTGGAGAACTGCTAGGCCGATTTCAATATATTTGCCAGGAAGCATCCTTAGGGCATAGGGATCCAGTTTTGTTCAAATGAAGCCAATTTGGCCGGTGGTCATTCTTGGATTTTGGCCGATTTTAGGAAACATCTTTAAAAACCTTCTCCGAAACCGCTTGGGGAATCGATTCAAAACTCATGAAACATCATGTAGGGAAAGACGTAAGCCAAGTTTGTTCAAGACGACTTGATTGACCAAATTGTTCGGCGGGCATCTTGGATGAGTGACGTAGTTTTCCTGAAAACGACTTCTCCAGAACCGCTGAAGGGATCAGGCCGAAATTTGGGAGATGTGATTAGGGGCTAAGGACCATTAAAGTTTGTTCAAGGGATGTTGATCCATCAAAAAACATGGCCGCCGTGGGCCAATCAAAATGTAGCATGTTTGGCGCCATATTGGATTTTTTTACTTGGTGGATTTTGAGGCCAAAATTGGTTCTATATATGTTTTTGGGTATTCTGAGCTTAGGGCATAGGGATCCAAGTTTGTTCAAATGAAGGCAATCGACTAATTGAGCCGGCGGCCATCTCAGATGTTGTCTGATTTTTAGAAATGTCTGTAAAAATTTTCTCCGGAACAGTTTGAGGGATCAATTCATAACTCATGAAATATCATCTAGGGCAAGAGCTGCACCAAGTTTGTTGAAGGGAACTTGATTCGCCAAATGGTTTGGCGGCCATCTTGGATAACCTATTTTTTGCCAAAACAACTCCAAAACCACTGAATGCATTGAGCCGAAATCTGGTCAATATTATTAGGCTCTGAGTGCCATTAAAGTTTGTTCAAGGGAAGGAACTACGTCAAAAACATGGCTGCAGTGGACCAATCAAAATGTAGCATGTTTGGCGGCCATATTGGACTTGCAAAAATGTCCACAACTCATTTAAAAGACTACTCCTAAACAACCCACCAACAATTTTGACCAAAGATTAGAGTGCTCCAGGAGTCCAGGTGAGCGACACAGGTCCCTTGGGCCTCTTGTTAACAGATGTAAGTCATATGAAGTAGACCCGTCATGACTCTTGTCTTACGTCTTTAACACTTAAATTTTATTTCAAGATGTTAATTAATTACTTGCCTAATTAAATGAGATGAATTTATTCCTATCATGAAATGTTTCTTCATCATCAACTGATCTGATTGTTTTGAAATAGATGTCAGTACATTCCCTATTCAATATCAAAACTACATGTATCTTAAAAGTAATATTTATCTGCACATTTTTCGAGGAATATTGGGCATTATGGCATCCAGTGCGTGCGTGCACGTCTATGTGCGTGTATATAATTGAGTGTAATGGAACTCATCCGAAACTGTTGGATGGACCCAAA
This sequence comes from Chaetoderma sp. LZ-2023a, assembly GCA_034401795.1. Taxonomy (NCBI): domain Eukaryota; kingdom Metazoa; phylum Mollusca; class Caudofoveata; order Chaetodermatida; family Chaetodermatidae; genus Chaetoderma; species Chaetoderma sp. LZ-2023a. Next base: position 86,598,760 of record CM067367.1, read on the forward strand.
CCAAATTTACTATGTATAATTGCAGAGTGAAAGAGGACATTTACATTTGTCTCCGTTCCAAGGATGGTCAATGTAGGTATTTGTGTTGCCCATCCAATCTAGTAATAAATGCCATTTTGAATGCATTTTACCACATCTTCGAGTTTTGAATCTAGTAATTTTACATGTACTTAACCTACAGGTACGCATCATTTACCTGGCCTGTTATTTATAAACCAAACTGCCCTCTGTAATGGTTTTGACAAATACCCATTTCCAGGCCCAGGTCAGTAGATTCTTTGAAAATTTACGACAGGAATGAGAGGCATGCTACTTCAAGCCAGGCATTCTAGTGGTAAATTTTCAAAAATATTTTTATCTTGACTTGGAAATGAACATACACTGGGTAACAATTTCAATTTTCTTGAAAAATCTTGACCATTTAAGGGTTAATTGATGTGAATTGGAGATATTAAGACTCAATGGTATCAGCCTCTTGACACAACCTATTACAGGGTTAACATTTAATGACTAAATTTGGTCAAGAAAATAAAAATATTTGCTTATTGACTGTCCATTTACAGGCCAAGAGAGTAGTATTTTTGAAAATTTATCACTCGAATGACTGGCTCGATTATCGAGCCAGTCATTCCAGTGGTAAATTTTCAAAAATTGTTTTCTCTTGGCCTGTAAATGGACATTCCACAAGACTATAGCAGAGGCTGGTTTTGGCCGGTATGACCATTAAAGGGTTACTATTCACGCCTATCAAGGTCTTGAGAAGCGATTCTTTGTGACAATAGGGCCAATGTTATTAACACTAACACTCAAATTTATTTTTTTAATTTTTAATTTTCTCAGAAAATGTCTATTTGTAGACCAAGAGACGACTATTTTTGAAAATTTAATAAGAAGCCGTTTTTGGCTGGTATCAGTGTTAAAGGGGTTTGGCTTTGCCGTCTTCTGGCTTTGCCGTCTCCTGACCCTGATGTTTGGAGTAGGGTAATGTAGGTAGAGAGAAAACTTTCTGCCAGCTGTTCAAATATATTGTCAAAATGACAGAATTTCTAAATTTGTTTTCTTTGTGAAACATTTCCACTTGAAACAAAACATTTAAACTGATTTTTACATATAACTTTGAATAAATTTAGGCACAGGGTTTGAATATTGATTAGATATATTAACCCTTTCATGACGAAGCCGTCCAAAACTGGCCTCTGCAGTGGTCTTAAGGAATGTCCATTTGCAGGGCAAGAGAAAACTATTTTTGAAAATCTATGACTGGAATGACTGGCTCGGTAACAAAATAGTCTTCTTTTGACCTGTAAATTGACATTGAATAAGCAAATAATTTAAATTTCTTGATAACATGTTGGCATTAAAGGGTTAAGAAAATCGAAAATAAGAATAGTTCTTGAAGGCAAATGGCAATAAAAGATGTATGGTTAACAGGTTTTCTACAGGGTCGGTAGGGAGAAGGCAACAAAGTATATTTTAATAATGGCTTGGATGAAAGTTACCATACAAGCCAATCATTTTTTTTTTAATGAAATTTAAAAAAAATTTACTTTTGGCCTGAAAATCAACATCATTAACTTACCCTAAGCCCAAATTTAGATCTTGATCAGTTTTAATGTTAAGATTTGGAAGAAATAGATTTTTCTGATAGAAAATCACCATTTGTGGACCGAGAGATTATTGTTGAAACTTTACCACTGGAATGATATGACTGGGTTGGTTATCGAGCAGCACATTCCATGGTAAGTTTTCAATAATAGTTTTCTTGGTCTCCAAATGGATATTTCTCAAGATCACTGCAGTAGCCATTTTGACCTGCTTGATCATTAATGGGTTAGAATGACATTTTGTAAATGATGTTGATAAATTCGATGTGTCTATTAGCATCTGTCAATGTAAACGGTTACTACCAGAGCCAGATTAATGTGAGGGCTGACATGTCTATAGTGGTGGGGCCCCAAAATCAAAAACAATTATCATACTTTACCCATTTGAACACGAAATCCCAGTATCTCTTACAGTCAAAATATTCAACAGCACTTTTAAACATATAACGAATTGATATTTAGCAGCAACAGCAGGACCCACCCGATAAGTGACCCCCATAACTATTTAGCCCTGGCCCCCAAATATGCTTAATCTGACTGGTTACTGCTCGTGTATTACCAAGCAGGGAGGGAGGGAGGGAGAGAGATTGGAACCACTCATCGTCCATACATTGTAAAACAGGTGACTTTGGGTAGGCCAGGGATTGAGTGATGTTTGTTCGAGACAACCTGATTGGTCGATTTGTCTGGCAGTCATCTTGAATGACCTTATTTCGCAAAAACTACTCCTGAACCGCTGAATGGATCAGGACAAAATGTGGGGGAAATTATTAAGAGCCATTAATGTAGGAGGGTGCTAGGAAAAAAAACCATGGCGACTGTGGACCAATCAAAATGTAGCTTAGTGACCATCATGGATCTTTTTGTTTGATGAATACTTTGGTGACATTGGCTTTATTTATGTTTGTGGGACGTGGGTATGGCAATGTAAAATTTTTAATTTTCCAAGTTGGTAGATAACCAATTCAACAGACATGTTGGATTTTTCCCTTCCAAATGTCCTATAGGAAAACAAAAGGCAATTTTAAATGACTTCATAAAATCACCAGATGGATTTTAAACAAAATTCGGAGTCATTTAGACAGAGATGAATCGAAGAAGTGTCAAAAATCCTGGCTACTTCTAACTCCTGCTTCTTTTCTTGGGTAAGTTGTCTGCTTCATTCTGAGTATTCACTAAGATTAACATAGGCCAAGGGAGATAACTCATCCTAATCTTAATTCATTCCACTGGACCAGGTTCCCTTTATTGTAATATAAAGGGAAGTAACTCCTTCAACTTCTGCGCATCGATGTTTGTGACACATGTGACAGGGCTTTCTTCTTCCATGATATTTCGTGGGTTATGGTGGTGGTGATTGTGGGTTTTGGGGGGGGGGGGGGGAAGGGGGCACGCTTCAACTGTGTTGGGATTGATTGATCCCTGCACTCTGTATCTCAATTTCCAGAAAACTATACAGGTTAATTGACCTGTTGGGGTGGGGGGTGTATAGCTTTCTTAAAATTAATAATAAATAAATATTTTCGTAAATTGTTTCCTTATTAGACTATGTCATAAGCAAATAATAGATGGCTTTGTTCAGAGGTTTATTCATTAATAGAATACAGCAGTACACTAGACAGAAATACATACATCCCTGTATATGACTGACATTTACTGTTGGGGACAAAGGTTGGCAGTTCTTTAGGACTTGTACTCTTGTGACTATCCATCCAGAACATGTAGTCATAAGTATGGGGTACCGTAGTGGAATTTATTCACTTTTTACAGGTTTATAAATGATGTGTAAAGGTATATAAATGATTATATAGGTCTTAAAATCATAACCAATTAAAATCATTTGTGACGGTTTAAAAAACCGTTATAACAGTTTTAAAATCATTTATAAACCTTATAAATCTTTAAAACAATTGAATAAATTCCACAACGATGACCCATACATTAGAGTGTACAATCAACCTCTTAAGAAACCGCCACATTTGGGTCCCAAAAGCTATTTAACATGATAGCAAATTATTTAAATGAACTGACTAGCTTCCTTTAGCGACAACCGTTTTATGGGCCATGCTGTCTCTGTTACTGACAGCCTTCACCATACAAGATCTAAACACTAACTTGTTGCGATACATTCATTAGTTTTTAACGTTCTTAAAAGTTATTGTGTAACGTTTCTCTATAAATAGAGGAGATTTCTGCAGTTTATTGCAATTTATCCAGCATGCAATGTTCAAACGCCATATTCGTTGCAACTATGAGACAATATTATTTGATTCTACAGTCTGTACTGACTGGGAATTTCTCAAACAAATCCAACTTGTATTCCATGCAACTGATCATTCATTAGCTAGCTATTGAGGTCTAAGTATGTCGGTAGCTCGTGTATACGAGCGATAGGCAGCAACAGCACCCAATCAAATTAGTTTCAAAATATTTGACAGAATTTGTACAACATGTCGGACTATTGAGCATTAAGACTAAATCAAGTCATTCATGCTTTCATTGATTATGATGTCATCCTACACGTCATACTTGATTATGACATCATATGATGGATGGATAAACTGGACACACATGCTGAAGATTTCAAGAACAATTTGATTGTGAGTTGAACTTTGGCAAATTGTTCTGCAAATCAACAGGCACTCAGCTGGCTCACTATCTAATTAAATAAAAATGAGCATAGGCCCAAATGCATGCTGTATACCTTGCGCAGAAATGCACAAATTTTCTATGCAAATGAACCTTTATTTATTGGGACACGTGAACTTTAATAATGTTCGCCTAACATGAGCGTACAGACCATTGCTTACTTTAGCAATTGATGAATCCACTCCAGCTATGCCCCATCTAGCTCAGCTCTGCCCACGCTTTTGTCTATATTGGGATCTAGGTAAGCTGCTGAATATTTTGAAACTTATTTGACTGGGTGCTAGATCACCCAGTCAAATTAGTTTCAAAATATTAAACACTGGTTATTAAGTAGTAGACATACAATTTGTATACATGACGGACTATTAAGCGTTCCTGATGGACTTGAATACGCTTTTCATGACATATTTTAATTGTGACTTCAACCTACCTGTGATGTAATTGATTATACTATCATATACTTGACTGACAGACTGTATTCCTCTATTTCTATGTGTAGTTATGAGGTTGATGTAGCTTTACGCTGACAATCATTCTTGGTGTTTATTTATCTCTAGTCTCGCTTG